>JASAUF010000502.1:7556666-8762500 GCA_030180095.1 Magnolia changhungtana | reverse complement strand
GAGCACATGCTCATCTTCTCAATTATAAACTCTGAAAAACTAAGCAAAATCTGCATTATCTAAAAACCAAATAAACATCCAACAATTCATGGGCTGAAGTGAATGCTTCCCCATACTTTTGTTCAAATATTAATCTTTCCTGCTCTTTCTTTAGATCCATAAGTGCCTCAAACCTGTTGGACAGTCATGGCCTGAACAAAATCAACAATACATAGCCTCCAAAACAGATAGTATTCACTTATCAACTTTCTTTCAGAAAGTTTCAAATCTCAAGTTTTTAACAATGGAGTAAAATGCAAAATATGGCATGGACATTTTAAACATGAGAATTATCTTCAAATTACCCAACATTATGATCCCAACCATTTAATGAGTGGGCCTTTCTAAAACTTGCTGTCCAACTATTTTTGGGCACTCAAAAACATCTAACCAGTAAGATATTACAATGTGTGACCCATAGATTGGTAGATTTGGAAAAGCCAAACAAATGCACCAAATGGACAAAAAAGATAACTTATGTGTTCAATGTCTTGTGCATCTATTTTTATTTCATGTTGGGAAAACACTACTTTTGCAATTGGTGCAATATTTGAATGGAAAGTTCTGTTATCGCACCTTACGTTATATTGGTACATGTGGCTGTATGTTGTTGCAGAAGGCTCTACCCATGTGTGGACTTAGCAAACTTCACCTAGAAAATATGCCCGGGTCCAAGAATCAGGTTGGTGTCAAACTAGGTGAGCTAAATGTATGCTAAAGAAATGGACAGTCAATATTTAATCTATATATATGGCTTATCAAATGATAAGAGTTAGACTGACCTGAATTTTGGGTAGGGAAGGCGGGATTGTGACTGCACACACTGTTGGGCAGCTTTGATCATGGACCTATGTAAACTCCCCGGTGAAGCATTGTGGACCTCCTCCCGAGCCTACACTCTAAATAACTGTTTCACTTTGAATGAGCATATTACATCCAAACATAGATAAAGTATTAATACATCTCAAGCATTACAGAAACAACTTATTGTATTGAAGTACTGAACATTAGTAGCCAAAAAAAAAAAAAAAAAAACCCACAAATGCCTATACTTAAAGCATTATTCCACTTTTCAGGCTAAAAATTCAAATAAGGGTGCCTAAAAGCCCATCCTTGTAGTGTTTTGCCTACTTTTCAAGATAAAAATCATGGTAAAGCCACAGGCTATTCTTGAGGCATTTTGCTCTCTATTCAAGTTAAAAATTCTGGCAAGGGCATTTAAATGCCTATCCTTGAGGCATTTAACCCACTGTTCAGGATAAAAAATTTATGTAAGGGAACCTAAGTGCCCATCCTTGATGAAAATGTCACATCTTTTCAAGATAAAAATCATGTAAGAGAAGCTAAATGCATTTCCTTGATGCATTTTCGTCACTTTCCAGGCTAAAAATCAATATGCCGGCATGTAAATTTGTATCCTTGTGGCAGATTCCCACTTGTCAAGCTAAAAATTGGAGTAAACGCACCTAAATGCCTATCCAAGAGGCATTTTCCTGCTCTTAAAGCTAAAAATAAATGTAATGAAACCCAAATAACCATCCTTGAGGCATTTTGCCCTCAGTTTTAAATTTAAAAAATCCATGTAAGGTCACCTAAATACTACGCAGTATCACCAGGCACATGGATCTTAAAAATTACAGACTCAGCCACTGAAAATTTGGCCATATGATCTACACATTGGGTCTCATGTGATGGACGCATGGAATGTCCTACACATGCAAGGCTGGCAAGTGTTTGCATGTATCAGCCAGATTTGCTTCTCAGGTCGGAGACTATACAAAAGAAACGGATTGGCTGATATAGTTTTCTTCTAGACATCCATTTGTTTTGTACACACTGGTCCATCTGATGAAAAAGGTCTTACCACACACGCTAATGCTATTTTGGTGCATGTGATTAATAAGGCTCCATACAAGTGTGGTCAGCATTTAAAGTAAATGTGTGGCCATTAAATGAGTGGACAGACCTGAATTCCACACAACGAAAGCCATATTGTGGTTGCACTTTGATGAACAGCTTTGATCATGCATCCATGCAAGCATTGCGGACAGTCGAGCCTACCCTCTAAATAGTTGCTCAAGTCAAACATTATGGGAACTCTTTGTTATATTGAAGCACTGAAGTAGATAAACCAGATGCAGCTGATAACTATTATAGTTTCATTCATACAACCTAGATCACACATTGTTGCTACTATCCAAGCTTCATTCGAAATAAAATCTTTGAAACAATCAGTGTAATGACAGAAAGAATAAACATAATTTATAATAGAAGCAAAGGAAATAAGAACTACCAAAGAATAGAGCAAAGGTTAGTGCATTAGCAAACTGATTCCACATATCCGGCCAACTAAAATTCATGCACCTTAGAGAAAAAAGGATCCATACAATTTAGGAGCTCTATACCATCTTGTTGCAACATAATCTTATAAGCAAGGGAAATGTAATAAGTCCAATAATTTAGGAGCTCTAAAACATCAACCCTACTTGTACCAGCTTAAAAAAAAATTACGTCAAAGCTACAACAATTTCATCATGAAGCTATAAAACTACAGCTTTCAAAAGGTAGAAAGTCACATTTCAAAAGACAACCTTCAGTTTGCTATATAGGGATCTTCAAAACCATAGTCATACATTTCATGATTTGCAGCTCTTAAGGAATTAGAAGAATCATAGTCCATTTGAAATGGTTGATTCTTCTCAGCTACACCATATTTTCTCGCACCAAGGAAATTGTCATATAGGAAGCCCAACCTATCTGGGAGACATTAGAGAAATAAGACTAGTTCATGCAACATTTCATTCCAAAGTGAATCAGAAGTTAAGATCTTAAATTGGACCAAAAAACAAACTAGAAAATGTAATGTATTTTAAGTAGCTTAAAAATCATGTAGCGTAATTAGTGATAAAGCAAAAACAATCATGTACCCCAAGGTATCCCAAAACAGTTGTGTAACGGTAACGATGTCCACTGTTAGGAGTTCTAGGGCTGACCATTATAGAAAATGGCCCATAACAGCCTGTTACAGAGCCATTACATTTTCTTAAAAATAAAAAATAAAAAAAGAAGAAGAAGAAGAAAAGAAAAGGTCGTAATGGCCATTATGGCCTGTACACTAACAGTGTCCAAGGTTGGAAGCCAATTTCAGAACACACCGATGCAATTCAATTGTGAATATAGAAGTGATTGATGCAATTAGATGCAAAATCTATTCCCCCAGGGCTGGAGGACAAGGCCTAGTATTTCCACATATTCTTGGACTTGAATTATAGCTATTGAGAGAATTTCCTCGGTTGGATGTGAGATAACGATGTAAAAGCACAAGCTTCTTTTATAAGCACCATAGATGCAATCATGTTTCATGGACCATTCCTAAAATACACAAATTGGATATTATATTGCACCACCATTACTAGGCTTTTGGTGCCATAAAGTTAGTAAGTGCTTCTCAATGAATACAGGGAAATGCTATTTGAAGCACACAAATGAATGCTCCAAATACAAGCCCCACACATGCGTCATGGCACATGCATACAAGATCTGGGATGTTCATCAAGCATATGCAGTGGATGCTTTCTAACCTGAAATTAAGGCCACTCATCAAAGTGGGCGAGACGGGGATGTTAGTTGCAGACAGTTGGTTAATCCTTCTACTCACTATGTAGCCATCCTTTTTTTTCCCTACACTTCTAACCCACCTGACAGGTGTGCCGGCTGGATCTTTGGGCCAAGGAATATTCACTTGGAACACAGCTGATGAACAGCTTGGATCTCACACACATGTGCCACATTGATTCATCTGGGCTGCTTGCATTGGCGCCCACCTGCAAAATTGCATTCCTCAACAGTGAAAGAAGCTGGAATTGTTCTAATATAAACAAGCACCAAAGATCATAAAAAATCACAACACAACCATGAACTCAAAGAAATCACTCTCACGTTTTACTAATGTGAGATACATTGGTTTCTTCCAATTTGAACACATAATCATCGTGTATTCAGAAGCACATGTACTCCTTAAATGGAAATCCATTCTCACTGCACAATCTCTCTGTTCATGGTCACTCTCCAATGCTAGCCATTGCATATGGATTGAAGGGGAAAAACCCAATTCAAAGTCATGAATATTATCTCTAACTAGAGAAATTTATTTTAAAAAAGGAGTTTATCTATTTCTTCCTTCATGTGGAATAATAAAAGCAACAACCATCTTAAAAAGCTTATTGAAATATAACATAAATGTGGAATGAGATTTGTTTGCTACCTGCATGACAAGAAATGTTTTCCATACCTAGTAATGCAGTATGGGAAAAAAGAGTTGTTTTCCAAGTGTAATGGAGGTTCTTGATACAGTTAAAGGATGTCATGATTTGGACTGTCACTTGTATTCCACCCTTGTAATTTCTAAGTGCCTGTGTATCATCATTCATCCATCCCACTCTGCCAAAGTGTGGAATCTTTTCCTGGGCTGGGGCCACCACATTAATGACCCACTAAACCCTATAAAGACCTCACAACTCCGTCAACCCAAATCAGTCTCCATTAACACAGCCCATTTGGACTGTCACTTGTATTCCACCCTTGCAATTTCCAAGTGCCTGTGTATCATCATTCATCCATCCCACTCTGCCAAAGTGTGGAATCTTTTCCTGGGCTGGGGCCACCACATTAATGACCCACTAAACCCTATAAAGACCTCACAACTCCGTCAGCCCAAATCAGTCTCCATTAACACAGCCCATTTCCCATGGAATCCAAGGAGTCCCATGTGGTCATTTTCCCAATCATGGCCTCGGGCCACACCATCCCTTGGATGGAACTCTCCAAGCCCCTCTCATGCAGAGGCCTCGGGGTGACCATCATCACCACCCCATCAAACTCCCCTTTCATCCTCCAAACAACCAAACAAGATTTCAGTATTCTTTACTGAAGAAAAGAATACTTATTTCATGCACAAACTATGGAATTACTTCTACCCAGACAAAATTTCTCCTGGGCATTTCATTAAATATCTAATAAGCATCATCCAAACAACCAAACTTGGCATGCCCATTTCATCAAATATCTAACAAGCATCATATAATCGTGCATGCTTTCTTAAAAGGCAATTTAATCTAAATCCTTCATGATTAGTGACACAAACCATACTACGTAAGGCAATAAACAAAATTTATTGCCTTCTGAAAAATCAAGGCCAATAGAAAAAAAAAAAACATTCAGTAATAAAAAATTAGAGGAAAGAAAAAACTTCCTGAAAATCAACCAGTCTCCATGAAAAATATAAAGAAAAGAAAAATAAAAAAATAAAAATAAAAAATAAAAAATAAAAAATAAAAATAAAAGGAGCTTTACAATGGACTAAAAATATCCTCAATAAAAAAATCCTAGCCAGTCAATGACTTTCCTGTAAATGTACAATTAAAATGTAAATATGACCAATAGGCTCAACACATAATATGCAAGAGGAGGCAAGTATACTGATTAGATGGTTGGGATTGTTCAATGGAAGAGCCCTTCAGTTCATTCCCAATCCATATTGTGGCCTGCAAGATGAATCAAACAGATCTATGAACACCATACCTGTATAAATGTTGGGCTGAATGAAAACCCTGAGCATGCAGTTTTTCTATGAGGCTGGCATTTGAATCTAAAATTAGAATAAATTTTCACTCCATTAACTTCGATTTCAAGAATCATGTGCTCAAATCAAAACCCTAACCTTATCTCAACCCCGTTCGTCAATGTGCTCAATAGATTCAAACCCCTGTGCGTGAAGATAGGTTACCGGGCTATTGCAGTTGAGCGTAGCTACCAGTCCGATCGAGAGGAAGAGAGCTCGACAGAACACAGAAGGAGAGAGAGAGAGAGATAGAGAGGCCTTTTAGGGTTGTCAACTTGTCGCAGCCCACGAGAATGGCAGCGAGATTAAGAGAGAGGGAGAGAGGGAGAGATAGAGGGCGAAGGAGGGAAAGAGGGAGAGAGGGAGAGAAAGAGGGCGAAGGAGGGAAAGAGGGAGAGGGAGAGGGAGAGGGAGAGGGCGAGAGGGATTTCCAGTTTTGGGAGTAGAGAGAGTGAGAGAGAGAGGAATAGGGAGGGCCGCAGATTCATTTCAGCGCGCGGCAGTGTTTTGAGCATCCGCCAATTTTTTTGGGCGTGGATTGGGTACCTACGTGGGGCCCACCATGATGTACATGATTTATCCATTCGGTCCATTTATTTTTATAAATAAATTCACTAAGTGATATTAAAAATGAGTTATATTGAAGGCTAAACTGGTCCACACCATAGGAATAACGTGTGATTTAATCTCTACTATTTCCTACTGTGTGGTCCCCACTTGAGCCTTCAATATACCTTATTTTTTGGGAAAATACCATCAAATTATATTTTAAAATAGATGAACAGATTAGATAGAACACATTT
Organism: Magnolia changhungtana; assembly: GCA_030180095.1. Lineage (NCBI taxonomy): Eukaryota > Viridiplantae > Streptophyta > Magnoliopsida > Magnoliales > Magnoliaceae > Magnolia > Magnolia changhungtana. The sequence continues at coordinate 8,756,038 of JASAUF010000502.1, read as the reverse complement.
ATTGTGATGGGCCTCAAGAAGTCTTTTCAAGGACATTCATTTCTAGTAGTGTACCAACTACAGTTTATACCCTTAGTTAAATCCTAAATGCTCTTTTCCCTTTGCTCTTTTTTTTTTTTTTTTTTTTAGTAGTGTGTTTTTACTCTTCATACATAAAAGAGTGGTCAGATGGACACCCACCATTAAAAACTTCTAAGGCCCATAAAAGTTTTCAATCAAGCTAATACTTGTGTTTTACCTTCTTTCGTGTTTGTGTTTACTTGTGAGCAATTTGGATTTCAAATAAACATCATGGTCTGCCTTAGGAAGGTTTCAACGATGATTCACATGGCCCATTATACATGTCTAGTCCATTCACTCTATATTTACTAATCAATGCTTTCAATTTGACTAGTTACTCGCCTCAATCAGGCTACATATGAGAAAAGATATTGGGCATATTAAGATTGATCAACAATTTTAGTGAAATTTGATTTAAACATCTGAGTTCAGGAATTTAACTCCACATATCAATGATTCGATGTGGACCCCCATTTAGGGATTTGAGGATTTATGGATTCCTGATTTGATGTATATCATTTAGGGCCTGTTTGGCCACCTGCATTAAGTGGGAGTAGCTGGGATTGCATTCGTCTGCCTGCGATATCCACCGTACAACCATGTTTGGAGAGGCTTTTTCAACCCGGGATAATAAGCATCGGGTCTCCCATCTACTTGTACGCGTAACTCCAATACCGTCTGTTAAAAAGATGGATTTGGCAATCCTCAGAAGTTTTATTTCATCCAATTGACCACACCACCGGAAACAATGTGAGTGGTTCATCTTCGGATTTTGCTTCTTGGGGACCACAGAAGTTTTGTATCAATTTGATACTTGTGTTTTCACTTACTCAATGTCTTTGTGATATTATCAACAGGTTTGATGAAAATAAAACATAGTGCTAGATGATAGAAAGGTTCCAACGGTGGAAATCATTATTCCCGATGGTATAGTCCACTTGAGATTTATATATACCTCAATTTTTTGGTCTCAACCAAAATGATCTAAAAAAAAAAGATGGATGGAGTGGATTAGACAATACACTCACAGTGGGCCCAAGTGAGTGTAATCAGTACGATAAGTTTTTACTAAGTCATGTGGATAATGCATATACCAATCTGAATTCAATTGCAGTTCCTGAGAACACCTTTCGCAGAATCTACGTGCGAAGGATAAGTAGTTGGGGCCCATAGTGATTTGTATGGGAAATCCACCACGTTCATCAGTTTTAGAATAATATGTAATGACATTGAACCAAAAATTACAATCATCCAATTGTCATATGGGCTACACTACCGAATATGACATGTCCACCATTCAGACATACGTGGGGCCACATAAGATTTAAAACATGAAAACTTAACATCGTACCAATATGTGTATACAATATACTTTGTGAATGGTATAGACGTTATAAAAAAACCACGGTGGAGCCAAGAAGGATTCAACGGTTGGAATTTACCTACAAACGTTTATATAATGCATGGGGCACATGAGTGTTGGATTTAGATCATTTTTATGCCCATCCGCTAAAATGATATTTTAAACCTATTGGGCGTGGTGGATTCCCTTATTCATCACGGTGGGTCCCACTGAGCTTCACGTCCATGAAGTTCGTGCGAAAGAGGTTCGCAGGAAATCCGCAATCCTATCTATCCTAAACATAATTTTGCTTCAATCCCACGGGATGAAAGTTACTCCCATATCTTCCAAACATGTCATAAAAAAGCATGGGATAGACTCAATCTAGAGATAATACCTTACACATGCATTTAATGCTACTTTTTCAATTCCATCGAGGTTAATACCACCTAATGCACCTCGCCAAATGGGCCCATAGGGATTTGGGGATTTTAGGGCGCATTACTTCACATTGTTGAGGGTGGTGCATCCAAACAGTCCCAAATCAATGATTCAAAATCAGTTTAGGGTACTACATCTGGCACCACCGAAACCATGCTGTAACACCCCTTGTTTTCATTTTTTGTTCTTTTATTTTAGTTTATGGTACACGACATGTTCATATCATCTCCATTCCTGCACTTGATGAAGGGCATGGACCTGGTGATGCAGGACATGAAATGTAAATATGATATGCAAGATTTCAGGCTTAGATCATACCATTCAGAAACAATTACACAAATTCCACATCCCACATGAAAATCTAAACGTTCAATTAAAGGGGAATTTATGCGGGTCCAGGCCTACACATGATAGGGCTAAATCAATAAAAACTATGAAGAAAACAATACTCAAAGATAAGAAATAATCATTCACACATACATAGTAATCAGTCCCTAATCCAAGGGATTCACCATTTCAAATCAAGGAACCTTAGGGAAAGAAAAGGGGCATATAAGTTAGGGAAAACGTAATCTAGGGCTAGGTTTCATGAAAAAAAGGCTATGAGAGGATAAAAGAGGATAAAAACCTGAACCAAAAGATAATCCCGTGTATGGATAGCGGGCTTGGGGCGCTCCGTCGAAGTTTCAACGCATTTTCATTTCAAATCTGAAACCTCAATGAAGAACTCCGATGCAACAGAAGGACGAATTTGAAGTATGGATGGTGGGGGAAGATGAAAAAAAGATGATGGGGGATGGGGATGAATCGGGGTCGATGTGGCTTCTCACCACGGTAGTTAGCCCTTCGAAAAGGGAGGGCTTCGCACCCACTTTTGAGTTCTTTCACAACTCACGAAGAGAGTAGAAAACTAAAGCAGGAATTTTTATTAAACTTCAATGTCTCAAAAAAGCTACGAGGGGTGCCTATTTATAAGAAAACCCTATACCCCAAAAACTTACACCATGTGCGTAACCTATTACTTGGCGATGAAGTAAATTAAAATAAAAATCAAACCCAGAAATCTAAAGCGTTCACAATGTTCTAAATAATAACAATAAGTAAAACCTAAAAAATGAAATCAATCTGACGAGTGGGCCACGATCATGAGATCCCATGATGGGCTTTTCTTGACTATCGGGCCCACTTTTCTGAACCAAAACTTGTCTTCTAACTAGGAGGCCCTCCCTGGACGTCGTCATCGAGCCAAATCGATGATGGGATCCTCCTTCTACGTACGTACGTGCGTAAGGATTGTGGTGTGCGTGCGCGTGTGCGCGAGATATCTCCATCAATTCTCCTCGACTGCGAAGATTTCGCCACTGGCGAAATAAAACTCCTGAACCGCTCCAGGACGTCAAGATCAAGTCTCTGAAGATCCTTCGCAGTTAGGCTCGTGTTGTCTGAAGCTGGGCGTGACTTCCACTTGACCAAGTACTTCTGAAACCTGTCGTCCGACGTTGAAACTATCTGATGGTCCAGGATATCCTCTATTTTCTCTCTGGGTGGGTGAAGGTTAGGTATGAGAGGGAGAGGCTGAGAAGAAATGTCAGAAATAATAGGTATGGGAGGTAGAGGCTGGAAAAATGGGTTGGGACGAGTAGGTATGGGAGGTAGAGGCTAGAAAAATGGGTTGGGACGGGTAGGTATGGGACATAGAGGCTGGGGAAATGGGCCGGGAAGGGTAGGTATGGGAGGTAGAGGCTTGGAAGAAAAGTCAGAAAGAGTGGGTATGGGAGGTAAATGATGGAAAAATGAGTCAGGAAGGGGCCATGGTTCAAGGGATAGATATGGGGAATCATGATGGGTGGGTGAAGGGCCGGATAAAGTATTATTGGTCTCCTGAAAAGTAACTAGATCCTCCACATCGAATGTGAAACTAATTCTCATGGAAGGTGGAAGATATATCTCATACACATTGAGACCGTTTCGTTTTATAATTTTGAAGGGTCCAGCGCTACGCGCGTGTAACGTACGAACGGCCCTCGAAGGGTACCGCTCGAGGCTGATGCAGACCATCACGGAGTCCCCAATATTGAATCCTTTGAAACGTTTATGTTGGTCTGCAGAAAATGTGTAATGTTCATTACTACTCATAATCTTTTGCCTGATTTCCTGATGCCATGAATGAATGTGATGCGCGAAAAACTCTGCAGACTCTGACAGCCTATGGGACAGTGACATAGGGACAAGATTAATAGGTTTCCTAGGTTTATAACCAGTAACGACTTCATGAGGACTTAAACATGTGGACCTATCGACAGAACTATTTAACGTAAACTCGGCTGTAGGTATTACGGTGTCCCATGTTCTGATGTGCTTTATATGCCTCCTAGGGGGAGACTCATCCGGTAGATCATCAGGAAAGACATCACGAAACTCATCTGCTACCACAATGGCCTCAATGGGTAACTCTATACTAGCCTCTGGAGCACTCTCTCTAGCCTCTGGGGCACTCTCTCTAGCCACAAGGCCGTACGTGTTGTGCCACTCAAAATAGTGGTTTTGATGCCCCTCTTGGGGTGGGTGCACGGTTGCATACCCGTGACTGATTCCTTGACTACCTCCATTCATTGGTCTATCCTCCTGGCCACCTGCCTGAGATTGGACATTTTCTTTAATGGTGGGGTTTGTCCTGAGGGAGGCCTCTACTTGGTTAAGGCGTTGATCTATGCTTTGTTCCATGCGCTTACCCCAAGACTCGATCTGCTGGGACAGCTTGTTTAATGACTCTAGCAGTCGTTCCATATCTAGTGTAGGGTGCCAACCAAAATTCAGCAATATAGTTGTCAAATATAAGGTTTTTTTTTTAAATAAAAAAATAAGAAACAACCCAGTTTTTAAAAACGAAAAAGGAAAGTTATTTTTTAAAACAAGTTAGGAAAGTTTTTTTTTTTTAAATTTTAAAAAAACAACCTAGTTTCTAAAAACGAAAAAGGAAAGTTTCTAAGAAAAACAAATTAGGAAAGTTTCTATAAAAAATTTAAAAAAAAACAAATTAGGAAAGTTTCTAAAGAAATGCAACCTAGTTTCTAAAAACGAAAAAGAAAAGTTTATAAAAATAGAAAGTAAGTTAATTTCTAAAAAAGAAAAAGGAAAGTAAACTAGTTTCTTAAAAAGAAAAAGGAAAGGAAATTAGTTTCTAAAACAGATTAAGAAAGTTTATAAAAAATTAGTTTCTAAAAAACAGGAAAGGAAAGTTTCTAAACCTAAAAATAGAAAGTTAAGTTAATTTCTAAAATAATTCAAATAAGGGGATAACAAAAAAAAATTAGCAGCTTATGTCAGGGTTTATGGACTTCTAAACAACCATATATGATGAGAATTGATGCGTAATGGACATAAACAACCAAACCCTAAACATGTAATGAATTTCCCTACAAGAACCCTAGGCTTTGATACCAAATTTGATGCAGGACATGAAATGTAAATATGATATGCAAGATTTCAGGCTTAGATCATACCATTCAGAAACAATTACACAAATTCCACATCCCACATGAAAATCCAAACGTTCAATTAAAGGGGAATTTATGCGGGTCCAGGCCTACACATGATAGGGCTGGATCAATAAAAACTATGAAGCAAACAATACTCAAAGATAAGAAATAATCTTTCACACATACATAGTAATCAGTCCCTAATCCAAGGGATTCACCAGTTTCAAATCAAGGAACCTTAGGGAAAGAAAAGGGGCATATAAGTTAGGAAAAACGTAATCTAGGGCTAGGTTTCATGAAAAAAAGGCTATGAGAGGATAAAAGAGGATAAAAACTTGAACCAAAAGACGATCCCGCGTATGGATAGTGGGCTTGGGGCGCTCCGTCAAAGTTTCAACTCGCCTACGGGCTGAAATCTAGAAACCTACTGTAATGAAGAACTCCGATGCAACTGAAGGACGAATATGAAGTATGGATGGTGGGGGAAGATGAAAAAAAGATGATGGGGGATGGGGATGAATCGCGGTCGATTTGGCTTCGCACCACGGTAGTTAGCCCTTCGAAAAGGGAGGGCTTCACACCCACTTTTGAGTTCTTTCACAACTCAGGAAGAGAGCAGAAAACTAAAGCAGAAATTTTTATTAAACTTCAATGTCTCAAAAAAGCAACGAGGGGTGCCTATTTATAAGAAAACCCTATACCCCAAAAACTCGCACCATGTGCGCAACTTATTACTTGGCGATGAAGTAAATTAAAATAAAAATCAAACCCAGAAATCTAAAGCGTTCACAATGTTCTAAATAATAACAATAAGTAAAACCTAAAAAATGAAATCAATCCGACGAGTGGGCCACGATCATGAGATCCCATGATGGGCTTTTCTTGACTATCGGGCCCACTTTTCTGAACCAAAACTTGTCTTCTAACTAGGAGGCCCTCCCTAGACATCGTCATCGAGCCAAATCGATGATGGGATCCTCCTTCTATGTACGTACGTGCGTAGGGGTTGTGGTGTGCATGTGCATGTGCACGAGATGTCCCCATCAATTCTCCTCGACTGCGAAGATTTCGCCACTGGCGAAATAAAACTCCTGAACCGCTCCAGGACGTCAAGATCAGGTCTCTGAAGATCCTCTGCAGTTAGGCTCGTGTTGTCTGAAGCTGGGCGTGACTTCCACTTGACCAAGTACTTCTGAAACCTGCCATCCGACGTTGGAACTATCTGATGGTCCAGGATATCCTCTATTTTCTCTCTGGGTGGGTGAAGGTTAGGTATGGGAGGGAGAGGCTGAGAAGAAATGTCAGGAAGAATAGGTATGGGAGGTAGAGGCTGAGAAAATGGGTTGGGACGAGTAAGTATGGGAGGTAGAGGCTGGAAAAATGGGTCGGGACGGGTAGGTATGGGACAGAGGCTGGGGAAATGGGCTGGGAAGGGTAGGTATGGGAGGTAGAGGCTGGGAAGAAAAGTCAGGAAGAGTGGGTATGGGAGGTAAAGGATGGAAAAATGGGTCAGGAAGGGGCCATGGTTCAAGGGATAGATATGGGGAATCATAATGGGTGGGCGAAGGGCCGGACAAAGTATTAGTGGTATCCTGAAAAGTAACTAGATCCTCCACATCGAATGTGAAACTAATTCTCATGGAAGGTGGAAGATATATCTCATACACATTGAGACCGTTTCGTTTTATAATTTTAAAGGGTCCAGCGCTACGCGCGTGTAACTTACGAACGGCCCTCGAAGGGTACCGCTCGGGGCTGATGCGGACCATCACGAAGTCCCCAATATTGAATCCTTTGAAATGTTTATGTTGGTATGCAGAAAATGTGTAATGTTCATTACTAGTCATGATCTTCTACCTGATTTCTTGATGCCATGAATGAATGTGATGCATGAAAAACTCTGTAGATTCTGACAGCCTATGGGACAGTGACATAGGGACAAGATCAATAGGTTTCCTAGGTTTATAACCAGTAACGACTTCACGAGGACTTAGACATGTGGACCTATCGACAGAAATATTCAACGTAAACTCGGCTGTAGGTATTACGGTGTCCCATGTTCTGATGTGCTCTATATCCCTCCTAGGGGGAGACTCATCCGGTAGATCATCAGGAAAGACATCACGAAACTCATCTGATACCAGAATGGCCTCAATGGGTAACGCTATACTAGCCTCTAGAGCACCCTCTCTAGCCTCTTGGGCACTCTCTCTAGCCACAAGGCCGTACGTGTTGTGCCACTCAAAATAGTGGTTTTGATGCCCCTCTTAGGGTGGGTGCACAGTTGCATACCCGTGACTGATTCCTTGACTACCTCCATTCATTGGTCTATCCTCCTGGCCACCTGCCTGAGATTGGACATTTTCTTTAATGGTGGGATTTGTCCTGAGGGAGGCCTCTACTTGGTTAAGGCGTTGATCTATGCTTTGTTCCATACGCTTACCCCAAGACTCGATCTGCTGGGACAGCTTGTTTAATGACTCTAGCAGTTGTTCCATGTCTAGTGTAGGGTGCCAACCAAAATTCAGCAATATAGTTGTCAAAATATAAGGTTTGTTTTTTAAATAAAAATAATAAGAAACAACCCAGTTTTTAAAAACGAAAAAGGAAAGTTATTTTTTAAAACAAGTTAGGAATTTATTTTTATTTTTTTAAAAAAAAAAAAAACAACCTAGTTTCTAAAAATGAAAAAGGAAAGTTTCAAAGAAAAACAAATTAGGAAAGTTTCTATAAAAAATTTTAAAAAAAAAACAAATTAGGAAAGTTTCTAAAGAAACGCAACCTAGTTTCTAAAAACGAAAAAGGAAAGTTTCTAAAAATAGAAAGTAAGTTAATTTCTAAAAAAGAAAAAGGAAAGTAAAGTAGTTTCTAAAAAAAGAAAAAGGAAAGGAAATTAGTTTCTAAAACAGATTAAGAAAGTTTCTAAAAAATTAGTTTCTAAAAAGCAGGAAAGAAAAGTTTCTAAACCTAAAAATAGAAAGTTAAGTTAATTTCTAAAATAATTCAAATAAGGGGATAACAAAAAAAATTCAGCAGCTTATGTCAGGGTTTATGGACTTCTAAACAACCATATATGATGAGAATTGATGCGTAATGGACATAAACAACCAAACCTTAAACATGAAATGAATTTCCCTACAAGAACCCTAGGCTTTGATACCAAATTTGATGCAGGACATGAAATGTAAATATGATATGCAAGATTTCAGGCTTAGATCATACCATTCAGAAACAATTACACAAATTCCACATCCCACATGAAAATCCAAACGTTCAATTAAAGGGGAATTTATGCGGGTCCAGGCCTACACATGATAGGGCTGGATCAATAAAAACTAAGAAGCAAACAATACTCAAAGATAAGAAATAATCTTTCACACATACATAGTAATCAGTCCCTAATCCAAGGGATTCACCAGTTTCAAATCAAGGAACCTTAGGGAAAGAAAAGGGGCATATAAGTTAGGGAAAACGTAATCTAGGGCTAGGTTTCATGAAAAAAAGGCTATGAGAGGATAAAAGAGGATAAAAACCTAAACCAAAAGATGATCCCGCGTATGGATAGCGGGCTTGGGGCGCTCCGTCGAAGTTTCAACTCGCCTACGGGCTGAAATATAGAAACCTGCTGTAATGAAGAACTCCGATGCAACAGAAGGACGAATTCGAAGTATGGATGGTGGAGGAAGATGAAAAAAATATGATGGGGGATGGGGATGAATCGGGGTTGATGTGGCTTCGCACCACGGTAGTTAGCCCTTCGAAAAGGGAGAGCTTCGCACCCACTTTTGAGTTCTTCCACAACTCATGAAGAGAGCAGAAAACTAAAGCAGGAATTTTTATTAAACTTCAATGCCTCAAAAAAGCTACGAGGGGTGCTTATTTATAAGAAAATCCTATACCCCAAAAACTCGCACCATGTGCGCAACGTGTTACTTGGCGATGAAGTAAACTAAAATAAAAATCAAACCCAGAAATCTAAAGCGTTCACAATGTTCTAAATAATAACAATAAGTAAAACCTAAAAATGAAATCAATTCGACAAGTGGGCCACGATCATGAGATCCCATGATGGGCTTTTCTTGACTATCGGGCCCACTTTTCTGAACCAAAACTTGTCTTCTAACTAGGAGGCCCTACCTGGACGTCGTCATCAAGCCAAATCGATGATGGGATCCTCCTTCTGCGTACGTACGTGCGTAAGGGTGGTGGTGTCCGTGCGCGTGTGTGCTAGATGTCCCCATCACCTGGGACAAGTGTTCCATAGCCCCTTTATACGAGGGTCGAATCAGAATTCTTTAAAGTTGTCATTTGCATCTTTTTTTGAAGTTTTTTCTTTACTACGCATTTTCTTTTTAGTGTGCCTCGGATTGAAATTTAGTGATATGGAAAAGAACTAACAAGAACCAAAATGAGAAAACTAAGGCTTAAGGGTGTGTGATATGTTAAGTGGAACCCAAATGGTGCATCTGGTGTGCACACTTATGTTCATTGTACATTCCAAGAATCACGCATTTTCATTTCATCAAACCTCATGTAGGATACATTATAGGAGTAATGTACAAACACACTTAAAAACTGGCCAAAGTAGATGGGTATTGGGTGCTTTTGGCGATGGCTAAAAGTAGTCCATATTACGGACGGATAAAATCCATAGCTGAAACCAATTTCTCTATGCTAAAGCTCTTTTTTTAAACGGTGGACGTCCAATCGCTACTGTTTTCCTGTGGTGTGGTTTTTGATCTCGTTTTTTGTTATTTTTCTTAAAATAATTTTTAGAAATTGATTTACGGCTTGGATATAACACAAACATCATGATGGGGCCGATAGATCCCTACCAGATCCAACGCTCATGGAAGTTTTTTTTGTGTAAATGCATGTGAGTTTTGTATTTTCTGTAAAATTGTGGTGACTCGTTTATATAAATATTGGTAATGATATAGGGTTATCCACAACAACCAAATAATGATTCTAGTTGTAGATGGGTAATATGTACATTTTCTTATATAAAAATATCTTAACCATTCAGTAAATGGGCCCTTATATGTACGGTTGTTAATATGGTGTGTGTTATAAATGATGGTAAACACACAATTATCGGATTTGAAAGTATCCTCTCATTTTACATGAGGGATTTCCAAACGCACGGCACTTCTCTTTCAAAATCTAGATGAGATTTCCAAACAGCGAAAGCTTCCTTGCCCGTGCTCTGATTCCTTGAAGAATTTTCTCTTCTTGCGGAGGGATTTCCAAACGCCGTGCAGATTCATCTCAAATAGGTGAGATTCTCTCGAAATCCCTTATTTTCATCGCCATTTGTTCCTCTTCTTGCTGTTTTTATTCTAGAATTCCTTCCATCTGTCATTGCTTTTTCTATTTTCTTCTTGTGATGTTGCAAGCACACAAATGTTTGGCAGAAAGGCCCATTCTTGATCTTTTGAGTGTTTGGTTTGTTGATGGCCCTGCTGACGTGGCACGATTTCCTGGAGAGAATGCGGCATCTCGTAGGAGTCCATCCTCTAGCAGAATATCTCCAAGACGAGTAATCAGGGAAGCCTTCGAACCTTCCTACCTTGGTAACATTCGGCCTTAGCTTAGTTATCCTTTTCCTTGTGTTGCTTTGTTTGATAAAATTCCAGTGAGCAACATGCATGTCAGGTGTTTGATGAAATTCCTGAAACAAATATGTGTAATTATATTTTTAACCCATGGAATTCGAAATAACCACCAAAATTAGTTCCATTTGTTGCTATTTTGAGTAGATTTGATTGTTGCTGAATCAAGCTAATAGTTGGGAATCTTGTTAAAGATTTAGTTAGTAATTTAGGATGTCTCTTTAGGATTTGTAAATAGGGACTGTTTGAGGAGGTAGAGGCATTACATTTTCTAAGGATTATTCAAGTATTTTTATAAAGGGAACAAATTTCAATATTCTTGCAATTCGGGTATGGAAATCTCACTAATTTGATAGCTAGACTGCATCAAATAGTATGTCTATTAAACTATTATTAACTTGCCAACCATTGAACAATCTCCCTTTATTTTACTTAAACACCCATTTAATGTCTATCGCTTAGACTTTTACCATATAAGATCCTTGATTTGCTAAGGGTCAAACGCATGTTGAAAAATGCCCAGCAACATAGAAGCACACGTGCCAATATGGCTCACGTGCAAGGTCCGAGCTTTTTATCTGATGGGCTGCATGAGTTAGATCTTCTCCCTAAAAATTAGGCCATTTCACTCTGTGGCCACATTGTACAGAACAGTTGGATGGCTAGAAAAAGAAAGATTTTTCCATCCACTTATTTTCGAAAATTATCACTACCTAATAAGTGAAATGGCCTGATTGTTGAGCTAGAAGATCTAAACAGTTTTCCCCACCAGATGAAAAGCTTGGATGACACACACCTGCTCTCGTATTAAGCATGTGTGGTGGGCGGGGCTGTACATGTTGTGTGGGCTTAGCAAATGTGTTGAGATTTTTATTGGAATATGTGATGATAGTTGAGAGTGAACATGTAGGTCTTCCATATTACAACAATTCCAGTTCTCCCAAATAAACTGTCATGAATAGTATAAAATAAAGAATAATACAAATCAAAGAATAGATAAATCTAGGACATCCTAAAAGCTAGCTAATTAACAAGCAATAGGAACGATGGATCTTTGAGCCCATATATTCTAAGGCTTAGATGGTTGATAACTGTATGTGATAGTCTTTACCTTTTTTTAAGTGAAATGACTTTTCATAACCCTAAAAGTGTGGTACATGATTCCTAACCATGGGAAGTGCTTGAGCCTATAGCCACGTAGGTAAAAAAAGGTTGTCAGTTGTCACCTCAGCCTATGCCTCCTAGTTGTTGTACTTGTACCCTTATGGTGGTGCATTTGCAATTGTCTGCAACAACATCGTCCTCTATAGTATTAAACAGCTATTTGTTTGGCAGGAAATGAAACATTACTCTTTTTGGACAGTTTGTGGTCTATATCGTGGTCTCCTAGGGTCAATGCTTTATGAGAACTGCATTTTCTTGATAAAATTCTTGCCATCCCTCACATGAAGAAGTTAGAATCGCTATAAGACATGTCTTTTGCTATGTAGTAGAAGGGAGCCTATCATTTGTATTATGTTGCTAATTCACATGTTGGATTTTTTGTTTAAGATTGGATGATGCCAGTTGCACTTTTATATATGTTGATGATTTGGTCTGGTGCTACCATCTCCTTTCTTTGCTAATAAAAAAAGGTTTTGGTCTCAACTCCTAATGGTGATCTTCTGCCTCTTGGAGAGAACTCGACAACGAGTCTTGAGATGTTTACTTATAGTGTGAGAGAGGATGGAAGGTCCGTATCATTTCTTGAGATTTGATGTGCAAGTAGTTTAGAGATGATCCTTGCAGGTGTTGGAAAACATTTGAATTTAAATATGGAGGCAAATTGGCAAACTGGAGAAATCATGGAAATAATATTGGTGGAATCTCTCAAACTAGTGTTTTAAAAACACCGATCCGACAAGGTGGTCAGACCAGTTTGGACCAAAACTAGCCACCATCTCCATTTTTTCCTTCTCCTTATTCTGTTTTGCAATCTGTTGGTTTTACTGGTGCGCCTCTGTTCATGATAGCCTGAACATGGGATCAGGTTACAAATAGAGATTTGGTAGAGAAGGCTACTTCAGAGGCAAGCAGACTGATGAAGAGATCTAATGCTGAGAAGTCTACAGCTAGGGAAGATGATGGAATTGAAAGGTTTGTTGAGTTGAATGATGATGCATTTCTTCGAGGCAAAGCCCTTCTTCCTTTGTGAGTGAGATAGTCTTAAGTTATTTATTTTCTTTCTTATTTTTGCATGATTTTCCTTTTCAACTATTAGTCATAGAGTGACAGTACCTGTTTCAATTTTCTTGGATGGATGATGAATGTATTTGCGAATGTAAATGAAAATAAAGAACTTATAATATATATATATATATATATATGTTATCAATGGAGGATACCTTGTTTAAGGGGACATGAAATTCTTGTAGCTTATGGTATGGTGCCCCAATATTGGTTGTATGTTACTAGTATGTAGTAGATAATACTAGGTCCAATAGTAGATAATACTAGAGAATACCTAAACTCGATCCGAACCCGAAACTGAACCTGATTCCCTAAACCTAAACTTAAACCTATAACCTAAACCTAAACCTTAACCTTAACCTATAACCTAAACCTAAACCTATGACCTAAACCTAAACCTATTCTCAAATCCCTAAACCTATAACCAGAACCTATTTTAATTGTAATTCTCTTTGACTGCTTTAGATCAATAAGGGACGTCCCTGTATTCAAGGAACGGTTTCAACATGACAATGATGGTAAGCTTAACTCTAAATATCACCTTTATAATCAGTATTTGTGCTCTCTATTGTCTATAATCTAATTACAATTTTTTATATAATTGACACCTTTTATCTCGAAATATGATCTATGAAGTACGAGTGTTGGAGCTAAGGATATCAGAGTCCGAACTCATTCTTTTGAAAAATAGAAAAATGGGTTTATTAGTAAATATGGATTTTCTTGTTAAGAAGTTGTAAATTATTTACATGACAATGATGGTAAGCTAAACAGACAAGCTGTAAATTATTTACTGAGCTTGCTGAATAACCCTGTACACTCCTAATAAACTAAGTTGATTCACTGTTTCTACTCTTATTTGCAGGATTTTTGTTTATATATAAAGATTGCATGGAATTGAATTAGTGGGATGGGCTGAAAATTTGAGAAGACTTAAAACATTAGACTTTCTATAAGATTGAAAATGACTGTGAATACTTGGTAAATTAGTTTTACAGATGGTGTAAATTAAGCCTACAACTGAGAATCAAAGCCACGTACTGGTTTGTAATATACACTTGACCACATCCTCACTTACTCACTCCCACCCAACCTCTCTCACTTTTGCTGACCCTTTGCAGAGCTCAAACGAGCGTCTCTGGAGCTCCTAGCAAAGCTAATAGTTGAGCATGCTTGGAAGCAATGCCCCTTTCTTGGTTTCTAAATAGGCACATCATGTAAAGGTATGCTTGGTGGTTGTGCAAGTGTATCATATTTGTCTTCACGTAGTTTGAAGCAATGCGAACCACAGAAAACACAAGTACATTTATAAATGCGTGCATATATTTGAAGGAATTCCTAAGAAATTCTTGTAGACCCAACCCTTTGATCTACAAATACATGGTTAATACAAAATAGAGCAATGGGATGGAAAAGGCCAAACATCAGGTAACTAGGATCTTCCAATCTGTGAACTTCAGCTTTTCAGGTTCTATGTTGAACAGAAAAAAGTTTCACTCTTGTGGGATTTTCTAGTTTTCAGAGGATTGTCTGATTTTATTTATTTTTATTTTTTAATGAGAGACTTTTTTAGTACTGTCAATGGCATACGAATTCATGCTTCCTTTTCAATCTTTTGCACTTTGTTATTGGCTCGTAAACTGGATGGGGGTTGCTCATATATGAATGTTTCAAGACTTTCTTTGGAGGCAAGAAAGACAAAAAGATGTAATTCTTTACACTGATGACTGCGAGTCTATGATCTATATTTCTGAATAGGTTATGCTCTGATGTTGGATATTAAAAATACAGCCACTCTGATTGTAAGGAGCAGATTTAGTTCATCACTTCTATTAGCTCATCTAATTAGTTGAGTTCATTAGACTTGTTATCAGAACCTAATAGACCTGTACTTGGGTCGAGTTAGTTGGCCATGCATTTTTTTAATTATATATAAACTAGAGAAAACCTGTTTTAGTATTTTAAACAGGGAGGGCATAACTTGATTAGATGGTGCTGTGTTACAAGTTGAGAATGGAAGGTTATGGTTTTGATCCTAGCTTAGGGTGTTTTTTGGAGTTACTAGATTTGCATTTAGTGCAGTAACGATCATTAGGAGAACTTACCAATGCTCAATTTAGTGGCTTGGGAAGGCTTTTAACAAAGTGCTAGAGGTAGTTTTGATGATGCTCAGGTTATAGAATAGAGGTTTGTCATCTAGCTTATGGACCAGTTCGGGCATACCTGAATTGGATCTGCTTAGAAATGAAGTGCAGGTCGTACATCCTTGGGTTGAACTCTTTTTGCAGCTTTGGATCAGTTTTGACAATATGATGGCATTTTCAAGGTAACAAACTTGTTATTAGAACCAGTCTTATACTATAATGAGGTTGGCTTTTCCATTATTTGTAATCAAAGAGCATATTATTTTGAGAAACTAGCATCTACTGTGTCATTCTTTCTTTGCGGATTTGTGTTAATATCATTATTCTCTGTTTTGGAGCCCTGCTATGTGCTAATCTTACTCTAACTTGTGCGAATGTCATGCATGTGCCATACCCTGGCTATTCACCAGTTGGTAGGGTGCTCTCCACAATGTCCGTGTGGCATGAAAATCAGGCGAGTCTTGTCTTCAATTGGGACACACATTTACATCGAATCGTGGCTAGTGCCTTTTAACTATCCAATTTTTACATACATATCATGCATGTGATGACCTGACAGCCTATTTTGGTCATTGCACATATACTGCAGGGCCCACCTCATGAATGGCCCAGATCTTACACACAAGTCACGTAATTGATGGCCAGAAGTTAGTGTGTCTCTTGCATATTCAGCTAATGGGATTGTTTTTTAAGTTCAAAGCATACAACTTGAGATGTTTTCTGCTGTTTCTGAGATCAAGTTGCTGATGTATGCTATTTTTATAGGCATTATGGTTTTAAACAAAAATTTGAGGAAGTTTTTTAGACTTGCTTCAGATTCGTTACTTTAAAAAGACTTCAGCCATAATTATCAAACAAGTTTTTTTACTTCAGATTTTAGATTCAGGCTTTACATTTCAGATTTAGGCTTCAGATTTCAGATTCGGTCTTTACACTTCAGATTTAACAAACGGGGCCTTAGTACAATTGTGTTTTGACTTTTATGAGCAGAAGCAGAAGCACATGT
The DNA here is from genome assembly GCA_030180095.1 of Magnolia changhungtana. Classification (NCBI taxonomy): domain Eukaryota; kingdom Viridiplantae; phylum Streptophyta; class Magnoliopsida; order Magnoliales; family Magnoliaceae; genus Magnolia; species Magnolia changhungtana. Next base: position 8,739,725 of record JASAUF010000502.1, on the reverse strand, counting down.
GCGGATGTACCACACAAATTTGGAAATTTGTTTTTCTAAAATTGATTAATGACGTGGCTAACCAAACACACTCAGTGATTTTCATAATCAAAACCACAAGAAAACACTTCCTTTTTAGCAAAGCCAAACATGCCCTTAGCTATCAATAGCTCGAATCTCTTCCCAAAGGAAAAAATCAAGTAGCTATAATTTTTCTTATTATTAGCTTTACAAATGTTTTGTTCTTCCATTCGTGGGCCACACCATAGGCAACAATGGGGAGAAACACACATAGAAAACACCTAGATTGACATTGGAACCCACCGTGGTGTGTATGGCATCCAAGGTGAGCATTAGGTGCGGCCCACCAAGATGCTAGATAACCCAAACCAAGATTACCATGGTCAGGGCCTCACATGCACTTTGGCTTAGTAAAATTCTGTGCGCTGTTTAGGTCTTCGACATAGGAATCAGGTTGTTGCACTCCTTGGTGGGCCTGACTTGTTGAAAAAATAACCGAACAACAAGCTATCAATTTTTTTGTACACATGGCCCCATATGAGTGAAATGGCCTGATATTTAGGCAAAGACCATGCTTTGATTCCTTGTTAAATCAATCATATGTTATGAACAAAAAACTTGAGCTCTTTTTTCTGTCTATCATTTGGGCATGATGGCCACGTTTCAGAAACTGCATGTCATTTTTCTCTTTGAACTTCCCTTTTTTTATTTTTTATTTTTTATTTTTTTGGGTTTGGATTACATAATTGGTTCATGCAGACTGAAGCCAGTACATCAGTGTGACTCGAGTCTTTTGTAGGGTGCTTGCACTAACCAACTTAACACAAGTCAGATCCATTTTCCTCTTTGAACTTTGATTCCATGGAAAGCTCTATACATACTTGTTTTTCTAATGTTTTGAGTTCTAAGCATGTAATCACGTCTCTTTTGGATTTCCAATCCAGTCACACATGCACTCTTGAATCAGATTTGCAATTCTACATTTTCTATGATGTGGCCCACATGGTGAGTGGACTGACCATATTTTGCTTCTTGTTCTTCATTGTGGGACCACTCTTTTGGACCACTTGCATTTCATACATATGTTGCTAATTTTGTGCTAGTTGGTTGATACTCAAGCATTTCTGTTTACAAAATTTTGTGTTATAATATAAACTTCACGCAGAAAATGCTAGAAGAATCCATAGATTTGGCACTACCATTGCAGCTAAAGACTTGATAACACCACCTGTTCAAGTAGAGCATACCCAACTATTGATCAATGGGCAATTTGTGGATTCAGCATCAAGTCTGTCCTTCAAATCATGGAATTACTTGAGCTCAATCTGGATGTTCCTTTATTATCCGTAACTACGAATCTAACCCATGCTCTAATCTCACCACCTTTAGCGCACACATACAATTGCGACTTTGATACCTTACCTGACCCAATTTTTTGTAAATGGGTCTAAGCTGGTGGAACTGTGAGTCATTTTTTAAATGTGTTTGAGTGGTCTTCGGATGGGGTTTTGAAGTTTTTGTGGCTCCTGTCGGTTGTATTTTTAATTTTGCCTTTTTTTTGTTTTCCATTTGGTTTGTTGTTCTGTTCTTCTTCGGCCTTTGGCCCCAAAAAAATTGCATTATCTTTGACAAAAAAAAAGAAAAGAAAAAAAGAAAAAAAAAAGGAAAAAAAGAAACTTTTGCGAAACCCCCTTAACTCTCCCTGTTTCTGTTGTGTAGGTCGAGATGCAGCATTCATTAGCCCTAACGAAAACCAGTATGTAATTCTAGAGGATGATAGACTAGCCTGGCTTTGTATATTCTCGCCAGGGGTGGTCATTAAAGGAGCACGCCGAAAATAATGGAGCACTTGATCCAAACTCATTTGCTGAAGCTAATGTTGGGACTGAACGGGGCCCTCGTAGTTTGCTTTCGAATCTGAAGTTGATCGCATATCTTTTGCACCACTAGGTGGATAAAGCAAAGTTTTCTCTAAACATTTAGCATAACAAAGATGACTCATTCTTGCTTGATCATGGTACTTGCCTTATTGTAGAATCAACTGTCATGTATGCTTGTCATGGGAACCATATTGGGTTGGCTAAGTTTGGTTCGTTCAGGGATACCGCATTTCAATGATGATGGTCAATATATATCAACCAAAACAAGGGAAAAAGTCAATCAAATTGAAAGTCAATGAAGTAGTACTCCAGGTAATCGGTCTTGCTTCTGTTAACTCTTTTGGATACCCATTGTGTTGATATTGTATTGTATTTTTCTTTTTCTAATTTTTTTGGAAAGGCCATAGTATTGATATTCTTTTGGTTGCAGTTGTTGCTGCTGCCTTAATTTCCTTGAAACTTACTGTGTAAACTGTGATGATTTTTAATGGCTTTCAAAATTGAACGTTTTTTTTTCATTTTTTTTTCATTAATTGTCTATGCAGTGTTGGTTGGTGCCTTGGATGATCGATTATTGCTCGTGAACCCTACTGATATAAATTCGAGGCAAAAGAAAGGAGTTGAGATTCAGAGCAGTCTTGTAGGACTTCTTGAGCCCCTACTTATTGGATTTGCTACCATGCAACAAAATTTTGAGCAGATGATTGACCTGTCAGAGATCCTGTACCAAATAACATCCAGGTTCTTTTCCACTGCTAAACGCATACTTGAGATTGCATCTCTTGTATTTTCAAATATCAAAACCTAAAACCTAAACGTATTCTCAAATCCCTAAACCTAAACCTACACCTAAACCTAAGCTCAACTCCCTAACCTAAACCTAAATTTGAAAACCCAAACCTAAACCCGATCCCGAACCCAATTTCGTAAACCTAAACCTTAACCTATTCTCAATTCCCTAAGGCTATGAATAATTTTTTGTATTTTATTTATGATGTTAAACTTGTATGTATTTATGCGTGGATGAATGTCATGTGGATAAGATTGTTTGTGTTTGGATGGATGTAGTTTATATTTGGATGGATTTACGTAGTTTGGGTTTAGATGGATGTGAATGTAAATATGATGAAATATATTATATTACAGGTGTATATCAGGAAGAATATGATGAACTATATTGCAACAGGTGTATATCAGGAATTTTGGAAAAGAAGAAGAGACTTTTACCTACGAAATATATCGTAGGTAAAGGTTTTATTCACGTTTTTTACCTACGAAATATTTCGTAGGTAAAATTCTCTTTCAAGTACCATTTTGCAGGTAAAGGTCTCATTACATGTTTTTCCTACGAAGCCATTTTGTAAGTAAAAGTCTCATTACACGTTTTTTTCCCTACGAATGGATTCGTAGGTAAAGGTCTCAAGAATGCAAAACTATTTTGTAGGTAAAGGTCTCATTACACGTTTTTTCCCTACGAAGCCATTTTGTAGGTAAAAGTCTGATTACACGTTTTTTTCCCTACGAATGGATTCGTAGGTAAAGGTCTCAAGAACACAAAAATATAATATTTTTACCTACGAAATATTGCGTAGGCAAAAGTCTCATACACATTTTCTCTAAAATTCAAAACATCCTTTACCTACGACAATTTTCGTTGGTAAAGATCACTTTTACCTACGAAATTTAATTTCGTAGGTAAAAGTAAGGTAAATATGACTTTTACCTACGAAATTAGAATTCGTAGGAAAAAGTAAGGTTTTCATTTTTTGGAAATTTAATGGACCCTTTAGCTACGAATACTTTCGTAGGGAAAGATGGGTTTTACCTACAAATTTTTTCATAGGTAAAAGGTTTTGGAAAAAAATAATTTCACAGACCCTCGAGCTACGAATAGTTTGGTAGGCAAAGATGGGTTTTCCCTATGAAATTTGATTTCATAAAATTTCGTAGGTAAAAGTAACATTTTCAATTTTCCTGAGTGGAAAAAGGTAAATATAGGTTTTACCTACGAAATATGGTAGGTTTTGGATTTTCTAAAATTTAACAGACCCTTTAACTGTGAATATTTTCGTAGGCAAAGATGTGTTTTTAAGGCAGGTTTTGGATTTTCTAAAATTTAACAGACCCTTTAACTACGAATATTTTCGTAGGCAAAGATGTGTTTTCGTAGGTAAAAGGTTTTGTATAAAAATTAAACAGACCCTTTAGCTACGAATATTTTCGTAGGTAAATATGGGTTTGCCCTACGTATTGAATGTTCAAAACACCCTTTAGCTACGCATATTTTCGTAGGTAAATATGGGTAATATTAGTAGGCAAAGATGTGTTTTTAAGGCAGGTTTTGGATTTTCTAAAATTTAACAGACCCTTTAACTACGAATATTTTCGTAGGCAAAGATGTGTTTTCCCTACGAAATTTCATTTCGTAGGTAAAAGGTTTTGTATAAAAATTAAACAGACCCTTTAGCTATGAACATTTTCGTAAGTAAATATGGGTTTGCCCTAAAGTAAAGTTTTCGATTGCTACTTTGGTGAAAAAGTCGAAAGACCCCTTTAGCTACGAATATTTTCGTAGGTAAAGATGGGTTTCACCTACGATTTCCAATTTCGTAGGCAAAAATAAAGTTTCAAGTCGAAACACCCTTTACCTACGAAAATTTTCGTAGGTAAAGATGGCTTTTAGCTACGAAATTACATTTCGTTGGTAAAAGTATGCTTTTACCTACGAAAGTAATTTTCGTCGGTAAAAGTCATCTTTACCTGCGAAAAATATTTTCGTAGGTAAAAGTTTCGTAGGTAAAAACCATATTTCTTGTAGTGAAAGGGCACGTTGTAAATGCTATTGTGTAAATCTAGCACCCGTTGTATTGTCAAATTTTGTTGTGCCAAACCATTTAGTATTTGTATTATGCTTTGAGTTGAAGTGATTAGGTTCATACATTTTTAAGTTCTCTGGATCTTCATTGAACTTGCCCACATCTTCAAGTTGAAGTGAAACGTGTTGAAGTTCATGGTTTCAAGATCATATTCAAGAACTCAAGTTCAAGAATGAAGTTTAACTACTGAACGCTAAAGATTCAAGAACTCAAGATCAAGTTCAGACTTAAGCTTCAAGTATCACAAGTATTCAAGAATTTGAAGCGAATGATGTTTTAAGTGTTCCTACTCACAAATAGGTTTGGATGACCCTAGATTGTGTCATAGTTATTACATATTTTTTGTGGGCCATTTCTTTTGTTATAGGTTATTTTCTCGACTAGCCCAAATACTGGCTCGACTAGTTTAAGAGTTTTCTCGACCAGTCCAAGGTTTGTTGCTAATTTTTGAAATTTTCTGTTGGACCCTCGACCAGTCCTAAAGACTGCTCGGCCAGTCGAGTGAACACTGCTCGACCGGTCGTGGAGGCTCGACTCAAAATCCAGCAAGCTTTTCTGGTCCCACTCGACCAATCAAGTGCATTGCTCGACTGGTCGAGCAGGCCACTTGACCAGTCGGGTAACAGCCTTATCTTATCACGCCAGAAAATTTGAAATTTTATTGGTCCTTCGACCAGACAAACCGACGCTTAGACCAGTCGAGAGAGTAATATTTTCACCTATAAATAGAGCACGAATTTCAGAGTTTATTCATTCATTAAATTGAAATTAAGACACCACTTTGAGAGATAAGTTTGTGACATTTTAAAGCTATATTATGCTCATTTAATATTCTCTTTAATTAGCTTTTGTTATTTGATTTTGAGATCTTTATTCCAATCTTACTTTAAGAAGGGATTTGTGTTTTCCCCTTTCTTGAGATCAAAATCAAATCAAGCTAGCCCAGGTTGGTTTAATTTAAAAATCATTTAGAACTAGAACATTTTCATCTGTAAGACTGGACATTGAACATCTTCGTCTACATCAAATCGGTTCTACCGGGCTTCTTCAAAGGAGAATTTTCAGATAAGTACATTTACATTTTGTACATTTTTTTTTGGGTTTGGAGGTTGTGCAAGAAAAATCTCTTTTTGATTTGTCTGAGGTGATCCAGAAAATCTTTGAGTGTGGAGTTTTTGGAATTGTGTAAGCCCAATCAAAGACACAATTATGAAGGTTTTAAGGTGAACCTTATGAAACCTGTTTCATAGTGAACGCTAATATCCCGAGGGAGTGGATATTAGGAGTGGAGTAGTTGTGCGGCTATTTTCTAACAGTTGGTGTACACACAAGTGAACCACTATAATTCCTGGTGTTGTAGTGGATGGTTGAGTGTGTCTATATGTGTGAATGTTGTAATTTATTTTCAGCATTTGTGGTAAATGGGGTAATTTATTTTATGCACTTGTGAGAATGTTGTAATAACTTAGTTTATTTTATTTGCTAGTCCATTTGCCTCTTTATTGGTTTGGGTTTTTTATACTTACAAATGTTCTAGTAAGGTTATCCTGCCATATTGCTTTGGTTTTTAGTGTTCGGTTGTCCTTAGAATTAAATTTGTATCAACCTCTCAAGACTAGTACATTTGAGGTTGCTATTTGCTTGTGCTTCTTTATTACCTGATTGTGCTATCATTCTTTGAATTTTTTCATTTATTTTTTTAATTTGGCATATCGTCTAGCCGTAGGGGAGATCGGAGCAACAGGGAACGCCTAGACGACGACGCCCGTCCTGGGCTGCAGTAAGTAGATCGAGAGGTCGTTCCGCCCCTTGTCCCCGAAGATGGGTAATATGTTCTCATACAATGTTGCTCCAATCTGACCTAGCTGGCGAGCGATCCCAGTCCGCGGCAGAGAACAAGACAGCAAGCGAGCGTACCTGTAAGCCCCGTATCCTAGACCATACCGTTCCGAAGACTTCAACGGTCCTCCCAGTCGAATTCCGATAACCTTCGACCCTTAACCGACCTTTGCACGCGACCCTGATTCATACATCGTCAACTCGAGTCGAATCAACCTAAGACTAGTACCATAGCGACCGCCGTCGCTGCGGTTCCGATGTCGTGACTCGCGTGCCGAGGCGATACTCTGACCAGGAGATGTGGGCCAGCGCTCGGTGCGAGAAAAACACCACGCGTACGAATTCCGAGAGAATCTCTACAAAAGGTCACATCAATCAATCCCATCAATCCATCACTACTCACCCTTCCCCAAGCAACCCTAAAGTCAAAAAGGCTCTTATACACCTATGCTTTTCTTACACCATTTGCCATAAAAGTCAAAACGGTCTCTTACACACCCATCACCACCACATCCATCACTCCATCACCCATCACTCTCTCTCTCTCTCTTTACAACTCTCTCTCCCCTTCATTTTCAAACTCATTCCAAGTAGCCCAAACACCCCATACGTCCAACCTTCCCCATCTCTCCCAAAAAAAAGTGTGTGGCCCACCCTCTCATCCCCCATCTCCACCATCCAAACCTCATCTCCTCCGTTGGAATCAAAGTTAAGGAGCTAAGGCAGCCTTTGGTATAAGAAGAAAGCGGTGGGTGATCTTAGATAGTTATTTTTCATTCATTTTGTTTGATTAAGAGTCCATATATGTGGGACCCACCTTGATGTATATTTGTATGAGGGGCCCATAGTGGTAAGATCCCTCCATCCTCACCGATCTCTCTCTCTCTCTCTTGTATGATGGCTTGTGGCCCACCTTGATGCATAAGATCATCCACCCTATCCACCCATCCCAAAAGGTGTGGCCCACCTTGATCATGCCGTTTAATCGGCACCATTCATTCATCTAGGCCATCCAAATAGTGGGTCACCCAGATGAAAGAGAAACACAAATATTAAGATCAAGTGGGCCACTTCTGTGTGGAACCCACCTTGATTCTAGCATGAGCACAGTCTGTCCAGCGTCCCAAGACACTGGACGTGCTCACTAGAGTGAGCCGACAGTGAGGTATACTCACAGCTGGCTTTGAATTTTTTATTGGGTCTTGGGTGAGGTACGTGTACAGGCCCCACCTTGATGTGTATAGGAAATCCACACCTGTCACGCCCCGAACTCGGAAACCGGGCTAACAAAATTTTCGATCGCCGAATCCAGTGCCGACAACCTCTATAGTACCCCATTCTCGGCTCCTGGTACCCATATACCAGGTTCCGATCTTGGGATACTACAAGGAGGATTTCTGATAATTAATTTGAATCGTAATGAGCATAACCACAAGCATTACCCACGAACAATAACCACAAGAACACCATCACAAAATCCACTATGATAAAAAACTTTAAGTACAAGGTGTATGAAAGGGGAAATACAACATACTGAAAGTAACAAAACTCCAAAAGCTCAGCTGCACAGTCCAACTGCGGCGAGTCTACGGCTGCGTCCTAGCGTCACCTGCACGCATCAATCGTGCATAAGCTTATGGAAAGCTTAGAGGGTGGTGTAAGTGTGTGCGTAATATGAGCAAGCTCAGAATGCAAGGTCAGAGTAACATGCTGATGAGTACATGAATACAGTCAGCCGTACTAAGGCTATGCGGTGCAAGATATGAATATTATCGGCCATGTCAAGGCCATGCAATGCATAATGCAAGTCAAGCATGCCAATCCACCTCCACATATCAATGCAGCTCCTCACTAGATCATCAAATCCGTACAGTTCTCAGTCAGGATAATCACAAGGGTCTAGTACACTCTACGCCAACTTGTCGTCCCTATCCGAACGCACAACTGGGAGAGCGGAAGAGACCTCACTATCCACCTGCCAATATCGGGCCCGGCTCTTCGATAGCGGACCTATTCCTCAAGCTGGTCAAACTCAACCTATAAATTGCCCCCTCACTTAGGCGGGTAAGGTCACGCCCCTTTCCAACAGACCACGACACAGTGGGAGATGCAGCCTACTGGTATACGGCCCTCGCGCGCTCGTGTATCCACTTAGTCTCAACGTTGGAGTCATCCTCTAGTACTATCGGGTTTAGGGATTTTCAACCAGGGACATCTATGGCGCCCGTAAGCTAGAACTAAATATTTTTCGGTATCCAATCGAGCCACCCACGATGTGTCTGTGGAGGCTATGGCCCTGGTGTCGCTAGGGCATACAGTAACTACAATCACACAATGCAAGTGCATGAGTCACACTACCAGTCATGCAACAGTCCTGCGTGAACCATGCACTCATGTAAGGCAACCCCGCCTATCAGTGAGCTCACAAATAGTTCGCCCGAAGGCATATGCTATGATCAGTAACTTCTCATATCAGTCATACATATGATGCGTATGATAATGAATCATGGATCTATACTAAACATGTATGTAGGGATGGGCTCTGCGTATCACAAAGATGGGCCTAGACGGTCTACTTACTACAAGTATGGGCCTATCAATGGGCCTTAGGGAGTGTGATAATGCGGACATTTAACCAACATTATCCTTACAATGTGGACGTCAAACCAACATTATTCCCAAGGCAAAGCCCACCATAAAGTATCATTACACAAACCATAGGGAATCACACATTGCAATGGACCTATATATATATATATATATATATATTATTGGGCCTCGACCCAAAGGCCTTAGTTTCATCAAATGGGCCGCCTCATATGGGCCTTATATAAATCTAGTGGGCTGCATTAATGGGCCTTAGGTACATTGCGATGGGCCACATCCCATGGGCCTTTGAAAACATCACAATGAGCCTAGAAATATGGGCCCCATATATATCAAAGTGGGCCTCAACAGCGGGCCATAAATACATCAAGTTGGACCTCTTCAAATGGGCCTTATATACCAAGGTGGGTTCCACTTGAACTATAAATCTACCCCATTTTTTTTTAGCCTCGAGCCTTAAGAAATGCTTGCTGAATGGTGGACGGTTTGGATGCAACACATGCATCATGGGTGGGCCCCAAAACAGCCCACCAATATATATATATATATATATATGGGAAAAGGTACAATGCGTTAGAGCTAATTTTAAGTCCCATGAGGTCAAGCTGTGTGGGTCCCATCGTGATGCGTTTCGAACCTCTACCCCATCAGCCAGATGCACCATTCCATCCTAAGCCTAGGTCTCAAAAATCAAGTCAATCCGTGACTTGTGCAAGCCACACCACATGCAGTAGTGGAGAGGGTTGTGCACCATTTAAAACATTCATAACCATTTTGAGGGCCACTGAGATGTGGTTTTACATATCCAGCCCATCCATTTTACGTGTCAATGTGCATGAGGGTTTAGCCCAAGTTTCAGGCGCATGCAAATTTCCAGGTGGGGCCCACCATCCACTGGACGGTGTGCATAAAACACAAACATCACCGTGGGCTCCACCGTCTGCTGGACGGTGGAATACAACACATAAATTACAGTGGGCTCCCACCGTCCGCCTGGACGGTGGGGATAAGACACATACATCACTGTGGGCTCCCACGTGGGGCCCACCATAGCATTTATTTTACATCCAAACTGTTGATAGGGTCACACAGACCTGGGTGAATAGGGAAAAACAAATATCAGATTGATTCAAAACTTTCGTGGGCCCAAAAAGAGTTTCAATGGTAGAATTCAATCACAGCTGTTTCGTGTGGTGTGGACCACCTGAGATCTGGATCAAGCTGATTTTTAGAGGGGACCCACCTCAAGGGGTGGTCCACCTCATGGACAGTGTGGATACAAAATAAACATCATGGTGGGGCCCATGGCTGGGGACCCGTGGGTCCCTGCTCGTTCTCACCAGGACGCCCAATGTTCTCTCTCTCTCTCTCTGACAGCAGCAGCAGCCATGCTGCTGTTATGTTTTTTTTTTAATCCCTTTATTTCTAAGGTTTTTCACGTGTGGGGCCCGCTTCAGCCAAATCCACCCCGTCTACTGATTTCCATGGCCTAAGATGGACCCAACAAGTCTAATATCAGATATTTTTTGCCGTGTAGAAGAATTTAGGTGCATTTAAATGGTGAAAATCACTGTTTTCAAGGGCATGGCCCGCCCAAAAGTCGGATTGACTTCCCATTTTGGCTCAACGCCTAAAAGGGGTTAAGGAAGGGGATTGACGGCTTGGATTGAATACATATATCAAGGGGGGGCCTATGTGAGTAGCCACCCTCTAAGGCTTGAAAATCAAGCCAGTATTTGTGTTTTCCTTCCCACATCCACGTCCAGGGACGTCCCTGGACGCCGGACCAGCACATGCATTGAGGTGGGCCCCGCTTAGGTGGGTCACCAAATGGATGAATGACATGTATAACACATGCATTAAGGTGGGGTCCATTCAAGTGGGCCACACCATCACATCATCACAATCAAGGAAAATGGAAGAGAGAGAGAGAGAGAGAGAGAAAAAAGTGGGACACACGTGTGATGGAGGGACCCCGACACTATGGGCCCTCCCTTGCATCCAATTATACATCAAAAGATAATCATAGTGGGCCATTGGCCATATCTTAGGGTCCCAAGTGAGATCCATACCATTGATCGGTAGGCCTCACTTGGCCCATCTAAGAAAGCATGAAAACTACCCTATCAAAGCACCCACCGATTGATCTCTTCGGTCCGTTGGAACGCCACCATCCTTATACTCCTCTTTGATGGTGGAGATAGGAAATAGATGGCTAGGATGATGGATTTGGAATGGGAAAGGTGGGCCTCACACGTGCATTTTTTTCTCTCATGGAAGGCTTGTACGTGGGTGCTCTTAGTTGCTTGGAATTGTGGTGTGAGAAAAGAGGGAGAGAAAGAGAGAGTTGTAAGGAGAGAGGGATGGGTGTGATGGGTGAAAGGGTGAGGTGAGTGATGGATGTGGTACTTGACATGTAAGGTGGTGTAAGAGACAGGGTGAGAAAGAGTTGACTTTGGAGAGAGAAAGCATGGGTTGCTTGTACTTGACATTGAAGTGATTGATTGATTGATGTGATTGATTGATTGATGGGATTGATTTGACATTGTGTAGAGATTCTCTTGGGATTGAGAAAGCATGGTGTTTCTTTGAAATAAACGCCGGCTCACATCTTCTGGTCAGGGTATCGGATCGGTGCGTGTGTCACGGCATTGGAACCGCTGCGACGGCGCGGTCGCCAAGGTACGAGTTTCGGATCAAGCCACCTTTGGTAGGTAGGACTCTACTTAAGATCACGTGCAACGTCGGATACGGGTCGAGAATTGTCGGAATTCGACCGGATGGACCGCGGACTTCGAAAGAACAGTATGGACTAGGATACGGGTTTTACAGCTCTCCCCACCTAATAAAATTTTTTTTCTCGAAATTTGTACTACCATCGCAGTAACCATAATCAATAAGGGAATAGGGAACATAATAACATTTATAATCAAAATGCAGCATATCATCATAATAAAACACTTAAGAGATGGGGGGTAACGCCCATGAATCTCAAGCTCTAACTCCTAAGGCGCATCATTCATGAGTAATCTAGCAAGACGGCGTAGGGGCCAAGTCACATGAATCGTCGACGACTGCTCCTGATGACTGAGGGTCCTGCTGAACGGCATAAAATCTGCCCTGGGCCTGCTGGGGAGGTGCAGGTCCCCTTTGAGGCCTCTGCTGTTGCAAGGGAGGTCATGGAGGCTGCTGCTGCTGCTGAGGGAGCCTCGGCAGTGGAATCTGCTATCGCTGCTGCTACGGGGGCTGCTGTGGTGCTCTCGGCTGCTGCTGTCGAGTTCGAGGACACTCCCATCTACGGTGTCTTATCCCACTGCATCCGTAGCAAGTGTCAAAAAGTTGTCTCTGAGGTGGTGCAGCTGGGGGTGCCGATGGTGCTGCTGGTGTTCTGACAGATGGGTGGCTCCTAAATCTCTGAGGTCGTCGATGCTGCTGTGAGCTACTTGAGTTAGCTTGCCTCTTCTGACCCTTCCTCTGATCTCGGTCGGCCTGCGTGCCAGCCCACTCAGTCTCATAAATCTGATCTCTCCGCACAACTGCCTGGAAAGTCGAGAGATCGTGCCCAATAACACGGCCTCGAAGACCTTAACGTAAGCCGTTCTCGAAACGGCGGGCCTTCTGCCCCTCATCATCAACCATATATGGCGCAAACCTCGATAGCCCCACAAAACGGGCCGCGTACTGTGCCACGGTCATGTCCCCTGCACCAGAGTCTTGAACTCCAGTGCTCTCTGACGACGGATATGGTCGGGGAAGTACTGCTCCTCAAATCGGTCGATAAAGTCCTCCCATGTCCAGACATGATCAACTCCTGCGACGTGGGTAACGGAGGTCCACCAATGCTCGGCCTCACCCTGGAAAAGGAATACTGTCAATCGGACTCGATGCTCGGTCGTACATGACATAGTATCAAAGATCTTTTCTACATTGGAGCGCCACCTCTCGGCTGCAGTCGGATCTGGCTCGCCTTGAAAGAGCGGAGGATCGAATCATTTGAACTCATGAAGAAGGGCGCTCGCACGCTCCTGCTTTGCCTGATCTAGCGAAACAACTGGGCGCCTGCCCTCCCCCTGAAGTGCAGCAGTCACAGCCTGCAATATCTGCTGTAACTGCGAGGCACTCACACGCACGATCGGACCCGCACCGGCATCAGGTGGAGGAATGTCATCCTCGGGCAGGGGAACGGGGATCTTTAGGGGTGGAACGGGAGGCGCAAGTGGTAAAGCTGGAGCCTCAGGTAGTGGAGCGAGAGTCGAACTGGTCACTTTCCTGGGCGGCATGTCCTATGGAAAAGATAAGGCGCCAATCAATCTTGAGAATCGCACGCTAAGGAACTCAATCGAAAGGTTACATACTCGGAACCTAATTGTCCTAAGCTCATAGCAAACATGTGATGTTGTTCTCGGTTATTCCCAAGTTATGCTCTGATACCAACTTCTGTCACACCCCGAACTCGGAAACCGGGCTCACAAAATTTTTGATCGCCGAATCCAGCGCCGACAGCCTCCGTAGTAACCCACTCTCGGCTACAGGTACCCATATACCAGGTTCCGATCTTGGAATACTACAAGGTGGATTTCTGATAATCAATTTGATTCGTAATGAGCATAACCACAAGCATAACCCACGAACAATAACCAAAAGAACACCATCACAAAATCCACTATGATAGAAAACTTTAAGTACAAGGCGTATGAAAGGGGAAATACAATATACTGAAAGTAACAAAACTCCAAAAGCTCGGCTGCACACTCCAAATGCGACGAGTTTACGGCTGCGTCCTAGTGTCACCTGCATGCATCAATCATGCATAAGCTTATGGAAAGCTTAGAGGGTGGTGTAAGTGTGTGTGCAATATGAGCGTGCTCAGAATGCAAGGCTAGAGTAATGCGGAAACATGCTGATGAGTACATGAATGTAGTCAGCCGTACCAAGGCTATGCGGTATAAGATATGAATATTATCGGCCATGTCAAGGCCATGTAATGCATAATGCAAGTCAAGCATGCCAATCCACCTCCACATATCATTGCAGCTCCTCACAAGATCATCAAATCCGTACAGTTCTCAGTCTGGATAATCACCGGGGCCTAGTACACTCTACGCCAGCTTGTCGTCCCTATCTGAACGCACAACTGGAAGAGCGGAAGAGACCTCACTATCCGCTTGTCAATATCGAGTCCGGCTCGTCGATAGCGGACCCATTCCTCAAGCTGGTCAAACTCAACCTATAAATTGCCCCCTCACTAAGGCGGGTAAGGTCACACCCATTTCCAACCGACCACGACACAGTGGGAGACGCGGCCTACTAGTATACGGCCCTCGCGCGCTCGTGTATCCACTCGGTCTTGACGTTGGAGCCATCATCTAGTACCATCGGGTTTAGGGATTTTCACCCAGGGACATCTATGGCACCCGTATGCTATAACCAAACATTTCCGGTATCCAATCCAGCCACCCACGATGTGTCTATGGAGGCTATGGCCCTGGTCTCGCTAGGGCATACAGTAACTACAATCACACAATGCAAGTGCATGAGTCACACTACCAGTCATGCAACAGTCCTGCGTCAACCATGCGCTCATGTAGGGCAACCCCGCCTATCAGGGAGCTCATAAACAGTTCGCCAGAAGGCATATGCTATGATCAGTAACTTCTCATATCAGTCATGCATATGATGCGTATGATAATGAATCATGGATCTATACTAAACATGTATGTAGGGATGGGCTTTGCGTATCACAGAGATGGGCCTAGACGGCCTACTTACTACAAGTATGGGCCTATCAGTGGGCCTTAGGGAGTGTGATAATGCGGACATTTAACCAACATTATCCTTACAATGTGGACGTCAAACCAACATTGTTCCCAAGGCATAGCCCACCATAAAGTATCATTAGACAAACTATAAGGAATCACACATTGCAATGGACCTATATATATATATATATATATATTATTGGGCCTCGACCCAAAGGCCTTAGTTTCATCAAATGGGCCGCCTCATATGGTCCTTATATAAATCAAGTGGGCCGCATTAATGGGCCTTAGGTACATTGCAATGGGCCACATTCCATGGGCCTTTGAAAACATCACAATGAGCCTAGAAATATGGGCCCCATATATATCAAAGTGGGCCTCAACAGCGGGCTATAAATACATCAAGTTGGACCTCTTCAAATGGGCCTTATATACCAAGGTGGGTTCCACTTGAACTATAAATCTACCCCATTTTTTTTTAGCCTCAAGCCTTAAGACATGCTTGTTGAATGGTGGACAGGTTGGATGCAACACATGCATCATGGGTGGGCCCCAAAACAGCCCACTAATATATATATATATATGGGAAAAGGTACAATGCGTTAGAGCTAATTTTAAGTCCCATGAGGTCAAGCTGTGTGGGTCCCACCATGATACGTTTCGAACATCTACCCCATCAGCCAGATGCACCATTCCATCCTAAGCCTATGTCTAAAAAATCAAGTCACTCCGTGACTTGTGCAGGCCACACCACATGAAGCAGTGGAGAGGGTCGTGCACCGTTTAAAACATTCATAACCATTTTGAGGGCCACTGAGATGGGGTTTTGTAAATCCAACCCATCCATTTTACGTGTCCATGTGCATGAGGGTTCAACCCAAGTTTCAGGCGCATGCAAATTTCCAGGTGGGGCCCACCGTCCACTGGACGATGTGCATAAAACACAAACATCACCGTGGGCTCCACCATCTATTGGACGGTGGAATACAACACATACATTACAGTGGGCTCCCACCGTCCGCCTGGACGGTGGGGATAAGACACATACATCACTGTGGGCTCCCACGTGGGGCCCACCATAGCATTTATTTTACATCCAAACTGTTGATAGGGTCACACAGACTTAGGTGAATAGGGAAAAACAAATATCAGATTGATTCAAAACTTCCGTGGGCCCAAAAAGAGTTTTAATGGTAGAGTTCAATCACCGCTGTTTTGTGTGGTGTGGGCCACCTGAGATCTGGATCAAGCTGATTTTCGGAGGGGACCCACCTCAGGGGGTGATCCACCTCATGGACGGTGTGGATACAAAATATACATCATGGTGGGGCCCACGGCTGGGGACCCGTGGGTCCCTGCTCGTTCGCGCCAGACGCCCAGTGTCCTCTCTCTCTTTCGACAAAGTGAAGAGCCATATGCCATCTTGTTATTTTTTTTTTTTGAAATCCCTTTATTTCTAAGGTTTTTAATGTGTGGGGCCCGCTTCAGCCAAATCCACCCCGTTTACTGATTTCCATGGCCTGAGATGGACCCAACAAGTCCAATATCGGATATTTTTCAGCGTGTAGAAGAATTTAGGTGCATTTAAATGGTGAAAATCACTGTTTTCAAGGGTATGGCCCGCCCAAAAGTCGGATTGACTTCCCATTTTGGCTCAATGCCTAAAAGGGGGTACGGAAGGGGATGGACGGCTTGGATTGAATACATATATCAAGGGGGGGCCTATGTGAGTGGCCACCCTATAAGGCTTAAAAATCAAGCCAGTATTTGTGTTTTCCTTCCCACGTCCATGTCGAGGGACATCCCTGGACGTCTGGCCATCACATGCATTGAGGGGGCCCCGCTTAGGTGGGTCACAAATGGATGAATGACATGTATAACACATGCATTAAGGTGGGGTCCATTCAAGTGGGCCACACCATCACATCATCACAATCAAGGAAAATGGAAGAGAGTGAGAGAGAGAGAAAAGTGGGACACACGTGTGATGGAGGGACCCTGACACTATGGGCCCTCCCTTGCATCCAATCATGCATCAAAAGATAATCATAGTGGGCCATTGGCCATATCTTAGGGTCCCAAGTGACATCCATACCATTAATCGGTAGGCCTCACTTGGCCCATCTAAGAAAGCATGAAAACTACCCTATCAAAGCACCCACCGGTTGATCTCTTCGGTCCGTTGGAACACCACCATCCTTGTACTCCTCTTTGATGGTGGAGATGGGAAATGGATGGCTAGGATGATGGATTTGGAATGGGAAAGGTGGGCCTCACACATGCATTTTTTTCTCTCATGGAAGGCTTGTACGTGGGTGCTCTTGGTTGCTTGGAATTGTGGTGTGAGAAAAGAGGGAGAGAAAGAGAGAGTTGTAAGGAGAGAGGGATAGGTGTGATGGGTGAAAGGGTCAGATGAGTGATGGATGTGGTACTTGACATGTAAGGTGGTGTAAGAAAGAGGGTGAGAAAGAGTTGACTTTGGAGAGAGAAAGCATAGGTTGCTTGTACTTGACATTAAAGTGATTGATTGATTGATGTGATTGATTAATTGATGGGATTGATTTGACATTGTGTAGAGATTCTCTTGGGATTAAGAAAGCGCGGTGTTTCTTCAAAATAAACGCCGACTCACATCTTCTGCTTAGGGTATCGGATCGGTGCGTGAGTCGCGGCGTTGGAACTGCAACGACGCCGCGGTCATCAAGGTACGAGTTTTGAATCGAGTTGCCTTCGGTAGGCAGGACTCTGCTTAAGATCACGCGCAATGTCGGATACGGGTCGAGAATTGCCGAAATTCGACCGGAAGGACCGCGGACGTCGAAGGAACAGTACGGACTAGGATACGGGTTTTACAACACCGTTCATCCTTTTTTCCAACTCATTTTAGGCGTTGAGCTAAAAAATGAGGTTGATCTGATAATTAGGCGGGCCATACCATAAAAAACTACGTTTCATACCGTTTAAGGCTATTAGGACCCACATTTCTGTTTCTACACGCCAAAAATGCCGAATATTAGACTTGTTTGGTGTATTTGGAGCCTTAGAATCCATTGGTCGGAGTGGATTCTCGGGTAGTGGGCCCCACATGCGATTTTTCATAGGAAAAAAATTTTAAAAAAAAAAGAAGAAGAAGAAGAAGAAGGGAGCAGTAGCCGCCTGTTGCTGTCAGAAGGCAGCAGACGATGCCTGCGGATGACAGGCGAGTGGAGGACAGCCCACCCAAGGCTCCAGCCATGGGCCCCACCTTGATGTATATTTGCCATCCAACCCATTCATTGGGTGGGCCCCCTCCAAAACTCAGGCCCATCCAGCGCTCAGGTAGCCCACATCATAGGAAACGGCGGCATTTGGACAGCTTCCATTGAAACCCTTTTTGGGCCCACAGAAGTTTTGGATCAAGATGAAATTTGTTTTTCCCCTCTATCTAGGTCTGCGTGACCTTATGGACGGGTTGGATTGCATGTAAACTTGATGGTGGGCCCCACATGGAGCCCACATGATTTATGTGTTTTATTCCATCGTCCGCCTAGACGGTGGAGCCCTCAGTGTTGTATTTGTTATATCCCTACTATCCAGGGGATGGTGGGTGTGTATGTGGGTGCATGTGTGTGTGTGCGTGTGTGTGTGCATGGGTGCATGTGTGTGTGTGCGTGTGTGTATATATATATATTATTGTATATTATATATATATATATTATTGTATATATATTTTATATATTATATTATGTTATATTATGTAATATACCCGATGGTGGGCTTTCATGGGCCCCACCATGATGCATGAGTTGTATCTAATCTGTCCAACCATCTTAGAAGCTCAGTTTTTGTTGGCATGAGCCAAAGAATGAGTCAGATCTATAGTTCAAGTGGACCCCACTTTGATATATGTATGAGGCCCATCTTGATTTATTTGTGGCCCATCCGTTGAGGCCCATTTTGATATATCTATAAGGCCCATCCGTTGAGGCCCATTTTGATATATCTATGAGGCCCATCTTGGTTTATTTGTGGCCCATCCATTGAGACCTACCTGGATATGCATGAGGCCCTTATGATTAGGCATATCTTAATGTACTTAGGGCCCAACCATTGGGGTCCACCTGATATACTT
Organism: Magnolia changhungtana; assembly: GCA_030180095.1. Lineage (NCBI taxonomy): Eukaryota > Viridiplantae > Streptophyta > Magnoliopsida > Magnoliales > Magnoliaceae > Magnolia > Magnolia changhungtana. The sequence goes on along the minus strand of JASAUF010000502.1, from coordinate 8,720,653 downwards.
AAGGCCCATGTTATACGGCCCATTTGTTGTACCTAAGGCCCATGGGTCGAGGCCCAATTGGATGTACACAAATTCATTAAGATGTATGACCCTACCATAGCTTATGTAATGACGTTATGACAGCCGTGCCTTGGGAGCAATGTTGGTTCGACGTCTACATTGTAGAATAATGTTGGTTAAATGTCCGCATTATGATTCTCCCTAGGGCCCATTGTTAGGCCCATACTTGTAGGCCGTCTAGGCCCATCTTCGTTATGAACAACATCTATCCCACATAACATATTTAGTATAGTTCCATGATTCATGATCATACGCACCATATGTGTGCTTGTTATGAGAAGTAACTGATCATAGCATATGCCTTCAGACAAATTGTTTAGGGGCTCCTGGTTAGGTAGTGTTGCCCCACATGAGCACACGATATGCGAAGGATTGTTGCATGACTAGATAGCGTGATTCATGCATTTCGTATTGTGTGACATGGTTACCGTACGCCGTAGCAACATCAGGGCCATAGCCGCCACAGGCATATCATGGTTGGCAGGATCGGATACCTAAAATATTGTTCTACATGGGGTGCTATAGATATCCCTGGGTAAAAGTTCATAAACCCTTATGGTACCAAGAAGTTGCTCCAATGTCTAGACCGAGTGGGTGCCGGAGTACCGAGTGCCGATTGTCAGACGGCTGCGCTTTTCACTGTGTCGTGGTCGGTTGGAAGGGGGTGCGGCCTTACCCTCTCGAGAGGAGGGAGCAATGCTAGGCTGAGTTTGACCAGCTCGAGGAATGGATCTGCTATCGACGAGCTGAGTCCGATTTTGGCAGGCGGATAGTGAGGTCTTTTCCACTCACCTTGTTGTGCGCAATGGGGTGGTAATCTAGTTGGAGTGTACTAGACCCCGATTATATTTCAAAGATGAGTTGTACTGATATGTGGACTTAGATGAGGATTTGTATGCTTGAGTTGCATTTCGTATTGCATGGCCTTGGTATGGATGACATCATTCATGTCTTGCATCGCATAGCCTTGGTACGGCTAGTGGTATTCATAGATTTATCAGCATGTTCCGCATTACTCTGATATTGCATATCTACATTATTACCTTGCGCACACACTTTCACCACCCTCTAAGCTTTCTATAAGCTTATGCATGATCGCTGGGACGCAGCAGCACAGAGCAGATCTTTTTGGAACTTTTTATCCATTCTCATTGTATTTCCCTTTATGCTCATTATACTTGTAAAGTTTTTTATTATAGTGGAAATGTGATGGAGGTTTTGGTTGTTGTTTGTAGGTTATGCCTTTGGTTATGCTTATTACGAATCAAACTGATGTTGAAAATCCTCCTAGTAGCATCCCAGGATCGGAACCTGGCGAATGGGCGCCGGGAGCCGTGAATGGGATTCTACAGAGGCTGACGGCGCCGGATTCGGCGATCGGGAATTTGATGAGCCCGGTTTCCGAGTTTGGGGCGTGAGAGTACTTTTGTTCCCCCACCCCCCCCCCCCCCCCCCCCCAAGGATGTATAGCTCGGCCTTTTAAAACGTAGGTGGTTAATCGGGTTGAAGGTGAAAGTCACCAAAAAAAGTGGCGAAATGCTCTCGAAACCAATTCACTTGAGTCCTTCCGGGCAATCGGAAACAATCATTCTATTTATTCATTGCCTTGTTATCTCCTCTAGTCGAGGATTCTTTAGAGTGTTAGAGGGTTTGCAGATTGATTTAGATTGAATTAATATTGTTTCAACAAGGCAACTAGGGAAGAAGGGATCCAGTGAACGAATTTATCAGGCTCAACTCTAGGAAATAAAGCTAGTCCCAAGCAGTAGTAATATCCGATGAGTGATTTGAAAATAATTTCATTGGAAAAATCTTGGAGAGGCCATCCAAGATGTTTATCTGATCATTTTGTTGAAAGGTTGAGGGAGCAGAAGATGAGGAAGTCGCCATCATTATAACAAGAATTTAGCTTGAGCTTTGGAGATGAAGGAATAGGGTAGAAAGCATGAGAGAAAGAAAGATGTTTTAAAAATGAGGTATATATCGGCCGAAAATTTGATGCATTAATTACGACATTATTATTTTCTTGTTTGGTACAATGCTTGTACTCGTGTCGCCATGGGAATAACTCTTTATTCCAAAAAGGGAAATTGAAATTGATATTCGGAATTATCTCAACCAGATATGGTAATTGAGGTATTGCCACATGTCCTGCAAAATAGTTGCATTTATGAAGGTCCATACGTCGGTTTCAACTTTTACCCAAAGGTAAAGCAATGTGGGGGGCATTGTTCATCCCTATTTCTGTCAATTCATACAACAGCCAATCAGAGAAGGTTGTGTGTAACCATCAGGGAGTTGTGTTGTATTTAAAGATCTTTAAAGGTATGTAAAGATGATTTTGCGGCAATACAGTTGGTGTTTATCGAGCAGTGTCATGTCATCCATTAAGAGAAAGTGATCGAGCAAAAAGTGGTCATGCTGAAGCAGTTATCAGGATAGATGGTAAGTTTAGAAGCAACGAAAGCAAGTAGTGATGAAACAGTTATATCAACCGTCAGAACGCAAGAAGCATCCAAATGGTCATCTTAAGACAATAAATAGAAAAGAAATTGAGCAGAGAAAATCGTCTCATATCAAACAAATCAAAACAAATCAAATTTTTTTTCCAATTATCCATTCAGTTATTAACTGTTTACATTCATTAGTGTAATCCTTTACATTTACTTGCTATTTACATTTCTTAGTATAATCTGTAGCGGTAATTAAGTAGTCGTTAACTTTAGCTGTAATTTGAGTCTACGCTCATATGCTAAATTTAGTTTAAGGGGCCATTTGACACCTTAGATTGGAGGGGATTGGAAGGGGTTTCGAATCTCCTGGTTGTTTAGCAACATAAAGTAACTGGGGGTTTCCAATCCTCTCTTTGAGGGGGTTTGTAATCCACGGTGAGAGCTTGGATTACACTTAAAATCATTTAAATAGTTGTAGGTGTAACATGTGTCACTATACACTATCATTCTATTGGGCACATGACCCACTAATGATGATCAACACCGCTCAAACATTGTCTATGTAAAACAGAACCGTCCAAACATTGTTCAGCACCATCCAAACATTGTCCATGTAAATCAACGATTAAAAATCGTTGGTTAGTCACTCAGATGTGATCTTGTGCTTGTGGTCCATCCTACACTTGGAATTTCATCATTTTCAGGCAAAGCATATATTTTAGCGGGCTTATCACAATCATAGTGTCAAAATTTATATATCTCACTGATTAGGGATATTAAAGTTAATTTAACAATTAAATTCAAACTCTTGTAAATATGTCATGCATAGGTATTTTTGAATTAAAGTTGATTCACATTCCAAGGTGTCAAACACACTGGGAGGATTGTCAATCCAGGGGGTTTCCAATGCTGGGGGTTCCAAATCCATTCTCTCAAACCGGCTCTAAGTATCAAACAAAGTTCTCTATCCACATATGCATTCTGTTGTTATTCTCCATTAAAAATTTCCTTTATATTTTGTAAGTATTCAAGAGAGAGTCTTTTCTTGCGGAAGATATAAGTGTGACCCATTTTCAGAGAACAAAATCCACCATCTAACTAGGTGACCCAACCTTATTACAACTCAGTCAGGTCTCTTCGATTCCTGAAGTATCTGCTTATCTTGGCGCGTGTGATCGTTTGGTTGGACTTTAACTGCACATTCAATTTTGAGACGCCCACGCCAATCATGTAACCGAGATTGAAATAACTGCAACAATGTGCGAACCCAATTGACTGGGACGGGTGTTGGGTCTTCCATCTGTGTGCTAGACCACCCAATGCACAGTACGTCGGTGACATCCCACGTGGAAAAGTTCGTACCTTTCCAAACGTTCCAACGATAAGGAAATATTCTTGTCATCGGTCTAACACGTGTAACGCATGAAAATGCATGTGCATGGCACTAAATCCTCACCTCATGGACCCAGGCGAATTCATGTACCGCATGGCAACCAATCGCTCCTATTTATAAGATAGGAAATGTTCACATAAAACAAATAATAAAGAAGAAATCACATCCTTTTCCAGTCTACAGCCTACATCCAGCACCCAGCGGAGTTAATGTACCGCATGACCACCAATCAGTCTATAGATAAGCCAGGAATCATTAAGTAGATAAATCAAATAATAAACATAAACCAAATAATAAAGAAGAAATCAAATGCTTCTGCAGTTTATAGCCTACGGTTGGGATTGGGCAATACCCCACCGGAACTTAGAGACGGACGGTAATGTCTGGGGCTCTTTGAGGCCACCATGATGGATATGTTTTACCCACGCCGTCCATCTAATCTGACAGATCATTTTAGGGAATGAACCAAATAAAAGTTAAATTAAAAGCTCAAGTGGACCACACCACAGGAAAGGGGATTGAAAGCTTACCGTTTAAAGCTTCTCGGGGCACATCAGTTTTGGATCAATCTTATACTTAATGTTTTTCCTACGAACAGGTTGTATGGTAAATAAACATCATGGTGGACTCTAGTAAGTTTACAACTGTGGGAATTCAATCCCCACCCATTGCTTCCTGTAGTATGGTCCACTTGAGCCTTCAATCTGCCTCTTTTTTGGGCTTTCGTCCTAAAATGATTTGTCAAAATGGATAGAGGGTGCCAATAAAATGTATGAATCATGATGGGCCCCACAGATCACCTTACAAGACGGTCCATCTCTAGCTAGGTCCTGGTGGGGTCAATACCCAATCCGCGCTCACTGTCTACAACCTTGCACACGGTTCGAAAAATGAAAGCCGTAGATTTAACCACTACTAGCTCTAAACAGCTCTAAGCAACTCTCAGTTTGGAACCCATGATCCCAAAACCTCTTGTAGTATTCTTCATAGGTGAATCTTCTGTAGATCGCCGGGTGTTGACCGTCGATCAGTTTATGTGCCGGTCCGATCACTGCATCCGGAGATGGGCAGTAGAATGTCGGTATTGAAATCCTTTCAACGTTGTTGTTTACAACCGCTCTGTGGAGGACGCTCTTACACTGCCCATTACTAAGTACCTAAAACACCAAATCTCAGATGGGTTAGTGATTGTTACCATTTATGGAGATTATATAAACTCAATTTTCATTAAGAAAATTGAAATAATACAATACAAATTAACTGATGCTTTACTTCTAATTATTATTATTTTATTTTTTAAGCGTACCTGTATCTGATCGCCAATGTTCACAACAAACGTGTTAGGGATGGGATTGACGGCAACCCACTTACCGTTTCTGAGCACCTGCAAGCCCGAGACCTGGTCCTGGAGTAGAACTGTCAGGGCATTCGGGTCCGTATGGCCTGGTAATCCATATGTCAGCTCCGGCTGTGGACACCGTGGATAGTAATTAATGGCCATGTGCTGTGCCTGCTTGCCTAATGCCTTCTCTATGTAATCGTTCTCTAACCCAAGGCTCTCCGAAATCGCTTCCAATAGCCTTAAAGCCAAACCTCTAGCCCTCGTGCTGTACAAGCTGACAATGCTTCTGCAGAGATGGCCGATGTTAAATGCTATAAATGTTTATTATTATGCATTCTTACCGTCCGTTCAGATCGTGGAGTTGAGATCGTGGATTTGGTCGATCGTAGATTGACTAGTACGGGTTTCCAACAAGCAAAAGATTAGCCCAGTAAGGAGTCACCAATTCGACCACTCCCAGGATCGGCAACTCTCCTAAAATTGGAAAATCCCACCATCCAAACGGGCAATTGATAAAATGTTGAATTTTTATTCTCAGAATGAAACTTGCCTGAATGATGGAGGATTAGTGGGCCATTCATCCACGAATTCCTCCAAAGGGTAGCAATGGAGTCTCAAATAATCTCTCCAATTCGAAACCTTCTCTCTTTTAATATTGAAACTGGTCGAAAGCCGGGTGGATTTCAACGGGTTGTCAGAATAGGTTTTTAATTTCTCAGATTCTGGAAGCTGAAAAAACTCTTTGGCAATATGCGACATGTCGTCTATGACGTGTTGAGGTATCCCATGGTTCTTAGCCTATAAAATCTATAAATAAGACCAAAAACATAAAGCAAATTTTGTTGAAAACAAATGCACACATGCGTACCTGGAAGAAACCATCTGTTTGGCATGCTAGGCCAATCTCGTGGACAATTTTGGGGCGGTCAGGGCCGTCAAGGCCTTCCAGGTCTATGAGAGGAATAGAGACATCCGATGTATGGACATCGTGGAGATTTGGACGGTCAGATATGGGTCTAATGTAGTGAGAGGGAACGCGGTTGCTGCGAGAGAGGAGATCAGTAAGTTGGGGCTGGGGTGAGTTGGAAATGGCCATGGGAGAGTGACTCGGTTTGAGATGCGCAAATGGTTTTGGTTTGGGATGGAAGGCTGTGGGCACTGGGGTTCCGTATTTATAGACAAGGTTGACTTAAATATCATGAGGCCTACAAATAATTTTCTTGGCTGCAGTATCTTATATCATTAGTGAGGTAATTAATAGGATAAGGACGACGTGACGTCAGTGTGGGGACCACCTGATTGGTGGTGGAAACGTATGCAGCTTTGGAAATGAGATTTACAGTTTTAAGGGTGTATCCATACAGCCGATGTATAGACATGATCAGTTCAAGAGGCTGTATCCATACAGCCATTCATCGTCCGCTAACGGCCTTTTCTTTCTTTCAAGCCAAATTGTCCACACGAAAGGTGGGACACACCACCATACACCATCAATAATCACCTTTTATGAAAATCATAATGATCCATTTACCGAGTGGGTGATGTAGAGCGGGTCGCGGACAGTTTCATGGCCAAGATGGATCAGAAAAGCCCCGGTCAATGACAGAAGTGATCCGGACCGTCGGACCTTAGATCGGGCATATCTCGCAATCCGGAATGAGTCATCTGACGTAAAATATATGATTTTGGGGTAGAACGAGCTACTTTAGCCAACCAACCTAGCTATGCTGGGTTACGCAGCCCGGAATTGTGAAAAACCCCTGGATCGACGGTCATTTCCCTGTTTTAATTTTGTTTTTACTATAAATAGTAAATTTTAGTTTGATTATAACTCTTCATCCGTCGGGCTTTAGGACCTGCGCCCAACGTGAAAAGAGGTTAGAATAATTAGAAGAACCGTTTGGTGAAGCCAAATAGGACACTTACTATTTTTGGCCCGAAAACCTTTCGCACTAATAGACATCACGACCGTCTATAAATAGTAAGTTTACTATTTATAGTAAGTTGCGAATTCTAGGAGTTTTAGTTGTAGTTTGATTCTGATTTCTTTCCAATTACTTGGTACGCATATTTAAAGGGTTGTGAACTCGTTTTTATTAATTCATTAATCAATTTCGAATTTATTAGAATTTATTCTTATTTTATGCTTTCTTTCCTTGTTGATTCGAGAAGTCTCTGTGAGGAATCCAGAGAAGTTCTGTGGATTCGGAATAGTTATCCTCTTGAGGAAGACGGTGCTCGATCTCATGTCCTCCCCTTTGTCAGTTTGGTATCAAAGCGAGATTTCTCCTCGGAACGATGGCTTCTAACGGCAGGTCGGGCAACAATCCTATGAACGGTGCTCCAGAGAATTTACCTTTAACGGCGGTAGCTTTTGAGGTAGCGCAATGAGAGAATTGACAAGCCATGCAAGAGCTGCAGGCTTCCATCGACCATATAGCGGATCTCTTAGAGGAAACCTAATGCAACTCCGTGTTCCTGATGGTAATCTTCCACAGTCAATTGCTAAAACTCGTAATCGTCCTGATCGCAAGATAGTACCGGCAGTGCATCCAAGGGTCATTCCTATAAGACCCGTATCTTAGACCGTATTGTTCCGTAGGTTCCCGCGATCTTTTCGGTCGAATTCCGGCAACCTTCGACCCTTAACCGGCATTGCGCGCGACTTTGATTCACACGTCGTTAATCTGATTCGACTCAACCCGAGACTTGTACCATTGCGACCGCGCCGTCTCTGCGGTTCCGATACTGCGACTCGCGCCGATGCGATACTCTGGCCAGGAGATGTGGGCCAGCGTTCGGTGCGAGGAAAATGCCACGCGTGCGAAATCGAAGAGAATCTCTATGAGTTGTCACATCAATCCATCAATCTCAACATGTCAAGTACAAATCAACTTTTCACTCTTTCCCAAGCATGCCTCAAAGTCAAAAAAATTCTTACATAAGTCATGCCTTTCTTACACAAATGGCCAACAAAGTTAAAAAGTGTCTTACACACCCATCACCACCACATCTATCACTCCATCACCCATCGATATATCTCTCTCCCTTTACAACTCTCTCTCCCTTCATTTAAAAAAAAATCACTTCCTAAGTTAAAGAAAACCTCCATACGTATGAGCCTCTGCCTCTCTTTCAAAGCTCTAAGTGTGGCCCACCTTTCCATCCCAAGATCTCCCATCCTAGCCATCCATTCCTCATCTCCTCCATTAGAATCGAAGCTAAGGAGCTAAGGAACCCATAGGAGCAAGAAGATCGAATGGTGGGTGCTTGATAAGAGTAGTTTTTCATGTTTTTAAGATGGGCCAAGTGAGGCCAACCGATCAATTGTTTGGATCTCACTTGGGACCCTAAGATGTGGCCGATGGCCCACTTTGATCATCATGATCATTCCATGATGGGGCCATTCTCCATGGATCCCATCATGATGTTTATTTTCTTGTATACCTAGGGTCATCTAGATCGTCTACTTTAATGGAGAAGGAATCCCCACCGTTGGATTTTGGATTTAATGGGCCCATGTGTAATGGGACCCACTTGATGTATGTTTGGTTGCAAGGGAGGGCCCATGTGTCGAGGTCTCTCCATCACGCGTGTCCCACTCTCTATCTCTCTCTCTCCCCCTTTCTTTTATGTTTTTGTGTGATAATTTGGTCGTGTGGCCCACTTGAATGGAACTCATCATGAAGTATCTTACCCAAGCCGTCTATGAGTGGGGTCCACCTTATGTGTGTTGTACTCACACCATTCATCATGTGGTGGCCCACTTGAATAAAGCCCACCTCTGTTATGAGGACCGTCCAGCGTCCAGGGACGCTGGACGTCTCTGTGAAAATACAAATATTAGCTTGGTTACAAGCTCATGGGGTGGCCCACTCATACACACCCCACCTTGATGTATGTATTCAATCCACGCCGTCCATTCCTTTCACAAGTGTATTTTAGGCGTTGAGCCAAAAATTGAGGCCAGTCTGATTATTCTGCGGGCCATAACAGGGAAAACAATATTTTCCACCCTTGAAACTTTCCCTGATATCTCTATACACTTAAATACCTTCTATATTGGACTCATATTGCCTGTCATGAGCTGTGGAATCCAACGGTCGAGGTGGATTCACCTTATGCGGGCCCCACACGAGAAAAACCACGGAAAAACAGTTTTTTTTTTAAATAAAAAAAAATATATAAGGGCAGCAGCGTCTGCTGCTGCCATTGTCAAATGGCGAGCGAGCGGCTTGCAAACACTTTGCACGTCATGACGACGGCCGACAGTGACGTGACCACCCACGGCTCCAAATGGGCCCCACCATGATGTATATGTGTCATCCATCCCGTTCATTGGGTGGGCCCCTCCCTGGAGTGGGCCCCCTCCAAAAATCAAGCCCATCCAGTACTCTGGCGGCCCACACCAAAGGAACAGTGTGAATTGAAGGTCGGCCATTAAAACCCTTTTTGGACCCACAGAAGTTTCGGATCAAGCTGAAAGTTGTTTTTACCCTTCATCTAGGTCTACGTGACCTTATGAACGGGTTGGATGGGAGGTAAACATTAAGGTGGGCCCCGCGTGGGACCCACAGTGATTTATGTATTTTTCCACCGTCTGCTGGATGGTGGAGCCCACTGTGGTGCATGTGTTCTATCCCCACCGTCCAGGGGACGGTGGGTGCGTGCGTGTGCATGGGTGTGTGTGCGTGTGGTGTGTGTGCACGTGTGACTGTGTGTATGTGTGTATATATATATATATATTGTATATAATATATATATATATATTATATTATGTAATGTATATATACCTGATGGTGGGCCTTCATGGGACCCACCATGATGCATGGGTTGCGTCCAAGCTGTCCATCTATTTTGCAAGCTCATTTCATGGCATGAGCTAAAGAATGAGTCAGATTTATAGTTCCAGTGGACCCCACTTTAACATAAGTATGAGGCCCATCTTGGGTTATTTGTGGCCCATCCGTTGAGGCCCACCTTGATATGCATGGGGTCCATATGATTAGGCCCATCTTGATGTAGTTAGGGCCCAACCATTGAGGTCCACCTGACATATTTCAGGCCATGTTACGAGGCCCATTGTGAAGTACTCAAAGGCCCAAGGTTATGGCCCATTGCAATGTACATAAGGCCCATTGATGTGGCTCACTTGATTTATATAAGGCCCATATGATGTGGCCCATTTGATGTATCCAAGGCCCAGGGATCGAGGCTCAACGAGGTGTCCTTAGGGTTCATTGCAATGTGTGATTTCCCCATGGCTTGTGTGTTGATATTAAGCGAGCCATGCCTTGGGAGCAATGTTGGTTTGACGTCCACATTGTAAGAATAATGTTGGTTAAATGTCCACATTATAATTCTCCCTAGGGCCCATTGTTAGGCCCATACTTGTAAGCCATCTAGGCCCACCTTCATTATGAACAACATTGATCACTATATAACATGTTTAATATAGTTCCATGATTCATGATCATACGCATCATATGTATGCTTGATATGAGAAGTGACTGATCATAGCATATGCCTTCAGATAGATTGTTTAGGGGCTCCCGGTTAAGCGGTGTTACCCCACATGAGTGCACGATACGCGCAAGATTGTTGCATGACTGGATAGTGTGATTCATGCATTTCACATTCTGTGACATGGTTACCATACGCCCTAGCGACATCAGGGTCGTAGCCTCCACAAGCTTATCGTGGTTGGCAGGATTGGATACCAGAAATCTTATTCTACATGAGGTGCTATAGATATCCCTGAGTAAAAGTCTCTAAACCATTATGGACTAAGAGGTTACTCCAACGTCTAGACCGAGTGGGTGCATGAGCGCCGAGGGCCGATTACCAGAAGGTCGCGCTTTCCACTGTGTCGTGGTCGGTTGGAAGGGGGTACGGCCTTACCCACTCGAGAGGAGGGGGCAATGCTAGGCTGAGTCTGACTAGCTCGAGGAATGGGTCCGCTATCGACGAGCCGAGCCCGATATTGGTAGGCGGGTAATGAGGTCTCTTTCACTTACCTTATCACGCGCGATGGGGCGGCAATCTAGTTTAGAGTATACTAGACCCTGGTGATATTCCAGATTTAAACTGTATTGATATGTGGATATAGATGAGAATTTGTATGCTTGAGTTGCATCTCGCATCGCATGGCCTTGGTATGGCCGACATCATTCATGCCTTGCATCGCATAACCTCGGTACGGCTAACGGTATTCATGGATTCACCAGCATGTTCCGCATTACTCTGATATTGCATATCTGTATTACTACCTTGCACACACACTTTCACCACCCTCTAAGTTTTCTATAAGCTTATGCACGACTATTGCGTGCAGGTGACGCGAGGATGCAGCAGCGCCGAGGCAGGAGAGCAGAGAAGATCATTTTGGAGCTTTTTATCTATCATCATTGTATTTCCCTTTATGCTCATTGTACTTGTAAAGGTTTTTATCATAGTGGAAATGTGATGGAGTTTTTGGCTGTTGTTTGTGGGTTATGCCTTTGGTTATGCTTATCACGAATTAAACTGATGTTGAAAATCCTCCTTATAGCATCCCAGGATCGGAACCTGGCGTATGGGCACTGGGAGCTAAGAATGGGGTTCTAAGGAGGCTGTCGGCGCTGGATTCAGCAATCAGGAATTTTGTGAGCCTAGTTTCCGAGTTTGGGGCGTGACAATTCCTGAGGAAGGGGGCTCCAGTGAGGAGAAAATTGATGACATAATCTTCCAACACCCTAGACAAGGTGGCGATCAAGTAGATCGAACAGATCTATAATTTAAGATGTAGGTTGATATTCCTAACTTCAATGGCTAACTACACATTGAGAATTTTCTCGATTGGCTTTCTGAAGTTGAGCAATTTTTTGACTATATGGACATCTCTGAAGTAAAGAAGAACAAACTTGTGGCCTATAAGCTTAATGGAGGAGCTTCAGCTTGGTGGGAACAACTGCAACTCATGCGAACCAGGCAAATGAAAGCATCAATCTACACTTGGCAGCAGATGAAGCAGCTACTACGTGTCCGATTCCTTCCTAGCGATTACGATCAGGTATTATTCCAACAATACCAAAATTGTCAATAGGGTAGTCGGTCGGTGAGACAATACGTAGAAGAATTTTACCGCCTAACGGCGCATAACGATTTGGTAGAGACTGAATCACAGTAAGTCGCCCGATTCAATGGTGGATTACGCATGGTTATCTAGGATAGGGTCCAGATGCAGTCCATCTGGACAATGAATGATGCGATCAAGTTGGCTTCTTGGGCAGAAGCGCAAATTGAACGTCCTAACACACGGACCTATCCTATTGCATAGATCACTGTGGCAAATCCGTCCTAGGGAACTACACAACTCAAGGGGAAGGAGCTCGTAGAAGCATGCACTCAACCTACTATGTCTGAGAACTAAGATCAGGGAAGCGGATAAGCTAGACCCCAAAGGGGCGTCTCGACTGCTGCTGGTCCAAGTAGAATCCCGAACCCCTATGATCTGCCAAGGCCTGACAACTGTTATCGCTGTGGCCAACCGGGCTACCTATCAAATACTTGTTCCCAACGAAAAGTGACAAACCTCTTCATCAATGATAGTAGTGCTGATAATGTTTATGAAGATCCAGATATTGAAGAATAGGAGCATACCACCGAGGATGAGACAGATGTTCAGGTTGGGTTCAGCAAGATCACGATGAGTCGCTCGTCGTAAGGCGACTATTATATGAGCCAAGAAAAGAAGTGTATCCACAGCAACATAATATCTTCCACACTAGGTGTACGGTGAATCGAAAGGTTTGTGCTGTGATCATTGACAGTGGGAGCAGTGAGAACATCGTCTCCAAGGTCATGGTGGAAAAATTGTAATTGAAAACAGAGCATCATCCCTCTCCATATACAATCGGTTGGATCAAGAAGGTCAGCGAAACAAAGGTAACTGAACGGTGCACTATATCATTTGCAATTAGTAAACATTATAAGGATGAAGTAGTATGCGATGCGGTTGACATGGAAGCATATCACATACTACTCGGTCGGCCCTGGTAATCTGACCATGACACCACTCATAAAGGGCGAGATAACATATATATCTTTATCAAGGACAGCCGGAAGACCATATTGTCCCCTATGGATCTAAAGGGACCACCTGAAACTTCTAAAGTGGAAGGTCATTTTCTCTTAATCATACGGGACTTCATAGAAGAATCCAAAGAAATAGGACAGACTTATGCATTAATTTTAAAAGGGGAAGAACTCGAGCCTACCATCATCCCTGAAAGACTAAGGTCCCTGCTATATGAATTCAAAGAAATTTGGATTGATGACCTTCCCAATGGATTACCCCCCATGCAGGATATCCAACACCATATCCACTTTGTCCCTGGGTCCAGTTTACCTAATTGTCCTCATTATCGAATGAGTCCGAATAAGTGCGAGATTTTGCAAGGACAAGTAGAGGAGTTGATCCATAAGGGTCTTATTTGAGAAAGCATGAGTCCATGTGTTGTACCAGCTCTATTAACTCTAAAGAAAGATGGGAGTTGGCACATGTGTGTCGATAGCCGAGCCATCAACAAAATCACCATAAAATACATGTTTCCTATACCACGGCTGGACGATATGTTGGACATGCTAGAGGGTGTAAAAATATTCTCCAAATTGGACCTAAGGAGCGGCTACCATCAGATTCGAATACAGTCGGGTGATGAGTAGAAAACGACCTTTAAGACCAAGGAAGGATTATACGAATGGATGGTCATGTCCTTCGGTCTTTCGAACGCGCCTAACACATTTATGAGATTGATGAACCAAGTTCTGAAACCTTTCATTGGACAGTTCGTTGTTGTTTATTTTGATGATATTTTGATATATAGTTAAGATGAAACCACCTATATGGAATACCTCAAAAAGGTCCTTCAAGTACTCATAAAAAATAAACTGTATCTCAATTTAAAAAAGTGTATCTTTATGACTGATAGCCTATTGTTTCTGGGTTTTGTCGTAACATCCACGGGCATTCGGGTGGATGAGGAAAAGGTGAAGCCAATCAGAGAATGACTAATTCCAAAAAATATTCACGAAGTGCGAAGTTTTCATGGACTAGAGACATTCTATTGTCGGTTCGTGAAAAATTTCACTACCATTATGTCACCAATCACATATTGCATAAAGAAAGGATAGTTTCAGTGGACTGACAAAGCCAACAAGAGCTTTGCCAAAATCAAGAGCAGATTATCCACGACCCCGGTTCTTGTACTTTCCAACTTTGACAAACTGTTTGAAGTCGAATGTGATGCCTCATTTGTTGGAATTGGGGAAGTTTTATCTCAAGAAGGTAAGCCGGTAGCCTTCTATAGTAAGAAACTTAGCAATGCACGTAAGAAGTGGTCAATATATGAGATCGAGTTATACGCGGTGGTCCAGGCACTGCGACATTGGCGACATTATTTGATTCAAAGGAAATTCATACTTTACACGGACTATCAAGTTCTCAAATTCATTAATAGTCAAGCTAACATTAACCGGGTTCATACTAGATGGATCTTATTTTTGCAGGAATTCACATTCGTACTAAAACACAAGTCAGGGCAACAGAACAAAGTAATTAATGCACTGAGTTGCCGTGTAACTTTGTTAGTTACTATGAGCAATATGGTTGTCGGGTTCGAGTGCCTCAAATACATATATGCCGATGACGACGACTTCAAGGACGCATGGGTTAGATGCCAAGAAGGTCACCCAGGTGACTTACATATACAAGACGGGTTCCTTTTCAAGGGAAATTGATTGTGCATCCCGAACAGTTCGCTAAGGGAACACATAATCCAAGAGTTACATGGAGGTGGCCTCAGTAGACACCTTAGGCGAGACAAGATGCGAGCTCTTGTGGAAGAACGGTATTACTGGCCGCAATTGGTACATGATGTGGGAAAGACAGTCCAAAGTTATTATATTTGTCAGACCTCCAAGGGGCAATCTCATAATATGGGCCTCTACACTGCATTACCCATACCTGACAGCCCTTGGGAGGATTTATCTATGGACTTCGTGCTTGGTCTCCCACAAACACAACATGGCATGGATTCGGTGTTCGTGGTAGTAGATCGTTTCTCCAAGATGATGTACTTTATTCCATGCAAGAAGACTCTCGATGCAACACATGTGGCAAATCTATTCTTCAGAGAAATTGTGCTGCTACACGGGGTTCCCAAGACTTACTTCTGATCGTAACACGAAGTTTATAAGCCACTTTTGGTGGACTTTGTGGACTTGATTCGATACACAACTTCAGTTCAGCAGCGCCTACCACCCATAGACTGACGGTCAAACAGAGGTTGTGAATCGCACGTTGGAAAACCTCCTTCAATGTATTTCAGGAAAAAAAAAATGAAGCAGTGGGAATTAGCTTTATCTCAAGCAGTGTTTGCATTCAACAACATGGTGAACCGCTCAACAGGAAAATTCTCATTCCATGTTATTTACGGACTAGTACCTCGCCACACACTAGACTTGGTCCCTCTGCCCAAGCTCCTAGACATGAGCATTGCGGCAGAATATATGGCTGACAAGATCATGGGCATTCATGTGGAGGTACAAACCAAGCTACATGCCTCGAACGAAAAGTAAAAGGAGCAAACGGACAAGCTCGGCGACAAAAAGTGTTCGAGGTGGGTGACCAAGTAATGGTTCATCTGCGCAAAGAATGATTTTCTACCGGAACATACAACAAGATGAAGAATAAAAAGATTGAACCGGTACTAATCATCCGAAAGATCAATGACAATGCTTATATTGTTGATCTTCCAGATGACATGGCGATCTCACGGACTTTCAACGTCGCGGAATTAACTGAGTATCATGAACCAGTGCAGGATGAGAACTCGAGCACGAGTTCTTTTGAAGTGGAGGGGACAATGTAGAATGGGTCGCGGATAGTTTCATGGCCAAGATGGATCAGAAAAGGCCCCGTCAATGACAGAAGTGATCCGGACCGTCGGACCTTATATCGAGCGTATCTCGCAATCCGAAATGAGTCATCTGACGAAAAATATATGATTTTGGGGTAGAACGAGCTACTTTAGCCAACCAACCCCACTACACTGAGTTACGCAACCTGAAATTGCAAAAAACCCCTAGATCGACGGTCATTTCCCTGTTTTAATTTTATTTTTACTATAAATAGTAAGTTTTAGTTTGATTATAACTCTTCATCCGTCAGGCTTTAGGAGTTGTGCCCAACGTGAAAAGAGCTTAAAATAATTAGGAGAACGGTTTGGTGAAGCTAAATAGGACACTTGCTATTTTTGGCCGAAAACCTTTCGCACTAGTAGACATCACGACCGTCTATAAATAGTAAGTTTACTATATATAGTAAGTCGCGAATTCTAGGAATTTTAGTTGTAGTTTGATTCTGATTTCTTTCCCATTGCTTGGTACCCCTATTTAAAGGGTTGTGAACTCATTTTTATTCATTCATTAATCAATTTCAAATTTATTAGAATTTATTATTATTTTCTACTTTCTTTCCTCGTGGATTCGAGAAGTCTCTGTGAGGAGTCTAGAGAAGTTTCGTGGATCCAAAATAGTTATCCTCATGAGGAAGACGGTGCTCGAACTCACATCCTCCCTTGCGTCAGTGGGCCACAAAGTAGAAAATTAAAGGGCAGCCGATGGAATGGCCTAGTATTCTGGCGTGGTCCACCCCCAATGAGTAGATCAGCTTAGTTGTGAGACCCGACTCAAGTTCGCATGTATGTGTGTGAGTATGCATTCTATCCATCTTGGTCCCATAGTCCTACTAGTCAAATTCTAGTGATCTGTGACCCTCGGATTGTGTTTGCGGTCATCCTTGAGTTCGGTCATGTAGACCTGACTCGGATTGACCCGAGACCTATGCCATTGCAACCGCATCGTCGCCGTGGTTCCAACGTTGCGTCTTGTGCGTGGCATCCGGCATGTAAATCATACGTTGTGTGCATTTCATTTTTTACGCCCTTGATCATGATCATGTGGCCCACGTAGGGGTTGTGTGCACGGATTTCTAGGTATGTCCCATCTCTTGGAGCTATTTCCAACACACATCACCCACATACTACCTAAACCCCATCCTCTACACCACCCACTACCCACACATTACCCATCCCTACCCCAAACTTATAAGTCTATGAACTTTGTTTATATCACCCTACTTTTCATGATGGGTTTCCCTGTCCAAGGTGAGAGAGCTTATGATTGCTCTCTCTCTCTCTCTCTCTCTCTCTCTCTCTCTTTTCTAGCAAATTTCCATACTCTCCCTCTCATTTCTCTCTACTCTCTTCTTTCCTTCTTTCTCTCTTACAAAAAAAAATCCAGCCCTATTTTTTCTCTTTTCCAGCCCCTTCTCCTCCTTTTTCCTCTCAATCCCTCCATTGAAAACCCATCTCAACCCTTCATCTTGCTTCCTTGGACAATTAGAAGCTTGGAGTGGAGTATTGATAGAGATCTTAAGGTGGGCATGCATGTAATTGCAAATTTGGATTTCTTCCATTTCTTACTTGTTCTTCCCCCTTTTTTTATGTTGCAGCTTGTGGGGCCCATCAAATGATGGTGGTGGCCCCCAAGATTTCATGGATGGGGCTCATAGCCCATCTTACTCGCATGCATGATTCCATGCAAGGGGTTATTCTTCATGGACCCCTACATGGCTTTTCCTTCTTTGATCAGGGATCTTTGGGTCATCTAGACCCTCGATCTTTAGTGGAGATTGCATCTCCACCATAGATCTCAAGTAGAAATCCTATGATCATATAAATCTTATATACCTTGTGATAGTGGAATGTGTGTGCATGAGTGATGAGGGGAAGGGCCTCAATGTGGCAGAGACCCTTCCCTTATGGCTGAATCATTATTTTCCTTTGTTGATAACCTTCTGATCATGAGTGTGTGGCCCACTTTGTGGACCAAAAATATCCAGACCATCCATGGAAGGTGGACATCCATGACTGTCCACCCTTGGACGTTGGAACCCTCTTATCTACCTATATGGGGCACATGCAAGGGGTATTTAGTAATGGGAAGGGTCTGGATGTTTGTGGGACCCACTAGGGTAGTCCATACCATGATTTTTTTTAGATTAAATCCCCTTTTAAATAGTGTTTATATTTATTTATTTCCAGTCATATGTTGCTATCCAGAACTATCTGGACATATTTTTTGGTCATTTTGAGTCCAAATTTTTAGACATTTGGAGGGGTGTTTGGTCCCATGTAATATAAGTTTCTTAAAGGTGTGGACCTCACTTATAATCATGCCAAATTTCATCCCCATCTGACCTTCATTGGCGTCTCAAAGATGTGGTCCAAGTGAGGTGGACAGTCAGGATTTTCTGCACTGTTCCAGCAACATTCCACCCTGGACAGGTTGGAATTCTGAAATTTATTAAAATACCTTTGGGTGTCCAAAAATTTTAAAAATTTACAAGGAGGTGACCCACCATGGTATGACCCTCCTACAAATTTTTGGGGCCAATGGACGCCTGTACACACCATGGTGATGGCTGGACCGGCCCACTATAATATGGTGTCCGGATCAGTCCAATTTTCAAGACAGATTGATTTCTTTAAATGAATTAAAAACATTATAGATGTCCAAAAATTTTAAAATTTTATAGGGGTGTGGTCTACTCATGATAGGATCCACCTAGCAAATTTCATAGCTAATGAACCCCTATACACACCGTGACGAGGGCCGAACTAGCCAACGACGTTGGGACGTCCAGGTCTATTAGATTTTCTGGATAGACTGTATTGTTTAAATTAATTAAAATACTTAGGAATATTCAAAAATTCTAAAATTTTGTGGGGGTGTGGCCAACCTATGGAAATATTACTCTGTAAAATTTCAGCCCCAACTGACCCCATTTGGGCATCCAAATGGATGGGCCAAGATGGTTGGACTGCCAGATTTTTCTGTTATGCAGTCCATCAATATGCTTTGATAAAAAACCATAATTCAAAAATGTTCTCTCTGATGGTGGGCCACCTTTTTTGGTTTCCTCTTATTGTATGCATGATGAGGGACCTTGGCCCTCAATTTTTAGAGTTTTAGAGGCCCTGGACCCACTCTAATGGAGTGCCCAAATTCAGGACAACAATATGCATTGCAGAAATTTTCTGTATATTATTATCCCCTTTGTTATTTCAGAACTTTTGGGCCCCAGCCCATTTCGCTTTGTATATGATTAGTTGGGGTGTGGTCTACTCATGGTAAGAATATGTATGTGATTCGGATGTGGACCTTGGGCCTTATAGCTATATAGATTATGGTTAGTTATGCCTTGGGAAAATGGTGGTTAAATGTCCTCATTATTGACCCCTTTAAGTGTGGTTGAATGTCCACCTTAATCTCTTGCTAGGCCCATCTCTATATTATTTAGGCTCGTATCTTGTATGCTTAGTCTCGTGGGCTACCCTAGGTAAATGGGCCCCCACTAGAGGTTGTATTCCTTACGAGGAATTGGTGACCTTTCGTGATTAGATAGAGAGTTCATCTTTACCTCATTAGCACCCCTATTCATCTTCATGGCCCAATCCTATATGCATCATATGCATGTTTGGTTGAGGTATGATTGGCAATGGTTATGCCATTGTGTAGGACATGTTGGTATCTCCCCATGGGGTGGAGTTTTCCCCTCTTGGGCACGATGGATGCTTAGGATTGAGGAATGAGTGATTGTGTGATTCATGCATCTGGCATTGCATAACATGTGGATATCCGCCCTTACTTCATCAGGGCCTTACCTCCACAGGGATACTCGTGGATGGTCGTATGTGTAGACACCAGAAATATTAGTTGAGTATACTAGGTACATAGGATGCCCATGGGTGAAATTTCCAAAACTTTCCTGGTACCAAGGATCTGCTCTAACGCTGTGACCGGGTGGAATATACGAGCGCACGAGGGCCTTATACCATTAGGCCGTGACTCCCACTGTCATGTAGTCGGTTGGATATAGGTGTGGCCTTACTCGCCTGATGTAAGGAGGCATTCCTAGGCTGAGTCCGACCAGCTCGTAAATGGGTCTGCTACGGTCAGGTCTTGCAGGTGATTAGTTGTTCATAGGCGGGTAGTGAGGTCTCTTATGCTCATTTGACTATATAGGTTCTGTAGAGCGGTAGTCATTTAGCAGTGTAATGGACCCCGGTGATTCCTTATGATTGGGAATATATTTAGCTCATAGTTTGGATATGAGCATTGACATTACTTGCAGCGCATTAGCATTGGCTGTATAAGCCCCTTCATGCATTGCTTTGGTATGACATCCAGTACTCATCGCATCATATTCATGATAAGCCTTGGTAAGGCTAGTGATATTCGCATTGAGCATGTTTCCTTTCTTGCATCTCCTACTATTCTTATGTGCACCATTGTTACACACTTTCACTACCCTCTAAGCTTCTATAAGCTTATGCACGATGGATGCCTGCAAGAAACTCTAGGTAGGCGACATAGCAGCAGAGCATGGAGTAGAGCTGAGCATTTGAGGACTTCAGTGTTGCTGACCTTTTTCTCTTTTCCTTTTATCTCATGTATGTCCTTTTGGACCTTATGGATGATTGTAAAAGCTCAAATTTATAGTGAATTTTACGATGTGTGCCTTTGTTATTCTTAGTTGTTCTTGTTGTGATCTTGGTTATGCTCATATTGGAAACGATTATGTTGTCATTGAAATCCTCCTGGTAGGATCCCAGGATCGGAACTTGCCTCATGAGCCGAAAATGGGGTACTATGGAGGCTGTTGTGGCCAGACTCAGCCATCAGGTTCCTTATGAGTTCAGTTACCGAGTCTGGGGCGTGACAGGAGTTGGTATCAAAGCATAATAAGTAATTCTGGGATGACCCAGGATAACATCGCATGTCTGCCAAGAACATAGGACAAGTAGTGTCCCAAGATTCTTCCCTTCTCTCTGTATTGAGGATATAATTATCCTGATTCCTTGCATCATCATTATTTTATAGACGATGACATGTAGACGTGGCACCCGTGGTCGTGGTGCCCGTAGACGAGGCGCCCAAGTTACCCATCCTACTCGAGCACATCCTGCTCCCGTTGTTGGGGATCCGATTCTTGAGGTCCCTATCCGACCAATTCCTTCAGTTGAGCCCGTAGCGTCCATACCTCCAGTTGCTCCAATTCTCCCACCTATCTCCCCTCCTCAGTCTGCTGTTCTAATTTCAAAGGCTCCTGCTTCGCCGGCCACACCCGTGCCTCCGCATGAGGCGAGTGTTGCCCCTTCTTTTCCGACAGTACTTATAGGAGCCGAGCATTTCTAGTAGCTGATACAGCTTGTTGCCACCACATTACAGACCCATCAGCCAGCTACTACTAAGGTTTTTGGGTAGTCTGATTTACCACGTGCTAGTGCGACAGCTCGAGAGTTCCAGCAGCATGATCCCCTGAGGTTTAGTGGTGACCCTGACCCTTCTGCCTGCAAGGCTTGGCGCACTGAGGTTGCGAGGATTTTTGACATTATACAGTGTCCTGCTGGTCAGAGAGTATCCCTTGCCACTTACCTTTTTCAGGATGAGACCCATCACTGGTGGTCATCCGTGTCAAGGATGATTGGGGCTCAATTCGTTTGGACGTGAGAGGAGTTCGTGGTCCGTTTCGACTAGAAGTTCTTCCCTGAGCACTTTCAGATCCAGCGGACGATCGAGTTTGAGACCCTAGTGTAGGGTGATTTGTCTATATCTCAGTATGAGGCCCGTTTCTTGGCCTTGTCAAATTTGCTCCTTATCTCACCAGCGATGAGAAGATGAGGGCCCATCATTTTGTGACCGGTTTGCATCCTGCCCTTCGCAGTCATGTGGTAGGGCATTGCTTGGAGACGTTCGACCAGGTTGTGCATCGAGCACTAGTTTATGAGGAGGACTGGGCTATGACCTAGAGATCGAGAGAGGAGAGTTCCGGTGGAGACTGGAAGAGGAGTGCACTAGCCAGCAGTTCTAGGCAACATCGTCGGTAGAGGTGGAGGGGAAGATCAGGGTATTGACAGCCTGCGGCTCAGTCAGTAGCCTCTTCATCATCATCAGCATCGCCAGCTGCTTCATCTTCCGTCCCCTTTTCCGGTGTGTGCTTCGGTTGTGGACAGGCCGGGCTTTGGAGGCGTGAGTGCCCTCTCCCCTTTCAGCAGCAGTGGCCACCGTAGTTGCCCCCTCCTTATCCTCCTAAGTAGAGCAGAGAGCACAACTTCCACTCACCGTCCCCAGGGTTCCTCCGCAGCAGTAGAGGCATCTAGGCAGACCTCCTTATCAGAGACAGCATCACAGAGACAGCAGCCGCAACACCAGCAGAGGGGATATCCATATGTTGTTCTATAATGCCCCAGATTTTTGCCAACCTGGAGTTAGATGTCCTTCGGCAAGGGGTCGATCCTAACCCCTTATGAACCTCTCGAACCTCAGACCCTTTAGAAATTAGACACGTTTAACTAAGTGTTAAACTAGATTAGCTGTGAAATCCGCTTGAATGACTTTAAATATGATCTGCAAGACCCAAAACTTGTAGAATCATCGACGCTAGGTTACCCTGAAATTTAGGATCAATCTCATTACCTAGTTGCTCTCGAGAGCACATTGAAACTCCGTATCGGATCTGGACCGCACGTCGAAAGTCCGATTACTACGAAATTATATAATTAGGACCGCCTTACTGGGCTTGATAACCATCTCAGAAATCAAATCCAGATAGTGTCCCGAGGCTATTCGCTTGAGCCCGGAGTGAAGAGTGTGAGAAAACATGGATTCCTTTAAAAATTAAACCTAATTTAAGTAATCTGAGACCTGTCGCTTGCGGGCCTGATATAAGCAATCAGACCGTCAGAATTTGAGCCAAATACACCCTCTGATCAGGGGAAATTTCATATACAGGTCAGTGTACTTGTAACCCTGAAGGAGTTGCAGTGACCATTGAACTGAAACTGGTCCGCCACATGTGATCTGGAAACCTGACTGGAATGAAAACTTAACTCAACCTAGATCCATAGTCAATGAGCTTAAGTCCGACCTTTGGCTCAAGGGCGGGCTCCGGAAATGCTTCGTTGAGCTGAAACAGACGCTCTTTAGATATAACCTAAGTATATCAAGGCCCTGGGCCTATTTCCGGCAATTCTGGGCCTATATAAGAGGTTTAAACCCTCTCTTTCATATTCCATACGAATTTCCTAAACCTAAGGGAGAGAGAAGAAAGAAAGAGAAGGAAAGAGAGAGAGAGAGAGAGAGAGAGAGTGAGTGAGTGAATAAGTGGGAGTTATTCTTGAGAATTGCTTCTGCTATTCTACATGCTTATTCATCACGTCCGTGTCACTACTAGGGCAATTCTGACTTCGTTCTTAGGTAAGAAAACCTAACCCTAATCTATTTTCGGGTTTTAGGTAGTGTAGGTTATGAAATAACTAACCCAGCTCATGCTATAGGTTGATATACCCTCGTCGACGAAGCCTTAGAGTTTTTAGCGAATTCGTTATGCTTCTACGGCATAAGGTGCGGACTTTAAACGTATAGGTTATGGTTTTCAAGGGTTTCAATGTTAGTTAATGATATATTACTGACGTGGATGCTATTACACATGTACAAAGTGCTGTCCGTTTCATTTTTTAGATATACGTTAACTATGTTGAATATACTGTATTCCTCGTATTTGTAGAAAATACCGTATACGTATGAAATATGTATTTGTGCTTGCCATGATTAATTGGTGTCTATGTATGCTAGATGTATGTGTATCAACCTTTCGGTGAATGGATGAGCCTAAGACCTGTTATATTAACATACATCGTGTATCTACAAGTTGTAGCCTAAGTGTTTGTGAGAATGTCTAAGTGGGTATAAACTATGCATTAGTGTACGCTGCGACTAACCATCGTGGATAGGTGATTATTGTGTAGGCGGTAATCCTTTGACGAAAGGACTTACCCTAATACGTATTCTAACTACTACACACCATGTATGATGTTATGTGCAGACTAAGTGTATGTAAAAATGTCTGTATGAGTAAGTGCTTATAAATTCTTCTCTAATTGAGTGTTGAGATATGATTCCCAACTCCTTTAACTATGTGTATACTTTCCTCCATATACCGTATATTACAATGTTTGTTTATCTATGTAATGCATATGTATAAATCCATGTTTAAGATATATTCCAATAAAGCTGTGAAGGGTGATGGGGGAGTGGTGTAACGATTCCGTGCAACAACCTTGGCAGCCCTAAAGTGGACATGATTGTATGATTTAAAATCTTGATCCATTATTGCTTTAACTATCTTCTAGGATATCTTGTTGTAAAAGAATGTGATTGGGGCTATTGTATAGTCCAGGCAATCGATCTCAGAACTTAGATTGGTGGATGATATTGTTTTGCCACACAGGATGTGTTCGACGGACCCGAGTCGTACTAAAGTTGTCAGCAGTGGTTAGGCCACACGGAGAGCTTATGCACTTCATGTCGATCAACTTTGTGTGCGCTCGTGCTAGTCAAGCCCGTCAAGTAACCCGATGTGCCGATGTATGTTCACCATGTATGGACGCTACCGCTTGAACCTAAGGTACCAAACTCACCAGTAGAAACCCCGTTAACCTTGGTACCTCGATCTGCTAAGACTCATGAGCTGGACATGGTAGTATGGGACACCGTGGTCAAGCTGTCGGCCTACGCTGGGGCGACGAGCCTCCCCGTAGTGACCAGTGAGCAACCAGACTTGTAAGCCGAATACGGTGGTATGAGACAGTGTATTCGAGCTATCGGCCTACACTGTTTTGATGATGAAGCCGTGATGGGTGATGGGGGAGTGGTGTAACGATTTTGTGCAACAGCCCTGACAACCCTTAACGTGCCCTTTGTAATGACCTCGAGCATACTTTGAGTCTATGTTGAGGCGACGAGCCTTCCGTAGCAACGAGAGTATAAGCTAGGCCTACCCCATTGCAGCCTGGCTGTGGCCCCAGTCAGGTCGGTGACATGCCTTCTAAAATAGACTGTCAGTTGGTAGGGCGTTGGTGGTAGTGACCTAGAACCGCAACTTCGTATGAGATTTACTAGGATTGACGACCCTAGAATGGATCATTGTTTGGGAATGATATAAGGGAGGTACCTTAGTTTTCCAACCCTGCTATATGAAAAGGACTAATAAGAACTTGGTAATCATATGCATGCATTGCATTACGCGTGCGTTCAGGCATAGCAGGTCAAGCACTGAGGCAGTGTTATTCATGCGCGAATGTTAGATGAAGTCGCTGAGGGATCGTAGGCGAGGGCATGCATCATACATTCATACCATTCTTGCATTAACAAGAGTACTTAATGATGTGTGATTTACTACTTTATCATTACCGCTTGATTAAATTGATAACATGTTAACCTCTGCTTTATTGTTCCACTGAGTTGATCACTTACTCCCACGTTACGGGACGGTGTTGTACACACCAACCAGACCCTATTTGAGTTTCAGATGATGGCGATGCTTGTGAAGCGGAGTCGGATTTTTAGTTTTCTCCTTATATAACTATTAAGTAGGTCTATGTAGACCATCTTCTGATCGACGGGGTTACAGGGTTGCTGATTAGATGCCATTACACTTTAGTTTTCTCTTTTGAAACACCCTTGTATATTATTTTTATCCATATTTTTTGGAGTATGCATTGATATATTTAACCTGGTAACACGTTCACACTATGGAGACTTACAACAGTTTATATATGTTATATATCTATCACAGTCTTCCGCTGGTGTAATTTAACTATCTCTGGAGTATGATATGTTGTTTCGACTTAATCCCATTCATCTTTAATGCACTAACACAGACAACATTCAATCATCATTATTTATGTTGCATAAGTGATGCGTTGGAACTCGGGAGTTGAGTTTATGCTCGACCCTCAATTTTCAGGGCATTACATGTTCGATCCCTGGGTCCAGTGTATATAGTAGCCTAGCAGGCTCAGACTCAGGACCCTCAGTCTTCTGATTTGCTTCCCCTACAGCTTAGGGCTGTTTTTATTCTGCGCAGAAGGCACCAAGCCAGGACCCGCGGTCATCAACCGGTGGAGTCGTTGACGGTATTCTTCTTGTTTGTGCATGTTTTGGTCATGTTTTGATTGATTCTGGCACTTTCCATTCTTTTGTGGCCGAACGGTTTTGCCAATCGACCGATATTCCGTTGAAGGCTGTGTCTGAGGCCTTGACCGTTTCGACTCCCATGAGGAAGTCTATTGTGCTGGCCCCTCGTTGTCCTTCTTGCCCGGTGTTAGCCGATGAGATGTTCCTCCCTTTCGATCTATTCGTGATGCCGATAGCAGGATTTGATGTGATTATGGGTATGGACTGGCTTGCGAAGTATGCTGTCGTATTGGACTATGTCGCGAGGACAGTCACATTTTATATCCCAGGCTTGCAAGTATTCCAGATCGTCGCTAAGCCCAAAGGGGAGCTGTTATGTAGTTTCTTAGCTTTGGTCATTGAGGATTTTGTGGCAGAGAGTATTGAGCAGCTGCCAGTTGTTTGTGAGTACCCGGATGTGTTTCAGGAGATTCTGGGTTTGTCACCGCAATAGCAAGTGGAGTTCCAGATTAATTTGGTGCCCGGTACCGTGTCTATCTCAAAGGCCCTATACCGTATGGCACCGTTGGAGTTGAGGAAACTACAGGAGCAGTTGGATGAGCTTCGGGAGTTAGGTTTCATTCATCCCTGTCGTTCGCCTTGGGGAGCCCCGATATTGTTTGCGAAGAAGACAGATGCTTCGCTGTGGATCTGTGTGGACTATCACGAGCTCAACAGAGTCACCATCAAGAACCGATACCCGCTTCCCCGTATTGATGATCCGTTCGATCAGTTGCAGGGTGCACAGTATTTTTCTAAGATAAACTTGCGATTCAGTTACCTTCAGATTCGGGTCCGAGAGGAGGACATTTCGAAGATGGCTTTCCGGACACGTTATGGTCACTTTGAGTTTCTGGTCATGTCATTCGGACTGACCAATGTGCCCGCTGTATTCATGCAGCTGATGAACAAGGTTTTTCAGCCGTTCCTCGATCGGTTCGTGATGGTATTCATTGATGATATTCTTGTATATTAGAGGATCCGAGAGGACCATGCTGAGCACCTGCAGATTGTGCTTGAGGCCCTCTATGCCCACCAGCT
The DNA here is from genome assembly GCA_030180095.1 of Magnolia changhungtana. Classification (NCBI taxonomy): domain Eukaryota; kingdom Viridiplantae; phylum Streptophyta; class Magnoliopsida; order Magnoliales; family Magnoliaceae; genus Magnolia; species Magnolia changhungtana. Next base: position 8,693,238 of record JASAUF010000502.1, on the reverse strand, counting down.
GTATGTGAAGCTAGAGAAGTGCGAGTTTTAGTAGGAGGAGATGAAGTTCCTAGGTCACATAGTGATGATGGAGGGTATCGCTGTGGACCCTCGAAGGTTGATGCAGTGCATCAGTGGGGCTAGCCCACGAACGCGTCCGAGATTCGCAGCTTCCTTGGTCTAGCGGGATATTATCGATGGTTTATTGAGGGTTTCTCCTGTATTACAGCACCGCTGATCCGGTTGACGCGGAAGGGCGTTGAGTTCGTCTGGAGTGACGCTTGCGAGAAGGCATTTACGGAGTTAAAGGATCGTCTCACATCCGCTCCTGTTCTCACTCTTCTTGATGGGAGTGAGGGTTTTATTGTTTTTAGTAATGCCTCTAGAGTTGCCTTAGGTGCTATACTGATGCAGCACGGGAAGCCAGTGGTGTATGCCTTACTCCAGCTCAAGGTCCATAAGCTGAACTACCCCACTCATGATTTGGAGCATGCAGCAGTTGTCTTCGCACTAAAGGTGTGGAGGCATTATCTATATGGGGTCAGGTTCGAGCTCTTCTTGGATCATAAGAGCTTGAAGTATCTATTTTCGTAGTTCGAGTTGACCTGCGACAGAGGTGATGGATGGAGTTGCTGAAAGACTATAATTTTGACCTTCAATACCACCCAGGCAAGGCAAACGTGGCGAACATGCTCAGCTGTCAGCCACGAGGCTTGGTGGCACAGATGATGGTTCGACAGTGGTAGATGCTTGAGGATGTTTCAGAGTATGACTTTGAGTTCAGTCTGCAGTCTTCCATTGTTCAGGTTTCAAGCTTGTCGATTCAACCCTCTTTAGTCGCTAGGGTGATTGAAGCTCAGCAAATGGATGAGTCACTTCAGGAGTACCAAGCAGAGGCCGCATCCATGGAATAGTCATATTGGCAGATTAGTTCCGATGATGGATTACGCTTCAGAGGCCGATTGTGTGTCCCGAATGTGTCAGAGTTGCATCGTGATCTGATGACCGAGGCACACTAATCGATACTTACTATCCACCCGGGCTCCACAAAGATGTATCGTGATATGAGGAGGCAGTACTTCTGGCAGGGGATGAAGCGCCAGATTGTGAGTTTTGTGGCCGAGTGTGACACATGTCAGCGTGTCAAGGCCGATCACCAGAAATATCGATGAACTTCATTGTAAGCTTGCCGAGGACTCAGCGCGGTCACGATACCATCTGAGTTATCGTCGATTGTCTGATGAAGTTGGCTCATTTCATTCCAGTGCGTGCTTCATGGTCGATAGACCGACTTGCAAAGGTATTCATTCAGGAGATAGTGAGACTGCACGACAGTCCAATTTCGATCGTTTTAGACTGAGACTCCAAATTTATGTTTCAGCTTTGGAGGAGTTTTCAGCAGGCATTGGGGGTCACTTTGCATCTCAGCACCGCTTATCATCCGCAGACAGATGGGCAGACCGAAAGGGTCAACCTAATCCTTGAGGATATACTCAGAGCTTGTGTGATCAACTTTACGGGCAGTTGGGATGAGTATATGTGCCTCGCCAAGTTCGAGTACAATAACAGCTATCAGACAACTATCGGTATGGCTCTTTTTTAGGCACTTTGTGGCAGACCATGCAGATCTCCTTGTTATTGGATCGAGGTTGGAGAGCATCATCTCTTAGGTCCCGAGCTTGTGCTGCAGACGTCGGAGGTTATTAATGTTATCAGGTAGAGGATGCACACAGCTCAGAGTAGGCAGAAGAGTTTTGTTGATCGTCAGCGTCGACCCATTGAGTTCACAATCAGGGACATGGTATATCTCAAGGTCTCGCCTATGAAGGGCACGGTTCACTTTGGTGTGAAGGGTAAGCTAGCCCCGAGATTTTTGGACCTTTCGAGATTACTGAGCACGTGGGCACTATGGCCTATAGGCTTGCCTTACCTCCTAAGTTGTTCATTATCCATGACGTATTCCATGTTTCTATATTGCAAAAATGTGGGTCGAACACTATTCTCGTGATTGATTGACAGCCACTTGAGGTCCGTGAGGATGCTTCGTATATTAAGCAGTCGACTCGTATTCTTGATCGAAAGGATCAGGTCCTCAGGACCAAGGTCATTCCCTTAGTGAAGGTGCAATGGGGTCATCATTCGGAGGCCGAGGCATCTTGAGAACGTGAGGCTGAGATTAGAGAGCGTTATCCCCATCTGTTTGATGACTGATTGCTTATATTTCTTACATTGCCTTCTCTTGAGATTGATGATTGATATATATATGATGATGTTTATGCATATTGTTGTTATGGTCTTGTCAATTTCGAGGATGAAATTTCTTTATTGGTGGGGAGGATTGTGAGACCCGACCCGACTTCGTATGTGTGCATGTGTGTGTGAGTCTGCATTCTATCCATCTTGGTCCCGTAGTCCCACTGGCCAAATTACGGTGACCTGCGACCCTCGAATTGTGTTTGCGGTCATCCTTGAGTTCGGTCATGTAGACCCGACTCGAATTAACCTGAGACCTATGCCATTGTGACCGCATCATCACCGCGGTTCCAACGCCGTATCTTGTGCGTCCATCTGGCATTTAGATCATAAGTTGTGTGCATTTCATTTTCTAAGTCATTTATCATGATCATGTGGCTCACCTAAGAGTGGTGTGTATGAATTTCTAGGTAGGTCCCATCTCTTGGAGCTATTTCCAACAGACATCACCCACACACTACCTAAACCCCATCCTCTACACCACCCACTACCCACACACTACCCATCCCTATCCCAAACCTACAAGTCTATGAACTTTGTTTATATCACCCTACTTTTCATGATGGGTTTCCCTATCCAATGTGAGAGAGCTCATGATTACTCTCTCTCTCTCTCTCTCTCTTATAGCAAATTTCCATACTCTCCCTCTTATTTCTCTTTACTCTATTCTCTCCTTCTTTCTCTCATGCGAAAAAAAAAATCAGCCCCATTTTCCCTCTTTTCTAGCCCCTTCTCCTCCTTTTTCCCCTCAATCCCTCCATTGAAAACCCATCTCAACCCTTCATCTTACTTCCTTAGACAATTAGAAGCTTAGAGTGGAGTTTTAATCGAGATCCTAAGGTGGGTGTGCATGTAATTGCAAATTTGGATTTCTTCCATTTGTTACTTGTTCTTCCCTTTTTTTTATGTCGTGGCTTGTGGGGCCCATCAAATGATGGTGGTGGCCCCTAAGATTTCATGGATGGGGCTCATAGCCCATCTTACTTGCATGCATGATTCCATGGAAGGAGCCATTCTTCATGGACCCCTACATGGCTTTTACTTCTTTGATCAGGGATGTAACGCCCTGAAAATCGGGGGTCGAGCATAAACTCAACTCCCGAGTTCCAGAACATCACTTATGCAACAAAATGAATGATGATTGAATGTTGATTGTATTTGTGCATTGAACATGAGTGAGATTAAGCCAAAACAGAATATCATACTCCAGAGATAGTTAAATTGCAAGCGGAAGACTGTGAAAGACATATAACATATATAAACTATGGTGAGTCTCCGGAGTGTGATGATGTTACCAGGTTAAATAATTACAAGTACAGTTCTAAAATATACCAAATGTGTAAGTGTAATATCTTCTATCCCTAGTACCGTAGCCCCGTCAATGCAGTATCAGGTCTTCAGAGACTCGTTAGAGAGTTACATGATAGGAGAACTCCTCCTCATCACCATAGAAGTAGTCCGGCTCTGCTTCATAAGCATCGCCATCATCTGAAATTCAACAAATCTAGTTGGTGTGCACAACACCGTCCCTTAACGTGGGAGTGAGTGATCAACTCAGTGGAACAGTAAAGCATAGGTTAACATGTTATCAATTCAATCAAGCAGTAATGATAAAGCAATACAAATCAAACAATTCTAACTACTCTTATTAAGTGCGAGAATGAAATGACATGATGCTGTATGCCCTTACCAAACCACCCTCATGCGACATCATCTTACGTTCGCGAATGCTTAACTCCCTCAGTGCGCCACATCTACTAAGCACATGCGGTGAGATGATGATCATGATTACCGAGTTATTATTAGTCCATTTCAAACAGCAGTATTGGGAAACTAAGGTACCTCCCTTGTATCATTCCCAAACATGATCCATTCTAGGGTCATCAGTCCTAGTTAATCTCATACGATATTATGGTTTGAGAGGCGTAGCGAAGGCATCACAAAGGGCTCGTCACCCATCAGCACGGATACAGATCTCACCGTATACGGCTCAATTGCTGACCGTCAGCTCGAGTACAGGTCTCACCGTACTCGGCTCAATCACTAGCCGTCAGCTCGAATACAGGTCTCACCATACTCGGCTCAACTCATACTCCAGTTGCTGTGAAAGACTCATCACCAATCACAGACCTTGGAGTATACTCGAAGATACTACAGAGGACTCGTCGCCCGTCAGCACGAGTACAGGTCTCACCGTACTCGGCTCTCGCCGTAAGTATCGACAGCTCGAATATAGTGTCCCATACCACCATAATCGGCTCACGAGTCTGGTTACTCACTAGTCACTATGGGGAGGCACGTGGCCCCAGCGTAGGCCGACAGCTTGACCACGGTGTCCCATACCACCATGCCCGGCTCATGAGTCTTAGCGGATCGAGGTACCATGGTTAAAAGGGATTTCACTGGTAAGTTTGGTACCCTAGGTTCAAGCAGTAGCGACCAAACATGGTGAACATACATAAGACAGATCGGGTTACTTGATGAGCTAGGCTAGCTCGAGAGCACAACAAGTTGAACAACATGAAGTGCATAAGCACTTCGCGTGGCCAACCACTATCGCCAACCGAAGTACTACTCGGGTTCGTCGAACACATCTCACGTGGCAAATGAATCGCAGCCACGAATTCAATTCTAGTACCGATTGTCTGGACTATAATCATAGCCCCAAACATGATAACTTGCAGATAGATAAAGCAGTAATGGATCAAGATTCAACTCATACAATCAAGGTATGGTATTATCCGTTTAGGGTTGCCAGTGGTCATTGCAGACGCACTCGTTGCTCCGCTCCCCATCACCCATGACGGATCATACAACGTAAATATAAATTTAAACATATGCATTACATAGTTATAATCATAAAGCAGTTGAGCATGTTATGAATCACAACACAAGCATGAGTTTATACATGTTTAATTCCTAATCACACAACAATCCAAGGAGATCATACACATAGTTAAAAGAGGTTGAGAATCATATCTCAACACCCTTATACATTACAATTTGCTAACTACTACTCATTCAGACATTTCAAGAAACACTTAAACAAACATGCATCAACATACATGACATATGTCGATCACATAGGCATTAGGCCAAATCCTTTCACTAGGGAGTTGCCCCAATCATAACACGCGTACACCCACAACAGATAGTCATGGCAAGTAGGAATCCAGGTTCCATATTCATTCAGTCATTTCCACAAACACTTGGGCCACACATTTTAGCATATATGGTGTATATTGGTCGTGGCGTGATTTAGGGCAAATCCTTTTGTCAAAGGGGTATCGCCACTACAACAATCACGAATCCATGACAATTAGTCATGGCGAGCACGAATGAGAATTCTATACTCATTCAATCATTTTCACAAACACTTAGAATACACTATTACAACATACATGGTGTATGTTAACAAAACATGTATTAGGGCTATCCTTTAGCCAAGTGAGTATTTTATCCATGTATAATATATTACTACAGCAAATAATCATGATAAATGCATCTCCAAAATTTATACGTATACAGTATTTTCTAGAATACGCATTTTCAACATACATACTGTATACAAGCAAACATGTATTACGGCGATTCCCTTCGCCAAGCAATTATTTTATACACACATAATATATTTATACAACGATTAATCATGACAAACACATCGCTAAAATATACATGTATACGGTACTTCTTACAATACCGTATTTCTACATTCATAGTGTTTATTAGTAAACATGTATTTAGGTGAATCCTTTCGCCAAATAAGTATTTTATCCATACGTCATATATCCATACGACAAATAAACATGTCAAACACATTTCTAAAAAAATACGTATACGGTATTTTATACGAATACCTAGAGTATGTGAAATTCCAAATTCTACAATTCTAATCGAAACTGAAAACGGAAAGCACTTTGTACATGTGCAATTGCATGCAGATCATGAATCTATCATTATCTGACATTGAAAGCGTTGAAAACCACAACCTATACACCTAAAGTCCGCACCTTTTGTCATAGAATCGTAACGGAGTCGATAGGTTCGCTAAGCTTCCGTATACGGGAGTTTGGCAACCTAGAGAATGAAATAGGTTAGCTATTTCATAACCTACAACCTATATAACCCTAAAACATATTAGGGTTAGGGTTTCTTACCTCGAAACGACGCCGGAATCGCTGGGAAAGCGATGAGAATCAGGTGGTGGAGCCCGAATAGCGGCAGGGAACTGCAGCAGGGAGTTCCTCCCACATCTCCCTCACTTTCTCTCTCTTTTCTCTCTCTCAAATCCAAATTCGTATGGCTGGAATGGGAGAGGGTTTAAGGTCCTTTTATAGCCTAAAACCTTCCCAAAATAGACTCAGGTTCAAGGGTTACTGCTATTATAAGCATTTCGGCGATGTTCCAGCTCAAAAGAGTGTTTCTGGTGGCCCTCCTTGAGCCAAACGTCAGACTTAAGCTCACCACACATGGATCTATGTGGGATTACGTTTTTGACTCGATCGAATTCCCAGATCGCACGTGGCGGACCACTTTCAGTTCAACGGTCAGTGGGCCACGATCCGAAATTCCAAGCACATGTAAATGTTCCTGAAATTTTTCTTAATCCGAGGGTGTAATTTAGTCTGATTCTGATGGTCTGGTTGCTTAATACTGATGCGCAAGTGAATGGTGCCAGATCACTATTCTAGATATTTATTTTGTAAAGGGAATAGTATTTTTCACACACTCTCGCTCCGGACTCAAGCGAACAGCCGTGGGACATCGGTTGGATTTGATTTCCTAGATGGTTGTCAAGCCCAGCGAGGCGGTCCTAAGTCCTTAACTTCGTATTGTTTGGACAACCGATGTGCGGTCCAGATCAGATACGGAGTTTCGAGATGCTCCCGAGAGCAGCCGGGTAATGAGTTTGATCCTAGATTTTTGGGTAACCTAGCGTCAATGATTCTACAAGTTTTGTGTCTTGCAGATCGTATTTAAAAAGATTCAAATGGATTTCATGGCTAATCTAGTTTAGCACTTAGTTAACTTTGTCAAATTTCTAAAGGATTTAATCCTAAGTGATTTCCATCTGAGGTAGTATTTAGTCCTTTGCAGTTTGTATATAAAGTGATCCAAGTTATACTACTTAGCTAGTTTAAGATAGTGTCTAGGGTGAAGGTGCTTTGAGAAATTGAAAGCACAAGGTAGTGAAGGGTGGGATTTGTGAAGAAAATGGTTTGAAAAGAGATTTGAGGCTTTAATTGAGCGTTTAAGAAGTTAAACCTGTATTAGGATTGATCCATTGCCTAAGGACGTCTAATCCTAGGTTAGCAAAAATCCGGGGTGTTACAAGGGATCTTTGGGTCATCTAGACCCTTGATCCTTAGTGGAGATTGCATCTCCACCATAGATCTCAAGTAGAAATCATATGATCATGTATATCTTGTATATCTTGTGATAGTGGAGTGTGTGTGCATGAGTGATGAGGGGAAGGGCCTCAATGTGGCGGAGGCCCTTCCCTTGTCGCCAAATCCTTATTTTCCTTTGTTGATAACCTTCTGATCATGAGTGTGTGGCCCACTTTGTGGACTAAAAATATCCAAACCATCATGGAGGGTGGACGTCCATGACAGTCCACCCTTGGACATTGGAGCCCCCTTATCTACCTATATGGGGCACATGCAAGGGGTATTTTGTAATGGGAAGGGTTTGAATGTTTATGGGACCCACTAGGGTCGTCCATACCATGATTTTCTTGGATTAAATCCCCTTTTAAATAGTGTTTATATTTATTTATTTTCCGTCATATGTTGTTGTCCAGAACTATCTAGACAAATTTTTGGGTCATTTTGAGGCCAGATTTTTGGACATTTTGAGGGGTGTTTAGTCCCATGTAATATATGTTTCTTGAAGGCATAGACCCCACCTATAATCATGCCAAATTTTACCCCCATCTGACCTTTATTGGGGTCCGAAAAGTGTGGTCCAAGTGAGGTGGACAGTCTAGATTTTCTGCACTATTCCAACAACATTCTACCTTGGACAGGCTGGAATTCCAAAATTTATTAAAATACCTTTGGGTTTCTAAAAATTCTAAATATTTACAAGGAGGTGGCCCACCCATGGTAGAACTCACCTACAAAATTTTGGGGCCAATGGACACTTGTACACACCATGGTGGTGGCTGGACCGGCTCATTATAATATGGTGTCTAGATCAGTCTGATTTTCGGGATAGATTGATTTCTTTATATGAATTAAAATAATTATAGATGTCCAAAAATTCTGAAATTTTGTAAGGTGTGTTCCACTCATGGTAGGATCCACCTACCAAATTTCAGGGCCAATGGACCCCTGTGCACACCATGTTGAGGGCCGAACTGGCCCACCACATTGGGACGTCCAGGTCTATCCGATTTTCTAAACAGACTGTATTGTTTACATTAATTCAAATACTTAAGAATATCTAAAAATTATGAAATTTTGTGGGGATGTGGCCCACCTATGTAAGTATCACTCTATAAAATTTCAGCCCCAACTGACCCCATTTGGGCATCCAAAAGAATGGGCCAAGATGGTTGGACTGCCAGATTTTTCTGCTATACAGTCCAGCAATATACCTTGATAAAAACCATATTTCAAAAATGTTCCCTTTGATGGTGGGCTACCTTTTTGGGTTTTCTCTTATTGTATGCATATGAGGGACCTTGGCCCTTAATTCCTAAAGTTTTAGAGGCCCTGGACCCACTCCAATGGAGTGCCTAAATTTAGGACAGCAACATGTATTGCAGAAATTTCCCGTACATTATTGTTCCCTTTGTTATTTAAGAACTTTTGGGCCCCAGCCCATTGGGCTTTGTGTATGATTAGTTGGGGACCCATCCCTGACGTTCTAGGGCCCATTGGGGCTGTGATTATAGGGCCCACCATATTGAGAGAATTGGGTATTTATTACTCCCTTATATTTTAGAATAATCTTAGGCTTAATTAACGCCTTTTTGGTCTCCAATGATGATCATTTGTGGGACCCAAACATAAACCAGATTTTGGGACTTCCTAGTGGGTCCAGATTGGGCTGGAATGTCCCAGCTTGGCCTAGCCATATGTTGGGCTAACTTTCACCATTTTGATGGACTCATGGGCTAAGATAAGGGTGGTATTGGGCCCTTAGTTGCCCACTTAGATTGCTAGTTATTGGGCTGATGTAGTGGAGCCCATTTCACCCAACTTAAACTTATTTTTAATCCATGTTTTTATGCTCATGGGCTGCCCATTAAGTTCAACTAAATGTATGAGTCCTATGGCCATTAGGACTTGGGCCTTGGGCCTTGATTCCCCTCCTTGGGCCCATGTTGTTGAAGGTAGTATTGGACCCTTTTCTCATGCCTTTATATGGAGATTGTATATGTGGTTTGGATGTGGGCCTTGGGCCTTAAAGCTATATGGATTATGGTTGGTTATGCATTGGAAAAATGGTGGTTAAATGCCCCCATTATGGACCCCTCTAAGTGTGGTTGAATGCCCACCTTAATCTCTTACTAGGCCCATCTCTATATTATTTAGGCCCGTAGCTTGTATGCTTAGTCTCGTGGGCTACCCCAGGTAAATGGGCTCCCACTAGAGGTTGTATTCCTTATGAGAAATTGGTTAAGTACCTACACCCTTCGTGGCTAGGTAGAGAGTTCATCTTCACCTTATTAGCACCGCTATTCATATTTATGGCCCAGTCTCATACGCATCATATGCATGCTTGGTTGATGTATGATTGGCCATGGTTGTGCCATTGTATAGGACATGTTGGTATCTCCCCGAGGGGTAGAGTTTTCCCTCTAGAGCACGATAGATGCTTGGGATTAAGGCATGGGTGATTGCTTGATTCATGCATCTGACATTGCATAGCATGTGGATATCCGCCCTTGTAGCATCAGGGCCTTGCCTCCACAGGGATACTTGTGGATGGCTGTATGTGTGGACACCGAAAATATTAGTTGAACATACCAGGTGCATAGGATACCCATGGGTGAATTTTCTAAAATATTCATGGTACCAAGGATCTGCTCCAACGCCGTGAGCGGGTGGAATATATGAGTGCACAAGGGTCTTATACCGTTCGGCCGCGACTCCTACTGTTATGTAGTCGATTAGATAAGGGTGTGGCCCTACTCGCCGATGTAAGGAAGCATTGCTAGGCTGAGTCTGACCAACTTGTAAATAGGTTCGTTACCGTCAGGCCTTCCTGTTGATTGGTTATCCACAGGCGGGTAGTGAGGTCTCTTATGCTTGTTTGACTATGCGGGGTCTGTAGAGTGGCAGTCATTCAAAAGTGTAATGAAACCCGGTGATTTTCTTATGATTGGGAATATACTTGGCTCATGGTTTGGGTATGAGCACTGACATTACTTGCATCGCATTAGCATTGGTTGTACAAGCAACTTCATGCATTGCCTTGGTATAGCGTCCAGTACTCATCGCATCGTATTCATGATAAGCCTTAGTAAGGCTAGTGATATTCCCATTGAGCATGTTTACCTTCTTACATCTCCTATTATTCTTCTGTGCACCATTGTCACATACTTTCACCACCCTCTAAGCTTTTGTAAGCTTATGCACGATCGATGCATGTAAGAGACTCTAGGCAGACGACATAGCAGCAGAGCATGGAGTAGAGCTAAGCATTTGAGGACTTCAGTGTTGCTGACTTTTCTCTCTTTTCCTTTTATCTCATGTATGTCCTTTTGAACCTTATGGATGATTGTAAAAGCTCAAATTTATAATGGATTTTGTGATGTGTGCCTTTATTATTCTCAGATGTACTGCTGTGATCTTGGTTATGCTCGTATTGGAAATGATTATGTTGTCATGAAAATCTTCCTGGTAGGATCCTAGGATAGGAACCTGCCTCAGGAGCCAAAAATGGGGTACTATGAAGGCTGTTGCGGCCAGAACCGGCCATCAGGTTCCTTGTGAGTTCGGTTACCGAGTCTGGGCCGTGACATTGGTATTTGTTCACATCCGGCCAATTAGTAAGATCAAATTGTCGAAAAGGTGCCACGCACCAACTATTTTACACATAGTGAGAATAAACCTCAAGACCAAACGACTAGTAGAATGTTTGTGTTAGGAAGACCAATACTAAAGTCTAAGAAAAGTTACCTTATGCATTGCAAGAGTCTTACCAAAAAAGCAATTACGCAGAATGAATGGTAAGAGGCATTGTGATCTCCTATACACATACACGTGGCATGATATGATTGATTACGATTATGCAAAAAAAATCAAGGAGATTTACACAACTAATTATCCAAATCTCTCACGATGGAAAAACTTACGCACAACCAAAACCATTTCCAATTTATATAAGGAGCAATTGATGAAGAGTTCAAGGCCCTCTTAAAAAATAATCTCTCTACACAGAGTAGTGCTACTTTTTTCTCATTCTAATTTTAAGTTCCTTCTCTCTCGTCCAACCCAGTTGCAGAACGGTTGTTGTTTAAGAAAACTTACATCATTGGTGTCTAGTGCCATCACTACAATACGGTTATGACTAGTAGAAATATCCACAACTTACCATCGTCGGATTCTCGATCAACCGAGACCTTACCTAAAAGATCACACCCCAGTAATATCATGATGATCATCCACCTCAATTGTCTGTCCATATACGTGATAACCGGTATTTATCTTTTATTTGTTTCTTTAGTTATGTTATGTCTTTGTTGATTATACTAAGCTTAAATTATAAATCAATAAAATTAGCATTTTATCCTTTAATTGTAATTTCTTTCTATCGATCGCTATATTATTGAGAAACCTAAGGCCCGTGATCACCATTGAAAGAAAAGTTCTTAACTCAAGGGAAAAAATTGTCATTCAGAAGGACTAACCCTCCCCTTATAAATCACATGATCATAGCAACAACATTGGTGGATGGGGAGTCAGGTCAACCTTCATAGGTTTGATCCTATGGTTGATTTGGGGTCTGGGGTTGTGTTTATTCCAACTCGAGTCAAGTATGGCTCTGGCAAGCTCGCTGTCACACTCCGAAATTTGGTGCCCGAGGTGGCTAGACCCGACTCCGAATATCAGGTTATAATTAAATTTTTAAACATTTTCAAACATAAATTTTTAAAAAAATTATATTATAATAAATCAAATGTTCGTCCAATATAATGTTTAGAGTCACTTTTGAGTTTTTCACTACATTTTTTTATTCTAACACAAATAGAGAAGATCACTATGACTAGATGGATGGTTAAATCATCGCTTTACTTCGCTCCTGACTAATCTTCAAACCTTGAAACACTATTAATGTGGGGTGAGCATAGCAGCTCGTGGGATCGTATCCAACCTAAATATGTAATTTGTATAATTATAGAAAATGTACAAATATTTTGTTTAAAGTTTAAAACATAAATTAAAGTACCAAATCTTAAAAGATGAGATGAATGCAATACCGGAATTGTAAAGATGCTCCGAATGCCAAACTTTTCATGAATTTCATAAATAACAAAATTAAATAACCATCATCTCTTACAACATCGTACCCAAGTGTATGGTCATGTTGCATTAACGCCAACTCACTAGTACCTTGAGGTGAGGGGCCCATTTATAAATTATCTAGTCAGACTACTGCTCTAGTTGTACCTCTGGCGTATGTCCGCGTACATGTCGCACACAAAAGAGACTCCAAAAGATCTAGTGCGTTCTAGGGTCCTTCACCCAAGGGTCACAATTGCCCTACTTGATGGTTTTAGAGTCTTCTAACCAAGGGACACAATCGCCCTACTTTTTGGCTTTAGGGACTTTTACCCAAGAGACACAATTGCCATACCTGCTTATGCCTTTTAGGGACATCCCTAAGGCAGCGTACCCATATTCCAACATTCATTAAAATAAATATACACATGATATGAGTAATAATCATCCAATTAAATTGAAATGATTAAATATGCAACTTATAATAGGTTAGTTACAAACTACATAGTTACATCACATATTTTTCGTTATTATTAAATTATGCATAAAAGTCATTGTAAGGTTCAATAATTATTTTAATTAGATAATTAAAATCCTCGATTATAAATTATTGTCTTTAATATAACTTAATAATTAATTTATCAAAAGTTATGGAGGTCCTACCATATGCAATACGCACATGTCAAACAAAAAAAAAAAAAAAAAAAAAAAAAAAAAAAAAAAACGGTTATCTTTAAATGACATTTTATGTAAATGAAAAACCCACCTTCTTTAGTTTCATTTATTACAAAAATATGCATCCCGTGTGTATATGAAGTGGTGCATATGTTGTGTGTTTGTGCATGTGGTGCATGGTTATGCATATGTGTACAATGTACACATGATCATACATGCAACATGATTAATGTACAATGGATGGTTGATCATATGGGTGTGTTGATGGATCAAATGAATGAATAAATTTGGGTGGTAGATAGCGAATTGAGAAGTTCTTTGGATGATGTTGATTTATATAAGGATTTAAAGGTTTCATTTTGTTGGTTTAAGTTAACGAACGGATGACTGATTGATCTTGTAATAAAACTTAGATGATTTGAAATTATTAGGTCAGTCAGATTAGTGACCCCTGATGATAGTCGCATACATTTTTATTCTTAAATCCAATACCCACATGATAATAACTTAAATATTAATTAATATATATTTATATTTTATTAAAAATTAATAATATTTAATACAGGCTATTAATCTTTTTAAATGTTAAAACTTAAATAGGCATGCTACACACGTTTGATTCACGCATATTATTTCTTGTGATTATATTGATTGTTTATTTCTACTTGTAATGTTTTTTTTTTTTTTGTAGCTCTCAAGTAAGGAGCACTTCAACACAACAGAGTACGCAACGATAATGTGGTTGTGGCTATGATTGAATCTCGGGGACGAGATTCTTGTAAGGGGATAGAATGTAATGACCCGAGATTTTGGTGTGCACGCATGCATCTGCATACATGCACCCTTGCATTCATCTAAGCATTCATACAGTGTTTTCATTTATTCATGCACACACACACACACACACACACACACACACACACACACACACACACACATATATATATATATATATATATATGTACACGTCTATAAAGTGTGCAAGTTGTGATATGCATTAATTATTAATTTAGCGTGATTGATAGTTATATAGTTTTAATGTATATATGTATATGTATACATGCACTCTATTTACTCACACACATAAGATCAACCATTCATTCATTAATCAGCTTAAATATTTAACCATGAAACATACACTAAATCTAATCGTTCATATGCCTTGTAGAGTATGAGATCACCTACTCATCCATCCAATTTTCAGGATTGTAGTGTAATCATTTAAGCCGTTTATCTGACGATCCACCTATATGATCAACTAAAAACCCATCTTATACATATTTAAGTATGAAAGTAACCGTACATTAACGTAAATATCATATTAGAATCTTAATTATTTGATTATTATATATAGGCATACTCACCTACGCACCTACGCATGTGCGCACCTTTGCACACGTGTCATGGGTGTCGAATCCAAACGGTCCATAAGATGCGCAATCCTATGAAACCTCAGGGGGTGAATTTTCACCCTGATCTAAGATTCTGGTGGGCCATAACAAAGAGAAATTCAAATCAAGGGAAGAAACTGTTTACAATTTTCATGGCCCACTAAGCTTTTGGATCAAAGTAAAATTTCGTACCAGTGGGTTTTATGAGGTTCTGCTTCATGTGGACCATTTAGATTTTCGAAACTCATCAGATATGATGAGTTCTCAAAAAAGTCCGTATGTAGTACGTACGAATTGGTTTGCAGGTGAGCGTTTCCGTGTGTGTGTGTGTGTGTGTGTGTGTGTGTGTGTATTACCATCTAACTGTACATCATACCTGAATTCGCAAATTGGGCCACTTAAAAATCAAACAAAAATCACTGTGAAGATTCTCACATTTATCTCGACAAATTTAATGGAGTACTTCTTATATTGAAATATAATTTAACATGTTTTAGAGGTGCACAAGTCATCTATTTTAGTAGTAAACTTGTAATTTTAAAAGAGAAGAAAACCATCCATGTATCCAAACGTACAACTATAAATCTAACACCCCATTTCTCAAAACCAGATAACCCATTCATAAAATCAACCATACATTTACCTCTCTGCTCATTAAGGTACCACATGGTTCACTTAAATCTTATTTTCAAAACATCCAAATTATCCATTCATATAAGGTATAATTCTTTAACGGAGTATGTATTAAACATGTGTAGCATACCCATTTAAGTTTTAACATTTTAAAGGATTAATAACATGTATTAAATATTATTAATTTTTAATAAAATATAAATATATATTAAATAGTATTTAAGTTATTATCTACGTGGGTATTGGATTTAGGAATGAAAATGCATGTGACTATCATCAAGGGTCACTAATCTAGACCATCCATCACAATGACCAACCTAACAATCTCAAACCATCCAAGTTTTATTACAAGATCAGGCAACCGTCCGTTTATTAATTTAAATCAACAAAATGAAACCTTTAAATCCATATATAAATCAGCACCATCCAAAAAACTTCTCAATTTGCTATCCATCACCCAAATTCATCCATCCATTCGATCCATCAACACACCCATATGATCAGCCATCCATTGTACATTTATCATATTACATGTATGATCATGTGTACATTGTTCACACATGCACATGCATAACCACGTACCACATGCATCACTTCATATACACATGTGATGTATATTTTTATAATAAATGAAACTAAAGAAGGTGGGTGTTTCATTTACACAAAATGTCGTTTAAAGATAACCGTTTTATTTTAAAAAAATTTTATTTTTTTCATGTGTATATTATATATAGTAGGACCTCTGTATAATAAATAAGGTGGTGTATGCACAAGAAGGGAAAATGTGAGAAAAAGATAAATTTAAAAAAAATTAATAAGAGAAAAAAAAAAAAAGGCATGGTGAAGCTTTTGTCTAGGTGGGTGATCCATCTATAATCTAAAGTTTTTATAATTGTTGTTATTTAAATTTTAATATTAGTATAGCTAATTGATTTTAAATTGAATTTTGTATGAAATTATTGTTTATTGTTGATATTTTTATTGATGGAATATTTAGAAAAAAAATATTAAATAAGATTAAAGTTTTAAAAAAATCAAAATTATAAGTTTAAATTTCTAATTTTAATAAAAAATAATTTTAAAGTATTTCTATTGTATAGGAATTAAATTCAAAATTATTTTGAATGCATGTTACATTTTAAATTAATTCTTTTGATGTAAATATGTAGGTTAACTCAAGTTATTAATTTAATTTTTTTTTATTTAAGATTGATTATAGATAATATATCAAAATATTTCATACTAATTAAATATAATGATATTATAATATAAGGTAAATTTTTATAATAACTAAAGTCCAAATTTAATAATTTAATATAACTTATTGGAATTAAACCTAAATTGATTACAATTTCAGTTTAGGAATACTAATGTACAATTAACAAATCTAAGGGCCTGTTTGATTTTCTTACTCAAATATAATTACTATGTAAATGGGTAATAATTATTTACCCAGGTAATTACCACATCTTTCTGAATGCATAAGTGATAACTTACCTTTTCAACACTTAAATCGAGAAATTTACAACATTAATGTAGGGCCCATCGTGATGTATGTTACTTATCCACACCACTCATTTGTTATTCCAGCCAAATTTATAACATGATAAAAAAAAGGATGCAGATCCAAAGGTCAAGTGGACCACACCACAGGAAACAACGGGAATCAAACACTTACCATTAAAAACTTCTTGGGGCCCTTAAAAGTTTTAGATCAAACAGATATTTGTGTTTTCCCCTTATCCACGCCTGTGTGACCCTATGAACGGGTTATATAATGAAAAAATGTCAATGTGGGCTCAGTGAAGAAAATAAGTTTTAATGGTGGACGAATTAAGACCACTGTTTCCTTTCATGTGGACCATTTGATCAGTGTTAGATTTGTCTCATTGTTTGGTTAATGCTCCAAAATGTTCTAATAAAATAGATGGATGGTGTGAATATATCATATACATTATGGTGGGGTCCACATATTTAAGTCAACACTTTTGTTTTGATTTTCGAGGTGGAATTACTCTCATGTTTTCAAACAACGTGAAAAGGTAATAATTACTTGTTTATCGTGATCTACATGTATCATGGAAAATCAAACAGGCCCTAAATTGAGATTTAATTTAACATTATTTAATTGTTCATTACTAATTTAATTAAGTTATGAATTTTAGGATTTATATAATTAATATTCATCAAGAAATTTTAAATTTTAAATTTTAATTCTATATAAAAATAATTAATAAAAATATTGATATTTGATAAATTAGATTTTAGATATTAGAAATTAGTTATTAATGTATATTTTCTATCTGTGTAGTTACCAAACCTTAATAAATTAAAATTTAGTAAAATAGAAATTCAACTATTGGTGTTAAAAAAATAATCAAATTAATATATTTAAGATATATCTTTCTTACAATCTATTAAAAGGAAGCAGAAAATTATTATAAAGAGTAAGATTTTATTCATATAAAATAGTAAGAATTCTAATTTAGATTTATTTTTTAAAAAAACTTTAATCTTATAGAACATTTGCTTTTCTAAATATTCCAACAATAAAAATATCAATAATAAACAATAATTTCATACAAAGTTCAATTTAAAATTAATTAGCTATACTAATATTAAAATTTAAATAATAACAATTATAAAACTTCATATTAGAGATGGATCACCCACCTAGACAAAAGCTTTACAATGCTTTTTTTTTTCTCTCATTTTTTTAAAAAAGTTTTTTTTTTTTTAAATCTTTTTCTCACATTTTCCCTTCTTATGTGTACACCACCCTATTTATAATATGGAGGCCCCACCATATGGAATACACACATGAAAAAAATTAAAAAATAAAAATAAAACTATTATGTTTAAATGACATTTTGTGTAAATGAAATGCTCACCTTCTATAGTTTCATTTATTATAAAAATATGCATCACGTGTGTATATGAAGTGATGCATATGGTGCGTGGTTGTGCATGTGCATGGTTGTGCATGTGGTACATGGTTGTGTATGTGTGAACAATGTACACGTGATCACACATGTAACATGATTAATGTACAATGGATGGTTGATCGTGTGGGTGTGTTGATGGATGAATTTGAGTGACGGATGGTGAATTGAGAAGTTCTTTTAATGGTAATGATTTATATATTGATTTAAAGGTTTCATTTTGTTGATTTAAGTTAACAAATGAATGGTTGGCTGATCTTGTAATAAAACTTGGATGATTTGAAATTGTTGGGTTGGTCATTGTGATGGGTGGTTTAGATTAGTGATCCCTAATGATAGTCACATGTATTTTCATTCCTAAATCCAATGCCCACGTGATAATAACTTAATACTAATTAATATATATTTATATTTTATTAAAAATTAATAATATTTAATACATGCTATTAATCCTTTAAAATATTAAAACTTAAATGGGCATGCTACAAACTTTTAATACATACTCCATTAAAGAATTATACCTTATATGAATGGAAGGTTGAGATGTTTTGAAAATAAAATTTAAGTGGACCATGCGGTACCTTAATGAGTAGAGAGGTAGAAGTACGGTTAATTTTATGAACGGGTTACTCGATTTTGAGATAGGAGGCGTTGGATTTACAGTTGTACATATGGATACATGGATGTTTTTCTTATTTTTTAAAATTACAAGTTTACCATCCAAATATATGGCTTGTGGACCTTTAAAACTTATTAAATCATATTTCAATGTAAGAAGTACTCTATTAAATTTGTTGAGATAGATGTGAGAATCTTCACAGTGATTTTTGGGTGGCCCAATTGGCGGATCCAGGTATGATGTACGGTTGGATGGTAATATATATATATATATATATATATATATATATATATATATATGTGTGAAATAATCAAATAATTAAGATTCTAATATGATATATACATTAATGTACTGTTACTTTCATACTTAAATATGTGAAAGATGGATTTTTAGTTGATCATATACGTGGATCGTCAGATAAATGGCTTAGATGATTAAGGTACAGTCTTAAAAAATGGATGGATGAGTGGGTGATCGCATACTGTACACGGCATATGAATGGTTAGATTTAGTGTATGTTTCACGGTTAGATATTTAAATTGGTTAATGAATGAATTGTTGATCTTATGTGTATGAGTAAATAAAGTGCATGTATACATATACATACATACACTAAAACCATACAATTATCAATCACGTTAAATTAATAATTCACATATATCACAACTTGCACACTTTATGGATGCATGTATGCATGTATGCATGAATAAATGAAAAGATTATGCACGAATGCTTAGATGAATGCAAGTGTGCATGTATGCAGATGCATGCGTGTGCACCAAAATCTCCGGTCATTACACCCGCACTATCCTAATCGTACACGTTCGATTGAATATGGTCATTTGTTAACACGTGTGGACTTATGTTCGATTGAATAGCAACAATTTTTGACACACGTGGTGGGACAATGGTGTGTTATCTTCGGTGTTTCACAGTAAAGTAATATGGTTGGTAGATAAAAATGAATGGCTATTATTCCCCTTAGGTTGTGAAAGATCAATTTATGTAGATGCATGATTCTCTTCCCAATCGATATCACGTTGGGTGAAGTCAGGAACCACCTCTGCGACATGTGGGGAGGCTTACAACATATCGTAGAACACGAGAGAATCAAAGCATAGAATTTTTTTTAGTTAATCGAAACCTTCTTTGAAAGGTTTCTACTATTGGTATATCACTAGTCTACAGACATGCCCCTAACAAACTAGAGGTAGACATACTGGTTGATCTTATACTAAGATTTGTGCAAGTAAAACCAAAAGGCCATCCTCCACCAACTCAGGTGGTTATAAGAAGAAATAGCCAAAATAGCCATCTTTACGGCCAGTGGGATGGTAACTCACAAAACATCCATATGCTTTGTAACACATTGATTTCAAAGGTCCATGTCACGCCCCAACTCGGAAACCGGGCTCACAAAATTTTCGATCACCGAAATCCGATGCCGACAGTCTCTGTAGTACCCCATTCTCAGCTCCCAGGACCATATACTGGATTCCGATCCTGGGATCCTACAAGGAGGGCTCCAATACTTGGGTAGTTCTACATGATGTAAGAGGCATCATTATTAAGGGGGCTCAGTGGTTTGGGGTAGCCCAACAAGGGAAGGTGGGTATCATAGGGGCCCAACGGTTTGTGATAGCCTAATCATGGTAAGGTATATCTGCCACTCATGTAGGATTTGAGTGAAGGGAGGAAGAACGAGGAATAGGCTTAACAATGGGCCCTAGGGAGACTTAATAGCATGGTCCACTTGGGATTTCATCTGACTCATGATGGGGCCCTTGGCCCCCAGGCTAGTTGGGAAGGTAGATGATTAGCCTGTGTAGAATACATATGTGAAGGTGGGTAGCCCAAAGCCTAGAAAATGGACAAATAGTGCGCATATACACATAATATGGTGGGCCGCACAGGGAAGCCCCATGGTTTAAAATGGATGTGCTACCCATCAAGTTAGGCTTCAAGGTTTGGTCAATCCTTCTCGTATCAATGGGGCCCAACGGTTTGGGTTAGCCCACTAGGGGGAGATGAAAATGGGCCTAAGGATGGGCCCAGGGAGGTTACAATGTGGACCTTTAACCACCATTGCTCTTACAATGTAGACATTTAACCATCATTGCTCCCAAGGCATGGCTCATTTAGAACATATCCTATAATGGGGGCCCATAGGCCTAATACTTGCTAGGAATGGATGATCATTATAAACGTTATCACATACATCATGGTGGAGACACGCATCACAATTGGGCCTCATCACATAGGCCTCATCACATCGTAATGGGCCTCACACAAGGGCAACATATACATTATATCGGCCCTTACCACATGGGCCTCATATATGCCACCATGGGCCTCATACAAGGGCCTTACATGCATCACATTGGGCCTCATCATATGGGCCTCATATTCATCACAGTGGGCCTCAACATATGGGCCTTATATACATCACATTGGGCCTCATCATATGGGCCTTATATACATCACATTGGGCCTCATCATATGGGCCTTATATACATCACATTGAGCCTCATCATATGGGCCTCACATACATCATATTGGGCCTCATCATATGAGCCTCATATACATCAAATTGGGCTTCATCATATGAGCCTTATATACATTACATTGGGCCTCATCATATGGGCCTTAAGGGGCAACCCATGATTTGGTAAAAAATGGATGATCAACATGTGTAGGAAATACATCAAAGTGGGCCTCACAGGTTAACCTTATGGTCCAAAAAATAGATGGACAGTGTGCTTACAATACACACATTAAGGTGGGCCTTATGCATCACAAAAATGGGCCCCACTAGCTGGATATACATCGCATACATTATGGTGGACCCCACCGTTTATGGACTAGACGGTGCGGATATAACTCATATCATCAAGATGGGCCCCACTCCCACACGTGCAGCACGTGTAAGGTGGGTCCCACATCCAAAAAATGGACAAGCGGCGTGGGATAAATCACATATATCATGAAGATCCCACCGTCCAATAGACTGGATGGTGTGAATATAACACATACCTCAAGGTGCCCACCCCCCCCACATGCACAACACATGTGGGTGGGTCCCACGTCCAGAAAATGGATGGTCGACGAGGATAAAAACCATACATTGTGGTGGGGTCCAGCCCACGTGGACGGTGCTGATACAACACATGTATCATGGTGCATCCCACCATCCAGCAAATTGGATGGTGCAGATAATATACATAAATCATGGTGGGTCCACGTCCCAACTGGATGATGGAGACCCCACACATGCAAGGTGGGTCCCACGTCCAGCAATGGACGGCATGGAGGTAACATACATATATCAAGTGGGTCCCACCGTCCTTTGTTGGACGGTGGACATCATATACACCACAACAGGCTCCACAGTCCACGTAGATGGTGGTTAGCATGGATGAAACATATACCTCAGGTGGGTCCACATGTGTGGCCCACCAGTAGCTTAAATGCAAGTTAATATTTATATTTTCTCTACATCTGGGCCTGTCCAGACGGTCAGGTAGGTGGGCCTGCCGCCGGACGTCAGCAAGGTGGGCCGCACTAGTGGTCGGCATGGATGAAATGCATACATCATGCAAGGAGTCCACATGGGTGGGCCACCCATCCAGAAAATCAGGCTAATCCTTGTATTTTCCCTCATCCAGATTGGCCCGAAAATGGGTCGCAAGTTGACATAAAAATCTAGATGTGTGGGCGTCTCAAGTTTGTACAACAACATGCATCATGTGGACCATTGTGAGACCCGAACTGAGTTGCATACGTGCATGTGTGTGTGTGAGTATGCATCTTGTTCATCATGGTCTTGCGGTCCTACCGGTCGAATCTCGGTGACCCACGACCCATGGATAGTATTTACGGCCATTCTTAAGTTCGGTCATGTAGACCCGACTCGAATTGACCCGAGACCTATGCCATTGTGACCGCATCATCGCCACAGTTCTAACGCCACGTCTCGTGCATAAATCCGATATGTAGATTAAAAGTTGTGTATATTTCATTATATGACCATTGATCATGTGGCCTACTTAGGTGGAATGCATGTGGACCACCATCACCCATGGCACAAGTCCTCATACACACTACACACACCACCTAAATCTCCATAACTCACACTACCAAGACCTCACACACCACCCACACCTAACCTACCCTAGCAAACATTGTTTATATCACCATAGGTTATGATTACTTCCCTTAAAAAGCTTTTTACTCTCTTTCCCTCTCATTTCTCTCTCTCTTCTCTTCTTCTCTGGCAATTTCACTCCATTTCTCCAGCCCATTTTCCTCCATTTTTCTAGCCACCTTCCTCCTTCATCCCCTACCATGTAACCCTTGAAACCCCATCTCCACCATTGATCCATCTCCCTTGGTGCTAAAGGACCTTAGTGTGGAAGTTTGGTGGTCATCTTTAATGTGGGTGACTATTCTTTTGTTAAATTCCTTTATTTTCCTTAATCTCATTATATCTTCATGGATAGATCATATGGGACCCACCAATCCATGGTGGGGATCCCATTTGATCCCATGGATGTCGCCCTTTGGCCCATCCTATACGCATGTCATGATCCATGATGGGGCCATTCTCCATGGACCCCATCATGATGTATGTAATTATCCACTCCATCTTAAGGTCATCTAGATCTTAAGGATCATGTTGGAATGACATCCCAACCATCCATAGCAATTATAGATCATGCATGTAGTGATTTTATGTTGCATGCACAATCAATATAGTTGTATGGGTATGATTCATTCTTGGGAGGGCCCATTAGTGGCGGGGCCCTACCCCCATGGGCGGATTACCTTCTTTTCTTCTTCTATCTTCTTTGATGTGTGGATGATAATGTGTGTGTGTCCCATTTAGTGGGCCTAGGATGTCCCGAAATAAATAAAAATAAAAATCTAGCAAGGTGGGACGCCCTTACCACCAAACTCCATGATCTTTGGACACCTTAATCAATGCATGCAAGTGTCTTAGTCTTAGTCTCTGATCTGTACATATGTGGGGCCCACTGAGAAAGGCTACACACCCTTTTTATGGATGAGATTATTGAGATATAGGCTGATGTGTTCAGCCATATATTGTTGTCCAGAAATTTCTGGACAGATTTTTTTTGCTGGACTTGGGCTTGAATTTGGGACTGATTGGGGGACCTTTTGTACTCAGCAAATATACTTTTTCTGAAAGGTGGGGTTCTCATCTTGATGTACCTCAAATTTCAACCCCATCTGACCTTCATTGGGGTCCCAAAGGTGTGATCCAAGTGAGGTGGATAGTCTGGATTTTCTGCACTGTTCCAGCAACATTCCACCCTGGACAGGTTGGAATTCTAAAATTTATTAAAATACTTTTGGGTGTCTAAAAATTATGAAAATTTATAAGGAGGTGGTCCACTCATAGTAGGACCCACCTGCAAAATTTTTGAGTGAATAGACACCTGTACACATAATGGTGGTGGTTGGACCGGCTTATTACAATATGGTGTCCAGATCAGTCCGATTTTCAGGACAGATTGATTTCTTTAAATAAATTAAAATATTTTTAGATGTTTAAAGATTTTGAAATTTTGTGGAGTTATTTTTTACCCATTTTTGCACCTCCCTACCAAATTTTAGGGCCAATGGACCCCTGTGTAAACCATGGCGAGGGCTGGACTGGCCCACCACGTTGGGACGTCTAGGTCTATCCGATTTTTTAGACAGACTATATGGTCTAAATTAATTAAAATACATAAGAATATCCAAATTTTCTAAAATTTTGTGGGGGTATGACCCACATATAGAAGTGTCACTCTGTAAAATTTCAGCCCCAACTGACCCCATTTAGGCATCCAAAAGAATGGGCCAAGATGGTTGGACTTTTAGATTTTTCTATTGTGCAGTCTAGCAATATGCCTTGATAAAAACTATAATTCAAAAATGTTTCCTCTGATGGTAGGCCACCTTTTTGAGTTTCATTTTATTGTATGCATGATGAGGGACCTTGGCCCTCAATTCCCAGAGTTTTAGAGGCTCTGGGCCCACTCCAATGCAGTGCCTAAATTTAGGACAGCAACATGTTATAATTATGCTTGGCCTTTGGGCTGAAATTTTGAGGAGTGGGGCCCACCACATTGTGAAGAATCTTAGATGTAATAATTTATACCTTTAGTTTCTTAAATGTTAGGCTTAATAAATGTACTGTTGAGGCCTACCACAGTTGAATTTAATTGGGTCCATGAATGCGGCTAGTTGTTGAACTCTTTAGGCCCAATTGGGATGGAACTTTCCAAATAGGCCCATTAAACTCTTGGGCCATTTTACTATACTATTTTGTTGGATTAGTGGGCCGGATTACACAAGTATATGGGCTGTTAGTTGCCCACTAAATCAACTTTATACTTGGACCGGGTTATAGGCCCAACTTACTTGACTAAGAGCATGACATTTGCCCATGTGATTTGAGCAATGGGCCGCCCACTAGGCCACCACAATATATGGGATTAGTGGCCTTTATGTTGGACCCTAACCTTTCCCGTATAGTGGTATATATGCATTGGGCTATGTGTGTTCCCCTTGGACCCATGTTTTAGATAGGCCTTGAGCCACCTTTCTGAAGCCCAACATGAATGTATGTGGTATGTAATGGCTATCCATTTTTATTTCTAATGTTGTGTGGGCCTTGGGCCTTGATCCGTGATCAATTAGAGATGGGCTACCTCTTGGGGACCAATTGTGATTGGATGTCCACATTGGTGGCCCTAAGGTAGGCCCATGGGCTTCTATGGGTGGTTAAAGGCCCACCATAGACCCTTGCCAAGCTCGTTTTATCTATTTAAGCCCATATCATTGTTCTCCTTAGTCTCGTGGGCTACCCCAGGTATATGAACCCCCACTAGAGGTTGTATTCCTTATGAGGAATTAGTTAAGTACCTAGACCCTGCATGGTTAGGTAGAGAGTTCATCTTCACCTCATTGATACCCCTATTCATCTTCATGGCCCACTCCCATATGCATCATATGCATGCTTGGTTGAGGTATGATTAGCCATGGTTGTGTCATTGTGTAGGACATGTTGGTATCTCCTCGAGAGATGGATGCTTGGGATTGATGCATAGGTGATTGTGTGATTCATGCATCTGGCATTGCATAGCTTATGGATATCCGTCCTTACTTCATTAAGGCCTTGCCTCCATAGGGGTATTCGTGGGTGGCTGTATGTGTGGACACTGAAAATATTAGTTGAGCATACCGGGTGCATAGAATGCCCATAGATGAAAATTTTAAAACTTTCATGGTACCAAGGATCTGCTCTAACGCCGTGACCGTGTGAAATATATAAGCACATGAGGGCCTTATACCATTAGGCCGCGACTCCCACTGTCATATACTCGGTTGGATAGGGGTGTGGCCTTACCTGCCTGATGTGAGGAGGCATTGCTAGGCTGAGTCTGATCAGCTCGTAAATGGGTCAGCTACCTTCAGGCCTTGTTGGTGATTGGCTGTCCACAGGCGGGTAGTGAGGTCTCTTATGCTCGTTTGACTATGCGGGGTCTGTAGAGCGGTAGTCATTCAGCAACGTAATGGACCCCGGTGATTTCCTAATGATCGGATATGTACATGACTTGTGGTTTGGATATGAACACTGACATTACTTGCATTGCATTAGCATTGCTTGTACAATCCTCTTCATCCATTGCCTTGGCATGACACCCAGTACTTATTGCGTCTTATTCATGATAAGCCTGGGTAAGGCTAGTAATATCCTCGATCATGCTTCTCTCCTTGTATCTCCTACTACTCTTCTGTGCACCATTATCACACACCTACACCACCCTCTAAGCTTTTATAAGCTTATGCACGATTGATGCATGCAGGATACTCTAGGCAAGCGATATAACAGTAGAGCATAGAGTAGAGCTGAGCATTTGAGGACTCCAGTGTTGCTGACTTTTCTTTCTTTTCCTTTTATCTAATGTATGTCCTTTTGGACCTTATGGATGATTGTAAAAATTTAAATTTAAAGTAGATTTTGAGATGTGTGCCTTTATTATTCTCAGATATACTTGTTGTGATCTTGGGTATGCTCTTATTGGTAATGATTATACTATTATGAAAATCCTCCTAGTAGGATCCCAGGATCGGAACCTGTCTCCAGAGCCGAGAATGGGGTACTATGGAGGCTGTTACGGCCAGAGAACCGGTCATCGGGTTCCTTGGGATTCCGGTTACTGAGTCTGGGGCATGACAGCCATCATGCAAGGGATCAAGAGAGAGAGAGAAGGAAAGAGAGAGAGAGGGAAAAACATGTGATAGAGGGGCCCCACCACTATGGGCCTCTCTAGGATTTACAACATACATCATACATTCATTAAGATGGGTCCTATACAATGCATGGTCCTACATAAAAAAATAAATAAATAAAATCTGAGGTGGGAATGTCATCCCCACCATAAAAAATTAAGGTCTAGTTGACCCATCAAGGTTATGGATTAAATTAAAGCATCATGATGGGGTCCATGGAGAATGGCCCCATCATGGATCATGTGTGCAACGAGGATGGGCCATTGGCTACATCCAATGGGTCAAGTAGGATCTCCACCATTAATTGGTGGGTCCTACATGCTCTCATGTAAGAAAAACCAAAGATCTATGAAGGGAAAAGGGAAATCTAGTCCTAAACATGCACCCACCTTGGCTCTTCAACTTGTTCTTCTTCCCTTATGCTCCAATGCTCCTATGAAGCTCTTTTAATGGTGGAGATGGGCTCTTGATGGTTGGATTGGGAGAGATCTACGGTGAAAGGGGTTGGATTTTCTCCAAATGGTGGGGCATCCAATCTCTTACAAGAATGGAGAAATGAAGAAGAAAGGGAGGGAGAGAGATAAGAGAGAGGTGTAATCATTAGTTGTAAGATAATAATGATAGGTGTAAGAAAGCATGTCTAGCTAGCCATCATAGCTTGTAAGAGGCATGGGGCTATGGGCTAGGGTAGGGTGATGTCACCCCTACGGTGACTTCATCCTAATGATGGGTTTTTAGGAAAAAGCAACAACTGAGGTTGGTGGGTCCCGCAATCAAGTGATCAACGGCCAAAATAATGCCTGGGTCATATCTTATGATCTAAGCGTTGCATTGATGCACAAGACGCGACGTCAGAACCGCGGCGATGGCAGGGTCATAATGGCATAGGTCTCGGGTTGAGTCGGCTCGAGTTTATAGGATGTAACTTAAGATTGCGTACAAATACTAAATACAAGTCGCGGGTTACTGGAATTCGACCGGGAGGACCTCGGGATCCTATGGAACAGAACGGTACTAGGACACAGGCCTGATAGTCAATCACAAACTCGATCCCCAATATTTCGGGTGTTACTGATGCTTTGCATAAGCATGAATTTATCATATTTTTTCTTAATATTCAATTAATAATAGAACTAAGCTAAATAATGTAACATACTTTACAACAAATCCATCTAAAACAAGCAATAGAAAGAAATATATGAAATTACGATTTTACTGCTATAAGCGAAGCTTGAATATATGGCTAATGTCCTAGAGGGGGGTGAATATGACTTTTTAAAATTTCAACTGAATAAGTTACATGCACTTACTTATAAACACTTATGTAAAGTCGTAAAAATAAGAAGTGCAACTATTCGGTTTACTTAAATGAAAACATCATTTAGGCATTTTGTCAAACATGTTTGTTATAGTAAAGTAAATCATATATATTGTTTAGCAAATTATAATAGATAAGAGATAAAACATTCAGTTTATTACACACTATGTATAGTGGTTCGGCTATATACCTACTCCACTCCTGGCTAACATACACACACACACACACACACACTCTCTCTCTCTCTCTCTCTCTCTCTCTCTCTCTCTCTCTTTCTCTCTCTGTAAGGCCCGTATCCTAGACTGTACCATTCCGTAGACTCTCGCGATCCTCCCCATCGAATTTCGGTAACTTGCGATCTGTAGACAGCGTTTGTGCGTGACTCCAAGTCGCATCCCGTAGATCTGAGTCGGCTTGACTCGAAACTTATACCTTAGCTACCGTGCCGTCGCTGTGGTTCCAACACCATGTCTTGTGCACCGATGCGGTACCCAGGTCAGGAGATGTGGGCCTGCGTTTATCTCGAAGAAATGTCGTGCATTTTACAAATCCCAAGAAGATCTCTATAACCCATCCCATCAATCAATCAAGTCTAGTCAAGTACCAAAACCATCATACCCATACCTCACATGTCACCTCTCTTACACAACGCATACCTCTCTTACACAAGCTACCCCCAAAGTCAACATTTCTCTTACACAACCCATACCTGTCTTACACAAACTACCCCCAAAGTCAGCATTTCTCTTACACAACCCATACCTCTCTTATACAAACTACCCCTAAAGTCAACATTTCTCTTACACAACCCATACCTCTCTTACACAACTATCCCTCTCATCTCATCCTTCTTACACACATCACTACTCTCTTATTTCACTCCATCTTATCCATTCTGTACCATTTCTAAGCAACTAAGGAGAGAAAATCCTAAGAGGAGAAAATCTTAAGGAGAGAAAGAACCCAAGATCAAGGCCCACTTTCTACCCCTAAATCTCACCATCCAACTCTTTGATCTTCATCATCCTCCATCAAAGAATGAGCTTAGGAGCTTAACATTCCAAGGAGCTAAAGAAGAGGACCTTAGGTGGGTGTTTTGTAGGGTTAGGATTTTGTTCTTGATGATGGGGCAAACGGGGCCTACCGGTCAATGGTAGGGATCTTATTTTGGACCCAAGGTGTGGCCTATGGCCCACCATGATATGTATGTATTACCCATGAGGGGTCCATTCTTCATGCACCCCACCATGATGTTATTTGTTATCCACCTTGTATTAGGTCATGTAGACCTTGAAATTTGTGGTGGAAATGGGATTTCCACCGTAGATTTTTTTATTTAGGGCACACCTATTTTGGGACCCATCTTGATGTATGTATTGCAATATCTAGGGGAGCACATAGTGGCGGAGCTCCCCCGTATCATGTCTCTCTCTCTCTGTCTCTATCTCTGTCTCTGTCTCTGTCTCTCTCTCTCTCTCTCTCTCTCTCTCTCTTTATGGCCAATCTGATACATGTATGAGTATCATCCGCGCTGTCCAAATAACGGACCAGCTTGCTGTCCAGCCAGCGGCCCACCTGTGCTACCTGTCTTGGGCCTGCATGACCGGACATCCAGACAGGCCTAGGCGGCATGAAAATACAAATATTATCCTGATTTCAAGCTGGTGAGCCACATGTGTGGACCCCACCCTAGTGTATGCATCTCATCTTAGCCATCCAGTGAGTAGACCACCCTAAACCATTGTGGGCTTGCATGACCATGCAGGACTGCCTGTTGGAAAACGTAATTATCAGCTTAATCTTCTTGTTTGTGGGGTGGCCCACGTATGTGGACTCCACCTTGATGTATGGGTGTTATGTCCACACCATCCATTTGAAATCCATCCAGACCATCTGTCCAAGATCGGATAGATCCAGCCGTAGGAAAATTGCCAGCAGGCCCATCTGATGGAAGGACGCCAATATCAGCTTTGTTTCGAGTGTGGTGGCCCACCTGTGTAGCCCCACCTTGATGTATGGATTCGATCCACACCATCCATGCATGTGGGACCTACCTGTTATGGCACATGTGTGCTGTCCACACCATCCAGCGTGTGACAGTGCTGGACAAACCATGTTGCATGTGTTGTATTCATACCATCCAACCATTTGAAGAGATCATTTTATGGCATTGTAAAGAGAATGAGACAAATCTAAATTTCCAGTGGTACCCACCCTGCACATGTTCACGTGTGGTGGGACCCCACTTGAATGTATGGATTTTATCTGCACCGTCCGTCCAGTCTCTGGATGTGTCGGAACCCACCATGATAGATGTGTTCTATTCACATCGTCCATCCATCTTGACGTGTGGGCCCACTGATGCATGTGTTTTAGCTCCACCATCTAGATGGGATGGTGGGCCCACCATGATATGTGTTATATCCTTACCGTCCAATGCACGGGACGGTGGGATCCACCGTGGTATATGCGTTGTATATTCAGGTTGTCCATCTGGTGGGGCCCATCATGACGTGTAGGGCCCACCTGCTATATGCAAGGCCCACCTGTTGCATGCGAGGCCCACCCGCAGAATGTATAGACCACCCTGAGGCCCACTGATGTACAAGCTCACCGTGAGGCCCATTGTGAAGTGCAAGTCCACATGATGAGGCCCACTTGATGTGTATGAGGCCCTTGTGCGAGGCCCATTATCATTGTATGTGAGGCCCATTTGTATTATATGAGGCCCACCATAATGTATGTTTGACATACACACCATTCATCCATTTTCAAGGTCGTGGGCCCCATTGTCTTGAGAGGCCCACGATGATGTATGCGTTATACGCCCAATTATGGGTTGCCACGTGAGGCCTGCATTGATGTATATACTATATGCGCTGTCCATCCATTTTTGAGATAATTAGAGGGTTGAGAGCCCCGTTATGATTCCGATTCTAATCCCAAATGGACTGCACCTTAGGACAATGGTGGTTAAATGTCCACTGTTGTAAATTTTCCTAGGGCCTTTATTAAGCCCGTGTCCACCCTTAACCTACTGGGCTAAGCCAAACCGTTGGCCCCCATTAATGATGATACTTTATATTGTCCTTGCAGGGGACCCCGCCTTAGAATATATGATATGTTATTACCTTGGATAGGTTATGATAGTCTAACATGGACCATTCCACATAGACTTCATACATCTAGTGGGGCATATCGTTCAGCCCTTACTCTTTTAAGTGACATACCGGTTAAGGCCAATCATCGCCTGTTATATCTGATAATCATGCTAGTTTACTTAGTCTAGTAGGACACACTGAGAATATGCTTAGTATAGCATCATAATACATGCCCATACGCCTCATTTATATGCCTGTTATGAGGAGTGTTTGATCATAGCATACGTCGTTAGGCTAAGATATTTATGCAACTCCTTATGAGAGGAGTTCCCCACATCTCACGGTATGTGCAGGACTGATGTATGACTAGATGATATGACTCATGCATCTCATATTTGTGTGACATGATCACTGTACGCCCTAACGGCATCAGGGCTGTGGCCTCCACAGGTACATCGTGGATGGTCGGATTGGATATCGAAAATATTGGCTCTAGCACTGTGGGCACATACGATGTCCTTGGGTGAAAAGTCTCAGACCATTTTTGGTACCAGGAGATGCTCTAATGTCTACGCCGAGTGGATATATGAGCGCATGAGTGTCGAATATAAGTAGGCCACATTTCCCACAGTGTCGTGGTCGGCTGGGAGGGGGTGTGGCCTTATCCGCCCGAGTGAGGGGTTGTAAGCTAGGCTGAGTTTGACTAACTCGCAAATGGGTCTCCTATCGATGAGCCGAGTAGGTATTGGCAGACTACTAGTCAGGCAAATAGTGTGGTCTCTTCCACTCGCTAGACTGTGCGGCTAGGTAGGCGGCAGTTAACGTGGAGTGTACTAGACCCTAGTGATATCCCAGAGAGGAACTGTACTGATATATGTACTTGATACGAGGACTGGAATGCTTGCATTATATCTTGCATATGAAATTTGTTTACGTAGGCCTCGTATCAATAGCCTTGATATAGTTGATAACATTCATGGACTTATCGGCATTTTTGCTTACTCTGATATTATATGCTTGGTACATGCATCGCGCACACATACACATACCCTCTAAGCTTTTGTAAGCTTATGCACGACCATTGCGACGTTGGATAGCAGCAGCGCTGAGGCAGAAGCACGTATCAGATCATTTTAGAGCTTTTTTATTATCTTGTATTTCCATTTCCTCATTGTACTCAAAGTTTTTGATATAGTGGATATGTAGTGATGTTATTTTGTAACTTAGTAATGCTTGTGGTTATGCTCCTTTATAAAAAAAATTATACTGAAAATCCTCCTTGTAGGATTCCAGGATCGGAATCTGGCCTATGGGCGCCAGGAGCCGAAAATGGGGTACTGCGGAGGCTGTTGGCACCGGATTCGGTGATCGGGAATTCTATGAGCCCCGTTTCTGAGTTTGGAGCGTGACACACACACACACACACACTCTCTCTCTCTCTCTGTCTCTCTCTTGCTCTCTCTCTCTCTCTCAGATTGTGATGGATTTCACTATTCAGATGGTTTTAAATCAAGTTCACCATAAATCTTCACAACCTACACAAGGTCTACACAAATTTCATCCGTCGATATCCTACACAGGGTCTTAAGGAGTTTCGATCTCAAACTCCAACACGAAGTCCTTGTTAAGAACCCCAAGTGTAAGGTCATAATGTAGTAATATTCTCGGTAAGACCGAGGTCGAATCCACAGGGACTAATCTCGTGTGTATTATAAAGTAACTAGAATCAAAATTAGAAGAAGATTTAAATCTAAATTAGGAATAAAAAGGAAGTAATTGTGAAGTGTTTAATTAGAAACTAAAGAATTCAAAGGTGAGAGCTTGGGTTTTTAAGGATTCGCTTGTAGCAATCAGGGTGATTCCTTACTTGAATTAAGTAACACGATTGGAATTGGAGTCCTATCCTATCCAATTAGAAGAGATAGCAATTATGATCAAATTTGAACTTCCTTTGACCTAATTCTCAAAAGAGGAGAATTATGATAATTGGCAGGGATTCCATCACCAAACCATACCCATGAGACAATGACAAACAACAGGATTAACCAATCCCAATATCTCAAAACAGGAAAAGAAGATAATCAAAGCTATTGCAGATCCACTGTAATTTAAGTCACAATAAATCATTAAAAATTGAAAGTATTCCTTAAATATCAAACTAGAATCAAAATAAGTTTAACATAAACATGAATCAAAGTAATAAAAATATCCCATCATGCTCCAAGGTTCATCTCTTAGCCTTAGGTAAGAGGTTTAGCAAACCATATATATGATTGAATCTAAAACCCTAGAAGAAAACATGAAAACTAAGGAAGAAATGAAAAAAACGCTTGGTGACAGCTCTTCACCCTTGTGCTTTGTTCCTCCAAACCCGAGATGATCCCCAGGGATGTCCCGGGGACTCCTATTTATAGTTGAGCAACACCTCCTTTCGCAATAACTTTGAAGAATCTATAAACTGTCTCAAATTTACATAGTCTGCATAAAATCTGCATAACAACTTTAATGCATCGAAGGTCTTTCGATATAATCTTCGATATAAGCTTCAATGCATCGAAGGAATTTCGATATCATCGAAACTGGTCTAAAACTGTCCAATGAGTTTGGCTAAAAAATTTTACAATTTTCGATTCCACCTTCGATACATCTAAGTACCTTCGATATGATCTTCGATGCATCTAAGTACCTTCGATATGATGGAAGGTTATTTTAGCAAATTTTTAGAATTAGACTTTTCTGGCCCTGGAATTTGTTTTCAGGACAATTTTCAGGATTTTTTTTCTTCACTTCAAGTCTTCAATTCTTTTCCTTCATCACTTGGTCTCCTTAGATCTTTGGCATGTGAATTCTTCAATCTTGGTCTCTTAAGATCCATTCCTTACCTTGGTGATCTTTCAGCATCAAATTCATTCTTTTAGCACCTTTTCTAATCTAAGCTCTTAAATTCACCTTGCAACACAAACACGAGTAAAATAGGACATTAAGTAGTATCATGTTCATAAAACAAAGATATAATTGTGGATAATATGCAATATTTGACCCTTTACACAATCCTCAACCAACATTTTGATAGTCCCGAGCAAAGTATGCGTGAAATAAACCTCAATGCTTAATGTCCAAAACCTCTTTAAGAAAACAATCTTTTGTACACTCAAGTATGATGGGTAGAAGTAAGATACAAAAGTGAGATTTTGAAAAACCATAGCTGAATCACATGAATGATCTATCAAGCAGATTCTTTATCAATTAAATCAGAGTATAAGTCTATATAGCATGTTTTTCAATGTGTTCAGTGAAAATCAATTTACTTCCCATAAAAATACTATCTTGTCATCATGTTACCCATGTTCATCACTTCAAGATTGGTTTGAAACTCAAGTACTGATTCCGAACTTATCCCCTTCTCCTTCTTTTTCTAGTTTTTGATTTTATATCGATGGTCAATTTTTATTCATTCTTTATTTTTGCAAACTTTTCTAGTCTTTTTCAGTTTTTTTCACCATACATGACATTTATGTCGATCTCTAGTTTTTTAATATGTTCTTTTCTTCTTTTAAGGTGGATAAAATTCTTCAGACTTGATTCTCACCACCTATCAATGATTCACATACTAAGAATAAAAAATTCTAGCATGTCTTCAAGAAGACAAATTGAATGTGTTTTATGATTTAGATTAGCATGATATTCAAAGTTCTTCTTAACCAATTAAGCACAAGAACTTAGGTGATAAATTACTCAGTTGATCAAACTCAAACAGTCTAAAATTTAATCTTTATCTTATCATACTCAAAGCATTCTTGAATACACAAATTCTCTTTCAAAAATTTTGTTCAAAACTGATAAAACATTGATTAGTTTACCTAATCTTCCATCCCCAACCTAAAATCTGCATTGTCCTCAATGTAAAAGAAATAAGCATGTAATGCAAAAGTGGCAATGAAAAGAAAAGGGAAGTGATGGAAAGATAATACCTGAAGAAAGAATTTTGAGGTTCTTTCAATGATCTCAGTGTGAACATGGATTAACACAAAAACTAAATAATTGAAAGCAAACTATCCTAGTCCTAAATCATATGAAAGTAATAAACTTAAACTAGGAAAGTAGGGAAAAGCTAATCAGTCATGCTGCAAGGTTCCTTCTCCAGTTAGTATCTTGATAAATTCCTTAGTAGGTTTCTCAACAAGATCATCCAAAAGCCCCTTTTGTAATAGACTCAGATGCCCTGTAGCATAAATTTCTAGAGAAATTTATGGACCTTAGCATACAGTTTCTTTTTAATCTCCTGAGATGTCCAAAGTATATATGATTCACTTGTATAGAAAAAGTTTCAATGTTAGCATAATGTGGTGAATTAGAGACTACAAGTAGATGAAATTCAGAAAAATTCTTAGTAGGTAGTGTAGTCTCAATACATTCCAAAGTTTCAGACTTCGGTTCAATTTTCAGCTCTCCCTCATTTGATGATGAATTTTCAGGATGTGTGGAAGTAGGGGCTTCAAAATAAGGGTTCTCTCAGTCAGTAACAATTACTGAGATATTGTCTTACAAGGCATCCACTATGTCTTGTATCATGGGATCGTTTGAATCCACAAAGTGCGCCAAACAATCTTCAAAACATTCAGTTGAAAGGAGTTCATTCACCATATCAAGATCTGTGATGATATGTCCAATAACTCCTTTATCTTTTTTTCGAGAGTGAAAATGAGCATACTCTCCTATTTTTTCTCAAGTTGGAATGAAATCACCACCAGGTATGTCTCTTCTTGACCTAAGCAAACCTGTTCAAGATCAGTGGGTAAAGGTTTTAGGTTAAGGTTCGGTGTCTTGAAGCTAGAAGGTAGAGGCATTACATCAGTTTAGAGCAAATCTTCAAATTGTGGCCTCCACCGGTTAACTTCAAGTATCGATAGAGTTTCAAACATGGCATCCATCTCTCTAATCGTGTCATCATCAAAATCAGGGAGGTGAGCCAAACATGTCTTAAGAGGGTCAGAGTATAGAGTTAGGAGCACTCTATCTTCCATGAACATGTCAATCATGTTAATGTCATGGGCCTCGTCATCATCCTCTGCTTGTTTGCTCATATTGAAAAAGATATTAAGCTCCAATGTCATATTTTTAAAAGATAAACTCATAACCTCATTCCTACAATTAATGAGTGCATTTGCTGTAACAAGGAATGGGCGGCCAAAAATGACAGGAATCTAAGTGCTCATATCCATGATGGCTTAAGTATCCAGGATGATAAAATCTACTGGATAATAGAATTTGTCAACCTGGACCAACACATCCTCAATGATCCCTCTCAGTACACGAACTGATCGATCGGCAAGTTGTAATGTGGTCCGGGTGGGTTTTAATTCACTTAGGCCCAATTATTCGTAAACTGAGTAAGGAATCGGATTAACACTCACCCCCAAGTCAAGAAGTGTGTGCTTGATTTAGTAGTTTCCAATTACACAAGTAAAGGTTGGGCTACCGAGGTCTTTGTACTTTTGTAGCATATCTTGCTTGAGGATGGCACTCACTTTTTCTGTAAGAAAAATTCTCTATTAAATAGTCTACCGTCTCTTGGTAGTCCATAGATCTTTCAGAAATTTAGTGTATGAAGGAATTTGTTTAATGGCATCCAGTAGAGGGATGTTGACCTTCACTTGTTTAAGCACCTTTAGAATATCCTGAGAGTTTGATAGATGTTTTGGTGCAATCAACCGCTGAGGGAATGGAGCAATCAGCTTGCCTTGAGGTTCCAGTTCTAACTCATATGGGGCAGTGCTAGGTCTAACATCCGTGTCTTCTTTTCAGTGTTTACCGGAATAGATTTGTCAATTGTTTTACTACTCTTAAGAGTGGTGATAGACTTAGATTGTTCCACATATTGATTTGAAGATTTTGGGTCACTAATTTCGTATTATAGTTTAGGGTTGGGGAGTGGTTGGGCCGGAAAGAACCCTTTCTCCCCAATCAAAATTTTTATCTCACACCCTTGTATGGACTTTGAAAGGTCTTGAATGGCTTGCAATATACTCTGATTCAAAAGCTCTTAATTTTGAAGGTTTTTTAAGACCGGATCCTCTTGAAGGTTCCCTTGAATCTGGAATTGGTTAGGGAATCCTTGAGGAGTAGTAGTTTGTTCATCCTCCAGTTGGAGTTATATGTATTTAAGGTGAGTCCATTGAAAGGTCTTTGGTAGTTGTTTACTGCATTTGACTGCTTATTTAGAATTTCTTGAAAAGCAGGTGTTGTTGGACAATTTTCAGTTGTATGTATGTTGCAAGCGTAAATACCGCAAACTACTTCCTTAGCTTTATCCTTCTAAAGTTCCATGGCCTCGACTCTTCTTATGAGATTGGCCACCTTTGCACTCAAGTCATCTTCTTCTTTTAAAGCATACATTCCTCTCCTTTTCTTTGATTGAGTAAGCTTATAAGTAGTGGATTTTGGAGAGATGTCCCATCATTGTGCATTTTCGGCAAGTTTGTCTAAATAATCCCACACATCATTGACATCTTTGTTCATGAATCCCCCATTTTACATTGTCTTAACCAATTGGCGCATGGAAGATGTCAGTCCATCGTAGAAGAAATTTATGATGCGCCACATTTTAAAACCGTGTTGTGGGTATGAACTGACAAGATCCATGAACTGCTCCCAACATTGGAAGAATGTTTCATATTCCTTTTGGGCGAAGTTCATGATTGACTTTCTGAGGGTGTTTATTTTATGATATGAGAAAATTTTCTTAGTGAATTCCATTGTCATGTCGTTCCATCTACCAATTGATCGTAGATGTAGTGAGTGTAACCACGTCTTGGCCTTTTCTTTTAAGGACAAGGGAAAGAGTTTAAGCTTGACCGTGTCCTTAAACACATTAGGAAAGTATAAAGTAGCTATTATCTTATCAAACTCTTTCAAGTGTAGATATGGATTTTCAAATTCAAGTCTATGGATTTTTTGAAAGAGTTGGATCACTCCTGGCTTGATATTCATGTGTCCTACATTCTCTGAAAAAACCATGCATGAAGGTGTACTTACCCCCGACGATTGTAAATAATCTCATAAAGTACGAGGCGAGGGTGCATGATGCACTTCATTCTCATCTCAGGCATTCTCAACTGGAGATTGAGGAGGATTTGCAGGTTGAATTGCAGCCAAACTTCAGCTAACTCTGAGGATCTCAAGTGGTGTCTAACCCAGTGATGGACAGGCAACCCTTCGACTAATCCTCATTCACTCAAAAGACGTAGAGTGTTATCATAGACCCAGCTGGGCATAAAACACTCTCAGCCCTCAAGTAACTAAGCTAACCTAAACCTGAGAGAGAAAGAAAACTAAGCAATTAAGAAATCTAGAAAAGAAACGAGAGAGAATTGAAAAGAAGTTACCAAATTAGAAGTTTCTATATTGGGATTCTGTAGAAGAAAAAAGGAAAGCAAATTAGTTTCTAAAACTGAAAAAGAAAAGCAAAGTAGTTTCTAAAAACGAATTAGGAAAGGAAATTAGTTTCTAAAAACATATTAGAAAAGTTTCTAAACTTAGAAATAGAAAGCTAAGTTAGTTTCTAAAATAATTTAGAAAAAATCTAACCTAAAAATAGAAAGTAAACAAACCCTAATTTTAACCTAATTCCAAAACTAGATAATCTTAGAAAAATGCAACCGTTAGTCCCCGACAACGGCACCAAAAACTTGTTCACAGCCACAAGTGTAGGGTCACAATGTAGTAATAATCTCGGTAAGACCGAGGTCGAATCCATAGGACTAATCTCATGTGTACTTTGAAAGTAATTAGAATCAAAACTAGAAGAAGATCTAAATCTAAATTAGGAATAAAAAGGAAGTAATTGTAAAGTGTTTAATTAGAAACTTACGAATTCAAAGGTGAGAACCAGTGCTTCCAAGGTTGTACTTATAGCAATCAGGGTGATTCCTTACTTGATTCAAGTAACACGATTGGAATTAGAGTCCTATCATATCCAATTGGAAGATATAGCAATTAAGATCAAATATAAACTTCCTTTGACCTAATTCTCAAAAGAGGAGAATTATAATAATTGACAAGGATTCCATCACTAACCATGCACATGAGACGATCGAAAACAACAGGATTTACCAATCCCATAATCTCAAAATAGAAAAAGAAGATACTCAAAGCTATTACAGATCTACTGTAATTTAACTCACAATAAATCATTAAAAATTGAAAGTATTCCTTAAATATCAAACTAGAATCAAAGTAAGTTCAACATAAACATGAATCAAAGTGATAAAAATATCTCATCATGCTACAAGCTTCAACTCTTAACCCTAGTTAAGAGGTTTAGCCAACCATAGACATGATTGGATCTAAAACCCTAGAAGAAAACATGAAAACTAACGAAGAAAGGAAGAAACATGCTTGGCGACGGCTCTCCACTCTTTTGCTTTGCTCCTCCAAACTCTGTATGATTCCCAGGGATGTCATGGGGACTCTTATTTATAGTTGTGCAACACCTCATTTTGCACCGACTTGGAAGAATCTAGAAACTGCCTCAAATTTATGCAGTCTGTGTAAAATCTACGTAATAGCCTCGATTCATCGAAGGTCTTTTGATTTGATCTTCGATATAAGCTTTGATGCATCGAAGGAATTTCGATATCATCAAAACTGGTTCAGAACTGTCCAACAAGTTTAGCTTAAAAATCCTGCAATTTTCTATTCCACCTTCGATACATTTAAGTACCTTCGATATGATCTTCGATGCATCTAAGTACCTTCGATATGATCGAAGGTAATTTTGGAAGTTTTTTAGAATTAGACTTTTCTAGCCCCGAAATCTATTTTCAGGACAATTTTCAGGATTCATTTTCTTCACCTCAAGTCTTCAATTCTCTTCCTTCATCACTTAATTTCCTTGGATTTTTGGCATCTGAATTCTTCAATCTTGGTCTCCTAAGATCCATCCTTTTCCTTGGTGATCTTTGAGCATCAAATTCATGCTTTTAGCACCTTTTTCCAATCCAAGCTCTTAAATTCACCTTGCAACATAAACATGAGTAAAATATGGCATTAAGTAGTATCATGTTCATAAAACCAAGATATAATTGGGGGATAATATACAATATTTGACCCTCAACAGTCCTACACAAGGACAATGAACGTACTCTCCTGTCGGAGACCTACATAAAGCCTCATCAAGTTTGGTATTTCAAAATCTGAAACTAAATCTTACATAAGGAATGGTTTCTAGACACAATGGATTTAAATATGCTTTCTTACTTAAAGTAGATGAGCTCCATTAAAGCACCTTGTTGAAGATCTTCTTAAATCGAGAAACATCTTCATCTCCCTTGAACCACAACCGTAATGATGATGCGCCTTTGGAAATACCAAGATTTGAGTCAAGGGTTTGATGAATCCTAACTTAAGAATGATGAGTCTTTATGGTTAAGTCTAGGATTCACAAGGCTAAGCATTTAATGTATCTAGCATACAAGATTTGTAATGGATTATCACTACTCTAATTGTAACATTAGGATACTAGTAATGCTAAGGAACATTAAAAAAATTGATTATATTGAGGAACAAAAATGATAATTGATTGATAAGATAATTGGTTTGGTTGGTTTTTGGTTGGTGTGAGACCATTTACTTTGTTGAAATCATTTATTATTTATAGATTCCCTTGTGATAGCCATATTGATGCTTCTTCCCCATGTTTAGTTATAGCACTCACTTTGACACTACTCTGGCCTTCCAAACTCTTTTTAATCTTAGACACTTTTCTTAGTAACTGCTATAAGACAATCTTTCTAAGTATCCTAACAAACCTCATATGTGTTATATAATCTTTTACAATAACATGTGTCCCATTCTGATTGGTGATTTTAAAAACGGTAAAAATTAGGTTGTAACGGACAGAAGGTTTGGATATATCAAATACATTGGAGTCCACTTAACCTCATGCACCACGCAATCCACTTAGGCTTTCTTGATGTCTCGGTTTAATGTTCATGCATGTGCAAGATTTGATGCAGCTATTCCGCTACCGTAGCATGAGGTGATAGATCCCACGGGACCTAACTTGAGAGGGACGGTCCTGTCAGGGCTACACGGTCCTACCTGATATATGTGTTTAATCCAAGTGGTCTATCTATTTTAAAAGATCATTCTAAGGCATGAATTAAAAAAGAAGACCACCGAAGGCATTAGCAGACCACATCATAGGAAGCAGTGGGGATTGACCTTTCACGGTTGAAAACTTCTTATGTTTATTTACTATCCAACTTACTTGGTCATTGAATCTCCATTGCTCCATATGTGTAGCCAACTTAAGCATTCAATCTGCCTCTGCTTTAGCCTAATGCCCTAAAAGGATGTGTGCTGCGTGGATAAAACATATGTATCATGATAGCCCCAAAAGAGCCTATCAAGGGCCATCCCTCTCAAAGTTAGGTCTTGGTGTAGATACTACCAAATGTGTATACGTGATGAATGATATCTGACTAAATAAAAAAGGCTTCACTGAGGTCCCCACCTAAGGTAGCCAATCCCTGTGTGACCCATCCATTCATTCGTACATCTAAAAAACCCATAACCTATGTAGCCCATTCATTCATACAACTAAAATAAAGGCAGAGGTGAAAACATCACACCAATAGCATCATCGATATCATGGGCCTCTATAAAAAATTAGACAACGTAAGTTTAATAAAGAAATAAAATAATCCACTCGATCGTGATTCCAATACTCACACTCACCCAAACCTGCATGTGTCATCATAAAAAATAAAA
The DNA here is from genome assembly GCA_030180095.1 of Magnolia changhungtana. Lineage (NCBI taxonomy): Eukaryota > Viridiplantae > Streptophyta > Magnoliopsida > Magnoliales > Magnoliaceae > Magnolia > Magnolia changhungtana. The sequence continues at coordinate 8,650,793 of JASAUF010000502.1, read as the reverse complement.
GAGACATTAGGAGACTCTTGTGCGACGTCACAGATGACGCCTCATTGCCAGGTTGAAAATAGGAGACTCTTGTGCGACGTCACAGATGACGCGTCATTGCTGGTGTCATCTGAATTTAAATAACTACTTTTGCTAACGTCACAGGAATACCGTGATCAGAGAGACGTCACTTATCATGCATGGTAGGCACACCGGGAGCAGAGTCGGTGAGATCACCGATCCACCGAGGTGGGTGGGACCTCTGACTGTGGGGCCCACTGTGATGTATGTGACTAAATTCATATCATCCATCTGTTTTGAAAACTCATTTCAAGACGTGATCAAAAAAATGAAATACTTCCAAAATTTAGATGGACCATAGTATAGGAAACAGTGGTCATTACCCATAGAAAACTTCTTGTAGGCTAGGAAAAGCTTTGGATGAAGATGATATTTGTGTGGTCTCTTCATCCAGGTATTTGTGACCTTTTATAACAGGTTGGATGGCAAATAGACAATCCGGTGGAATCCATGAAGATTTTAATAGTGGGGATTTAATCAATTTAATCAGGACTGTTTCCTGTGGTGTGGTCCACCTAAGATTTGAGTCAGCTTCATTTTTAAATCATGCACCAAAATGAGATTTCAAAATGGTTTGACGGTGTGGATTCAAGGCAGATACATCACTGTAAGCTCCATAGTCAGGGGTCCACCCACCTGTGGATCCGGGGTCTCACCTAATCCGCTCCCGGGCATACCATCAGATAACGAAAACTGGAACCGCGGCAAACGCGCGTATTTGGGGAATGTGTAAGAGATCTGGGCCACGAAATAGATAGGATATAATTCAAATACTGTCCGCAAGAAAATAAAATGGTTCATCCGTTACACGCATATGAATAAAGATTTGTCATGATTTCTTCTAGGGATTCATCGTACAAAGGGGTTGGATCTTATTAGCAACGGATCTCCTGATCTAAGCTCCACAGAACACTTGATGATTGGTCAGGAAATCAAATAAGTGTCAAACGCTCATACATGGCCACGACCTACTTCTTTCAGTTTTCTATGTGCAAATCAGCGTTTTACCCAATACTAATCAAATGTGAGGTGCACGTTGATTTTCGGCAAAGAAAGGGCACCGCAACTTACTAAAATCCACGTCGCTTTCCACGATACGGAATCTCCTCTACTCTAGCAAAGCCTTCTCCCATTGAATTTGGGCCTTATTTATTTATTTATATTTTAAATTTGTTTAAAAAATGACGCCAATGGGATTCTCCTCGCGGGAAGAACCAACTCAGCTATTGTGGATTCAGAGGCACACAACTGGTTTTCCCGTAACACTCCAAAACTCCATACGTGAGAAAGCATGCATATTGGTTATGATTGAGGTGCAAAGATAAAAAAAATAAATTATTTAAAGATATGCTTAAGGCGCATTATAATGTCGATATCTTTAAGACGATATTCGCACCCTACTGGTGATTAAACCAATTTGCAAGAGGGTTATAGCAAATCCGCCTCCAAGATATAATAAGCCTCTTCTTCAAGAATGACATCCATCCATTTTAAATTCAAATGACGTTATCTTTACCAAGAGGCACCACCATTCACGAATGTGAATGGTCACCAACCATCACCAAAACCACAATCATTTTTCCAATTTTCTTTATAAATTAAAATTCATTTTCTTTCTTAGAGAGAGGTATCCTATTAAAGACATGACAGACAGTTAATAGGGCTTCTCCTCAAAATCCTCAACTTAAACCTGTATTATTTAGTATATAGTTTACCATGTCTATGAGAGACCTGTTTTTTCGTTCTGCTATTCCATTTTGTTGGGGTAAATAGAGAGCTTTAATTTAGTAAATTATACAATGAGTTTTGCAAAATTCTGAGAATTTTAAGGATAGATATTCTCCTCCCTTGTCTGATCTTAAGATTTTAATATTTCGGTTTAACTGGTTCTCAACTTCTGTCTTATATATCTTGAATTTTTGTAGTGTCTAATCTTTATTCTTCAATAGGTATACTATGGTATAACGGGAGAAATCATCTATAAAGGTTATGAAGTACCTCTTTCCCCATCTTGCTATTAAACCGCTCATTCGCATATGTCACTATGAATTAGGTCTGGGAGTTGTGATTCTCTTTCCACCCTTGGAAACGGTTTTTCTAATTAGTTTGGATTGTACACGAATACTACATTTGTTATTAGGTTTTATATACGTAGGAGTTATATTAAGATTAGACATATTATCCATACTACGATAACTAATATGTCCTAATCTAGCATGCCAAACATCATGTGAATTGAGCATATAAACAGAAGAAAATTTTTTATTTATAAGGTTCGATTTGAGCATTCCATTGGATACATAGACCTCATTTTTAGACACAATTAATTTATCGGATTCAAATAGGAGTCTGAATCCAAACTTAGTCAGTAGAGTAGTTGATATAAGATTCCTTCTAATATCTGGTACATGCAGTGCATCATTTAGAGTAAGGACTTTTTCAAAAGTTAGATGAAGATGTATATTCCCTTTTTCCTACAACCTTGGATGTAGAGGCATTCCCCTTATATAGTTTTTTATTATCCCCCACTATTTTGTAGGAATTGAACATGTTGTAATTTCTACAAACATGTCCAGTAGCGCCAGAATCTACCCACCATTCAACATCCACATTCAGCATATTAACTTCAGAGATGACAGCTACCAAATTCATGTCTTCCGTCATATTGATTTGCCGTTTGTTTTCTTGAATTTTCTTTTTGTATTTTCGGCAGTCTTTCTTAAAGTGAGCAGGGATTTTGTAAAAGAAGCATGGATCCTTCTTAGATGTGTTCTTTTTTAACCTATGGTTGTTAAGTTTGAGCCTATCATCTTTTTTGAAAGGTGGTTTCTCTAATTCCCGATTCACACTATTCTCAACTACATTAGCATTACTTAGGGCCTCCTGTTGTTCTTCCTTTTTGTCGTAGAGTCTAGATTCTTCTTTTGTAAGACCCGTAACCTAAACCGTACCATTCGGTCGGCTTTTGCAATTCTACCGGTCGAATTCCGGCAACCCTCGACCCATTTCCGACGTTGCGCACGATCCTAAGCCGAGTCCCGCATGCCGAAGTCGGCTCGACTCGAAACCTGTATCTTAGCGACCGCGCCGTCGCCGCGATTCTAACGCCGCGACTCACGCACCGACCTGATACCTAGGCTAGAAGATGTCGGCCTGCGTTCAATTCGAATAAAACACTGCACGTTGTGAACTTCGAGGGAATCTCTACGAGATGTCCCATCAATCAAATCAATCACTCAAGTCAAGTCATACCTACCCAAGTACAACAACCCATGCCTCTCTCTTACACAAGCAAGCCCAAGTCCACTCTCTCTCTCTTTTTCAACTCTACCCATGCCCATGACATCATCCCTCCATCCCTCCCTCTCCTTTTATTTTATTTTTTTTCTCTCTCTCATTCTCCCATTTTCTCCCTCTCACACGTCCAAACTCTTCTCTCCCTTCCAAGAGCAACTAGTGTGGCCCACTTTCCCCACCCCTCTCATCTCTCATCCACACCATCAAAAGTTCATCATCCACCATTAAAAGTCAAGCAAAGGAGCATTGGAGTGCAAGGAGGCAAGGAGGAGTGCAAGAGGTGGGTGATCCACCATCATTTCTCCTTTTTTTTTGGGCCACATGTGGTGGGACCCGTTTGATGTATGCATGTATGAAATGGAGGGCCCATAGTGGCGGGGTCCCTCCTCTATCTCACCGTGTATCTCCCTCTATTTCTCTCTCTTTCCCTCTCTTTCTCTCTTCCTTAGAATGAAGTGGGCCCCACCAATATATCAAATCTACTCCATCCATCAAATAGGGTGGCCCACCTCATTTTGGGAGAGATCCACCCCCTATTTAGAGTAAATGATATATTATAATATTTTATTAATATTTATATATATGGTGGGCCATGATCATGTGGGACCTACCTTGATGAACGTGGGCCACTCACGCGTGGGACCCACCATGAGGCAGTGGTTATCCAAACCGTCCAGCGTCCAGAGACGCTGGACGTTCGTGTACAGCATGGCTACCAAAAAAAAAGGGGAAGAAAAGTTACTTTTTAGTGGACTGCTCATGCAGGCCCCACCTTGATGTATGTATGTGATCCATACCGTCCAATCTATTCTCCAGTATGTTTTAGGCGTTGAGCCAAAATTTTAAGGCAATCTGATCATCAGGTGGGCCATACCATCTAAAACTATGTAAAGACATGCCAGAATGTATAAAAGTACTCGGTGGGACCCACCTGAAGTTTGGATGCAGCTGAAAATCGTTCTGGACGGGTAGAACAGTGGGACACACATAATGGGTGGGCTGGATTGTGAATCACATCTCGTTGGGCCCCAAAACAATAAAAAAAAAATAATAAAATCAAAAGCTGCAGCAGCTTCTGCTGATGCAGTCGCTGGCAGACGGACGGGTGGTCCCCATTGGCCCTAGTCGTGGACCCCACCATGATGTATATTTGATATCCACACCGTTCATCGGGTGGGCCACTCCCTGAGGTGGACCCACTCCAAAAATCAACCGTATACGGAACTCAGGTGGGCCATAGCATCTAAAATCATGTGAAGACGTACCTAAACATATAAAATCACTTGGTGGGGCCTACCTGAAATTTGGATGCGGCCGAAACTTGGTCTGAACGGTCAGTCAGGTGGGACACACATACTGAGTGGGTTGGATTTGTGAACCACCTTATTGTGGGCCCAGGTCCACGTGACCCTCATCAACAGGTTGGTGGCAAATAAATATCACGGTGGACCTCTCTGGCCGTGTGGCCCTACGAACAGTTTGGATGGAAAATAAATATTATGGTGGGCCCTGGCCCACTTGTTCCTACGAACAGTTTGGATGGAAAATAAATATTATGGTGGGCCCTGGCCGACTTGTTCTTACGAACAGTTTGAATGGCAAATAAACACTCCAGTGGGCCCTACCCAAGGTCCATGTGACCTTATGAATAGGTTGAATGGCAAGTAAACATCCTAGTGGGCCCCTGGTCCGTGACCTTTTGAATAGATTGGATGAAAATAAACATTTCAGTGGGCCCTACCCTAGGCCCATGAGACCTTATGAGAAGGTTGGATTGAAAATAAACATTATGCTGGGCTTCACATGAGGCCCACTTGGATGCATATGGGCTGATGTGTTTAGGCCCATCTTGTCATATTTTTAGGCCCATTATTGAGCCCCATTTTGATATGTATAAGGCCTATGTGATTAAGCCCGTTTGATTCACATGAAGCCTATGTGATTGGGCCCATTTTAATACATTCTCAGGCCCATGGATGATGACCCATTGCAATGTACCTAGGGCCCATTGGTGAGAGTCATTGAGGTGGCCCACTTGATGAATATAAGGCCTATGAGATACGACCCATTTGATGTGTTGAGGGCCTAGTGGGATGTACCTAAGGCACATTGCAATGTGTGATTCCACTAGGATTTATTGGTATTTGAGGTGAGCCGAGCCTTGGGAACATTGTTGGTTTGACGTCCACATTGTACGAGTAATGTTGGTTCGATGTCCACATTATAACTCTCCCTGAGGCCACTGATAGGCCCGTATCTGTTTCATGTAGGCCATATAGGCCCATCTTCATTGAGAGGATAGTTTATTGCTTTATAACATGTTTAGCACGGCCCATGATTCATGATCATACGCCTCATATGTATGCTTGAGATGAGGAGTGTCTGATCATAGCATATGCCTTCGGGCAGACTGTTTACGGGCTCCCTGATAGGCGGTGTTGCCCTACATAAGCGCGTGCTTCACGCAGGATGGTTGCATGATTGGTAGTGTGGTTCATGCATTTGCATCTGTATGATTGAGATATGCCCTAGCGACATCAGGGCCATAGCCTCCACAGATATATCGTGGTTGGCTGGTTGGATACCGAAAAATCTTGTTCCAAGCAATTGGGGCGCCATAGATGTCCCTGGGTGAGAGTCCCTGAACCCGATGGTACTAGAGGATGACTCCAACGTCGAGACCGAGTGGATAGATGAGTACACGAGGGCCGAATACCATGAGGTCGCGTCTCCCACTGTGTCGTGGTCGGTTGGAAAGGAGTGGTGGCCTTACTCGCCCGAGAGCAGGGGGCATTACTAGGCTGAGTTTGACCAGCTCGGAAATGGGTTCACTATCGACGTGCCGGATAGGTATTGGCTGACTATTGGCCAGGCGGATAGTGAGGTTTCTTACGCTCACTTGACCGTGTCTTGGAGAGAGACAGTACCATTTGGAGTGTACTAAACCCCGGTGATTATCCATACTGAGAACCGTACTGATTTGATGCTCTAGTGAGGAGTTGCATTGGTATGAGGATTGACATGCTTGACTTACATATTGCATCGCATGGCCTTGGTATGGCCGATAGCATTCACATCTTGTACTGCATAGCCTTGGTACGGCTAGTTGCATTTCTTACTCATCAGCATGATTTCGCATTACTCCGGCATTGCATTCTGAGTACGTTCGCACACACTTACACCGCCCTCTAAACTTTCTATAAGCTTATGCACGATTGATGCGTGCAGGTGACGCCAGGACGCAGTTGTAGTCTCACCGCAGTTGGAGTGTGCCGCCGAGCTTTTGGGGTTTTTGTTATTTGCACTACCTTGTATTTCCCTTTCTACGCACTGTATTCAAAGTTTTTGTTCATAGTGGATTTTGTGATGATGTTCTTGTGGTTATTGTTCGTGGGTTATGCTTGGTTATGCTCATTACGAATCAAATGGATTATTAGAAATCCTCCTTGTAGCATCCCCGGATCGGAACCTGGCGTATGGGCGCTGGGAGCCGAGAATGGGGTTCTACGAAGGCTGTCGGTGCCGGATTCGGCGATCGGGAATTTTGTGAGCCCGGTCTCCAAGTTCGGGGCGTGACATCTTCCATTTGAAGAAACATTAGGAGGTCATCCAAGGACATTTTTTTTTTCTCTCTCTCTATCTCTCTCTTTTTTTTTTTCTGTTTTAATTATTTTCTAGTATCCTTCCATTTAGGTGGAAGTTTAGCAATAATGATGTATACTTGGAATATTTTGTCGAGATTAGTGTCATCGGTAATAATCTGTTGCATGATAACCTATAACTTATGTACTTGATTAAGGATAGGTTTTTCATCCAACATTTTGAATTCTCAAAACTGATTTACAATGAATTTTTCTTTGCCTTCATCCTTTGATGTGTATTTGGTGAGCAACGCCTGCTACAAATCTTTAGCAGTCTTCTTTTGACAGTAAATGACATATGATGACTCAAAAAGAGCGTTAACGAAAAAACCTTTATATAGGTAGCCGTTACACTACCAGTTTTGTCTCTTTTGATTTTGTTCTAATGTATCATTGTTAGATGGTGGTGAAGGAGGATCTTGAGTGAGCACATAATCCAACTTGAGTAATGTAAGGAAGAGATGGACCCTCGATTCCCATCAAAGAAAATTTGAGCCATCAAATAGTGTAATTCAAACAAAGTCAGGATGGCCTATAGAAGAGGCCATAATATTGCCTTAAAATTGTTATGAATGAAGGTGAAAAATAGAAAATAAATCACTTAAAGATAGGCTTAAGGCGCGTTACGATGTCACTATCTTTAAGGCGATATTTGCACTCTACTGGTGATTAAACCAATTTGCAAAAGGGTTACAGCAAATCTGCCTCTAAGATATAATAAGCATCTTCTTCAAGACTGGAGAAACACGGGTTTCTGCCTACAAAACTGAAAAACCGCACCCCGAACACACTTTGATAACGTATAACCCTGACTTCTGTGCTGTTACAATTATTCACTGAAAACTGTTTACAATTTACTTCCTGAAAACTATTTACAATTTAGCGCCTGAAAACTGTATATTTCCAAAAACAAAAATGGTGAAGAAGAAGAAGATGGAGAGGCGATTGTTGGAATTGTGATTCGGATTGACCTAAAGATGGATTTATATAGAATCACAAGAGATTCTTAAAGCCCTTTTCATGAAAAGATATCTTCTTCCATGGTGTCTTTTCAACAATGGTGGTGTCTTTTTAACTATGGCATTCTTCCATTTCAAATTCAAATGATACTCCCTTTACCAAGAGACACCACCGTTCACGAATGTGAATGGTCACAACAATCACCAAAACCACAACCCTTTTCCCAATTTTGTTTTATAATTTAAAATTCATTTTCTTTCTTATTTTGAAAAAACCCAACATATTTGAATCACGAGTCCTAGAGTGTTAACACTGATATTTACAATATTCCGGTTTTCACTGCTTTAGTACAGTGTACTAACCATGCAAACCCAAAGTGTCACCCAGGAAATGGGGGATATCCCACGTGTGTACATTGTTATGGAAAAAATGGACCGACCAATAGTAAGAGGTCAGGTTGGAACTTCGTGTACTCTGCTAGATTTGATGACAACAGACATGACCAATAATTTGCCCCTTAACCCTACACTGAGCGGAAAATGAGGTCTATCTCAGTTTCTCGTTAGAAGGTCGGAAGATCCACTGATCTACCCAACGCCAAAAGAAGCTCGACTACTCGCAGAAGGAGTCAGGTCGATATAATTACAGGTCGGCATATTATCTCTGAGTCAAGTCAGCATAACCTCACCTCAGACTACTATTTCATACCACTGCTGAATCCGAATAATCAGATCTTATCTAAGGGAGATCCTCCTGAAATCTTCTCCAAAGATCTCAGAGGACATCTGTAACACGATCGAGATCCTGAGATCTTAGCCAAGAATCTCGAGAGATCCCCCCCATGCGTTTGGGATGCAAATCCCACTACAACACGTCCATACTAAGCAAGGAGATCTCCTCTACCCCATCGCCTCCCCTCACCTGTAAAGGGGAGCACCTCTAATGGTGAAAGGTACACACAATCCCTAGCCTAAATTCATGTTTACAACCAGACCCAAATTTCCTACCTGACTAAGGCATCAGAGGCACCCCTGTACCAGCCAGGTGTTTACAACTCTAAGTGTAGGGTCGCGATGTAGTAATAATCTCGGTGAGACCGAGGTCGAATCCACATGGACTCGTGTGTTTTCTGAAAGTAATTAGAACTAGAACTAGAAGAAGATGAAAACCTAAATCTAGAATATTTAAGAGAGTAATTGTGATAAATTTAATAAAAAAATTAAGAAATTCAAAGGCGGGAACTACAAGGATCCACTTGTAGAGATCAGGGAGATCTATGCTTGATTTAAGGACACAACTGGAATCAGAACCCCATCTTATTCAATTGGAAGATATCTCAGTAAAACCAAATCTGAACTTCTTTTGACCTAATTCTCAATGGATGAGATGTATGAGAACTAGAAGTGATTCCATCACAAAACCATGCCTAGGAGATAATGGCTCACCATAGGATTTACCAATCCCACAATCAATCTGAGAGAATTGTGAAAGTTAAGGAGGATTCCATCATCCAACCATGCCCAAGGAACAACGGTGAGCAACAGGATTTCCTAAATTCACAATCTTAAAACATGAAAGGAACATACTTAAAGCTATTGTATATCTATTGTAATTTGTGTCATAACGAACCATTAAAAACTAAAAGTATTCCTTATAATCAAACTAGAATCAAAGAGAGTTCAATATAAGCATGAATCAAGGCAATAGAAACATCCCATCACATTACAAGCTTCACCTCTTAGCCCTAGCTAAGAGGTTTAGCCAACCATAGACATGATTGAACTAGAATCTCTTAATAAAAGCATAAAAACAACTAAGGAAAAGGGAATAAAAACTCTTGGCGACGGCTTCTCCATGCTTTTGTTCCACTCCTCAAACCCTAAATAATGCCTAAGAGTACCCTAGAGACTCCTATTTATAGTTTTGAAGCACCACCTTTCACATCGACTTGGATAAATCTAGAAACCGCCTCAAATTTACGAAGCTTCGATATATCGAAGTGTCTCCGACATGTCCTTCTATATATTGAGGAGTCCTCGATATATCGAAGATCGGTCCAGAATTGTCTAGTGAGTTTGGTTTGAAATCCTAAATTTCTTGATTAATTGAAGGGTCTTCGATATTGCAAGACCCGTATCCTAGCCTGTACTGTTCCGTAGGCTTCCGCGGTCCTCCCAGTCGAATTCCAGTGACATGTGATCTATAACTGACATTTGTGCATGATCGTGAGTCGTATCCCGTATTCCAGGGTCGGCTTGACCCTAAACTTGTACCCTAGTGACCGCACCGTCATCGCGGTTCCAACACCGTGCCTCATGCACCGATCTGATACCCGGGTTAGAAGATGGGGGTCCGCGTTCATTCTAAAGAAACATCGCGCATTATGAATTTTGAGAGAATCTCTACAACCTATCCCATCAATCAATCAATTAATCAATGTCAAGTGCACACCATACACAAGTACAAACAACCCATCCCTTTCCCATTCCCAAAGTCAACTCTCTCTCTCTCTCTCTCTCTCTCTCTCTCTCCACCCATCCCTTCCTTACACCTATCACTCATCCCATCCCTTTTCACCCATCACTTCTCTCTCCCTCTCATTTCTCTCTTCACTCCCAAGTAACCCAAGCAAGCTCCAACGTATGGACTTCTTAAGCTCTCATAGAGAAGCTCTAGTGTGGCCCACTTCCTACCCTCTCATCCCTCATCTCAACTATTAAAACTTCATCTTCCGTTAAGATTGAAGCCAAGGAGTCCGGCGTTTCATCGGACCAAGAAGGAGGCCAATAGGTGGGTGATCCACCGTTAAATTTTCTATTAAAAGGCCCACTTGTGATGGGACCCATCTTTTATGTATATATTGTAACCATGGAGGGCCCATAGTGGCAGGGTCCCTCCATCACCATCTGATCTCTCCTTTTCTCTTTCTCTCTCTTTTCCTTCTTTGCATGGTAATGATGATGATGAGGTGTGTGGCCCACCATGATGTTCACATCCATGCCATCTACCGGTGTACCCCATCCATGTGGGACACACCATGATGTTTATATGTCATCCCAACCATCCATCTAAGACGTGGCCCACCCCACACGTGTGGGTGGGGCCCTCATTGATGTATTTATCCACCCAGATCCATAGCTCTAGTGGTAGACTGAGTGAAAGATACCTCGTTTCAACAGTGAAGTGTGACTGGTGGTGGGGGTGGCTAACAGCGAGGTGTGACTGACAGTGGGGGTGGCTAACAGTGAGGTGTGAATGTACAGTAGGGTCCGTGAGACCTACCCACGTCATCCACCCATTTAGATGGGCCACACCGTGATGCGTGTGAGGCATCCACTTTCCTTGGATGGTGGGACCCACCCCACGTGTGGGGCTACCTTTGATATATGCGTCTGTCCAGGCCCTAGACGGCCTGGACGTTGTCAATATATTACATATAATATTAATATATTATATTATATTAATATAATATATAATATGATATATTATATATTATATTATAATGTAATATAATATTTTATATTAACTGCCTCTTTAAAGTAGTAAAAGTTGCATGATATTATAAAATATAATATTAATATATATATATATATGAGGGCGGGCCCTACGTGGTACCCACCTCAGCCTTTTTAAAAGTAGTTGCATGCACAACAGCTATGTAGCTGCTCTCTCTTAACGTCAGCAGGTACTGCAAGTCCCATGTGATGTATGTGTACATCCAAGCTGCTCTGACGGTGGGACCCACTCCAGATGCATGTGTTTTATCCTTGTGGCATGGGCCTCAATGATGTATGTGCTTTATCTACACTGTTTGGACGGTGGGGCCCACCATGATGCATGTGTTGTATCCAACCGTCCAACCATTTGAGATATCATTTTATAGCATGAGCAAAAGAATGGGTCAGATCTAAAGTTCAAGTGGACCCCACCATTTAAATAATGGAGAGCGACATCCACCGTTTAAACTTCTAAGGGTCACAATAGTTTCCAATTAAGCTGATATTTTGTTTTCACTTCATCTATCTCTATGTTAACCTATGAATAGGTCAAATCTCAAAATACATAAGGGTGGGCCCGGTTTGATATACATGAGGCCCATCGGTGCGGCCCATTTGATATACATGAAGTTCGTTGGTGCGACCCATATAATATAGCCCATGTGATGTGGCCCACTTGACATATGAGGCCTAGTGATGAGGCCCATGTGCAAGGCCCATTGTGATGTATTCAAGGCCCATGAGTGAGGCCCATTATGATGTATTCAAGGCTCATGGGCGAGGCCCATTATGATGTATTCAAGACCCATGGGCGAGGCCCATTATTACGTATTCAAGGCCCATGGGCGGCGTCTATTGTGATGTATTTAAGGCCCATGGGCATGGCCCAATGTGATGCATATGTGGCCCATAAGTGAGGCCCATGATGATGTATGCTAGGCCCTTGTGTGGGGCTATGGGCCCACTATACGTATGGCTCTAGTGGACCACTTCTTGTGAGCGATGTCAGTTAAATGTCCACATTGATGGGCAATGATAGTTGAATGTCCTCATTGTGACATTCCTTTAGGCCTTTTTAGGCCCATTCTCATCATTCTCTTAGTGGGTTAACCCAGATAAGTGGGCCCCATTCACCATAAATGGATGGTTTTGTAATATTAGATTTGATATAACCACGGCCGAGGGCCGATCTTTATATTATGGTTGATTGGCTGTTCATCTATGGACCCTACCTTATTTATATGTGCTGGTTGTCAGTGCCGATTATAGATGCTAATCGTCGGTGCCAATTATTGATGTTGATTAACGGTGCCGATTGTCGATGCTGGGTATTGGTGCCGATTATCGAGGCTGATTGCTGAGGCTGATTCCGATTCCTATTGTCGAGGCTGATTGTTGAGGCTAATTCTGATTCCTATTGTTGAGGCTGATTATCGAGGCCGATTTGGATTGTCGAGGCCAATTCCGATTTCGATTCTGATTGTCGAGGCCAATTGTTGAGGCCGATTTTGATTCCAATTATTGAGGACGATTATGATTGTCGAGCCTGATTTTAATTCCTATTGTCGAGGCCGATTATTGAGGTTGATTCCAGTTATTGAGGCTAATTTCGATTTTGATTATTGTGATTCCGATTGTCGTGGCTGATTCCGATTATCGAGGCTAATTTCGATTGTCAAGGCTAGATTGTTGTGGCCGATTTTGATTCCAATTGTCGAGGCCGATTATTGAGGTCGATTCCGATTCCTATTGTCGAGGCCAATTCCGATTGTTGAGGCCGATTCCGATTTTGATTGTCAAGGTCGATTGTTGTGCCGATATAATTTCGATTATCGAGGCCAATTCTGATTGTCGAGGCCGATTCCAATTATTGAGGCTGATTGTTGAGGCCGATTCTGATTCCGATTGTCGAGGTCGATTGTTGAGGCCGATTCCTATTCTTATTGTCGAGGCTGATTCCGATTCTGATTGTTGAAGCCAATTGTCAAGGCCGGATATCGAGGCCGATTGTCGAGGCCCAATGTGATGTATATGCTGCCCGTAATTGAGCCCCATTTTGATGTGCATTCGGCTCGTGTTTAAGGCCCAATGTGATCTATATGCGGCTAATATTTGAGCACCCATTGTGATGCATATTCAGCCCGTGTTTAAGGCCCAATGTGATGTATGTGAGGCCTATATGATGAGGCCCATTGTGATGCATTGAGGGTCAGGCGATGGAGCCCATTGTGATGTATGTTAGGCCCATGTGAAAGGCCTATCGTGATGTGTATTAAGCTCTTGAGTGAGGCCCATGGTGTTGTATATTTGGCCCTTGTGTGTGGCCATAGGTCCACTATTTGTTAGGCTCTATGTGGGTCATTCCTTAGGGGCAATGTAAGTTAAATGTCCACATTGTCGAGGTCGATTGTTGATGCCAGTTATTAATACCGATTATGAGTATGTAACAACATAGTATCATGATACACACCCATACGCATCATCTGCATGTTTGTTATGAGATATGATTGACCATTGCATATGTCATAGTGCCGGTTGTTATGAGACTCCCTAATAGGTAGAAATTATCTCACATGAGCACATGGTATGCACAGGATTGATGCATGATTGGACTGTGTGACTCATGTATCTCGCATTATGTGATTATGATTACCGTATGCCCTGGCCTCCACAGGAATATCGTGGATGGCTAAATGGGACACCAAAAATCTGTTCTACATGAGGTGCTACAGATATCCCTGGGTGAAAGTCCCTAAACTCTCTTGGTTCTAGAGGTTACTCCAATGTTTAGACCGAGTGGATGCATGAGCGCATGAGGGACGTATATCGTTAGACCTCGTCTCCCACTGTGTCATGGTCGGTTGGAAGGGGGTACGACCTTACTTGCCCGAGAGGAGGGGACAATGCTAGGCTGAGTCTAACCAGCTCGAGGAATGGGTCTGCTATCGACGAGCTGAGCTCGATATTAGTAGGCGGATAGTGAGGTCTCCTCCACCCACCTTGTTGCGTGCGATGGGGTGGCAATCTGGTTGGAGTGTAATAGACCCAGGTGGTTCCTCAGAGAGGAACCTTACTGATATGTGCACTTATTGAGTAGGAATTGTAAACTCATTCATTCATTCACTATCCACTTAGGCTAGTGGTGCACAACAATTTGTTTCGTATACCTTTGCATGGCCAGGATTTCGGTTAGGTGCATGACTAACCTAAGATTAGGAGTTTACCACATTGAGTTTGACTATCCAAAGTTAGGTATGAGATTGGTTTGATAAAAGTCCCTTATGATGGACCCCGTAGCATGCGATACTACAAACTATCATCCCGACCTCATACTCCAGCTTGGTCATTTTATTTGCATTGCATATTGCATCCGCAGGCATATGATATTTTGGGTTATTATGTTTTCTGTACTTATATGGCTTAGACGGACTTAGTAGGATTTACATGTTGCATTGTACTCTTGACATCTGATATTTGCCTCTCTATAACTCCTCATTTGTATAGCTGATCTGTATTGCGTTCTCTGATATTGTATGACTTATGGACTTGTCAGTATTTTCGCTTACTCTGTTATCATATGATTCATGATCTTGCCAATACTTCCAACATTGTATGATTATAGCATTGCATTAAATACTTAGCACTTATCTTGTGCACACACTTACACCGCCCTCTAAGCTTTCTATAAGCTTATGCACGATAGATCCATGCAGGTGATGTTAGGTCACAGTGGTGTTGAGCTTGAAGCATGCAGTGGACTTCTGGAGCTTTGATTTTCGACATATGTATTCTCCTTTCAGTATTGTATTCAAATATTTTTATTAGTGGATATGTGATGATGATGTTACCTTTATGATTTAGGTAAACTTGTAGTTATGCTTCTTACGAGATAAATGTACGTTCGAAAATCCTCCTTGTAGGATCCCAGGTTCGAAATCTGGCGTATGCACGGTGGGAGTTGAGAATGGGGTACTATGGAGGTTGTCAGTATCGAATTCGGCGATAGGAAATTTTGTGAGCCCGGTATCTGAGTTTGGCGCATGACAGATATGTCCTTCGATATTACTACAGGTCTTCGATATATCAAAGGCCATTCTAATAGTTTTTTAAAACTAAACTCTTCTGGCCCCGGAATTTATTTTCAGGATTTATTTTCTTCACTTCAAATCTTCGATTCTCTTCCTTCATCACTTGGTTTCCTTGGATCTTTGGCATGTGAATTCTTCAATCTCGGTCTCCTAAGATCCATCCCTTGCCTTGGTGATTCTTGAGCATTAAATCCATGCTTTTAGCACCCTTTTTAATATAAGCTCTTAAATTTACCTTACAACACAAATATGAGTAAAATAGAACATTAAGCATTATCGTGTTCATAAAACTAAGATATAAGTGGGGGAAAATATGTAATATTTGACACTCAACACCAGGGTCTCCATTGTCCTTTCCTTGTGTAGGTACATGAAGGTCCAGGGGCGGCTAACCAGATTTCTTCATCAACAGTTTGGCACCATTTATGGGAAAGACATCGAAAGTTGTTCTCACAATCCACCAAGGTGCTATAATGGCGAAAGGGAGAAAGAAAGTTTAGACTTCAACCATTGCACCCGATCTTGCATCACCAGAACAGTCTACTGACCGGCGGGATTCATCTTCCCAATTTCAGGCTGACTCCACGCCCTCATAACAGACACAACGATCCCGGAATCGTGGAGGATGACTCATCTCTCTCGAACAACAAGTTAAAGCACTGACTAACAACATTAACTCGATAAAGTAACTTTTAAAGAAATAGAACCCTCCCCCCATCCAGGGGGCTGAGGAAGCAGTGGTTCAAGTAATTATGGAAGTTACCGCACCACCTTAAGCGTCCGTCGGCTCCTAAAGGAGTAGGCAGATAGAAATATCGAGGCTGATGCCCTCCCCCGTCTTGGGTATTACCGCACTGGCTACCTCTTACTTACGCCATGAGTTGGAGAAGAAGAGGTGCAGCAAAGCTCCCGAAACTATGGTCGAGGTAATGGCTGAAAACGGGGACCGATGGGAAGTTGAGCTTAATGAATTGTGGGGCCAGATCGACGACATCTGATAGGCTTACCACACACACGCTTTGACTTCAATAGAAGCATTAATGGAAGAAACCGAGTTACCATTCACCGCTGACATCATGCACGCCCAATTCCCACCCCAATTTTGAATGCCACAAATTGCCCTTTATTCCAGAACCACCGACTTGGATGAGTACCTAGAATCTTTCAGGGCTTGGATGGAACTTCAGGGCACATCAATCGTGGTTATGTGCCAAGCATTCTCCTTAACCCTAACAGGAGCAACTCGGAAGTAGTTTTGGTAATTGAAGCCATAATCTATCAGCTTGTTCACAAAACTCAACAAAGTATTCATTACCAACTTCATAGGAGGAAAGGAGAGGCTCGAGCCAACTACTCACCTCCTCACTATTATCTAGAAGGAAGATAAGCTACTGAAAGAGTACATCAAGTGCTTCAACCAGTAAGCGATACAAGTAGAAGGGCACTCGGAAGAGATCACCCTAGCCATCATGATGGAGGCCTGAGGAAGGGGAGGTTCCTCTTCTCACTTGGCAAAAATATGCTGACAACATTAGCCAATGTTCTCAATCGAGCCCAGAAATACTCCAATGTCTAGGAGCTTTTCAGCTCTCGGAAGGTTGCTCGGAATAAGGGAATCTCAGTCAAGGAAAAGCGACCAAATGAGGAACCGACCTTGACCAACATCAATAAAAGGAGACAAGATGACGAGCCAACATAAGCCAGTGCCCAAGTAGGTGACCTGAGTGTATGTTCAGTTCGTACACCTTGTTGAGGCAAAAAGAAAGACATAGATTTATGTTGTGCGCAAGAGTGTTGTGCACTACATCAGATTGGGCAGCATAATGAACTCCACACAAAGGGGAGTGCACAAAGGTGGTCCGCACAAGGGGGAGCGCATAAAGGTGATTCACATAAAGGGGTGCCACAGGAGATCGCACACAAAGGTGTCTACACAAAGAAGTGACCGCGCAATAGGGTTTAGCACACAATGGACACATTACACGTTCGTACGTGTGGAAAGGCTATATATACCCCATCACCTCTCTTTATCAGTCATTAGTGCAAGGTCTGAGAAGAGGAAAAGGAGAGAAGAAGATCTCGGATGGATACAGGTATCATTGTACGGAATAATCGTTGTGTAGCGTACAATGCACAACACATGGGCGCATGCACTATATGCCAGTGCACACTGCATGTCAGCGCACACTGCATGCCAGCACACACTGCATATTAGTTGTATGTGTTAGTGCCCAGTGATAGTTATGTACGCGTGTCCGGTGATAGTTATGTACACATGACTCCTCCAACATTCGGAGAATAGCGAAAAGCTTTAATTCAGATCGAGCAACCAATCAAGACATATTGAAATCATAATCCAATTGTGCAATGTTTTTATATTGCAATTTATAAACATTCTAATTTGGAATCAAAGGAGAGAAAGGATGTAAACAAATTCGGAATGAATAATATTGTGATTATCCTCTTTATCTTCTTTTGTTAACTATTGAGTGAATGAAATCCCTCGAATTAAATGCTTTTGTTTCTTATTTGGAACAAAATGGCGATTCTGCTGGGGACACATATTCACTTAATACTAACTTACATATTATACAGAGGGCAGTCACTACTGTTTGGCATCGTTAAGGCGCCAAAATGGCGACTCTCAGCGGGAACATCGTCCCTTTCATCTCCAAAGTATAATATAATTTAATTCAAACATTGACTTATATTATCTTTCATGATCAAATAGATTCAAAAAAATTTACAATCAACTAATGGTAACCATTCAGAAGAAAACAGTCTTCTACTTCACTACGACAGGGTTTGTTATTGAACATGCCGATAAACAGGCCGAGTGTCACATAGGAAAAGCAGTGCCCGTCAACAGCATATAACCATAAGCAGCTGTTGCAGTCATAACCGCTTCGCCGGTATCACAAGAAAAATGAAATGACTGGATCATTGTCACTTATAGGAGGATAAAAACCCGGAATGTCACTGCTGTCAGGACAAGTTCACCATCGAGAAGAGCTAGGGGACCGATAACATGAAACACAGCCAGCAAACACCCCGAACTCGCCCCGCCGATAATTTAACCTGAGTGAACTGTCATCCCCTCATCTATACCCGATTTTCCTACTCTGCCTACTAGAAAATCTCAGTGGACAAGAGAACAGAAAGGTCAGTTATTACTAACAGGCTTGCCAATCTCTGCATCACTAATCTTCATGTCGCCTCGATCAACTGGTTATTCTGGAAATACAAGGAGATCAGACGAGTCTCCTCTTTTAGCAACCCCCATAACATCGATGCATTCTCACTCGACCTAGACTACTGCTTCATCAAGGAATGGAGAGGCCGTTGTCTATATGACCGAGACAAATTAAGGGCCCTCCCCGACTACAGAAGATCGCATAGCCAAAATGGCATAGGCACGGAGAACATTGATGGAAGAATTCAAAAACCTCTGAGAGGCTCTGGGCACTCTTGTACATAATGTGGCTCGAATGGCGGTGCCCCCAGTGGCCGATAATGCGAATGAGTGAGAACAGCACCCCGAAGGGTCACAACCACCGAGAACAGGATCGCACGAATCTCTCCCTACTATGAGAGCAATGACTCAGGAAGAAATACATCAAGTCGTTGAGGAAATAGTCAAGTCAGAAAGGGAACATGAGGGTACAAGAAGGTTCATATATCAGACGTCATATCGAAGAGGTGGAAGACATTCCATTCCTAAATAATTTCAAGCACCCTGATATTCAGAAGTTCAATGGGGATGTATCACTGGAAGAGCATTTAATGCACTTCATCACCAGTATGGGAAATTTCTCCATGGTGCCTCAATATTGCCTTTGGCTGTTCGAGTCTTCTCTGACAAGCAAGGCATTCAGATGGTATTCCAATTTAACACCCGGGTTGATGAGGACATGGGAACAAATGCAAGATGTGTTTATAGCAAACTTCTTTTCGTCAGAACGTGATGTCAATATTACAGAACTAGCTTCAATGCGACAAAGAGAAGGAGAGCCGGTGGAAAAGTTTATAGACAGATGAAAGACCTTGGGGGCTTCTTGCAGGTAGTTGCTAGAAGAGAAAGAACAAGTGAAGATGTGCCTGAATTCTATGGAAGCAGGAATAGCATTTCGTCTCACCAGTGCTAACATTAAAACCTTCCGCGACTTGGCTACAAAAGCGCACGCCTTAGAACTGATGACTAGAAAATTGCAGGCGTTCAACTATGAGATAGCTAGAAGAGGACCTCAAAAATTAATTACAAATGTAGTCGAGCATGAGAAAAGAAGCTGAGATGCGAGAGAAATAAGGGGCAAGAAAACTGAAAGGAAAGAAGAGTCGAATCGTCCCAGAGGCAGGTTCTGCGACAAAAAACTCTGATCGTTGAATTCTCACGAGGGTTTTGCATTTGAGAAAGAGGACGTGCTCCCCATGATGAACTAGTTGCTGAAAGCTGGAACAATCAAGCTACCTCTGTCAAAATGCCTCGAAGAAGCATCGAAAACTAAAGAAAGAAATTTCAGTCATTATCACCGTTTAGTAGGACATCCGACAAAAAATTGTTACACGCTGAAATGTATCATACAGAGGATGATAAACAAGGGGGAGATAATAGTCGAAAAAGAGAAAGAAAGAAACAGAAGAGCGATAGCAAACGTACTTACTATGCGAGAAGACTCTCAGGGAAGGACAAAGACGGATAATCAGAAAATAATGGGCAAAGTTGGAGTGACTACCTTTCGATCAGGGAAAAAGATAGCCAGTCCACCAAATCCAAAAGGTGGAGAACCAAGAGTAGAAACAATCAAGAACCACTCTAATGACAACAATGGCAAGAAAGAAAAAAGAGAAGGAAATAGGGAAGGTGATTTATGGCATCATAAGCCACCTGAAAGGCATACCAGCTCGGCCGAGTGTCTATGATGCTCTAAGATCGTCAAAAGACTCCTGACAAAGCCTGATTAAAGCTTTATATGACAATGATATTAGTGAATTATTGCTGACCAAGATGGAGAATGAGGAACAGGGAGATTGTATGTTAGTTATCTCCTTTTTCGACGATGACCTAATTTGTGATGGGGAACATAATAGGTCATTGATGATCGTGGGTCATATCCGCTTAAACAAGTTAAGCGAATAATGCTTGATAATGGGTCTGCGGTAAACCTATTACCACTAACAATGTTAAATGAATTGGGTTATTGACATTCGATCCTGCGCCCTAGTGGAATGATGATATAGGGCTTTAATCAATATGGGCAGCGTACACTTGGTAAGATCACAATAACACTGGAAATAGGAGAGTTAACTATAAATGTTGTCTGCCACGTTATAAATGCAGTGATGACATATAACCTCCTTTTGAAAAGACCATGGATGCATCAGTATGGCATCATACCTTCCACCTTACACCAGTGCTTCAAATACTGTAAAGACGGGGTGCAATACAAAGTGCTAGCTAATGCGAGGCCATATACAGAAGATGAAGCGTTCTTTGTAGACTCCATTTATTGGGATGAATTTGCCAATAAAGAAGAAAAGAGAAATGGTGAGAATATGAAATTATACGCCCCCTCAGAAGTAAAGACAGAAGAAATAGTCGACAGTGACGTAAGGCATGGAAAATTAACATCTGAAGATCTTAAGAGATATAGTCTGGCAAGTAAGAAAAAATATGGGCTTTGATTATAAAGAACCAGCTGGCTTAAACTATGGAAAGGGAATTCAGATTCTGATCGGAGTTAATCAGAAAAAATGAGAAAAGTTTTGAGGACTAGGGACAGAAGCTTCAGTAAACATTTTCATAGTCAACCAGGCAGAAGAAACAGACTCTGGAATGGTCAGAAATCCTGAAATTGTACCAAAGCAGATGAAAGACAGGGGGCAACTGACAATTGACAGTTAAATTTGGGAATGGAAGAAGAACCGTGGAATACATTTTTAAGTGTCAGTCTGCCAGAAGAAGAAATTGATCGGTATATCAAGCTTCTAAAAGAGAACAAAGATGTCTTCGCCTAGATATATGCAGAAATGCCAGGCCTAGTATTGTCAGTGGAAATGTATCAATTGAATATCTCTAAAGATAATGGACCGATCAAACAAGCACAAAGGCGATTTCATCTAGACCCGGTTGCTTGGGTAGAAGAAGAAATAAGCAAGCTAATAAAAGTTGGGTTCATTAGAGAAGTCAAATATCCTAAATGGATATTGAATGTCATCCCAGTAAAAAAGAAAAATGGACAGATTAGGGTCTGTGTCAACTTCAGAGATCTAAATGAAGCTTGCCCGAAAGACGATTTTCCATTGCCGATTACTAAGTTGTTAATTAACAGTATGACGCAATATGTGGTCATGTCCTTCATGGATGGCTATGCCGGTTATAATCAAATAAAAATGGTCCCCGAAGACAAAGAAGCAACAACTTTCAGAACTTCCTTGGGGATATATTGCTATAAAATTATGTCGTTCGGTCTTAAAAATGAAGGTGCAACATATCAGAGGGCGATGTAGAACATATTTCAAGACATGATGCACAAACAAGTTGAGTGCTACGCGGATGATCTAGTGGTCAAATCAAATCACCATGACGAGCACCGCGAGCATCTGGCTTCGGTATTTCGTAGACTCAGAAAGAAACAGTTAAAGATTAACCCAGCCAAATGTGCATTTGGAGTATCATCAGGGAAATTCCTCTAGTTCGTTGTAAGGCACAGGGGAATCAAGATTGATCCAGAGAAAGTTAAGGCTATTCCAGATATGCCGCCCCCGAAAACATTGAAGGAATAGAAAAGCTTGCAAGGGAAATTAGCATATATTCGCCGTTTCATCTCAAATTTGTAAGGAAGATGCCAGCCATTTTCTCACTTAATGAAGAATGGATCAGAATTTATATGGGACAAGTCTTACCAGAATGCCTTTGACTCGATCAAAGAATTATTGAAGTAACCTCCAGTGTTAATAGCTCCGATGAAGGGTAAACCTCTTATCCTGTATATATCAGTGGCCAAAAATTCATTAGGGGCCTTGTTGGCACAAGTGAATGAAAGCGGGAAGGAAGCGAGACTCTATTATCTAAGTCAAACTTTAATAGGTGCAGAATGCAATTATACGCCGATTAAAAAAGTAAGTTTGGCATTGATATTCGTGGTTCAGAAGCTAAGACATTATTGTTTATCCCATGACATAATCGTGATATCTCGAATAGACCCCATCAAGTTTTTAATGACAAGGCTAATGTTATTAGGAAGATTAGTAAAGCGGATGTTGTTGATATCAGAATACACGATTACGTATGAGTCAGTGAAAGCGGTAAAGGAGCAGGCAGTGGCAGACTTTTTGGCGGCTCACCCAGTTACATATAACAAAGTCATTCTTGATGAATTTCTAGATGAGCAAGTCATGATGATCGAACTGCCAAATTTATGGCAAATGTTTTTTGATGGTACATCATGAGCGATAGGAGCAGGGCCGGAGTGATATTTATCACCCCCAAGGTGATTTATTACCTTATTCTTTCACATTAGGTACCACATGCACGAATAATGAAGCCGAGTATAACGCCCTCATCATTGGAATGGAGATAGCTAACAAATTGAAGATAAAGACACTACGAATTTATGAGGATTCCAAGCTGGTTATAAATCAGTAGACGATTGAGTTCAAAACAAGAAAACAAGAGCTTCTTCCATAGTGTCGAAAAGCGCAACATTTATTAGAACAATTCCTGCACATTGAGATCAAGCATGTACCACGATGCGAGAATACAAATGCGGATGCTTTAGCTAGTTTAGTAGCGGATCTATCTTGCCTAGATCGAAGCCCCTTGTAGGTGACAATCGAAGAAAGAAGATTTTTGCCCTCAGCAGAAATCATCAGTGAAGCCATTGAAGCACTCCCCATATCATGTCTAGAGGTGACAACAGACGATTGGCATCAGCCTTTTGTTGATTATCTCAAGTATGATATCTTGCCAGAAGATCAAGTATTGAAATTGCAACTTACACAGAGATTGAAAAGATTTATTTTTGTAATGAGACGTTATATAGAAGATCTTACAATGAAAATTGTTGTGATGTCTGGATGAGGAGGAAGCGGGTCAAGTATTGCGAGAGGCACATTCCGGGGAATGTGGGGTGCATTAGGCCGGGTAAAATTTATTCCATCGAGTGCATCGAATGGGATATTATTGGCCCACAATGTTTAAAGACGCTATAGATTATGCGAAGCGATGCTACGAATGTCAGATTCATGGGGATATTACACATATACCCCGTGAAGATCTTCATCAGACGGTTACTTCTTGGCCTTTTGTCGCATGGGGACTCGATGTTATTGGCCCCATAAATTCACCATCGTCAAAAGGAAAACAATACATATTGGCAGTAATAGACTATTTCTCCAAGTGGACCGAAGCAATTGCATTGTGAATTGTTAAAGAGAAGGACGTCGTTAATTTCATTCAACATGTAATAATTTATTGTCATGGTGTCTTGAAGAAAATCATCATTGACAATGGAACTCCTTTCAAGAATAGGGGCATGGAGAAGCTATGTCTCAAATTCAATATTCATCATTCGTTCTCAACACCTTACTATCCACCGGCCAATGGATTAGCTGAGGCATTTAACAAGAGGATTGTGAAAATATTGAAAAAGACAGTGACCCGGAATAAGTGTGATTCGGATAAAAGGTTGCAAGAAGCTTTATGGGCCTACACGACCACTCATCGCACGACAACACAAGCTACCCCATATTCGCTGGTTTACGGCATAGAAGTTGTCGTGCCAATTGAGATGCAAGTTGCCTCACTCAGAATAGCAGTGCACCAATCAATCACTGATGATGAGAATGTAAGAATAAGACTGACAGAACTAGATCTGCTTAATGAAAAATGACTAGCGGCTCAGAAGTGATTGTAGTTGTATCAGGCTAGGATTTTCACTGCCTTTGACAAAAAAGTAAAGCATCGATCCTTCAAGAAAGGTGACATTGTTCTGATGTCAAAAAGATCGATAGTGGTCACCCACAGGATAGGGTGCAAGTTCAACCCTAAATGGGATGGGTCGTATATCATAACTAGAGTTTATTTTAATGGGCATATAGAGTAACGGATCAAGATGGACGAGGCATCAGTATACCGGTCAACTCCCGCTTCATTAAGAAATATCGTCCCTAATAGCGGAAAAGATTTTGATCCAGAAGATTATTAGAATAATACTTCTACATCAAAAGGGGTCATCTACTGATGAGATGATGAAATAGCCTTAAAAGGTGGAGCCTTGTATTCTTCCTCTCTTATATGATGAATAAAAGGCGAATTCTCAAGCATATCAAGACTAACCATCAACGACTATCACTAAAATTGCAGCCATCACTATCATGATTGACCACCATCAAAATTGTTATTAACGCCAAGCTAATTTGATAATAGAGATAGATATCATCAGAATGTTATCAGTACTAGCAAGCGACGATGATGTATCAGTTATTGATTCACCATTCATGGCAGTGGATTTGATTCACCATTCATGGCAGTGGGATAGTCTATGCAGCCAAGCTCATGCAGATCTTTATGGCAATTCATCATTTAAGGCCGCCTAGCCAAGCCTTATATGGCTAACTACGCATGAGACCTATATATTATTAGGGTAGCAGTGTGGAGCCAGTGGCCCTAAAAAGCCTGTATAGGCCACATCACATACATACCCATGCGGGCAGGGGACGGAGCCAGCGACTAAAAGCCTTAAAAGGCCAAAAAGTCCTCGACGACAGCGTGAGACCAATGCCGTTTGTAAGCTCTCCAACAGTGTCACGGACGAGGATGAAAATACCCTCCCGTGAATGGGTCTGAACTTACAGACAAAGAAGAACAGAGAATAAAATAAGACCCCCAGGTTCCTATCTTGATTTCAGTAGTAACTCATGAGGACATAGTCTCGATAAAAACACCCCCTCATTGATGGACTGACGGCCTTGGATTTGGTACCAAAGGTAGCCTAGCGCACCCCGTGAACTCTAGAGAGTTACTGTGGCCAACCCTGTGCGCAAATCTCATTGAGTTCACAACCTCGGTAGCTTCATTGGGCCCCTCTGATGGATCGCGGTTTGTGTACTCCTCGGCAGTGATAAGCCCCGTGAACTCTAGAGAGTTACAGAGGCCATTCATATAAGACCTAACTCTAACTATTTATGAGTCTAAAAAACTGTGATTGCTCCACTACTTAAGAGCTTAAACTGTGTGTAAAACTAACTCTACTGACTTTAAAACAGAAATAGTTCCTCCAATTGAAATAAACATCACATAGGAATGCTTTATGATTCATAAATATGATGAATTATAGATATAATGAAGCATGACTATGAAAGTATTGCATTAACATGTACCCCAAAACCAATGATTGTATTGCTAATAATATACTTTGTTTGAACAAAACATTACAATTCATCTGCACACTACAACACAAAAAGAAGCAAAGAAATTTACATGAAAAATATAATTTTATAAATCCTCATACATGCCTAACACTGCTATATAGCATTGTAATTCCTCTTTTAACTGAACTTACGCTGTAGCAGTCGTATGTTCAGCCTCAAGAATAATCTTGGCATGATCAGGAACACCGGCCAATTCTAACTCCAAAGAGGCAACAACTTCCCTATTCTTCACTTGTTCGGCCTTCTCAATATCAGCAATCTAAGTATTCGTTTCAAGCTCCACCCTGACTTGACGAATATTCGACTCCTCTTCTTCTCTTCGGACCTTGAGCAACATAATCTCTTTCTCTAAAAGGGAAATTTGGTCATCGATGATTGTTTTATTTCTATTAAAAGCTTTCAACCTCTCATGAAGAGATTAATTAATAGCACCACAATTAGAGAGGATATTGTCTGTTTGAGAAAGTATCTTCTTGAGCAACATTAGTTCTCTTTGACGATTCAAAATCTCTAGAGCAACGACTACACTTCGTGTTGCCTCTAAATTTTTGGTGGAATCAAAGAACTGTGATAACGAGTCATGAAGAGATTGAACATTGACATCGGCTAGACGAGCTTAATGGTCGAGAACGGCTAAGGCACTGTCCAAAAAGGGCCACTGGGCTGGATCCTTAAAAGCACTTATAATAATAGAGATTACATTCTTAAAGAATACCAACATGAGAGGTGCACCTTCTCCAATAAAAGTTTATCAGAAAATGTAGCTACCGAGTTGGAACCTTCAGACCCACTTGGAGTTGGTACAGCTAAAGTTGAAAACAAGAGAAGAATTATGAATTAAAAAGAGGATACATATATTTAGCAATATGAAGAAAGGAAGAAAAGAGAGTATATATCCTGTCCAGAGGTGATTACAGAAGTAGCTTAAATAGAACAGATTCCTGGTACTGTAGATGTGGGTATGTCTGTAGCTACGACAACATTGAAAGAAAGCTCCTGAGCTCCTCTGGTACTTGAATCTAGAGTCGTTGGAGTTGGAACATCGATCAGGTCAGAAAAGAATTCCAAACTCTGAGCTATTGGTTGGATAGGAGGAGGTCGCACAGTAGGAGATCTATCGGTGTGAATAGGAATGTCAGACATTGTAATGACCACAGGCGGGATCTCTACGATGTCTTAACTCACCTCCACGCTTTGGGGAAGAAATATATTTTCCACTCCTACTTGAATCTCCGATGGAGGGATTTCTGCTTCTCTCACTCTAGATGCCTCATGAGTAGTTGCAGCAACGATTTCTATAATGCATGGAGAATATGAAGCATCAAAAGAAATGAAAATATTCACTCTAGGAGAACAACCAGACCCTCCATAGTCGAGTTGTTCTTCTTCAGAAGAAGTCATCACAATTGGGGGAGGAGCATCTAGATGAATGGATTGGATTTCAGGGGATGGAGATTAAACTTAACCTCACCTTCTTCTTCAATGTCTACCTTAGCATTAGCTCCTTGATCCAATAAGACATCCCCTTCGTCAGTCAAACTTGTGGAGGAAGATGTTTCGTTGCTTGGAGTATTGGCCGAATAGTCTGATGAACTATCCTCCTCTGAGATGGTTTGTTTCCCCTTGTAAATAGTCTTCATAGAGAGAAGGCGATCACTTCGAACAAGAGAAGGAAATTTGTGTGCTAGAACTTCGTGAGATAATGACTTAGCACGTGAGCGAGTCATAGGCGATGTGGTGGCAACAACTCGATCTATGACAGGAGAAATTACAGTCGTTGCATGACCTATAACAGGAGAGATCACGGTTGTTGTGTCACCCATGGCAGGAGAAATTATTGTTGTGGTGGGCTCTATGGCAGGAGAGACTGCAGGGGTAGGATGATTAGGCTAGTCATCTTTTTCACAAGCGGGGGAAGGTAAAATACCGCCAAGAGTTTCAAATTCATCAGGGGAAGTGGCTTGCCTTCCTTTTCACTTTATGAGATCAAGAGGAGATCCAAAAGCAATCCATCCCTCTAAAGTATTTAGTGGCTTTATCTTTCTGATCGGTTCTTCCATAGAAAATTTACGACAGAGTTACCCCTTAATAACAACGTGATCCTTCTCAATGAAATATCTAATCCCTTGCTCTAGTCTATAGTTTCTCAACCATAGAGGAGGAACCCAAATCGGACGATCCATAGGAAAACAATTGCGTACCAAGTAATAATGATGCATCCACCATCGCATCTAAGAGTACAAGGCTGTCAACCGATGATTGAACCCTGGGAGGAGGAAATGGGAGCCAAAGTTTCTCGCCAAGATTTACTTCCATATTAAAGCCCAATTATATCGACCAACCCTGTAACTTCTCATTGTTCACGTAACTTCTTCTCGTGCCCGAGGCACAGCTTGGTCATAACGAAATTGCCTAGCGAACCTACTCGGATAATATGGCTCTCTCCAGAATTTTACTCATTCTCGCATAGGCAAGCTACAGGAGTGATGCAAAGGAAGAAAGTCCTTTCAATGGGCTTCATACGGTCGTTATCTTCAACTTCTCTGTCCTCATCTTGATAATCCAAATAAAAGGGAAAAAAATCGATGGATTCTGTATTTTTAATCTTGTCTACTATCCATTCATACCCCTTCCTTATCATCTTTCGTTTGAGGAAATACCATAGGGTAGGTGTTCAGGATGGATATAGGCCTTCTCCGGATCACCATAAGTCCAAGAAAAATATACACTGAGCTAGCCTGAGAAGTAATGCCACGGGGTAAAAGAAGATGTAGCTCCAATCGCTGGGCTTGAGCAATGTGCCGCAATGTTTCTAAAAGCTTTATATAGCGAACATAACACAGGGGGGGCTAGAGAATACTTCCTCCTACCCTCTTCCATGGTGCCCGTTGCTACAAACAAGGTTGGTCGAATAGAATTTGAACACTTCAAACTAAGAAGAATGACCAAACTTAGCCAATAAGCCAAGAAAGTAGCTAGTTCGGTTTCAGTGGTGAAGTTGGATGGACCCTTTACCTTCTTGCAAGTAGCTTCCAAATCAGCTGAGTGGCTACCAGAGAACCTAGGGGAAGAAAAGATATGAAAATGGGGATATATACTATATATAAAGATGCATCTAAAAAAGAGAAGGGATAATAAGATATTTACAGTAGAAATCACGAGAAATGTGTGAGCCACTGGAACGAGGATATCTTATAAACATTAGGGAAGTAAGACATCTCCCGAAAAAGTTCAATGGTGGTGGCTGAAATCTTAGGAACTTTGCCGGGGGCAACATAAGCAAATTCCTCATTTGTGAGAACGTATTCATCCAAAAAAGACCTAAAGACAGGCAAATTGGCCATCTTATGCAGATCCTACAAAGTGATTCTCACTTCGCCAACCAGGCGATGGAAGGAATTTGTTGCAGAAGGCCAATACTTTAAGAAGCCTTTGTAAATCGGAGTATCCTTTTGGAAGAAATCGGAAGTGGCTTCTATAGCTTTGTATATGTTCGCTGCGACAAGAGCATCTTCATACCTCTTTAGAATTGCCTTAGTCCATGAACTATAATACAGACGTTCCGCCTAGCGACCACGCATTCTAAATTCATTCTTTCCCCCACAAAGAATCATGGGCACAAAAATGCTATTAGATGGTCTCAAAATAATGAGTAGGGTATATGACGTGAGGATTGTAGCATGGTGTAAGAAAACACATATACGATATCTGCCCTGTCTTCTAGACTAAGAATTTCTCCGTGAGATAGCCTTCGGGAATTTTTGGCTCTTTTATAACCCGATTTGACACATATAAGAGTTGATTTTATGTCATATAATCAGACGGTTCTTTCTGGATCATTCATAGATGATGCTGAAGGTGTAGAGGGATGGTTATGGTCTCGTCTTTGTAGGGATTTTTTAATTTGATTGTGTCCGCCTGGGACTTGATCATATCCCAAGCATTTTAGAAGCGTCTTTTATTGTGCTCCTGGATTTTCTCTTAGAAGATTTCATCTTTACTATTTTTCTTTCACTGCTTCATAATTAAAGGAGAAGGGGAAGCTTTAGCGGGGGCAAGGCAAGTTTCGTCTGTCCAAAAATTGGCAGTAGATTTTAACCAATTCTCCCAATCAGATTCTTGACCTTCAGTTGGGGGTCCTTCTATTTCTCTCATTAGAACGGTAGTGCGAATGTGGTCAGACAGGTGCTGAATTCGGTCAGCGAAGTTGATAATAGAAAGGGTAGGTTCTTTAAAGAAAGAAGAGTAGCCTTCAGAAGATGTAGCCCTCTTTTGGGTATGAGTCTCAGGTGGATGAAGGTCTAATGATTAGCAGCATTTGGGGAAGTATGAGGTCTCTTAGAGTGGGCCATGGGAGATCTGTAAAATTTACAAATATAGAGGTTCAGTAAATAAACTAAGACATTGGAAGAAATTCGAGATGCATAAAAGTTCAAAGTCACATGTACGGAAATCCTGTTGTGCGTAGGTCTATTGTGCCCGGGGAATTAATAAGGCATAATTTCTGTTGCGCGCAAGTCTATTTTGTGTAAGGAGTTTACCAGGCACAAGTGTTCGTTGTGCACAAAATTTTATTGTGCGCAGAAAGTATTGTGCACAAATTTTTGTTGTGCACAAGATCCCATTGTGCGCAGGAAAGCTTAGTACGCAAGAAAGCTTGGGCAAAAGAGGAGTGATACAAAGCGAAGAATGTGAAAAATGAACCCTAACTGGGTTTATATAGGCATGTGGGTTTCGTTGTGCGCAAATTGCTTTGTGTGCAAAATCCGTTGTGTGCAAATTTGAAGATTGCGCACAACGAATAAAGGGAAATAATTTAATTGAAATGTTAAGTAATTGATCCCAAATTTTATTATTTTGTAGATAAAAAATAAAAAAAATGCAGGATCAAGGGGGCATCTGTTGAGGCAAAAAGAAAGACAGAGATTTATGTTGTGCACAAGAGTGTTGTGCGCTACATCAGATTGGGCTGCATAATGAACTACGCACAAAGGGGAGCATAGAAAGGTGGTCCACACAAAGGGGAGCACACAAAGGTGGTCCTCATAAAGGGGAGTGCACAAAGGTGATCCACAAAAAGGGGTGCGCACATGGGATCGCACACAGAAGCGTTCGCATAAAGAAGTGTCCATGTAATAGGGTTCAATGCACGATGGACATGTTGCATATTCGCACGTGTGGAAAGGCTATATATACCCCATCACCTCTCTTTATTAGTCATTAGTGCAAGGTCTGAGAAGAGGAAAAGGAGAGAAGAAGATCTCGAGTGGATACAGGTATCATCCGCACCCATTGTGCAAAACAAGCGTTGTACGGCGCACAACTATGCCAACACACAACACATGGGTGTGCACACTGCACGCCAGCACACACTGCTTGTCAGCGCACACCGCATTCCACCGCACACTGCTTATCAGCTGTGTGTGTCAGTGTCTAGTGATAGTTATGTACGCGTGCCTGGTGATAGTTATGTACACATGACTCCTCCAGCATTCGAAGAATAGAGAAAAGCTTCAATTCAGAACGAGTAACCAATCAAGACATATTGAAATCATAATCCAATTGTGTGATGTTTTCATATTGCAATTTATAAATATTCTACTTTGGAATTAAAGGAGAGAAAGGATGTAAACAAATTCGGAATGGATAATAATGTGATTATCCTCTTTATCTTTTTTTTTTTTTTTGTTAACAATTGAGTGAATGAAATCCCTCGAATCAAATGCTTTTATTTCTTATTTGAAACACACCCCCCTTAATGTGATTCCCGAACAAGTTCTCATGGAAGTTCAGGACAAACAAATCCTCAAGTGGCTAAATAAGATGAAATCCGATGCCAACAAGCGGGACAAACAAAAGTATTTCCACTTCCACGGCGACCACAACCATTCAACCAGCAACTATTTTGATTTAAAAGAAGAGATCGAGGCCCTCATACACAACGAGCATTTGCGAGAATATGTCAACAGGAGAGAAGAGCTAGTTGATTGGAAGAACAAGTAACCCATTAATAATGAAGCCACTGGGGAGATCCACATCATCTTCGGCGGACCCGCCGGGGGAGGAGACTCGAACCAAACTCGAAGAGCCGACGCCCGAAGTATAAATCAATGCAGCTCGGAGCATCAGGTCCACATCACTAGTAGGCCTCCAAAGGAATAGAAAGTAGCATATTATGAACTGACCTTAAGTGAAGAGGATGCCCAAGGTGTCCACCTCCCCCATGATGACACAATAGTGGTGACAATGACCATAACCAATTGCAAAGTGTTTCGAATATTGGTGGACATCGATAGCTGGGCCAACATCCTTTTTGTCGAAGCCTTTGACAAAATCGATGTCGGGAGGTCTCAACTTTGACCTGTTAAGATTCCCTTGCTCAGATTTACAGGGGACAAGGTCATCTCCGAGGGATCTATTCAGCTCCCAGTCACGGCTGAAGATGGACAAAACCAAACAACGACTATGATAGACTTCCTTACGGTCGATTGCCCTTCTGTCTACAACATCATCCTTGGACAACCTCTCAACATCCTATGAGTGGCGGTAGCGACTGTAACACCTCGAACTTTTCAATACCCGAGTATTGAAAGTTCTCGAGTGTTACCATGGAATCTAACGTAATATATACATGTATACGATACTAATCTAACCATCCTAAACTTACATCTATTTCCTGATAAGAATTTAACGATTGAGAATGATCTTCATTCATAGATCAAGCCATTTGACCGTTGATTTTAAGACAAGACCATCTATCATATGATTTAACATATTTGCCTTTCCTTAAATAAATTGGTGAACAACTCTTTATCCGTAATGTTTTAGATGTAAGTTCATTCATAAGAATTGTTTAGAAATGTGCATACAACCATATAGAACCATTAGATTTCACAAAACCTTTAGATCAGCAAAATTTACAAAAATGCCATTAACCTAGACCTTGAATTATAGATCACAAGGTTCTCACGATCCGTTTGATCAGAAACCTTATACCATGCCTATATATTATAAATTAAAATACATGTCGAATTTCAACCCTTAGATCAGCAAGATCCATAGTTAAAACAAACATTCACTTAATATGGACCACCTAAGGTTCGTGATCAGCTGATACTTTAAGACAGGTTGTACCTAGAACTGACAGAACGAATGGACGAAGTAGATTTCTCAAAAACATCACTGTGGGCCCCACAATCGACCCTGAGCGTGCATGGTATATTTGGATCGGTGGTGCACTGAATTGAAAATCGGGTCAAACCGTGTTTGACCCTACCTTCTTTCAAACTCCTCTCTTGCCAACAATAATTTGAACGGAGAGCGTTTGATTGCGACTCTGGTGGCCCACCATGATCGTCTGTCTTCAAGATCTGAATCGTCCACCTCGTCGGCCACCCAAAACTGACCACTCTCTCCTTTTCCTACCAGTCTTGGGATTAAATAAAACTATCTCCACCGTCCAAACTGGGACCCACTGTCAAGACAATGAAACAGCCAGGACCGTTCATCATACATAGTCCCCACCCCGATAAATAAACGAACGGTGTGGATCATCAGAAAGACCACCATAAGTGGGTCCCACAGACTCCAACAAGAACCGAACCAAGTCCCTTCCGCGTTCCATCCGCTTTCTTTCCACAAACAGCGGAGAAAACGGAGCATTTTTCCTCACACATAGGAAAATCGGGAACGTCTTTCTAGCTCAAATCTAAGCCATTTGAATCAAGGAGAGGGGAGTTCCAATCGACTCCACGTCATTTGAAAGAAAGAAGGACGAACGGAAGTTTGTGGAATCCTACGAATCCACAGCGATCAGATTCCCTACGCTGTGAATCAACGTCGGAAATCCTAGGATTTTTGTAACTCTAGGGAAGACATCATGGTGTTTTCGATCCATGAAGGATCTGAGCCATCCATTCCCCGCTAGGAGGAGATCCGACTATCACAAAGAAACATTGAAAAGTTGAGAGGATTCAGTGTTGTTGAAATCCCGGAAGAACATCTATTCCACAACATCGTAGAACCACCGCCAGCGTACCCTCTACGTAAGAAATCTCTAGATACATGGAAGAACTTATAAAACCCCACCCCGACCATTGTAAGATGCACACTTCAAAGAGAGGAAGAGAAAGAAATGAGAAACAAAGAAGGAAAGAAACAAAGAGAAGCAGTTGTACTTTCAAACTAAGATTCCAAAACTAGGGTCTTTGAAGAGAGACCACACCAACGTCTGGAATTCTCATCCGAAGAACTACGACCCTAGATCATGCAATTGGTAACTACGTCTTTCTCTTCCCACTATTTTCGTTAAAACCCATTGATCTATTACTCTAAAAATAAGAAACAATCACACACAACCCTTTCTTTCTAGCTAATGTGTCACATCTGTAGGATATCTGGACTGACCAAAACGTGGCCCACACCATGATGATCGCTTTGTGCAAAAATCAGTCCTATCCACTCATCGGGTAAGGCACGACGTCAAAATTAATGGATAACAGATGGTATGACCCAAATCTATAATTGCATCCTACTGAATGAATGGATGGCTTCGATTTTCATGTTGGTGCTTAATAACTCATGGATTTGATTCTTATTAAGGCATAAAAATGAAGATTGAAGAATAGATCTATAACGCCCTGAAAATCGGGGGTCGAGTAGTAACTCAACTCTCGAGTTCCAGAACATTACTTATGCAACAAAATGAATGATGATTGAATGTTGATTCTATTGGAGTAGTGAACATGAGTGAGATTAAGCCAAAACAACATATCATACTCCAGAGACAGTTAAATTTGCAAGCGGAAGACTGTGGTAGATAGATAAAATATATAAACTATGATGAGTCTCCAGAGTGTGATAACATTACCAGTTAAATAATTACAAGTACAGATTCTAAAATATACCTAATGTGAGGAAGTGTAATGTCTCCTATCCCAAATACCATAGCCCCGTCAATACAAGTACTGTGTCTTCGTGAGACCCGTCGAGAGTTACATGTAGGAGAACTCCTCCTCGACATCATAGAAGTAGTCCGGCTCGCTTCATAAGCATTGCCATCACCCGAAACTCAACAAATGGTTGGTGTGTACAACACCGGACTCCCGTAACGTGGGAGTGAGTGATCAACTCAAGGAACAATAAAGCATAGGTTAACATGTTATCAACTCAGTCAAGCAGTAATGATAAAGCAGTAAATCAAACACTCCTAGTTACTCTGATTAATGCAAGTATGAATGCAGGTATGATGGATGCCCTCACCGACATACTCCCTCATGCGGCACCATCTCACGTTTGTGGCATGCTTACATCCCACAGTGCTCCACATCTTCCAGGCACATGCGATGCATGATGAGCACGATTACCGAGTTTTTAATTAATCCATTTCAAACAAATGGGATTGGGAAACTAAGGTACCTCCTTAGATCATTCACAAACATGATCCATTCTAGGGTCGTCAATCCTAGTTAATATCAGACGATGGTGTGTTTTCTAGGTTACTGCAGAGGCTGCCAGGGCTGTTAGGCACAAAGGTTGCACCACTCCCCCATCACCCCTTAAACGATTTATCACTATACAGAAACAGGCCTAGTTCATACTCTATATATCGCGGCGAACCCTAAGGCGCACTGCGACTTTAGAATATGCTCGCGGTCACTACAAAGGGTCAGTGTGGTACATTACGCACAAAGGTTGCACCACTCCCCATCACCTTATCAATGTAGGCGATAGCGTGAATATAGTGTCCCATACCACCATAATCGGCTCACGAGTTAGGTTGCTCACCGGGTCACTACGGGAGGCACGTAACCCCGGCCAGAGCCGACAAAATCGACCACGGTGTCTCATACCACCATGCCCGGCTCATGAGTCTTAGCGGATCGAGGTACCATGGTTAAAAGGGTTTTCACTGGTAAGTTTGGTACCCTAGGTTCAAGCAGTAGCGACCAAACATGGTGAACATACATTAGACAAATCGGGTTACATGACGAGCTCGGCTAGCTCGAGCGCACAACAAGTTGAACGACATGAAGTGCATAAGCACTTCGCGTGGCCAACCACTATCGCCAACCGAAGTACGACTCGAGTTCGTCGAACACATCTCACGTGGCGACATGAAACTCAACCACGATCTCCAATCTAGTACTGATTGTCTGGACTATAATCATAGCCCCAAGCACAATCAATTGTCATCCATAGCATGTGGAGTAAAGCATGATAAATCAGGAAATTCAAGAACGCTAGCAATTATGTTATAAAGCATGTCATAAAGCATGTTAATAAAACAAGTTACAAAGCATGTTCAAAAGCATGTTGTAAAGCACTATACAAATAGGGATACAAATACATATATTTCATAGGTGAGTGGTTAGAGTAAATAACCACATGGAGGGTATCATATGTGACTCTAAGGTAGTTGAGAATCCCATCTCAGCACCTACCTAAGGTTCTAACACTTAAGCACTTACACTCACAAGCGATTTCACCAACACTTGGAATGCACTATTTCAACATACATGACGTATGTTAGAGGAAAGTGCACTAGGGTTGTCCCTTTACCAAACTAGTATTTTATACGTATACATCATATTCATACAGTGAATAGTCATGACAATTACATCAGCAAATTTTATACGTATAGGGTATTTTCTAGGATACCCAATTTCAACATACATAGTGTTTACAAGGGAACTTGTAATACGGCGATTCTTTTCGCCAAGCAATTAATTTATACGCACATAATATATTTATACAACAATTAATCATGACAAACACATCGCTAAAATATACACGTATACGGTACTTCTTACAATACCGTATTTCTACATACATGGTGTATATTAGTAAACATGTATTTAGGCGAACCCTTTCGCCAAATGAGTATTTTATCCATACATCATATATCCATATGATAATTAACCATGTCAAACACATTTCCATAAAAAATACATATACGGTATTTTATACGAATACCAAGAGTATGTGAAATTCCAAATTCTACAATTCTAATCGAAACAGAAAACTGAAAGCACTTTGTACATGTGCAATTGCATGCAGATCATGAATCTATCATTATCTGACATTGAAAACGTTGAAAACCGTAACCTATACACCTAAAGTCCTTACCTTGTGTCGTAGAATCGTAACGGAGTTGATAGGTTCGCTAAGCTTCCGTATACGGGAGTTTGGCAACCTATAGAATGAAATAGGTTAGCTATTTCATAACCTACAACCTATACAATCCTAAAACAGGTTAGGGTTAGGGTTTCTTACCTAGAAATGACGCCGGAATCGCCGAGAAAGAGATAAGAATCAGGCGGTGGAGCCCGAATAGCGGTAGGGAACAGCAGCAGGGAGTTCCTCCCACATCTCCCACACTTTCTCTCTCTTTTCTCTCTCTCAATCTCAAATTCGTATGGCTGCCATGAGAGAGGGTTTAGGTCCTTATATAACCTAAAAATTTACCGAAATAAACTCCTGTTCAAAGTATACTTAGTTTATAACCAAAGCGGGACTTTTTCAGCTCAACGAAGGACTTCCAACGGGCCTCCTTGAGCCAAAGGTCGGACTTAAGCTCACTAACGCTGGATCTACATTCTATTAAGTTTTTGTTTCAGTCGAATTTTTAGATCACGCGTGGCGGACCAGTTTCAGTTCAACGGTCAGCGGATCTCGATCGGAGATTCCGAGTACATGTAAATGTGTATGAAATTTCTCCTGATCCGAGGGTGTAATTTGGTCTGATTCTGATGGTCTGGTTGCTTAAAACTGATCCGCAACCGACGAGTCTCAGATTACTATTCAAGATATTTAGTTTTAAAGAAAACAAGTGTTTTCACACTCTCTCGCTCCGGACTCGAGCGAACAGCCGTGGGACATCGGCTGGATTTAATTTTCGAGATGGTTGTCAAGCCCAGCGAGGCGGTCCTAAATCCTTAACCTCGTATTGTTCGGACTCCCGACATGCTGTCCAGATCAGATACGGAGTTTCAAAGTGCTCCCGAGAGCAGTCGGGTAATGAGTTTGATCCTAGATTTTAGGGTAACCTAGCGTCAATGATTCTACAAGTTTTGGGTCTTGCAGATCGTATTTAAAGTAATTCAAATAGATTTCATGGCTAATCTAGCTTAGCACTTAGTTACTTTGTCTCATTTCTAAAGGATTTAATCTTAAGTGATTTCTGTCTGAGGTGGTACTTAGTCGTTTACAGTTTGTATATAAAGTGATCCAAGTTATACTACTTGGCCAGTTTAAGATAGTGTCTAGGGTGAAAGTTCTTAGAAAAATTGGAAGAACAAGGTGGTGAAGGGTTGGATTTGTGAAGAAAATGGGTTCAGAAGTGATTTTAGACTATGGGATTCAGTTCTGACAAGTTAATGAGGTGTTAGGATCGACCCATTGCCTAAGGACGTCTAATCCCAGGTTGGCAAAAATCCGGGGTGTTACAAGATCAGAGAAGGGAAGAACGAATGAAGAAAAATAAGAAAAAAGGGAAATCATTGCGTTGCGAGCACCCGTGTAAAGAACATTTGTTTCTCAGGCTTTTCCAATACTGATATTGGTTGCGTGGGATCACGTAACACTGGTTTGATTATGATAGATCAGATGGCTAAGATGTAATAAAAAGTGGGCTCCATGGCATAGAGATTGAGGGTTCGCACGTGTAAAGGCCTATAAATACTCCATTCCCCTTTCATTTGGTGATAGCAAAGAAGATCAGAGCTCCGGAGAAGAAGAAGACAAAGACAGACTCTGAAGGTATATTAGAGTAGAAGAAGAAGAAGAGAAGAGAAGACACCCATTGCACTGGACCACGCAACAACATGTTGTTGCACGTGGGATATCATAAAAGGGTCAAAATGTTGTCGGAATTATCGGAATAAACAAACTTTTCTTCAATTCAGGCTCATGTTTCAATGAACTGAAGAAAGATATACAAGATGTTCACATTCGTACAATATTCCTCTAGCTGAAATGAACAAATCGCAAGTTGAAATGCCGTTGAAATTGACATTCGAACTTGTTCTATTTTTGTATTTCTTATGTTTTATTTTAGAATCAAGGGATAAGAGAATTTAAACGAACCTAGAATTAATAAAATATTATAATGATTATTCTCTTCATGCTTTTTCTTATTATTGATGACTAAGATAATCCCCGAATCAAACACATTCGTTTCTTGTCGAAACAATTCCCTTGCAACTAGGTTTTTTTTTTATGTTCAAGACTATAATTTAACGATAAAAAGCCCCATATCAAATCTTAACCTTTCAATTTACGTGATCTAGGATAAGATTGGGATTGACGGAGTAAATAGCTGGCCTCAGTCAAGAAACAATTTGATTTCAAAGGTGAGGGTTTTTCTTTTAAGATTACTTTAATTTAAGTTGATGTACTTTATCTTGCCTGTTACATGTTATGCTTTCATGATATTATGATTCTCTCCCTACAGTTGTTAATTTACCACCAATGGTCATTTACCCTTTTAGGAATTATGATATGATCTTAATTACGAGTGATCTTTATGAATTTATGTGGGGTGATGGATACAAGACTTACCCTTACCTTTACCAATTTTGTTGAGTTGGCCATTGCTCCTCTCCTCTTTATTAAGTTGGCCATTGCCACTCTCCTCTTTGTTGAGTTAGCCATTGCTACTCTCCTCTTTGTTAAGTTGGACATTGCCACTTTTCTCTTTGTTGAGTTAGCCATTGCCACTCTTTTCTTTATTTTGTTAGCCTTATGCTATCTACCTTTAAGGCTTGGGTATGTGTCTTAATATTCTAAAATCCTCATGATTTAGTTTACGTTCCCTATATGCAAGTGATGTGTTAAAGGTATCACAACTAGTGATTCAAATATTTATCATGGACGTAATGCGTTACGGGTAGCGGCCCTCTTGGTCGGCACGTAATTCCATGGGTTGGTTGGCGTGGTGCACAATCGATGTAAGTAAATCGTCATGCATGTTACATCAGTTTTTCGTGATTGGATGTCGTAAATAGTCTCTCCGTGAACACATCGTGTTACATAAATCACCCACACTGTGATGATCACGTTAACTGCATTGTTGTGTCGCCTTAAGATGTTCGCATAAATCCACGTGTAAGGGTTTGATGTATCAGAACCTTTAAATTACTTTTATGAATCTCTTGAATTATTGTTAATCTTAAAGGATAATCATAAATATGAGTAGGGCGTTGACCCTCTCCAACCGTATAGATGATATAGCTGGTGTACATATTGAAGGCATAGAGGACCATCTCCCTATGAAAGATTTTACTGAAAGAATAAGAAGATGGTTTCATAAAGTTCCCCACCGAGCACGGGTCAAAATGATCAAAGGAGATCAATAAGAAGCTCTTCAATGCTATTCCATGGCATTAAGAAAGCAACATCAGACGATGACAGTTACATCACTCGACCCCTGGGAAGAATTAGTCAAAAGAGGGTCCCCAATCGAGGATCTTATAACGATACCTCTCACCGATTTCGACCCGACCCGAACAATTCAGGTCGGGTCGTACCTAGCATCACCTCTACGGGATGAGCTCATCGACCACTTCTAACAACATGCCGACATATTCGTCTGGTCTCATCAGGACATACCCAACATTGACCCAAAAGTCATGGTCCACGACGAAAAGTTGATCCCGACCACCGACTAGTGAGGCAAAAATGATGAGCCTTCGAAATAGAGTGTTACATCATCATCGAAGAGGAGGTTGGCAAGCTCCTCGAAGAAGGGTTCATTGAAGAGATATATTACCTCGACTAGATTGCCAATGTTGTTTTGGTGAAAAAATCAAATGGGAAGTGGTAGGTATGTGTTGATTACACCAACCTGAACAAACCTACCCTAAGGACAGTTGGAAGGATGGGACCCACCATAGGTCCCACCATGATGTTTGTCGAATATCAACACTGTTCATTTGATGGGTCCCTTTTAAAAAATGGAATATCCCAAAAATCAGTCATACACGGAACTCAAGTGGCCCATACCATCTAAAATAATGTGGAGAGATGGCTAAAACATATGTTTTACTGGAGGATGACCCTCTCAACTTTTGTAAGTGGTGTGGCCAACACAAGCCACTGATTAACTTGATTTTTAATCCCTAGGCCCACCATGGAATGGTGCATCTGACTGATGGGGTAGATGTTCGACATGCATCACGGTGGGCCTACATAGCTCGACCATATGGGAAGTCCCCATGTGTTGGACTGCATAGAACCTTTTCCTCTATATATATATATATTATATTATATTATATTATATATATATAATACATCTCTAGTGGAACTAAATTTTAGGCCTCTCATAACTATATGTTCTCCTCATTAAAACCCAAATCAAAACCTATATAAGTCCACCATGAGTACTTCGGTGTGTATTACACTTAAGGCCACCCTACATTACTAAAATTTGAGGCCCAACATCATGGATATTTTGATTAGTTATATTAGGCACTTAAACCGCCCAGTACCATGAAGTGACTAAATCATGCAGTATGCAATTAGATTGATAGTAGGACATTCATGCATAAGAAGGGAGGTTAGTTGATACAAATGAGTAATAACTAAAATCACGATCAAGTATCCTAGTTTAGGAATTATAAGGACCACAATTTGATTAGCCATAATCAAGCAAGAAGGGTAAAGTAATTCCTAGTCGAAAGTACTAAGCTACGAGGCCACAAGTTGACAACACCACGTAGGGATTGGTTACCCAAGTATGCAATTCTTTAGTAATTTTGCACCCTGCATAGCAGCATACTTTGAGTTTTAGCTATCCTTGAGTTGCTTTTCATGTAGTATCAACATACATTCCATGGCATGATATATCATAAGGATTAATATCCTAATTCATTACAACACCACGGATTGACCATATTATGTAATTTATCGTCGAATTGTGATAAGAATGATGATATTGAATCATGGGACACTAGAAATATGAAAATAGTAGGGGATGATGTGCCCCTTGGGTTGAGAAACCCTAAACCCCAATGGTACCTAGGGATGCCTCACCGTTAGGCCAGGTGGACACATGGGCCATGGATTTGACTCCTACTAATGAGGCCAGGTTGAGAAGGGGTATTTCCGACCCGCCTTAGGGCTGAGGTGGCAAATGGGGACTAGCTTGACCCGCCGGCGAGGAGAAGCGCGAACGAGGTTCGCTACTAGTGTACACAACGGAGGTTGTAACCCCATTAGTGGGTAGCGAGGTCGATTGCTAGTGTCTGGTGCATGGGCATCGACCCTGGTGGATTCGAAGTTCCAAAAGTATATTGATCATAATCGAGATGGTGATGTTCAAGAGTAGTGCAGTCGAGTCCGTGGTGAGAGGACTATTGGTAAATGTTTCTATAGCTAGTATACAGTTAGCTTATGCATCTCACAAATGATCACCCTCCATTGTTCATTAAGACATCACTTTACATATATTATCACTTTTGGCAGTTCTTTCATTATGTCTTTCATGTTAATTTGTCTTTCATACTTATCATGAGGACTTTGCACTTGTTAAGTTATAAAACTAACTTGTCTTTTAACCACTCAGGTAAAGGATCTAAAGAAGAAAAATAAGTAGCGACCACAAGTTAGGCATCATGTCGGGGGACTGATTTAACTTTTAAAATTTTGAATTGTATATGATGTATGTATATATGTATCGCGCAAACGAATTATGTACTTTTGAAATTTTGTAGTAACCAGCTTACTTGTATACAAATATTACCTATCTTGTCTCTGATGTTCCTCTTTTGGGAAGAATGAATGGTGAGACTTATCCTTTACATTACTATGCCGAATGTCGAGCTTGGGACTTAGTGTGTGGGCATTAGGTACCAATCTCAGAGTTCGGTTTGTCACCCGCCAGATCCGGTAGATATAGCGGTCGTATAAGACTATCGGGTCTGGGGCATGACATATCCATTCTCAACTATTTCTCAAACTTCATGATGTAAGGATTGTCAAAAGTAGTTCATTCTTTCTTTCCAATATGCATATTTTGAACCATTGAAAAGAGGAGGATGAGAGACTGCAGTTCCCTCTCCCTTACCCATATTTCTTACTTCAGTTTAAGGATCTCCCTCTAAGTTGTTAAACCATTCAAGAGGAACTCGCTTTAATACTAATTGAAATTGCAGTATAACCGCTGGTATTGAAGTATGAAGTATGACTATGTGTCATAGAGGGAAGTGAATATGACTTTTTCAAGAATGTGTTATCTATTAACAACAACCTGTGATTAACTTTTACAAATAGAGAAGTAAGGCAAAGTAACTTTATGGCTTCCAAGCAAGTAGAGGGTCCAATTCACATAGGCTTATGCAAAATACATATGTAAAATCAAAGCCTATAAGGATAGTGTGTATTGTGTGTGGGATGTGGCTTCAATCAATACTTGTACATTAACTAAATCATGCATCAATGTGAACATATGATAACATAAGCATAATTAGGTAAATGTACTCAAAACAATCCCAAATACAATCATGTATAGTGGTTCGGCTTCTTACTTGCCTCCACTCCCAGCGGATGCACTCTCTCCTAAAGTGTACCAGATTTCACTATCCAATGGTTTTAAATTAGGTTAACCATGAACCTTCACAACCTATACAAGGTTAAATTAGGACACTTACACAAGGCAACACGTCCCATATAAGGACACAACATAGGGAGCCTACACAAGGCAACCCAAGCCTACATAAGGCTAATTGTCCTACACAATGACATAAATGTATTCTCCCATCGGAGGCCTACAACTACGACTTGGCGAGTTTAACACTCCAACTCTGAATCTCAATCCTACTCGAGGAGAGAGCTTCAGACACTTTTAAACTCTAAGTACTTACAAAGTAAGTTGGTGAGTCTCGTTCTCGCATGATGAAGATCTTCGATAATGATAAAGAATCTTCTAATCCCTTGAACCACAACCTGCTGATGATGCTTTTGCGACGTCTCTGAGGTTATGAGGTTTAAGGTTTTGATCCTCTCTATTAAAATGGAGTTAAAATCATTAGAGAAGGTTCCCATGATCTAGGCATTCAGAAGTTTCGAAGATAGTATGATTAGTTAGAACCTTCATGAATGCTAGAGTTCATAATTCAATCCAAGCATGAAAGATATGAGTTGATGCTCAAGCAAGGGATTGAATGATGAACTTTAATGGGAAGGAAATGATGTGTCATGTCCTAAACTCAGAAACCGAGCTTACAAAATTTCTAATCGCCGAATCTGGTGCCGATAACCTTCGTAGTGCCCCATTCTCAGCTCCCAGCGCACATATGCCAGCTTCCGGTCCTGGGATCCTATAAGGAGGATTTTTCAATGCACATTTATCTCGTAAGAAACATAACCACAAGTTTACCCAAATCACAAAGGC
Source organism: Magnolia changhungtana (assembly GCA_030180095.1). Taxonomy (NCBI): domain Eukaryota; kingdom Viridiplantae; phylum Streptophyta; class Magnoliopsida; order Magnoliales; family Magnoliaceae; genus Magnolia; species Magnolia changhungtana. The sequence goes on along the minus strand of JASAUF010000502.1, from coordinate 8,606,428 downwards.
AACATCATCATCACATATCCACCAATATAAATAGTTGAATACAGTGCTGAAAGGGAAATACATATATCAAAAATTAAAGCTTAAGAAGACCACTGCGTGCTCTAAGCTTAATATTGCTGTAACCTAACGCTACCTGCACGCATCTATAGTGCATAAGCTTATAGAAAGCTTAGAGGGTGGTGAAAGTGTGTGCGTAAGATAAGTGCCAAGTACACAAATACAACATCATAATCATACAATGTCAGAAATACTGACAAGATCATGAATCATAAGATATCAAAGTAAGCGAAAACATATTGGTAAGTCCATGAGTGCCATCAGCCGTGCCAAGGCTATGCGATGTAAGACATGAATGCTAATGGCCATATCAATGCAGAAACATGGCAACCCAGAATGCTAAATGCTGTGGATATAATGCAATATGCGGTGTAAATGAAATGACCAAGTTGGAGTGAAGTCGAGATGATAGTATGTAGTATTGCAGGCTATGGGGTCCATCATAAGAGACTTTTATCCAAACTAGTCCCATACCTAAATTTGGATAACCAGACTCAATGTAGTAGACTCCTTATCTCAGGTTAGTCACTCACCCCAACCGAAATCCTTACTATTATGAAGATACACAACAATTAGTTGCGCACCACCATCCTAAGTGGATAGTGAATGAATGAGTATGCAACTCCTGCTCAATAAGTCTGCATATCAGTACCGTACATCTCTAGAATTATCACTGGGTTCTAGTACACTCCAAGATGGCTGCTGCCCCTTCCGGCTGCGCAGGCTAGCGAGTGGAAAAGACCTCATTACATGCCTGCCAGTAGTATACCAATGCCTACCCGGCTTGTCGATAGCGAACCCATTTAGGAGCTGGTCAAACTCAGCCTAGCTTACAGCCCCTCACTCAAGCGGATAAGGCCACACTCCCTCCAAACCAACCACAACATAGTGAGAGACGTGGCCTATTGGTATTCGGCACTCAGGCGCTCATGTATCCACTTGGTCTAGATGTTAGGGCATCTCCTGGCCATGGAGGTTTAGGGACTTTCACCCACGGACATCCAAAGTGCCCAGATGCTCGAACCAAATATTTTCGGTGTCCCCTCTAACCATCCATGATATGTTTGTGGAGGCTATGGCCCTGATGTCGCTACGCCGTATAGTAATCATAACACACAATGCAAGATGCATGAGTCGTACAATCTAGTCATGCATCAATCATCTGCATACCGTGCGCTCATGTGAGACAATCTCCACCTATCAAGGAGTCTCATAACAACCTGCCCAATAACATATGCAATGGTTAGCCACATCTCATAATAAACATGCAGATAATGCGTATGGGCATGTATCTTGATGTTATGCTATCACATACTCATAATTGATATCGACAATCGGCATTGATAATCGGCATCGACAATTGGCCTATACAATTGGCCTCGATAATCAGAATCGGCCTCGACAATTAGAATCGAAATCAGCAATCAGCCTCGATAATAGGCCTCGGTAATCGGGATCAGCCTCGATAATCAAAATCATCCTCAATAATCGGAATAGGTAATCGGCCTAACAAAGGGCCTAAGCGAAGGTCATAGTGAGGACATTTAACCATCATTACCCATCAATGTGGACATTTACCAACATTGCTCTCAAGGAGTGGCTCATATAGAGCCAAACATATAGTGGGGTTCATGGCCTCACACAATGGCCTAATATACAACACCATGGGCGTCTCTCAATGGGCCTAATACATGTCACTATAGGCCTCGACACATGGGCCACACATACATCACAATGGGCCTCGGCACGTGGGCCACAAATACATCAGATCCGGACTCACTCATGGGCCGCACATACATCACAATGGGCATTGGCACATGGGCCATAAATACATCACATCGGGCCACATCATATGGGCCGCACTGATGGGCCAGCATACATCAAATGGGCCGCATCAAATGGGCCACACTAATGGGCCAATATACATCAAGTGGGCCGCATCAACAGGCCGCACTGATGGGCCTCATAAACATCAAGTGGACCGCATCAATGGGTCACACCAATGGGCTTAATATACATCACAATGGTCCTCGATGCATGGCCCAGAAATATATCACAATGGGCCACTCATACGGGCCTAATATACGTCACCATTAGGTCACCTCACATGCCGATAGTACATCACAATGGGCCACGACGTATGGGATGTAAATACATAACAGGTGGGCCTCAAATATCCAACAGGTGGGCGTTAAATATACAACCCAGGTGGACCTTGCACATGCAGCAAGTGGGCCTACTCATCATAGTTGGGCCTACTAGCGATCCAACCAAAGGACGGCTTGGATAACATACACATCACGGTGGGTCCCACTATGGTGTGGGTCGCCTGAAACCATTTCAATAGTTGTAGGTGCAACATGTGTATCACTATACACTATCATTTTATTGGGCACATAGCGCACAGTGACGACCGGCACCGCCCAAACATTGCCCATGTAAATCAGCACTGTCCAAACATCGTCCATGTAAATCAGCATTGTCCAAACATTGTCCAGCACCATCCAACACAATCTAGATGATGTGGATGAAATAAATACATGACAGTGGTCCCATGCTGGCAAAACAGATGGATGGCTTGAATAGATCACATACATCCGAGGTGGGTCCTAGCGAAATAGATGGACGACGAAGATATAAAACATTCACATCAAGGTGAGGCCACCGTCTAGAAGATCTGGATGGTGTAGATATAATAAATACATCAATGTGGGTCCCACCCACACGTGTGGGGTGGGCCTCGTCCTGGACGGATGGCTGGGATCCAAGGTACATACATCACCTGTCCCATCATCCAGTAATGGACAATGGACGACAAAGGTGAAATACCTCCATTAAAGATGGGTCCACACATGTGGCTCACCTCAGCTATGGAGCTGATATATATAATACATATTATATTATATTATTATAACATAATTATAATACATATTATATATTATATGTATACCTCCATCAGAGGTGGGTCCACACGTGTGCCCACCTTAGTTGGATATAACATGCATATATATAATACATATTATATTATATTATTATATTAATTATATTAACGTCCTGCCTCTGGACGTTATGTTATAATATATTATTATTATATTGCTTGGGAGTCCAGCAACCACCGTCTAGTGGATTGGACGGTGTGGACATGAGACACATGCATCATGTGTGGGTCCCACGTGTAGTGGGCCACAATGCTGTTATGCAGTATGAATGAAACACATACATCAGGGTGTGGCCCATCAAACAAATGACAAGGATCATACATCACAGTGTGGCTCGTCAAATGGACGGCCTGGAACACACATTGTTGAGGGTCGAATATTGCATATTAGACCCCAGTTATTACATGATTTTATGAACATGATACTGTTTAGTGCCTGATTTTAATCGTGTTTATGATGCAAGGTGAATTTAGGAGCCTGAACTGAAAAGGATGCTAAAAGCATGGATTTAATGCTCTATCATCACCAAAGCATTGGACGGGAATCCATGGGACCAAGATCGAGGACTTACACACCAGAGATCAGAGAAATTACATCCACTCACCTCAAACGGGCTTGAAAAACATCCAGAATGCATGATCACAAGGTTCCCACCATCTGATCGGCTCAAAAATTCATACAGGGCCTGAGGACCATAAATTAACCGTACACGTCAAATTTTGGCCATTGGATCCTTGTGAAAGTGGCCTAATAGACAAATCATCCCATAAACTGATGATTTCAGGCCCACTTGATATCTTGATATGCTTCGATTTTGGGTTCAACACCTTAACTATGGAGAAAAAATGAATGGATGGATTAGATTACTCATAAACATATCAGAGGACCCCACCTGAGTTGGGTGTGCACAATGCACAAGTGCACTAGCTGTACACGGTTACGCAGAGATGGTCAAACCGTCTCTTTACCGAGTTCAAGTAAAAAATGACAATAGTCGTTCTCTGTTTCTACAAACAGAGCCACCAATTCGTTGCAGTGGGCCACCATCTTGATTCGACGGCCCGATCCGGACTGTCTATTGAATTCCCACAAGCCCTCTTACCAAGACCTAGGTGACAAAACTTCAAAGAACAGTGATAATGGGTTTCCAGCCATTCACACACAGGATGGACGACAGCAAGAAAAATCTAGTGGACCACACCAAAACCCATCCAAAACCGACCATCCCCGACCGAAATTTTGAAGGAAATCTGGTGGATGGTTCGGATTTCTCAAAAGCCCCATCGTGAGTCCGGCGCCGACCATCTGTGGGCTCTGTTTACGTGCAGCCGGAAATTCGGACGACCCAATCCCTTTTTGTACACATGGTCAAGATCGACCGATCCTGATCATTAAAAACCGTCTAATGGTGGGTCCGACTGATTCCAAGAAGCCTGAACAGCTCAGATCTTACACGTGAACTATCCACCATCTGAAAACTCCACTCACACGTAAGATACTTTGTGTTTTGCCATGTGCACGCTTCTGTTGCGTAAAGGAAGCTTCAACCGACTGACTCTAGGCTCTCCTAGCTCTATAAAGGAAAAGAAAAAGAGAGGGAAGGGCATCTAGGTAGGAACGCGAGAGAGAGAGAGAGAGAGAGAGGAAGATAGTAGAGTTTTTTTTCTTTTCTTTTCTCTTTCTTTTTATTTTGTTTTTGTTTAAGAGATCGAACCCATTCATGTTGGGCTAAACTTCTTAGCTAGGGCTAAGAGGTGAAGCTTATAGCGTGACGGGGTGATTTTTACGGCTTGGATCTATGTTTATGCACTGATGTTGGTATCATTTGATATATGGAATGCCTTTAGTTTTTTGTAACGCCCCGGATTTTTGCCAACCTGGGATTAGACGTCCTTAGGCAATGGGTCGATCCTAATACTTCATTAACTTGTCAGAACTGAATCTCAAAGTCTAAAGCCGCCTTTGAACCCATTTCCATCACAAATCTCACCCTTCACCACCTTGATCTTCCAATTTTTCAAAGCACCTTCGCCCTAGACACTATCTTAAACTAGCTAAGTAGCATAACTTGGATCACTTTATATACAAACTACAATGGACTAAGTTCCACCTCAGACGAAAATCACTTAGGATTAAATCCTTTAGAAATTTGACAAAGTGAACTAGGTGCTAAACTCGATTAGTCATGAAATCCGTTAGGATCGCTTTAAATACGATCTGCAAGACCCAAAAGTTGCAGAATCATTGACGCTAGGTTACCCTAAAGTTTAGAACCAAACTCATTTCCCGTCTGCTCTCGGGAATGAAACGAAACTTCGTATTAGGTCTAGATCGCACATCGGGAGTCCGATTAACCCGAAGCTAAGGAACTAGGACCGCCCCACTGGGCTTAACAATCATCTCAAAAATCAGCTCCATCCGATGTCCCACGGCCATTCGTTTCGATTCGGAGCGAGGGTGTGTAAAAAATATTATTCCTATTCCAAAATAAATATCAGGAATAGTGATCTGGCACTTTTCGCTTGCGCGTCAGTATTAAGCAACCTGACCGTCAGAATCAGACCAAATTACACCCTCGGATTAAGAAAAATTTCAGGAACATTTACATGTACTTAGAATTTCTGATCGTGGCCCACTGACCGTCGAACTGAAAGTGGTCCGCCACGTGCGATCTGGGAATCCAATCGAGTCAAAAATGTAATCCCACGTAGATCCATAGATGGAGAGCTTAAGTCTGACGTTTGGTTCAAGGAGGGCCACCAGAACCTCCCTTTTGAGCTGGAAAAGCGACGAATATCCTATATTAGCAGTACCCCTTGAACCTGAGTCTAATTTCGGAATGTTTTTAGCTATAAAAGGAACTTAGAACAGCCCCTCTCATAGCCATACGAATTTTGAAGAAAACCCTAGAGGGAGAGAGAGAAAAGAGAGAGAAGGACTTGGAGATTGTTGCCGATCTTCCTCCTCCTGCTTTGGCTTGATACACGGCCTACACCGCCCTATTCTAGACACTTTCCCGGCGGTATCCATCTCATTTGAAGGTAAGAAACCCTAACCCTAGGTCTGATTTGAGATAGGATCGATGTAGGATGTGTACCGACTAACTGATTCCGCTCTTTAGGCTAGAAATCTCCCGTAGACGGAAGTTCCATTACCCTTGCTGATTCGTTCCGTTTCCAAAGGCAAAGGTGAGGACTTTAAGTGTATAAGTTGCGGTTTTCAACGCTTTCAATGTCAGATAATGGTAGATTCATGATCTGCATGCAATTGCACATGTACAAAGTGCTTTCCGTTTCCTGTTTCGATTAACGTTGTGAAATATGGAATTTCACATATTCTAGGTATACGTAGAAATACCGAATACATATTTTTTTGGATAAATGTTTGACATGTTTATTTAATGTATGATTTTATAATATATGAATAAAATACTAGTTTGGCGAAAGGAATCGCCAAAATACATGTTCACTTGTAAATGCGACGTATGTTGAAATTGTGTATGTTAGAAATACCGTATACGTATTTCTTTTGGAATAATGTTTGACATACTTATTTAATATATGATTATACAATATATGAATAAAATACTAGCTTCGCGAAAGGATTCGCCTAAATACATGTTTACTAACAAACACTATGTATGTAGAAATACGGTATTGTATGGCAAGTACCGTATACATGTATATTTTAGCGATGTGTTTGTCATGATTAATTGTCGTATAAATATATTATGTGCGTATAAAATATTTACTTGGCGAAGGGAATCGCCGTAATACATGTTTGCTTGTATACACTATGTATGTTGAAAATGCGTATTCTAGAAAATACTGTATACGTATAAATTTTGGAGATGTATTTATCATGATTATTTGTTGTAGTAATATATTATACATGAATAAAATACTCACTTGGCTAAAGGATAGCCCTAATACATGTTTTGCTAACATACACCATGTATGTTGTAATAGTGTATTCTAAGTGTTGTGAAAATGACTGAATGAGTATAGAATTCTCATTCGTGCTCGCCATGACTAATTGTCATGGATAATTGATTGTTGTATTGGCAATACCCCTTTTGACGAAAGGATTTGCCCTAAATCACGCCACGGCCAATACACACTATATATGTTAAAATGTGTGGCCCAAGTGTTGTGGAAATGACTAAATGAATATGGAATTTGGGTTCCTGCTTGCCATGACTATCCGTCATGGGTGTATGCGTGTTATGATTGGGGTAACTCCCTAGTGAAAGGATTTGGCCTTATACCTCTGTGATCAACATATGTCATGTATGTTGATTCCTGTATTTTAAAGTGTTTGTTGAAATGTCTGAATGAGTAGTAGTTAGTAAATTGTAATGTTTAAGGGTGTTGAGGTATGATTCTCAACTCCTTTAACTATGTGTATGATTTCCTTGAATAGCTATGTGATTAGGAATTGAATATATACAAACTCATGCTTGTGTTGTTCTTTACAACATACTTTATATTATGCTCTATAATATGCTTATAACATGCCTACTAGCATGTTTGAATTACTTTATTTATCACGCTTGAATTACTTTGTCTATCATGCTTTACTCCATATGCTAAGGATGACAAGTGATTGTGCTTGGGGCTATGATTATAGTCCAGACAATCGGTACTAGAATTGAATTCGTGGCTGTGATTCATTTGCCACGTGAGATGTGTTCGACGAACTCGAGTCGTACTTTGGTTGGCGATAGTGGTTGGCCACGCGAAGTGCTTATGCACTTCATGTCGTTTAACTTGTTGTGCGCTCGAGCTAGCCGAGCTCGTCATGTAACCCGATTTGTCTAATGTATGTTCACCATGTTTGGTCGCTAATGCTTGAACCTAGGGTACCAAACTTACCAGTGAAACCCTTTTAACCATGGTACCTCGATCCGCTAAGACTCATGAGCCGAGCATGGTGGTATGGGACACCGTGGTCGAGCTGTCGGCCTACGCTGGGGCTACGTGCCTCCCCGTAGTGACCAGTGAGCAACTTAACTCGTGAGCCGATTATGGTGGTATGGGACACTATATTCGCGCTATCGGCCTACATTGATAAGGTGATGGGGGAGTGGTGCAACCTTTGTGCGTTACAGCCCTGGCAGCCCTTTGTAGTGACCGCGAGCATATTCTGAAGTTGCAGCGTGCCTTAGGGTTCGCCGCGATATATAGAGTATGAACTAGGCCTGTTTCTTTATAGCTGTATAGTGATGAATCGTTTAAGGGGTGATGGGGAGTGGTGCACCTTTGTGCGTAATGTGACCACAGCGACCTCTGCAGTGACCTAGAAAATACACCATCGTCTAATATTAACTAGGACTGACGACCCTAGAATGGATCATGTTTGGGAATGATACAAGGGAGGTACCTTAGTTTCCCAATCCTGCTGTTTGAAATGGACTAATTAAAAACTCGGTAATCATGCTCATCATGCATCGCATGTGCCTGGAAGATGTGGAGCACTGTGGGATGTAAGCATGCGCGAACGTGAGATGGTGTCGCATGAGGGAGTATGTCGGTGAGGGCATCCATCATACCTGCATTCATACTTGCATTAATCAGAGTAACTAGAAGTGTTTGATTTACTGCTTTATCATTACTGCTTGACTGTATTGATAACATGTTAACTTATGCCTTATTGTTCCACTGAGTTAGCTACTCACTCCCACGTTACGGGACGGTGTTGTACACACCAAACAGATTTGTTGAGTTTCAGGTGATGGCGATGCTTGTGAAGCAGAGCCGGACTACTTCTATGGTGATGAGGAGTTCTCCTATCTGTATCTCTCTGACAGGTCTATGAAGACCTGGTACTGTATTGACGGGGCTATAGTATTTGAGATAGGAGACATTACACTTCCTCACATTAGGTATATTTTAGAACTGTACTTGTAATTATTTAACCTGGTAACGTTATCACACTCTGGAGACTCATTATAGTTTATATATTTTATCTATCTATCACAGTCTTCCGCTTGCAACTTTAACTGTCTCTGGAGTATGATATGTTGTTTTGGCTTAATCTCACTCATGTTCACTACTCTAATACAGTCAACATTCAATCATCATTCATTTTGTTGCATAAGTGATGTTCTGGAACTCGAGAGTTGAGTTACTACTCGACCCCCGATTTTCAGGGCGTTACATTTTTACTGGTTTGTAATGTGGCTAGCCACCCTACCCCTAACCCTTCTTACAAGCACTTGTGGCTAGCCACCCTACCCCTAGCCCTCTTACAACCATTTATTACTAGCCACCCTCTCTTACAAGCTATCATTTCCTACTTAAGCTACTCTCTCCCTCTCTTTACTACACACTCTCTCTCATTTCTCAAACCCATAATTCCAAGCACAAAAAAATCCCACGTTGGAGCTCTTCCATGTGAGAAGAGAGTAAGCCAAGTGTGGCCCACCTTCCTACACTCTCATCTCTCATCCACACCATTAAAAGTTCATCAACCACCATTAAAAGTCAAGCAAAGGAGCATAGGAGTGCAAGGAAGCAAGAAGAAGGCCTAGAGGTGGGTGATCTTGAGTTCTACCGTTGATTTCATGATTTGAGGGCTCACTTGTTGGTGGGACCCATTTTGACGTATATGATGTATCCATGAGGGGCCCGGAGTAGCGGGGTCCCTCTATCACCGTATCTCTCTCTCTCTCTCTCCCTAGAATGAAGTGGGCCCCACCAAATCATGTTAAATTCACTCCATTCGTCAATGGTGTGGCCCACCACATTTTAGGTGAAATCCACCGTAGGCAATATAACATAAGATATTTATTTTATATTAATATTATACTATATGTGTATATATGCATGGTGGGCCACGTGCATGTGGGACCCACCATGAGGCCTGTGTGTATACCATCCAGCGTCCAGAGATGCTGGACATGAGGTTGGCTAACATGGAGTCCGTGTACTGACATGGGGGTGTACTTACAAGCTAACAAAAAGAAAAAGGGGGTTTTGGGATAAGCCACCCTTGGAGGCCCCAGATTGATGCACACACTTAATCCACGCCGTCCATCCCATTTCTCAGCTCAGTTTAGGCGTTGAGCCAGAAAATGAGTTCAATCCAATAATCCAGCGGGCCTTACCATAGGAAACAGTGGTGTTTGTCGTTAAAAGTTTGGAAAATGATTGCTGGGTTCCACATGAAGCTTAGACCCACCTAAAATTTGGTTTGGGCCCCTAATTTTGTAGGACACGTTCAATGGACAGGGTAGATCTGGTTAACGTGGGTCCCACCTAGGGTAACAATATATATATATATATATATACATGTTACAAAAAGGTGGCAAGCACCTTGCTGTCATGACGTACGAAAAAGGGGTGGGTCCCATTGGCCCTAGTTGTGAACCCCACCATGATGTATATTTGATATCCACACCGTTCATCGGGTGGGCCACTCCCTGAGGCGGACCCACTCAAAAAATCAGCCGTATAAGGAACTCAGGTGGGCCATACCATCTAAAATCATGTGAACACATGCCTAAAACATATAAACTCACTTGGTGGGGCCTACCTGGAATTTGTATGCGGCTGAAACTTGGTCTGAACCCTCAGCCAAGTGGGATGCACATAATGAGTGGGCTGGATTGGTGAACCACATTCCAGTGGGCCCCATGGCCACGTGACCATATGAACAGTTTGGGTGGCATTTAAACATCACCATGGGCTCCCTGCCCACGTGACCTTGTGAAGAGGTTGGGTGACAAATAAATATTACGGTGGGCCCTCTTGACCGTGTGACCTTGTGGTGAGCCCAAGGTCCACGTGATCTCTTGAATAGTGTGGATCGCATGTAAACAGTATAGTGGGCCCCATGGCCATGTGGCCCTATCAACAGGTTGTATGGAAAATAAATATTGCAATGGGCCCTACCCAAGGTCCACGTGACCTTATGAACAGGTTGGATTGCAAATAAACATTACAATGGGCCCTAGGCCCATGTGACCCTACGAACAGTTTGGATGGGAAATAAACATCACGTTTGGCCCCCCGTTGGATGGAAATAAACATCATGTTGGGCCCCCATTTGAGTGGAAAATAAACATTGTGTTGGGCCCTAGGTTGGGTGAAAAATAAACATTAGGGTGGGTCCCACTTAGGACCCACTTATGTATGTATGGTGTCCACACCTTTCATCAGTGTAGACCTCCACCATGGAGTATGTGATTTATCTATGTCTTCCATCCCGATAGGACCTACCATGATGCATGAGTTTCATCCAAACTGTCCAACCATTTTGGAGGTTATTTTAAGGCTATAAGGCCCATCTTAGTGTGTTTGTGGGCAATCCGTTGAGGCCCACCTTGATTGATGTTAAGCCCATGTTATGAGGCCCATTATGATGTATGCAAGACCTATGTAAGTATGCCTATCTTGATGTACTTGTGGCCCGTTGTTGAGGCCCACTTTGGCATATTAGAGACCCATGTTATGAGGCCCGTTTGATGTATTGGAGGCCCATGGGTCGAGGCCCAATAGGACATACATAAGGCCCATTATAACGTGATTCCACCATGGTTTATCTATGATGATCATTATAGTGGGCTATGCCTTGGGAGTAATGATGGTTTGACGTCCACATTGGAGGGACATTGTTGGTTAAATGTCCGCATTGTCACTCTCCCTAAGGCCCACTGATAGGCCCATACTTGTAGTGAGTAGGCCGTCTAGGCCCATATTCGTTACGCACAAGCCCATCACCTTATGACATGTTTAGTATAGATCCATGATTCATGATCATACGCATCATATGTATGCTTGATATGAAAAGTGACTGATCATAGCATATGCCTTCGGGCAGATCGTTTATGGGCTCCCTGATAGGTAGAGTTGCCCTGCATGAGCGCGCGGTATGCACAGGATTGTTGCATGTCTGGTAGTATAATTCATGCACTTTGCATTTGTGTGGTTGTGATTATTGTATGCCCTAGCGACATCAGGGCCATAACCTCCACAGACACATCGTCGGTGGCTGGATTGGATACCAAAAATATTTAGTTCTAGCATACGGGCGCCATAGATGTCCTTGGGTGAAAATCTCTAAACACGATGGTAACAGAGGATGACTCCAACGTCGAGACCGAGTGAATATACGAGTGCGCGAGGGCCGTATACCAGTAGGCTGCATCTCCCAATGTGTCGTGGTCGGTTAGAAAGGGGTGTGACCTTACCCGCCTGAGTGACAGGGCAATTTCTAGGTTGAGTTTGACTAGCTTGAGGAATCGGTCCGCTATTGACGAGCCAGGCCCGATATTGGCAGGCGGATAGTGAGGTCTCTTCCACTCTTCCAGTTGTGCGTTCGGATAGGGGTGGCAAGCTGGCGTAGAGTGTACTTGACCCCGGTGATTATCCATAATGAGAATTATACTAATATTGATGAACTATACTGATATGTGGATTTGGATTGACATGCTTGAGTTGCATCTCACATCGCAAGGTCTTGATATGACCGATAGCATTCATACCCTGCACTGCATAGCCTTGGTATGATTGTTTGCATTCATGTACTTATCAGCAGGTTTCCGCATTACTCTAACCTTACATTCTGAGCACGTTCGCACCCACTTACACCGCCCTCTAAGCTTTCTATAAGCTTATGCATGATTGATGCGTGCAGGTGACGCCAGGACGCAGCCATAGCTTCGCCGCAGTTGGAGCGTGCAGTCGAGCTATTGGAGTTTTTAGCATTATCTTGTATTTCTCTTTATACGTATTGTACTCAAAGTTTTGATCATAGTGGATTTGGTGATGGTGTTCTTGTGGTTATTGTTCATGGGTTATGCTTGTGGTTATGCTCATTACAAATACAATCATGTTTAAAATCCTCCTTGTAGCATCCCAGGATCGGAATTTGGTATATAGGTGTTGGGAGCTGAGAATGAGGTACTACGGAGGCTGTCGGCACCGAATTCGAGGATCGAAAATTTTGTGAGCCCAGTTTTCGAATTTGGGGCGTGACAGAAGTTGGTATCAGAGCATAACTTGGGAATAACTGAGAACAGCATCACATGTTTACTATGAGTTTAAGGCGATTAGGTTCCGAGTGCGAAACCTTCCGAGTTAGTTCCCTAACGTGCGATTCTCAAGGCTGATTGGCGTCCTTATTCTTCCTATAGGACATGCCGCGCAGGCGAGTGACCCGATCAACTCCCGTCCCACCACTTGAGGATCCCGTTCCACCATGTGAGGCTCTAGCTTTATCACCTGCGCCTCTCGTTCCACCGCCAGAGATCCCTGCCCCCTTACCTGAGGATGTCGTTCCTCCACCTAATGCCAGTCCAGATCCGACCGTGCCTGTAAGTGCCTCACAGTTATAATAGATGTTGCAGGCTGTGACTGCTGCGCTTCAGGGACAGGGCAGGCGCCCAGTTGTTTCTCCAGCTCAGGCCGAGCAGGAGCGCGTGAGCACCCTTCTTCAAGAGTTCAGACGGCTTGATCCTCCACGTTTCCAGGGCGAGCCGGATCCGACAGCAGCTGAGAGATGGCGCTCCGATGTGGAGAAGATCTTTGATACTATGTCATGCACGACCCAGCAGCGAGTTCAGTTAGCAGTATTTCTCTTATAGGGAGAGGTCGAGCATTGATGGACATCCGTTACTCACGTTGAAGGACCTGATCATGTCTGGACATGGGAGGACTTTATCGACCGATTCGAGGAGCAGTACTTCCCTGACCACATTTGTCATTAGAGAGCACTGGAGTTCGAGACTTTAGTGCAGAGGGATATGACCGTGCCGCAGTACGCGGCCCGTTTTATGACGCTATCGAGGTTTGCGCCATATATGGTTGATGATGAGGGGTAAAAGGCCCGCAGTTTTGAGAACGACTTACGTTACGGTCTTCGAGGCCATGTTATTAAGTATGAGCTTCAGACTTTTCAGGCAGTTGTGCGGAGGGCTCAGATTTACGAGACTGAGTAGGCCGGCACGCAGGCCAACCGAGATCAGAGGAGGGGTCAGAAGAGGTAGGCCCCCTCCAGTAGCTCACAACAGCATCGACGACCACAAAGATATAGGAACCACCCACCGCCAGAGCACCAGTAGCACCGACGGCACCCCCAGCGGCACCACCTCAGAGACAGCTTCCTGACACTTGCTATTGATGCGGTGAGATAGGACACCGTAGGTGGGAGTGTCCCCGACCTCGGCAACAGTAGCCAAAAGTACTGCAGCAGCCTTCGCAATAGCAGCGACATCAGATTCCACTACCGAGGCCCCCTCAGCAGCAGCACTAGCCTCCAGGACCTCCCCCGCAGTAGCAGAGGCCTCAGAGGGGACCTGCACCTCCCCAGCAAGCCCAGGGCAGATTTTATGTCGTTCAGCAGGACCCTCAGTCATCAGGAGCAGTCGTCGATGATTTGTGTGACTTAGCCCCTACACCGTCTTGCTAGATTGCTCCTAAATGATACGCCTTAGGAGTTAGAGCTTGAGATTCGTAGGCATTATCCCCATCTCTTAGGTGTTTGGTTATGACAATATGCTGCATTTTGATTATATATGATGTTATGATCCCTATTCCCTTATGAGTTATGCTTAGTGCAATGGTCGTATAAATTTCGAGGACGAAATTTTTATTAGGTGGGGAGAGCTGTAAGACCCGTATCTTAGACCGTACTATTCCATCGACGTCCGTGATCCTTTTCGACTAATTCCAGCAACCTGCGACGTATAACCGACGTTTGCACATGATCCTACGTCGTATCTTATAGATTTGAGTCAGCTTAATCCAAGACTTGTACTAGTACAACCGCACCGTCGCTGCGGTTCCAACACCGCGTCTCGTGCGTCAATCCGACGCTTAAATCATAAGTTGTGGACCATGCATTATAATGACCATGGACCACGTATTGCGGGACCCACCTATCCCATATGGCACCAATCCCTAGGTAATTATGAGGGTGATGGATGACATCACCCTAACTATGGTCACCGTAGCTATAGTCCCCTAGCCTAGCTATAGCCACCCTAGCCTAGCTATAGCCACCCTACCCCTAGCCCTTCTTACAAGCACTTATGGCTAGCCACCCTACCCCTAGCCCTCTTACAACCATTTATTGCTAGCCACCCTCTCTTACAAGCCATCATTTCCTACTTAAGCTACTCTCTCCCTCTCTTTACTACACTCTCTCTCATTTCTCAAACCCATAATTCCAAGCACAAAAAAATCCCACGTTGGAGCTCTTCCATGTGAGAAGAGAGTAAGCCAAGTGTGGCCCACCTTCTTACACTCTTATCTCTCATCCACACCATCAAAAGTTCAGCATCCACCATTAAAAGTCAAGCAAAGGAGCATAGGAGTGCAAGGAAGCAAGAAGAAGGCCTAGAGGTGGGTGATCTTGAGTTCTACCGTTGATTTCATGATTTGAGGGCTCACTTGTTGGTGGGACCCATTTTAATGTATATGATGTATCCATGAGGGGCCCATAGTGGCGGGGTCCCTCTATCACCGTCTCTCTCTCTCTCTCTCTCTCTCTCTCTCTACCTAGAATGAAGTGGGCCACACCAAATCATGTTAAATTCACTCCATTCATCAAATGGTGTGGCCCACCACATTTTAGGCGAAATCCACCGTAGGTAATATAACATACGATATTTATTTTATATTAATATTATACTATATATGTGTATATATGCATGGTGGGCCACGTGAATGTGGGACCCACCATTAGGACTGTGTGTATACCATCCAGCGCCCAGAGACGCTGGATATGAGGTTGGCTAACATGGAGTCCGTGTACTGACATGGGGGTGTACTTACAAGCTAACAAAAACAAAAAGAAAAAGGGGTTTTTGGGATAAGCCACCCTTGGAGGCCCCACATTAATGTACACACTTAATCCACACCGTTCATCCCATTTCTCAGCTCAGTTTAGGCGTTGAGCCAGAAAATGAGTTCAATCCAATAATCCAGCGGGCCTTAACCTAGGAAACAGTGGTGTTGCCGTTAAAAGTTTGGAAAATGATTGCTGGGGTCCACATGAAGCTTGGACCCACCTGAAATTTGGTTTGGACCCCTAATTTTGTGGGACACGTTCAATGGACGGGCTAGATCTGGTTAATGTGGGTCCCACCTAGGGTAACAAAAAAATATATATATACATGTTACAAAAAGGTGGCAAGCACCTTGCTACCATGACGTACGAAAAAGGGGAGGGTCCCATTGGCCCTAGTTGTGAACCCCACCATGATGTATATTTAATATCCACACCATTCATCGGGTGGGCCACTCCCTTAGGCGGACCCACTCCAAAAATTAGCCGTATACGAAACTCAGGCGGGCCATACCATATAAAATCATGTGAAGACATGCCTAAAACATATAAACTCACTTAGTGGGGCCTACCTAGAATTTGGATAACTTGGTCTAAACCCTCAGCCAAGTGGGACACACATAATGAGTGGGCTAGAATGGTGAACCACATTCCAGTGGGCCCCATGGCCGCGTGACCATATGAATAGTTTGGGTGGCATTTAAACATCACCGTGGGCTCCCTGCCCACCTGACCTTGTGAAGAGGTTGGGTGCAAATAAATATTACAGTGGGCCCTCTTGACCGTGTGACCTTGTTGTGAGCCCAAGGTCCACGTGATCTCATGAATAGTGTGGATCGCAGGTAAACAGTATAGTGGGCCCCATGGCCGTGTGGCCCTATCAATAGGTTGTATGGAAAATAAATATTGCAGCGGGCCCTACCCAAGGTCCACGTGACTTTATGAACAGGTTGGATTGCAAATTAACATTACAATGGGCCCTAGGCCCATGTGACCCTACGAACAGTTTAGATGGGAAATAAACATCACGTTGGGCCCCCCGTTAGATGGAAATAAACATCATGTTGGGCCCCCATTTGAGTGGAAAATAAACATTGTGTTGGGCCCTAGGTTGGGTGAAAAATAAACATTAGGGTGGGTCCCACTTAGGACCCACTTATGTATGTATGGTGTCCACACCTTTCATCAGTGTAGACCTCCACCATGGAGTATGTGATTTATCTATGTCTTCCATCCCGATAGGACCTACCATGATGCATGAGTTTCATCCAAACCGTCCAACCATTTTGGAGGTTATTTTAAGGCTATAAGGCCCATCTTAGTGTGTTTGTGGGCAATCCGTTGAGGCCCACCTTGATTGATGTTAGGCCCATGTTATGAGGCCCATTATGATGTATGTAAGACCTATGTAAGTATGCCTATCTTGATGTACTTGTGGCCCGTTGTTGAGGCCCACTTTGACATATTAGAGACCCATGTTATGAGGCCCGTTTGATGTATTGGAGGCCCATGGGTCGAGGCCCAATAGAACATACATAAGGCCCATTATAACGTGATTCCACCATGGTTTATGTATGATGATCATTATAGTGGGCTATGCCTTGGGAGCAATGATGGTTTGACGTCCACATTGGAGGGACAATGTTGGTTAAATGTCCGCATTGTCACTCTCCCTAAGGCCCACTGATAGGCCCATACTTGTAGTGAGTAGGCCGTCTAGGCCCATATTCGTTATTCATAAGCTCATCACCTTATGACATGTTTAGTATAGATCCATGATTCATGATCATACGTATCATATGTATGCTTAATATGAAAAGTGACTGATCATAACATATGCCTTCGGGCATATCGTTTATGGGCTCCCTAATAGGCAGAGTTGCCCTGCATGAGCGCGCGGTATGCGCAGGATTGTTGCATGTCTAGCAGTATGATTCATGCACTTTGCATTTGTGTGGTTGTGATTATTGTACGCCCTAGTGAGATCAGGGCTATAACCTCCACAGACACATCGTGGGTGGCTGGATTGGATACCAGAAATGTTTAGTTCTAGCATATGGGCGCCATAAATGTCCCTGGGTGAAAATTCCTAAACTCGATGGTACCAGAGGATGACTCCAACGTCGAGACCGAGTGGATATACGAGTGCGCGAGGGCCATATACCAGTAGGCTGCGTCTCCCACTTTGTCTTGGTCGGTTAGAAAGGGGTGTGACCTTACCCACCTGAGTGAGGGGGCAATTTCTAGGTTGAGTTTGACCAGCTTGAGGAATCGGTCCGCTATCGACGAGTCGGGCCTGATATTGGCAGGAGGATAGTGAGGTCTCTTCCACTCTTCCAGTTGTGCGTTCGGATAGGAGCAGTAAGCTGGCGTAGAGTGTACTTTGACACCGGTGATTATCCATAATGAGAATTGTACTAATATTGATGAACTATACTGATATGTGGATTTAGATTGGCATGCTTGATTTACATCTCGCATCGCATGGTCTTAATATGACCGATAGCATTCATACCATGCACTGCATAGCCTTGGTACGGCTGTTTGCATTCATGTACTTATCAGCAGGTTTCCGCATTACTCTAACCTTACATTCTAAGCACGTTCGCACCCACGTACACCACCCTCTAAGCTTTCTATAAGCTTATACACGATTGATGCATGCAGGTGATGCCAAGATGCAGCCGTAGCTTCGCCGCAGTTGGAGCGTGCAGTCGAGCTTTTGGAGTTTTTAGCACTATCTTGTATTTCTCTTTATATGCACTGTACTCAAAATTTTTTATCATAGTGGATTTTGTGATGGTGTTCTTGTGGTTATTGTTCATGGGTTATGCTTGTGGTTATGCTCATTACGAATCAAATCATATTTAAAATCCTCCTTGTAGCAACCTAGGATCAGAATCTGGTATATAGGTGTCGGGAGCCAAGAATAGGGTACTACGGAGGCTGTCGGCACCGGATTCGGCGATCGGAAATTTTGTGAGCCCAGTTTCCGAGTTTGGTGCGTGACACTATGGGAGTGAGAATTATTATCACCTATCTGAGAAAAAGAAAATAATGCGTGATTATATTATGAGTGATAATATATATTACCAACCATCAGATTCTCCCACCTATGATCCGTATGACTATAATCAATGAAAACATCAAAATTGGGGAAATGAACCAACAACATGTTTTAAATTTATTCTCTTAAATCCCCTACCTTTGAGATCCAACCAGAAATGATCCAAGAGGATTCATTTCAACGTAACATGGTCTATCTTGCAAAAATTAACAAATCATTAGAAGCGCTTAATTCGCACCTTAATAAGGCAGAGGAGGTTCGTTCATCCTAGCCACAATTCATTTCAGAAATACAATGCGAAGAAAGTGATCAAAACTCACTGGTAGATGAAGTTGAAATTATGAATGAGGAGCTGGATTCCATTACTGCGCATATGGGTCAATTTCCCGATGAGTCGATCTCGATGACTGTCCAAAGGAATGATCAAGAGACATGGGTATCTTTCAAATACAATGATAATGACACACTTCACTCACATGACACACTTGATTTCAATGATGAGGAAGAGGTTAGTTTATTTGAACCTCAACCCAATCTCGGTATAGAATGTGAGGACTATGATCCCATCCCAAGTGTGCACTGCATGGAATTAGATGATGATGAGTATCATGATTCAATCTCAAGTGTGGCCCCTTCCAATGATCAAGAGGTTCAGGAAGTTGTCAACCATAGTGATCTACTCCACCTGTCTGACATGACTGATTTAAATGTGGAGGATGAACTACTTTCAACTAACCCTTTCAATCTTGGTAATGCATGTTTAGACCACTCCTCTGAATTGAATGATGATATGATTCGGGAGATGGAAAATTTACTTGACATGACCTTGGAATTTGAAACTACCCAGTTGAGGCTACAATCTGAGCTCTACACTTTAGACGATTCAATGCCTCCACCGAGAAGCTTCAATGACCAGAGTCGTCATATCAATGCTCCCCTTATTGATCTCTAACTTGTCTGTGCAGGGCAAGAGCAGGAGAGAATGTGTTCATCCGCTTCTAGAGATGATAGAATCCCTGGACAAATCATCACAGACTTTGATTCAGGAGACGAGTCATTTTTAGCAGAATTTCCCAATTCTTTGGATGATTGCGTGGTACACTTTTCATATTCGAATAATCCCATGTCAAAAGATAAAGTGGATACCTTGCAAGACAACATCTGGATAGATGTCATGGACCGAGAGAACCCTCATTCTGAAGCCCCTCCTTCCCTAGACTCTGAATGTTTACCATTAAAGGAAGAGGAGCTGAAAATTGAACCAAAGTCTGGAACTTCGGAATATGTTGAGACTACATTACTTCCTGAAAACCTTTTTGAATTATATTTACTTGCAGTCTCTGATTCACCATGGGGTACTAATTCTGAAACTTTTTCTGACACAGGTGAATCATATATACTTTGGATACCTTTGGCGAATCAACAACAAATTTTTGATGAGGTACATAAGTTTCTCTGGAAAGCATACTCCAGGGCATCCAAGTCTATTGTAAAAAGGGCTTTTGGATGATCCTGTTGAGGAACTTACTGAGAAACTTATCAAGATATTGGTCGGAAGAGGAATCTTGCGGCATGATCGAGTAGTTTTTCCCTGCTTTCATAAGACTAGGGTAGTTTGTTTTATGTTGTTCTAGGATAGACGGTTTATTACCATTAGCTTAGTTTACTTTCATGTTTTCACTCTTGTGCTGACCTGCTCTCACACTACGATCTTTGGAAAAAGCCTCTTGAGTCCTTCGTCCAGGTATTATCTTTCCATCACTTCTCTTTCAATTTCATTATCTCATATGCATTGCATGCTCATATCTTTCACATTGAGGACAATGTAGATTTTAGGTTGGGGGTGGAAGATTAGGTTACCTAATCAGTGTTTCTTGGTCTCGAGCAAAAATTGTGAAAAATTGTGAAAATTTTTAAAATTTTCTGGATTTTCTTGTGAATTCGAATTGATTTTGACGGTCATCTTTGATTTTAGAATTATGAGATACGTGATGTTGGTAATTTATGATTCTTATCTGTTAGATTTCACAGTAAGTTCAAACTGTTAATCCATGATTAGAAGTTTTAAACATTAATTGAGTCATGATTCCACAACACACATCTTGCTTGCACATTAAGGTTTCAATTCGATATTGAATTATAACTTGGTGATCATTAAGCATGGAAGGAACCAACCTGGGGAATTTGTCCATCATGTTCAATAAGAAAAATGAAAGAAAAAGGAAATACCCAGTTACAAGATAGCTGCCTGCAGAAAGGGTTGGGTGAACGAACTTCACCATAGGTTTGCTCCCTATATGTGTAGATTCGATTTCCCATGGTTGACATTTGGAAAGAATTAGGCGACTAGTTTTCACCAAAGGTTTGCTCTTTATAGGTGAGGATTTATTTCCCCTTCTTGGCGTTTCTTTTAATGAAAAAATCAAAAGCTGGAAGAATGAAAAGATGATCTATGCGGCAAGTTTTGGTTTAAGTTTTGCTTATCATGAATTCTCTTGTTGGTTACCAATGATATCCAGAAATAGAGAAGTGAATTTTAATGATGATAAGCTAAGATTATACTATATAATCATGGATCCTAATGTTTAGAATTTTTTCAATTGATGAATTAATACTTTGATCTTGATTATGAAGTTTACTGAACGCTTGAGTATAGGGAATGTAATGCCCAACATTCATGAATCTTCGACTTCTAGTATCTTGATTGTTTTTAAAAATCACTTGAGTTTTTAGAGATTGTCCCGTAGTTCTCAACTTATTTTTTCGCATACTTTGCTCGGGACTAGAAAAATGCTAGTTGGGGGTTGTGTTGAGGGTCGAATATTGTATATTAGACCCCAGTTATTATATGATTTTATGAACATGATACTGTTTAACGCCTGATTTTAATCGTGTTTATGATGCAAGGTGAATTTAGGAGTCTGAACTGAAAAGGATGCTAAAAGCATGGATTTAACACTCTAGCATCACCAAGGCATTGGATGGGACTCCATGGGACCAATATCGAGGACTTACACACTAGAGATAAGAGAAATTGTTGCCACTCACTTCAAACAGGCCTGAAAAACATCCAGAATGCAAGATCACAAGGTTCCCACCATCTGATCGGCTTAAAAATTCATACAGGGCCTGAGGACCATAAATTAACCGTACACGTCAAATTTCAGACATTGGATCCATGTGGAAGTGGCCCAACAGACAAATCAGCCCATAAACTGATGATTTCAGGCCCACTTGATATCTTGATATGCTTCGATTTTAGGTTCAACCCCTTAAGTGGGGAGACAAAATGAATGGATGGATTGGATTGCTCATAAACATATCAGAGGACCCCACCTGAGTTGGGTGTGCACAATGCACAAGTGCACTAGCTGCACACGGTTATGCAGAGACGGTCAAACTGTCTCTTGACCCAGTCCAAGTCGAAAACAGCAATAGCCGTTCTTTGTTGTTGCGAACAGAGCCACCGATTCATTGCAGTGGGCCACCATCTTGATACGACGGCTCGATCCGGAAGGTCTATTGAATTCCCACAAGCCCTCTTACCAAGGCCTAGGTGACAAAACTCTAAAGAACAGTGATAATGGGTTTCTAGCCGTTCACACACAGGACGGACGACGTCAAGAAAAGTCCAGTGGACCGCACCAAAACCCATCCAAAACTGACCATTCTCGACTGAAATTTTGAGGGGAATATGGTGGACGGTTCGGATTTCTCAAAAGACAAGGGAAGTGGGCCCCACCGAGAGTCTAACACTGACCGTCTACGGGCTCTGTTTATGTGGAGCTGAAAATCCGAATGGTTAGGATTGGTCCAACGATCCTGACTGTTAAAAACCGTCTAATGGTGGGCAAAGAAGCCTGAATGGCTTAGATCTTGCATGTGAACCGTCCACCATCCGAAAACTCCACTCACACATAAGATACTTTGCATTTTTCCATGCGCACGCTGCTGCTGCGTAAAGGAAGCTTCAACCGACCGACTCTAGGCTCTCCTGGCTCTATAAAGGAAAAGAAAACGAGAGAGAAGGGCATCTCAGTTTGAACGTGAGAGAGAGAGAGGAAGATAGTAGAGTTTTTTCTTTTCTTTTCTCTTTCTTTTTATTATGTTTTTGTTTAAGAGATCGAACCCATTCATGTTGGGCTAAACTTCTTAGCTAGGGCTAAGAGGTGAAGCTTGTAGCGTGACAGGGTGATTTTTACGGCTTGGATCCATGTTTATGAACTGATGTTGGTATAATTTGATATATGGAATGCCTTTAGTTTTTAATGGTTTGTTGTGACTTAAATTACAATAAATCTGTAATATCTTCTGGTATTTTCATGCATGTATGGAGGTTATGATCATAGGGATCCTGTTGTTAACCATCGTCTCATGGGCACGGATGGATGATGGAATCCTTCCCTACGTTCATAACTCTCTTCGATTGGTTGTGGATTAGCTAAATTTTGTTATTTACTTTGTCTCCTGGGCATGGTTTTGTGATGGAATCCGTTCTAATTTACATCCTTCTTATCTCTTGAAAACTAGATCAAAGGAAGTTCATATTTGATTTTCATAGTTATATCTTCCAACTGGATGAAGATGGGACTCAAAGTCCTGTTGAGTTCATGAATCGACGTAGATCTCCCTGATCTCTACAAGTGGATCCTCTGAATCCCTAGTATCCTATACCTCTGAATTCCTTAAATTTTAGATTACTATTCCACCATTATTCCCTCATATTCCCTGATTTAGATTTTATCTTATTTTAGTTCTAGTTCTGGCTACTTTCAGATTCCGTACAGGTTTCAGTCCCTGTGGATTCGACCTCGGTCTCACTGAGTTTATTACTACATCACAACCCTATACTTGGGGAGTGAACATACATCACCGTGTGGCCCGTCAAACGGAGGGTCTCGATCATACGTCATAAGCGGGCCATTAAATCACATAAAAGAGAGAGAGAGAGAGAGAGAGAGAGAGAGAGAGATGCGTGCGGGGGAGGGACCCCGGCACTATGGGTCCTCCCTTCCATGGATTACAACATACATCAAGTGGGTCCCATTACATGTGGGCTCACCAATCAAAATCAATGTTGGAGATCCCTTCTCCACCAAAATGCAAGGTTTAGATGACCTTTTCAAACTAGGAAAAATAAACGTCATGATGGGGTCCATGGAGAATGGCCCGATCATGGGATGAACATATGAATCTTGGTGGGCCATCAGTCACACCTAGGGTCCAAAGTGAGATCCATACCATCAATCGCTAGGCCCCACTTGGCCCATCATCAAAATAATAAAATCTAAGCCTATAAAATCCCCACCATTAGATCTTGGACTCCTCTTTCCACCGAGGCATTCTAGAGCTCCAAGGGATGAATTTCAATGGTTGGGATAATCTTTGGAGGGTGGGCCACACCTAACTCTCTAATGGAGCTTAGATGATTCTCATGGTTGCTTGGGAGATGGGTTTGAGAAATGAGAGAGAGAGAGAGTTGCAAGGAGAGAGACGGATGGGTGATGGAGTGATGAGGAGTAATGGGTGTACTTGGTTGTAAGAGAATGTTGACTTTAGGGGAGGGGTGGTTGTACTTGTTTGAGGTGATTGATGGGATATGTACTTAACATTTGATGTGATGGATTTTCTTGGTATTGCAAAGCATGGTGTTTTCCTTGAACTGAACCCGAGCCCACATCTCATGGCTCGGGTATCTCCTCAGCGTGTGAGATGCGACGTTGGAACTGAGGCGACGCCACGGTCGCAAGAGTACAAGTCTCAAGATGAGCTGACTCAGGAATACAGGATACAACTCAGGGTCACGCCTAATTGCTATATATGTATCATGGGTCACCGGAATTCAATCAGGAGGATCGCGAAAGCCTACGGAATGGTACGGGCTAGGATACGGGCCTCACATGATGAGTATGAAGGTAGATAGATCTTGTAATAACAGGCTCAAACTCTCTTGCATTCGAGTTCATTTAACTAGAACAACATTATGTATTTATAGAGGTAAGATAAAAAATGGGCAGAATTTTGAATTTGTTAATGCCATCAAATGATGTTCAGTGTTATCAAAATTTGAATTTCGATATCATCAAACCATCTTTGATTGCATCGACTTCCTACACAAGATTTATATTTGGGGGTAGGAAAAATTCTAATTGTCTTTCATTGAGCATCCTTCGATGATATCAACGTGCACTTCGATTCATCGAGGGACTCTCGATCCATTGAGATCTTCATTAATAAAATACACAAGGTTGCTGGACAGTTTTGTCTCATGTTTGATATACTAGAGGACCTCTTCAATTCATCAAGGGTTTAACTTTCGATGATATTGAATGATCTTCGATATACTCGAAGAAAATAGTTTTTTCTTTGAAAAACATACTGGACAAAACTGAGTAAGTTCCGATACGATCAAATAGACTTCAATACTATCAATAACTTACTTTGATTTCATCGAGGAGGCTTTGATGTTATTGAGGAGCGCTTAGAGTACTCAATGCAATCAATAATTTCGGTATTTCTTTCAATTTGTTGCTAGACAGAATGAGTGAGTCTTTGATAATATCGAACGATGTACGATGGATCGAAGACTTCTTCGATTCCATTTCTATGCACTCAACCAGGACTTGTGATTTTTCAGGTTTTGTTTCTTTCTTTTATACTCTTGGTGCTATTTATACCAACCCTACCAGAAGATGTTTCAAATCATTTTAAGGGTAAGTTGGGATTATATGGGGTCATATACCTGCTAGGGTTTGTTTGTTGGATGATGAGGCTATGACTGACAGATTTGATCTTGAACATGGCCTTCATCTTTTGTTTAGGCTTAGTCTTGATGTCTTCTTCCAAGAGTTCACTTGAACTAATTGACTCAACACTCACGTATATTGATAAACCAGGGCACTTTCAAAATTTACGATGAAGGTCATTGTATTCACTGCACAAAAATTAGGATTTAAGTTTTAAATTATAATCTTAAATTTAATTTGCATGATGAAACCCTAAAGTTTCGTCATAACGGTATTATGGTGTAACGTGGCAATCTGATCATGCATATTGTGCAATTTTTTTTTAGATTCTGATCCTAAGAGTGTATAAATTCTGGCAACACTTGAGAAAGTCCGACTTGAGAGGTGAGGATCACCCTTCAAGCCTTTCTACATCATGATAGTTAGTCTTGCCATTTAATTTCATTAATTTATCTTAATTGATTGTTTAATATTGTATTAAGTGGAAATGATGATAACTATTAGCTTATAACTGAGTAATTATATATATATGAATGATGATTGGATTTAAATTCAAATACCTGAATGTGCTATGGATCTCAAATACCTTTTTTCTAGGTTAATATGAACAATTTTATAAGTGTAAATGCTATTGAGATTGTTTGTGATTTGTTTTATTACTTATGATGTCTTGATGGTGTTTTTGAAGAGTCCTCGAACTAGTGGTGAATCATGTAATGGACTAATTGAGATTATGTTATGGACTTACCATTTTGAGGATCGCTTGTGCCATTGTGGCTTTTTGGAGGCAATCCCTTCTATCGCATCTTTGAATGAACTATTTGCTTTCTATGGCTTTGATTGACTATTTTCCCTATTGTGGCTTTTATGGATTGTTTTCGTATAACCCTTCGATGGTAAGTTTCACTTGTCGAACTACAATTGGCCACTAGTTGAGGAGGTTACCTTTAAATATCCTATTCGTTAGAGTCTCATGAGCCGGGGATGGTGGTATGGGACACTATGCTCGAGTTGTTGGCCTATGCTGGGTGATGAGCCCCCCATAGTGACCTTTGAGCTTTCTAAAAATGGTTATTTGAAATTGAAATAATAATGGTTGAGCGAATCATGAATTTTCATAACATACGGACTTTACCGGGTGGTCAATTTAAGATACGAAGTTTCTTGGGTCATTATGGGCTATACCATAGAGTATTTTACCAGGTTATCCTAAGTTAATATCACATGCATTCTTACCAATATGAGCTTCCTTTTCATATGGACTTTTCCGGCTATTTAATCGTCCTTAGGACATACCTTTGTGTACTTTTCTAGGAGACTAATTCACCTTGGGTGTCCTCATTGCATAGTCTTTTTCGGGTGGCTAGTCCTCCTTAAGTTGTACCTTGGAGCACATTTCTGGGTGGCTAGTTCTCCTTGGGTGACTTTTTTCTAACTGGATGTGCATCCTTAGGTTTTTGAGCATGTGCATGCATTCATGCATTTAACTATGAACATCTTTATGGAATTTATTCAATGTATGCGTATTTGATAAACTCTATCTTATTAATATGATAGTCATTGTGAAATATTCATTATAGACTGTTCCTGATAACTATGCATAATTATCTTGATGATACGATAAATCTTGCGGGTTATATCTCATTGGGATAGCCATTGATGCTATCAAACTGTATTCAGTGTGCAGGAAACGTAGATGATGCGCATGTTGGTGTTTATGTGGAATAGGAAGAGTCAGATAATCTTGCAACTCTCTATTCCTGATTTCATTTGTATTTAATTTGTACTGTCATGTATTGTAAAATCCTAAGACATTGGTTTGTATAAGTTTTCGGGCAACCATTTGAATATTCGGTTCTGTATATTTGGACTCTCTCTTATACTTATTTTGTTTCTATTCCGCTAAATTGCTAACTATGAATAATAATAATAAAATTGTACGTGGAATTTGAGTATCTTTAAAGGTTAACACTCGAGTTTTTAGAAAACGAGTAGTGTACACGGGTTTCGGCAACCGGGGTGTTATAGTATATGTCTAAGTGTGCATGTAATTGACTACATGGAAATCGGGATGCTACAATCTACCCCCCTTAAATAAAAATCTCGACCCTGAGATTTATATACATATAATTTATTTATTTATGTTATTAACTTTATAGTATTTCACATATTACTTCCCCCACTATCTAGAGTAAAGTTTCTCTATTTTGTTTTTCTGTTCTTAGTGTTTCGGGGCAACACCGAAAACGGTTATAGTACAACTAATCCTGACACATTGAGCTCTTGCATGGTTAGGGCGGTGAGTTCTCTGGTATCATCCATTTCGGGTGAGTCTTGAGCTTCTTCTTGATTAGGACATTGAGTCCATTGGTAAGCGTCCGGGATTTGGTACTTGGATCAACCCGCTTCTAACTTGCTTGAATATGATTCTGTAAATCCGTGGTCCCGATCATTTTAGATCCTTGGGGAATATCGTATTTCTTTTTTCATCTCACCATAAAAATTATCCTAGTTTTCATAAAGGATAGACCCAAATTATCCATTCATTGTTGAACCTAAGCTTTATGTATCCTTTATATAATGGGTTATAAATTTCCAAAATCATTTTATATTGACAGCTTATTACTCTCAGAATTTTAATTTATGATCCGTGTCCAATTTATTCAATATTTGGAAATTAAAAGCTTGACTTATTCCTAAAGTTACAAAAAAATTCCTAAGGTAATATTCCACGGTTTGGGGGTTGTTTCACGCTTGTGAGAAGTATAAAAGTTTGCTGTCTAGCAGCAATTCCTACCTATTTTTGTTATTGTCAGATTTTTATAGAATTTTTTACAAATCTAATTAGTTTGAAATGTTAGGAGGAGATTTCTGGAGACCTAAGTGAGGTACTAAAAAAATTTCAAACTTTTCCGATAAGTATACCTACCAAGACTAGCGGAAGTTTCCTAACGTGTTAGTTTTCATCAAAATGACAACAAAATTTAGGAAAATTGGAAAATATCCAATTCCGGTTTGGGAAACTAGTTTTCCATGCTTCGAAATTTGTTAGGATGAATTTTAGTTCATAACAAGTTTATTTGGGATTTTAAGAATTTTTCTAAATGTACATAGATTCATGGTCTCTAAATTCCACATCTAACTTAATATTTCCAATGGAAAACCCGAATATGGGTTTCTAATTCCTCAACTTCCTAATTCCTATGGAAATCCAATTAAATACATGCATCTAATTCATGATCCTATCCTGGTCAAGTAAAGCTTATGATGGTCCATGCCCACAGGCCCAGTTAATCTCATTCTTATGCTCTGATACAAACTGTAACATCCTGAATTTTCAAGGCCAGAGTTTATACTCGTGCCCGAGAAAACTGGGTGTTAATAATGTATA
This sequence comes from Magnolia changhungtana, assembly GCA_030180095.1. NCBI lineage: Eukaryota > Viridiplantae > Streptophyta > Magnoliopsida > Magnoliales > Magnoliaceae > Magnolia > Magnolia changhungtana. The sequence goes on along the minus strand of JASAUF010000502.1, from coordinate 8,577,436 downwards.
AATTAGATTATAGACACCTGTAATGCCCTGAAATTCGAGGGTCGAGTAGTAACTCAACTCTCGAGTTCCAAAACATCACTTATGCAACATAAATAATGATGATTAAATGTTGTCTGAGTTAGTGCAATAAACATGGGTGAGATTATACCAAAACAGTAATTCATACTCCAGATTAATTGTATAAAGGCAAGCGGAAGACTGAAACTGCATATATATATGTAAAAGAAACAAAACCATCAATCTCCAGAGTATGAACCCATCTGAATCACCATATACATGTATTTGTTTTATGAACAAAATGCTAAAAGTACAGCTAAGGAAATAAGTCCTGTAAATCCCGTCGATCTGACAGCCTAGTCAAAGCCACTAGAGTACTGCATAAATGAGAACTCGTCCTGGTCTTCGTAATAATTCGGCTCAGCCTCCTGAGTCGTCACCTCATTTGTACCTAAGACAGAGTCTGATTGGTGTGTACAACACTGTCCCATAACGTGGGAGTGAGTTACTAACTCAGTGGAACAATAAAGCATAGGTTAACATGTTATCAACTCAGTCAAGCAGTAATGATAAAGCAGTATAATCAAACACTCCTAACTACTCTTATTAATGCAAGTATGAATGCAGTCATGATGGATGCCCTCACCACACCCTCCCTAGTGCGACACCATCTTACGTTCGCGGCATGCTTTCATCCCTCAGTGCTCCACATCTTCCAGGCACATGCAATGCGATGATGAGCATGATTACCGAGTCGTTATTAGTCCATTTCAAATAGTAGGATTGGGAAACTAAGGTACCTCCCTTGTATCATTCCCGAACATGATCCATTCTAGGGTCGTCAATCCTAGTTAATCTCATACAATAGTGTGATTCTAGGTGGCTGCAAAGGCTGTCAGGGCTATTACACACAATGGTTACATCACTCCCCCATCACCTCTTTAATGGTTCATCACTAAGCTGATACAGGCCTAGTTTATACTTTATACACTGCGGCAAAACTCGTCGCCTCACCACAAATTCAAAGTATGCTCGAGGTCACTACAAAGGGCTGCCACGACTATTACACACAAAGGTTACACCACTCCCCCATCACCTTATCAATGTAAGCCGACAGCACGAATGTAGTGTCCCATACCACCATAATCGGCTCACGAGTCTAGTTGCTCACTGGTCACTACAGGGAGGCACGTGGCCCCAGCGTAGGCCGACAACTTGACCACGGTGTCTCATACCACCATGCCCGGCTCATGAGTCTTAGCGGATCGAGGTACCACGGTTAATGAAATTTTCACTGGTAAGTTTGGTACTCTAGGTTCAAGCAGCAGCGTCCAAACATGGTGAACATACATTAGACATATCGAGTTACTTAACGAGCCTGACTAGCTCGAGCACACGATCCACTGAATGACATGAAGTGCATAAGCATTTCGCATGGTGATACAGGCCTAGTTTATCCTAGTTATACTTTAGGTGAGCAACTATCCTAGTTACACGATCCATTCTAGGGTCGTCAATCCTAGTTAATCTCATACAATAGTGTGATTCTAGGTGGCTGCAAAGGCTGTCAGGGCTATTACACACAATGGTTACATCACTCCCCCATCACCTCTTTAATGGTTCATCACTAAGCTGATACAGGCCTAGTTTATACTTTATACACTGCGGCAAAACTCGTCGCCTCACCACAAATTCAAAGTATGCTCGAGGTCACTACAAAGGGCTGCCACGACTATTACACACAAAGGTTACACCACTCCCCCATCACCTTATCAATGTAAGCCGACAGCACGAATGTAGTGTCCCATACCACCATAATCGGCTCACGAGTCTAGTTGCTCACTGGTCACTACAGGGAGGCACGTGGCCCCAGCGTAGGCCGACAACTTGACCACGGTGTCTCATACCACCATGCCCGGCTCATGAGTCTTGGCGGATCGAGGTACCACGGTTAATGAAATTTTCACTGGTAAGTTTGGTACTCTAGGTTCAAGCAGCAGCGTCCAAACATGGTGAACATACATTAGACATATCGAGTTACTTAACGAGCCTGACTAGCTCGAGCACACGATCCACTGAATGACATGAAGTGCATAAGCATTTCGCATGGCCTAACCACTGTCGCCAACTGAAATATGACTCGAGTTCGTCAAACACATCTTACGTGGAGAAATGAATCTCAACCACGATCTCAAGTCAGGTACCGATTGTCTGGACTATAAACATCGTCCCAAACTCAATCATACCATATTCATAGGATGTGGAGTAAAACGTAATAAACAAAGTAATTCAAGCATGTTAACAAACATGTCATAAAGCATGTTATAAAGCACAAAGTAAATAAGAAATACAAACACATGTATTTCCTAAGTAAGCGGTTAAATTAAACAACCAACATGAAGGAAATCATATACATCTCTAAGGTAGTTGAGAATCCCATCTCAACACCTACCTAGGACACCATCATCCAACTACTTACTCTCACAAGCATTTTCACAAACACTTATAATACACTATTTCAACATAGATAGTGTACATTAGCGAAACATGTATTAGGGCGAATTCTTTCGCCAAACAGGCATTTTATCCATATATAATATATTCATACAGTAAATAATCATGGCAAATACATTTCCAAAAATTATACATATACGGTACTTTCTAGAATACACTATTTCAACATACATGGTGTATATTAGCAAAACATGTATTAGCGCGAGTCCTTTCGCCAAACAAGTATTTTATCCATATATAATATATTCATACAACAAATAATCATGGCAAACACATTTTCAAAATTTATACATATACGGTACTTTCTACAAATACCTAGAATATGTAAAATTCCATATTCTACGTCTTTAATCGAAATGGAAAACAGACAGCACTTTGTACATGTGCAATTGCATGCAGATCATGAATCTATAATTATCTGACATTGAAAGCGTTGAAAACCATAACCTATACAACTAAAGTCCTCACCTTTTACCGTAGAATCGTCACGAATTTAATAGGTTTGCCAAGCCTTCGTATTCGGCAGTTAGGTGACCTACGGAATGAAATAGGTTAGCTATTTCATAACCTACAACCTTTACAACTCCAAAACTGATTAGGGTTAGGGTTTCTTACCTAGAAATGAAGTCGGTATCACCGGGAAAGTGATGAGAATGGGGTGGTGCAGCTTGTGTTGTGGCAAGGGATAGTAGTAGGGAGTTCCTCCCACTTCTCTTACTCTTTCTCTCTCTTTTCTCTCTTTTCTCTCTAGGGTTTCTCTCAAATTCGTATGGCCATGAGAGAGAGGGTTCTAAGCTCCTTATATAGCCTAAAAATACACCAAAATAGACTTAAGGTCAATGTATACTTAGGTTATAACCAAAGCAAGCTAGTTTCAGCTCAACGAAGGATTTCTGGCAGCCCATTTTCTGAGTGCGGTCGGACTTAAGCTCACCAACCCTAGATCTAGATACCATTAAGTTTTCATTCCAGTAGGGTTTCCAGATCACGTGTGGCAAATCAGTTTCAGTTCAACGGTTAGCGGATTTCGATCTGAAATTCCAAGTACATGGATATGTTTATGAAATTTTTCCTGATCCAAGGGTGTATTTAGGTCAGATTCTGATGGTCTGGTTGCTTACAAAATGTCTGCAAGTAACAAGTCTCAGATTACTATTTGAGATATTTATTTTGTAAAGAAAACTAAGTGTTTTCACACTCCTCACCTCAAGCGAACAGCCGTGGGACAGTGTCTGGATTTAATTTTTGAGATGGTTGTCAAGCCCAGCGAGGTGGTCCCAAGTCCTTAACTTCGTATTATTCGGACTCCCGATGTGCGTTCTAGATCTGATACGGAGTTTCAATTTGCTCCCGAGAGTAGTCGGGTAATGAGTTTGATCCTAGATTTTAGGGTAACCTAGCGTCAATGATTCTATAAGTTTTGGGTCTTGCAGATTGTATTTAAAGCGATTCAAATGGATTTTATGGCTAATCTAGTTTAGCCCTTAGTTAACTTTGTCAAATTTCTAAAAGATTTAATCCTAAGTGATTTCTGGTCGAGGTGGTTCTCGAGCCATTGTACGGGATTTTTCGAGTTGTTACAATCTACCCCCCTTATGAAAAATTTCGTCCTCGAAATTAGTACCTTTTTGTACTCCTCGAGGAGCTGAGGGTAGTTCTTTCGGATCTCGGCTTCTGTCTCCCACGTAGCTTCCTCCTCTGTATGATGTGTCCACAGTACCTTCACGAGTGGAATCACCTTGCTACGCAGTACCTGCTCCTCCTATCAAGGAACGTGTCGGGCACAGCTCATATGTAGCATTCTTGCTCAACTGTACTTGCTCTCATCTGATAATGTGTGAAGGATCAGGAACGTACTTCTTTAGCATAGATACATGAAATACGTTATGTACAGCTGCAAGTGGTGTGGGCAAAACGAGACGATATGCCACAGCACCCACTCGATCAAGGATCTGAAACGGACCAATGAACCTCGGTGTGAGCTTCTCTTTCTTCCCAAACTGAAGGACTCCCTTCATAGGGGAAACTCTGAGGAATACATGCTCTCCGACCCCGAACTCAAGAGGTCGCCGCATCGTATCGGCGTAACTCTTCTGCCTACTCTGTACTGTAAGAAGTCGACGCCTGATAATGTCGATCTTCTTCGAGGTCGCCTGTACCAACTCCGGCCCAATCAAACTGCACTAGCCAACCTCAGCCCAGTAATGCGGTGCTCTGCAAGGATGACCATACAAGGCCTCATATGAAGCCATGCCAATACTCGCCTGGAAGCTGTTGTTGTACGCGAACTCTGCATAAGGAAGACAGTCATCCCAACTATCCTTAAAGTTCAAGACACAGGCTCGCAACATATCCTCCAAAATTTAGTTCACCCGCTCTGTCTGCCCGTCGGTCTGAGGGTGAAACGCAGTACTAAACTTCAATTTCACACCCATCGCTTCCTGGATACGAGTCCAGAAGATAGACGTGAACCGTGTGTCTCTGTCTGACACGATCTCTAGGGGAACTTCATGCAGACACAATCTCCCTGATGTACAGAGTTCGTGACTCTGATAGGGAGGAAATGGGCCGATTTGGTCAACTGATCCACGATCACCCAGATGGAATCATGTCCCTTCCTTGTCTTCGGCAACCCCGATATGAAATCCATGGAAATGAGTGTCACTTCCATTCAACTATGGGCATGGGCTGAAGTAGTCCAGGAGGTCGGCGATGTTCTGCCTTGACCTGCTAGCACGTCAGACAATGAGAAACATACTCTGCTATGTGGGTCTTCATGTCGTCCCACCAATAAGACCGTCTCATGTCCTGGTACACTTCGTGCTACCAGGATGCATCGCAAGCTTCGATTTGTGGGCAATCTTGAGGAGCTCCTGTCGCAAGTCAGGAATATTAGGAACACATAAACGGCCACGGTATCGTAGACCTCCATCTGTGCTAATTCTCCACTCGGAGTCCTCGGCGTCATTAGCTTACTCTCGAAGCTCAGACAACCGCATGTCGCCCTTCTGGGCCTCGATGATCCTATCATCAATGAGTGGTCACACCTGAATATCTGCAACACACTCAAATGGCTCCTCCACAATGAGTTTCTGCTCGAAGTCCTGCATGAACTCCAACATGTCCCACTCTGCTATCATCAGCGGAGCCGCAAATGCAATCGACTTCTTGCGGCTCAACGCATCCGCCACAAGGTTGGCCTTGCCAGGATGGTAGGAGATGATGTTTTATTTAAACCAACACGATTTAAATGATTTTTAAACTCGTAAGTATACGAATCAGATGCAGATACGGTACGTATTACGAGATCGTTCCCACGAGGACTGGTCGTCACAACTCAAATATATGATTCTCCTTAACTAATCCAACAGATAATGGAATGAATTACTAAGCACAATTCTAAGAAAAAAATAAAATAATTAAGAACAGGGAAGAAAATTCAATCAGAGAGAGAGCACTAGGACTTTCGAATCCACCCCTAATTATCCTAACCCTTGTTTTATCTGTTGATTCACCTTGATCTAAATTGATACCACTTAAATAGAGAAAGCACAATCTGTGTCCTTAATCGGGCATACAGACTGTCTAATTCCTTTAAGCAATGCCATGAATAACAAATCCCATGTCCTTGGTCGGGTACATGGAATGTACATTCATTAAAGCACCCTGTTTCTTCCTCTATAGGAAACTTGTTCTTGATCAGACACAAGCACCTATAATAAGCATCCAAACAACATCCATCTATATACTTTGATCAAGTTCATAGATGGAGAAATATGGAATTTAAACCAATCAAGCCCACTTAGAGAAAGAAATAAATTAATTAATATTCAAAGTAAATCAACCAATACAAGTGCTAATCAAATTAGAGGCTTCATCTCAGCCCTAGCTGAGAGGTTAGTGACCCATAAAATCCATAAAAAATATTAAATAAAATTCATAAAAATAAAACACCAAACCAATCGATCTCTCTCCCTTCTTCCTTCTCTTTCTTCTCTTTCTTCTCTCCCTGGCTCTGGATCTCAAATTCTCTGGATCTGAATGCCTTTCCCACGTCCAAAACTCCACTTTTATAGCTGCTGGATGGCTGGAATCGGTGGCAGAGTCGTAGACGGACTCGAAGTGCAATTTTTCGCAGCCGTGATCGGTGGGCCCCATAGAGGTATTTTCTAAAAAATCCACCCCGTCCATTAGATTCAGGATGAAATTTCAGTCAAGAATGGGTGGTTTTGAAGGTCCATTAACGTGGCCCACAGAAGAAATCTCAAAAAGATCAGATTTGAACGTCGCCGGGTAGCCCTTTTGTGGCCTCTGTATCATGCACGTGTGTACGCATGGGAGTGAACTATCAACATGGTTTTGTAGTATTCATGGCCCTCTACGTGATGGACGGCTCAGATCGGCCGTACAGGTGATGGGTGGGGCCCACTTCCTTTTGCAAAAACGGCCAGCGGCCAGGTTACGCGGACGCGAAAACAGGGACGCGATCGCTGTCCGTTCTGGTGGGGCCCACTCCATCATTTCTTCAATAAATCCACACCGTCCATTAGATTCAGCTCGAAAAATCGTTCAAGAAGGGTCAGTTTTGAGTAAAATAAGTGCGGCCCACTTGATCTTTCGTTCCACCGTCCATCCTGCGTTTGCTGACGATTCACGAGCGTGCACGTTTTTGCGACCAAACTTCCACCTAGGCGTGGGCTACTGGCACCCCAGGAAGTGGATGGACGGTCTGGATCACTGTTTTAGATGAAGGGTGGGACCCACAACTCGATCCAGCGGTCGGACGGCGTTACCGTTGGACGATTTGAGAAGAGGAGTCGGGCGAGCGCGGGTCAGCCCCCGCGCTGACCGTCCGGCCGGTCCGATGCACGGCCGGTGTACGTGTTCTGTGTGCACACTCCTAGTATACATGGCATTCCGTGATTTTTACGAGAAATCTACTCCGTCCATCCTCTTTATCTCCCTAATTACTGGGTTGGGACCAAAGTTGAGGTATATCCTGCTATCAGGTGGGCCTGAAATCAACGATTTGTGGGCTGATTTGTCAGTTGGAGCACTTCCCGAGATCATCAATAGCTGAAATTTAATATGTACGGTTAATTCACGTCCCCCATCACATGTGTGAAGTTTCGAGTCAATTGGATGGTGGGAACCATGTGATCATGCAGTTTTCACCAGTTTCGGGCCTCTTTGGCTTACTTTCCTCAGATCCCAGGCGTGTAAAATCTTCACTATTGGTTTTCTGGAGTCCATCCCGTGCTCTGGTAATTTTAGAACGTCAAATCCATGCCTTTGTCATCAAATTCCAATTAACGCTCCTGATTTCGTCCTGTAATAAAAATATAATTAAAATCCGGCATTAAACATTATCATGTATGTAAAATCAGGTAATTACTGGGTCTGATATGCAATATTCGACCCTGATCACAACCCCCAACCAGCATTTTGCTAGTCCCGAGCAAAACATGCGAAAAATAATTTCAGAAATAAAAGACAATTCCTGTAAATTCAAGTGACAAGTGAACAGATAGCTGAGATGTGAAAATTCTAAGATTCATGATTGGTGTGTGGAATTTTTCTCTTGGAATCAAGCTTACAGTAAACTTCATAATCAAGTTCAAAATATTAATCCATCAATTAGAACATTCCTAAACATTGAGTTCCACGAGTGTAAAGTATAATCTCGACTTACAATCAGTAAGAGATCCAATTGTCAATTTCATGATATCATTAGTAATTCGTGACAATCAAAACTTGAAACCAACACTTATCTCACGGATTAACTTTTCATTTTACCAGCTTTTGATTTCCTTTATGAGCAGTAACGCAAATGAGGGGAATCAAATTCTCACCTATAGGGAGCAAACCTATGGCGAAAACTTGTCACCTAACTTGCCTTTTTTCTTTTCATATGTCAACTATGGAGAATCAAATCTACACCTATAGGGAGCAAACCTATGGTGAAGATTATGTGATTAACTCTTTCAATTCTTCTTTATAAACTGACGTTAACAAATTTCTCAGGCTGGTTCCTTTCATGCCTAATGATTACCAAGTTACCATTTAATATCGAACTGAAAACTTAATGTGTAAGTGAGATCTGATATGGGAAATCATGGCTCAATCAATGTTTACACCTTCTAATCATGGATTAACAATTCAAAATTGACTGTGAAATCAAGCAGATGGCCGAATCCAAGGGTCATAAGTTACCAATATCACGTATCTTATAATGTTAAAATCACAACTATCCTTCAAAATCACTTTGAATTCAATAGAAATTCCAGAAAAAATTTTAAAATTTTCACAAATGTTCTTCAAGACCAAGAAAATACTGATTAGGTAACCTAATCTCCCACCCCCAACCTAAAATACATTGTCCTCAATGTAAAAAAAAAAAAAAAAAAAAAAAAAAAAAAAGAAGCATGCAATGCACATGGGACAACGAGAATAAAAGAGGAGTGATGGAAAGATAGTACCTGGACGGAGAATCAAGAGGCGTCCTCAGAAAAGAATATCATCGTAAAACAGGTTAGCACAAGAGAGAAATCAAGAAGAAAAAATAACAAAAAAAAAGAAGATCCTACCTATACCACTTTCGCAGGTGCTCTCGATTGCATTTAGCACATGCAACAAGCCTTTAAACCCCTAGATTACCCCTAGTGGACGAGTTGTAGTCTCGTGAGGGTTTGCAGTAATGTTACCCACAAACATTTAAATAACTAACTAAGAAAAAGCAATACAAGAAAACAAAAAGGCTGGGTTGCCTCCCAGGAGCGCTAAGTTTAACGTCTTCAGCCAGACAAGAATGGACCATGAATGAGTTAATCGTTATAACCAAGGTCCGCCAAAGAAATTACCTTACCACCTTAATTAACCAATCCCAGATAAGTGATGTGAGTTCCCATGAGCTGTGCTATCTGCAAGGAGGTAACTGACACTATCGTCAAATAATTTAAGGACTTCTGCTCGCACAACTTCTTCCATGTTAGGATCACGCTTCCTTTGTATTTCACGCGACATTTCCACAGCATGATCCATACATACAGTGGGGCATACTCCCTGTATTTCCGCAATCTTCCGTTCAATTGCTGCCTTATATGTTCTAAGAAAATTAAGCAGCCTGCTCGCCTTTGTCTTCTCAGAGTTTGAAACTGTGCTGTCAGGAGGCGTCTCAGAGGGATGAAGAGGTTCCACTTTCGCTTTTCATTTTTCAGTCTCCAAGATAGGAGTAGAGTCGAGCAGTGCATTGACTTCGTGGATGGGACTATCGATGTCAAAGTCCATGCCAGATTGTGCTAAGCAGGTCTCCAGAGGATCTTCAAAAGATGTACGGAAGGAGTCCTGCACAAGGCTCTCGATCATGTCCACTTCAAATATGTTATCAAAATCTGCGAATTGTTGTCCTGCATTAAAAACATTGAGTTTAATATTCATGTTACCAAAGGACAATTTCATAACTCCATTCCGGCAATTTATAATAGCATTAGATGTGGCCAAAAATGGATGACCCAAGATGACTGGGATCTGACTATGAAGATTCTGGACAGGCTGAGTATCAATAACTATGAAATCCACTGAAAAATAAAATTTATCAACCTGGATTAACACATATTCAATAACACCCCGGGGCACCTTGACAGATCTATCAGCCAGTTGTAATGTTACCTTAGTCGGTTTCAACTCGCCAAGTCCTAGCTGCTCATAAACCGAATAAGGTAACAAATTAACGCTCGCCCCTAAATCAAGTAATGCCTTCCCGATCTTATGATCTCCTATGCCGCAAGAAATGGTGGGAGCTCTTGGATCCCTAAATTTAGGAGGAGTGTTATGTTGAATCATGGAACTGAGCTGCTCTACAAGGAAGACTTTCTTATGAACATTCTGCTTACGCTTTTGAGTGCATAAATCTTTCAAAAACTTAGCGTAAGCAGGGACTTGTTTGATAGCGTCAAGCAACGGGATGTTGACTTGCACTTTTTTGAACACATCCAAAATTTCATCAAAGTTATTTCTTTTCTGTATTGGTGCCAGACGTTGAGGAAAGGGTGCTTTGGGCACGTAAGGTGGCACATTAGTGGCTCCTGGAGAGTCAGAGAGCTTTTGAACTTTGGATGCATTGGTGTGACTCTCTACTTCATCTTGATCTTTTGTTTTAGAATTTGATTCATCCCTAGGCATCTCTATTCTGTTATCAATCTGCTTGCCTAACCTAAGGGTAGTAATCGATTTGGCCTGTTCTTGATATTGCCCTTGGTTGGAATTAGAGCCAATCTCATACTGTCCCTTTGGGTTAGCCTCAGGTTGGCTAGGGAACTTGCCCTTCTCTCACTCACTCAATGTGGCAGCTAGTTGACCCATTTGTATTTCCAGCCTAGCAATGGATTGTGTATTTGCATGTAAGCTTTGCTGGTTGGCCAGTAAGGTTTGTTGAGTATCTTTTTGTAATTGGAGAGAACTCTGCATAAAAAGATGGAGTGTATCCTCAAGAGATGGGTTCCTTGATTGTGTAGGCAGTTGTTGATATTGTGGAATTTGTTGACTACCAACTTGGAGGTGCGGTTGCATGGGAGGATTTTCAGATGGTCCTCCTTGATGTGGTCCTTTTGCCCAAGAAAAATTTGGATGCCTAGCCCACCCTAGGTTGTATGTGTTCGAGTAAGGATCATTCCCAGGTTTTTGAAAAGTGTTCATAGCATGAACTTGTTCAGAGAGAAGTTCTGGGATCTTTGCCCCAGATGGACAAGATGGCGGGACTAGAACATGTGGCACATGCCTCCACTTGAGCTGTTTGTGGAGGTCCATTATTTAATACCAGAGCATCAACTTTCTTTGTTAGGTTATCAAGCTTGGCGCACAGCTCTGGCATGACTCCTATCTCATATATACCACCTCTCTTTTGTGGTTGGGGACTTTTGTCACCTCTATTTGAATAGTCCCATTGCTGGGAATTTTCGCACAAGGTTTCAAAGAAGTTCCACGCTTCGACTTCACTTTTGGTCATGAATGACCCTCCACTGGTGGCATCAACCATGCGACGGTTCTGGGGTGTCAGACCGTCATAGAAGTATTGAACTTGTTGCCACTTCTCAAAACCATGGTGAGGACATTTAAGAAGTAAGTCCTTCCATCTTTCCCAACATTCATGAAAGTGCTCGCCCTCTTTTTGTGTGAAGTTAGTAATTTCTCTACGGAGGGCATTGGTTTTGTGAACGGGGAAGAACTTGTTTAAGAACTTTTTAGACAGTTGGTCCCATGTAGTGATAGATCCAACTTCTAGAGAATTCAACCATACTTTCGCCTTATCCTTCAAAGAAAAAGGAAACAGGCGTAGGCGGATCGAATCATCTGAGAAGTTTTGGAACTTAAAGGTGGAACAAATGTCTAAAAATTCTTTCACATGATGATATGGGTCCTCCTTGTCCAATCCATGAAAGGATGGCAACAATTGTATGACTCCAGGTTTCAGTTCAAAGTGTGCTGCCGTAGTAGTTGGCAATACTATGCATGAAGGCGCATTAAATTGGACAGGAGCTGAATAATCTTTGAGAGCCTTAACTTCAGTCTCATTCGCCATTTCAACAGAATTATTTTTCAATCTTTTACGCAGTGTTCTTTCTATTTCAGGATCAAACGGCGCTAGTTCTATATTCAGAGATCTACGTCCTAGCATAAACTATGTTATTGCAATGGAAGAAAAAAACTAAACTAAGAAGCAACCTAAGAGAAATAAAACTAGACCTAGAACTATGAGATTTTAAAACAAGTTAAAACTATGTAAGTAAGAATGGGAAGAAAGAACCCGGAAAAGGAGATGAATGATGTCAGAAAATTTAAGATGTTCCTCCTTCACTTAGTAGCTTCCTTCCTCAATTCCTGTAAACCAAAAAAAAACCAAATTAGGTTTCTTAAAATAATGATAGAAAAATCCTAAGCAACGGTTAATTTCTAAAGATAAAATAAAAGAACTCTAAGTTAGTAAAACCCTAAGCTATGAATTATGATAAGAGAGAATCCTAAATTCAATTTAGAACGAAATAGTCCCCGGCAACGGCATCAAAAACTTGATGTTTTATTTAAACCAACACGATTTAAATGATTTTTAAACTCGTAAGTATACGAATCAGATGCAGATACGGTACGTATTACGAGATCGTTCCCACGAGGACTGGTCGTCACAACTCAAATCTATGATTCTCCTTAACTAATCCAACAGATAATGGAATGAATTACTAAGCACAATTCTAAGAAAAAAAATAAAACAATTAAGAACTGGGAAGAAAATTCAATCAGAGAGAGAGAACTAGGACTTTCGAATCCACCCCTAATTATCCTAACCCTTGTTTTGTCTGTTGATTCACCTTGATCTAAATTGATACCACTTAAATAGAGAAAGCACAATCTGTGTCCTTAATCGGGCATACAGACTGTCTAATTCCTTTAAGCAATGCCATGAATAACAAATCCCATGTCCTTGGTCGGGTACATGGAATGTACATTCATTAAAGCACCCTGTTTCTTCCTCTATAGGAAACTTATTCTTGATCAGACACAAGCACCTGTAATAAGCATCCAAACAACATCCATCTATATACTTTGATCAAGTTCATAGATGGAGAAATATGGAATTTAAACCAATCAAGCCCACTTAGATAAAGAAATAAATTAATTAATATTCAAAGTAAATCAACCAATACAAGTGCTAATCAAATTAGAGGTTTCATCTCAGCCCTAGCTGAGAGGTTAGTGACCCATAAAATCCATAAAAAATATTAAATAAAATTCATAAAAATAAAACACCAAACCAATCGATCTCTCTCCCTTCTTCCTTCTCTTTCTTCTCTTTCTTCTCTCCCTGGCTCTGGATCTCAAATTCTCTGGATCTGAATGCCTTTCCCACGTCCAAAACTCTACTTTTATAGCTACTGGATGGCTGGAATCGGTGGCAGAGTCGTAGACGGACTCGAAGTGCAATTTTTCGCAGCCGTGATCGGTGGGCCCCACAGAGGTGTTTTCTAAAAAATCCACCCCGTCCATTAGATTCAGGACGAAATTTCAGTCAAGAATGGGCAGTTTTGAAGGTCCATTAACGTGGCCCATAGAAGAAATCTCAAAAAGATCAGATTTGAAAGTCGCTGGGTAGCCCTTTTGTGGCCTCTGTATCACGCACGTGTGTACGCATGGGAGTGAACTATCAGCATGGTTTTTTAGTATTCATGGCCCTCTACGCGATGGACGGCTCAGATCGGTCGTACAGGTGATGGGTGGGGCCCACTTTCACAAAAACGGCCAGCGGCCGGGTTACGCGGACGCGAAAACAGGGACGCGATCGTTGTCCGTTCTGGTGGGGCCCACTCCATCATTTCTTCAATAAATCCACGCCGTCCATTAGATTCAGCTCGAAAAACCGTTCAAGAAGAGTCAGTTTTGAGTAAAATAAGTGCGGCCCACTTGATCTTTCGTTCCGCCGTCCATCCTGTGTTTGCTGACGATTCACGAGCGTGAACGTTTTTGCGACCAAACTTCCACCTAGGCGTGGGCAACTGGCGCTCCAGGAAGTGGATGGACGGTCCGGATCACTGTTTTAGATGAAGGGTGGGACCCACAGCTCGATCCAGCGGTCGGACAGCGTTACCGCTGGACGATTTGAGAAGAGGAGTCGGGCGAGCGCGGGTCAGCGCCCGCGCTGACCGTCCGGGCGGTCCGGTGCATGGCCGGCGTACGTGTTCTGTGTACACACTCCTGGTATACATGGCATTCCGTGATTTTTACGAGAAATCTACTCCGTCCATCCTCTTTATCTCCCTAATTACTGGGTTGGGACCAAAGTTGAGGTATATCCTGCTATCAGGTGGGCCTGAAATCAACGATTTGTGGGCTGATTTGTCAGTTAGAGCACTTCCCGAGATCATCAATAGCTGAAATTTAATATGTACAGTTAATTCACGTCCCCCATCACATGTGTGAAGTTTCGAGTCAATTGGATGATGTGAACCATGTGATCATGCAGTTTTCACCAGTTTCGGGCCTCTTTGACTTGCTTTCCTCAGATCCCAGGCATGTAAAATCTTTACTATTGGTTTTCTGGAGTCCATCCCGTGCTCTGGTAATTTTAGAACGTCAAATCCATGCCTTTGTCATCAAATTCCAATTAACGCTCCTGATTTCGTCCTGTAATAAAAATATAATTAAAATCCGACATTAAACATTATCATGTATGTAAAATCAGGTAATTACTGGGTCTGATATGCAATATTCGACCCTGATCACATCTGCATCTGATTCGTATACTTGCAAGTTTAAAAATCATTTAAATCGTGTTGGTTTAAATAAAACATCAAGTTTTTGGCGCCGTTACCGGGTACCCCTTTTGTGGCCTCTGTATCACGCACGTGTGTACGCATGGGAGTGAACTATCAGCATGGTTTTGTAGTATTCATGTCCCTCTACGCGATGGACGGCTCAGATCGGCCGTACAGGTGATGGGTGGGGCCCACTTCCTTTTGCAAAAACGGCCAGCGGCCGGGTTACGCGGATGCGAAAACAGGGACGCGATCGCTGTCCGTTCTGGTGGGGCCCACTCCATCATTTCTTCAATAAATCCACGCTGTCCATTAGATTCAGCTCGAAAAACCGTTCAAGAAGGGTCAGTTTTGAGTAAAATAAGTGCGGCCCACTTGATCTTTCGTTCCGCCGTCCATCCTGCGTTTGCTGACGATTCACGAGCGTGCACGTTTTTGCGACCAAACTTCCACCTAGGCGTGGGCAACTGACGCCCCAGGAAGTGGATGGACGGTCCGGATCACTGTTTTAGATGAAGGGTGGGACCCACAGCTCGATCCAGCGGTCGGACGGCGTTACCGCTGGACGATTTGAGAAGAGGAGTCGGGCGAGCGCGGGTCAGCCCCCGCGCTGACCGTCCGGGCGGTCTGGTGCACGGCCGGCGTACGTGTTCTGTGTGCACACTCCTGGTATACATGGCATTCCGTGATTTTTACGAGAAATCTACTCCGTCCATCCTCTTTATCTCCCTAATTACTGGGTTGGGACCAAAGTTGAGGTATATCCTGCTATCAGGTGGGCCTGAAATCAACGATTTGTGGGCTGATTTGTCAGTTGGAGCACTTCCCGAGATCATCAATAGCTGAAATTTAATATGTACGGTTAATTCACATCCCCTATCACATGTGTGAAGTTTCGAGTCAATTGGATGGTGGGAACCATGTGATCATGCAGTTTTCACCAGTTTCGGGCCTCTTTAGCTTGCTTTCCTCAGATCCCAGGCGTGTAAAATCTTCACTATTGGTTTTCTGAAGTCCATCCCGTGCTCTGGTAATTTTAGAACGTCAAATCCATGCCTTTGTCATCAAATTCCAATTAACGCTCCTGATTTCGTCCTGTAATAAAAATATAATTAAAATCCGGCATTAAACATTATCATGTATGTAAAATAAGGTAATTACTGGGTCTGATATGCAATATTCGACCCTGATCAGGAGACCTTGAACTTGAAGTCCTTCAAGGTTTCTATCCATCTGCGCTGCCTCATATTCAAGTCTCGCTGCGTGACTATATACTTAAGGCTCTTGTAGTTGTAGAAAAGCTCGAACTCCTCTCCGTAGAGGTAATGTCTTCAGAGCTTCAATGCAAAGATGACACCTGCCAACTCAAGGTCGTGTGTAGGGTAATTCTCCTCGTGCTTACTTAATTGTCTCGAGGCATATGCAACCACCCTGTCCTTCTGCATAAGGACACATCCCAAACCAACGCGAGATGCGTCAGTGTATATCGTGTACTTCACTCCTTGCTCTAGCAATACTAGCACAGGGGCGGACATCAATCTATCCTTCAGCTCCTGAAAATCTGCTTCTGCCTTCTCATTCTAGGCGAACTTCAAATCCTTACACGTCAACTGTGACAACGGCCTAGCAATCTTCGAGAAGTCCCGAATGAAGCATCGATAGTACCCTGTTAGGCCAAGAAAACTTCTCACCTCGATAACTAAGCCAGGCTGCTTCCAATCCTGAACCGTGGCTACCTTAGCAAGGTCCACTGTTATCCCATTCTTGGACACCACATCCCAGGAACTTGACTTCTTCCTGCCAGAAGTCGAACTTCTTATACTGCGCAAACAACTGGTTCTTCCTCAAGGTATCCAACACCGCTCTCAGGTGCACCTCATGCTCTTCCCGACTCATGGAATATATTAGAATGTCATCAATGAATACGATGACGTATCGGTATAAAAATGGCCGAAATACCCTGTTCATCAAGTCCATGAACACGGCAAGTGCGTTCGTAAGACCGAACGACATCACCAGGAACTCGTAATGGCCAAAACATGTCCTGAAAGCTGTCTTCTGCACGTTTTCTTCTCTGACGTGCAACTGATGATACCTTGACTGCAAGTCAATCTTCAAAAAATACTTCTCCCCCTCCAACTGATCAAACAGATCATCTATCCTGAGCAAAGGATACTTGTTCTTCACGGTGACCTGGTTCAACCTACGGTAATTAATACACAACCATAGTGAACCATTCTTCTTCTTCACAAACAGTACAGGTGCTCCCCAGGGAGACACACTAGGTCATATGAAGCCCTTCTCTAGTAACCCGTCAATCTGTTTCCTCAGCTACTCCATCTCACATGGAGGCATACGATAAGTCAACAATGAGATAGGTGTCACACCAGGTGTAAGATTAATGGTGAAGTCGATCTCGTGCCGAGGTGGCAAACCAGGAATCATCACATACACACCTGTAAAATCCTAAACCACAAGCGTATTTCCCAACATCGGACCATTAACCTGCTCTAATAGGGTAGCGTAGCTACTGATGCGGTAATACCAACTGACCTGCACTGGAAAAGTAAAGACCGTGCCGTCAAGTCCACGTGCTATCACGATCCGAGTATCGCAATCGATCTCGGCCTTCATCTCCACGAGCCAGTCTGTGCCAAGAATCACATCATAATGATGGAGCGGTGCGACCAACAGGTCGACAGTCACTGTCCTGCTCCCTAGGTCTATCGAACAACCTCTACACATCATAGTGGAATCTGAGAAAGTCCCTGTGGCAGTAAGGAGTCTCAACCCAGTTATAGGGCTAGCCTCCAAGCCTAACCGCTTGACTGCAGCACATGATACAATAGAGATAGTAGACCTAGTGTACACCAAAAGAAAGACTGGAGTACCTTGCACATGTGAAGTAACCTCGAAGGCCCTAGGTGCTAGGTCCGATCCCTCGGATGCCTCAACTGCAAGTGAGTGTACCTGAGCCTGCTGTTGACAGTTTGGCTGTGGAACCATGGCTGTTGAGGCGGCCTGAAGCAAGGTGCAGGTGGTCTGAAGGATGGATGTGCAGGTGCCATCTGAAGTGGTGGAGCCGATAAAGCTTGTGGGCGAGAGCGATCAATCATCTGCAGTGGAGAGAATCCGCTATCCCTCATCCGTGTAAAACAACTCCCAACAGGATGACCCTATTTTTCGCAATATGTACAGGTCACAATAGGGCACCTCATCGGAGCCACTGGCGCTGCGATCCTAGGAGGTGAGTCAGCACGAGGCTTCTTGCCTAGGAAAGGCCTGCCCTGAACATCTGGCCGTGGTCTCGTAACCATAGCACCATAAGAGCATGTCAGCCGATCAACATCCTGCTCCGCCCCAATCAACATATGAATCAACTCCGCATAAGATGGTATGCTGATACAGCACACCTTTGACCGGATGTCAGGTCGTAAGCCCTCAGTGAAGCGTCGAATCCGCATCAGCTCATCGGCGAGTATAGTTGGGACAAAGCGGCCTAACTCTGTAAAGCGATGCTCATACTCCGTGACTGTCATGCCTCCCTGTCTGAGGTGCAGAAACTCATTCTCCCTCTCGTGTCGGTAGGCCTGAGGGTAATATTTCTTATGAAAGTAGAACTCAAATGCTGCCCAGGTCCACACATAACCCACTGCGACAGTCAGCAGTATGTTGTCCCACCATAAGTTAGCCTCCTTCTCGAACATGAAGGCGGCCAACTCAACCTGTTCAGCCTCAGAACAATGTAGCATCTTCAGTATCTTCGAGACGCGGTCCAACCAGTACTCGGCCTCCTCGGGTCTGTGAGAACCCGTAAAAGTTAGAGGCCTCAAGCACTGGAATCGCTCGAGTATACCGTGAGTACCCACGTCTCCCATAGGGTACGTAATAGGTGTGGGCAGAGCCACATCCTCAAACTGAGCAGGAGGCTCTATAGGCTCAGCAGGACATGTAGATGTCGAAGGTGGAGTCGCACTCCTACCCTGAGATAAGGCCTCATAAATAGTGGTCATAAGCTGCTGGTGCTGCTGCTGCTGCTGCTGCATCTGCTGCTGATGCATCATCAACATCAACTGCTCAAACCTATCAGTAGGTAGAGCAGCCTGCGGCTCATGTGACATTGAAGAGGATGCCCGGTTCTGCTCGCGAACCAGGGGTGTATAAGGTAGCAAACCACTGGAAGGACCAGCAGGAGGCTGATCTGAGCCAGAACCCGGGCGCGTAAGACTACCCTTCCGGGAAGGAGTTTGGTCCATCGAGTCAGTGAGCAAGAGGGGTACCGTGCTCCTCGTGGATCTTCATGGCATGCCCTGTACAACATAGGGTACATCGCTTGTGAGATAGAGCATGGCAACACAATACGTAATCACTTAAGCATTCCACACACATCATAGCAAAAGAAGCTGCATGCTTTTCATTTACCAAAATTGTCATAATATATGGAATACAGAGTTACATGAATCATGACAGAAGATGCAGGGGAACTAATACAACCAGGCTTCAACTACAATAAAAACATACTACTAACTAATACATCCATTAACATGAAAACATAAACCGCCTAATATGGTAGGTAAAACAACTACAAACAACAACTTGGATGATTAGGCATCCGAATCAGGCAAATGAGGAGGAGCATTCTTGTCCTATACACAGCACAGGATATTCTTCAATGTGCGAGACACCTTCTTAAAACTTCTCTTCATGTAGGCCTTGGTCACCTCAAGCTTGGCTTGGGTCTCACAAAGCTCAACCCGAACCTATCCAATTTCTTGCCGCAGGGTGGCCTGGTCCTCCTCAATGCGAACCATACGAGCATCCCTCACAGCCTGAGCAGCGTCCAACTCTGGTGCTGCAGGAGGAGAGCTCTCCTCAGTATCTTGAGCCTCATCCTCCTCTTCCTGTATCTCCTCACTGCTTCCTTCTTTGCTTCCTGCCTCGAGGTCAACACTCTGCTCACCTGCGCTATCCGACTCATCTTCAGACTCGTCGAGTCAAGCTTGCCATTATCGAGGGCCGATCTTCATGTTGTTAAGTGTAGCCTCACTTATGACCCGGACTGGCGCAAGGTCTTCTATGTTAAGCCTATAGCCAACATCACGAGCCATCTTGTATATCAGGCAGCCAAATGGGAGCGAGAGGCCATTCCTGACAGATCGAACGACCTGAAATATCTGAAATAGGACGAACGTGAGCAGGCATAAGTTGTCCCCATGTCCAATCCTGTATAGAAAGTCCACCATCAACCGAGTACACTCTGTGCGGTTACCCGACTATGGATACACATTATATGTGAAAATGTGGTGCAGCAAACGGAAGTCATCTGTCAACTTCGACGACGAAAGACAGTTTCCTCGCGTCTAAAAAATCCGTCGACCATAAAGGTATCACGTGCGGTGATCCCTCTCTCGCGCACTCCTGGAGAGGTTGTCATTAGGAAGCACTTCACCATGTGGAATGTTCATGACCCGGGCCATCTCAACCATAGTAATTGTGTGTCTTATGCCCCTCACGGAGACCGTGAACTGAAGCGGCTCCAATGAGGGGTCTATGATATGGGCATAGAAGGCACGAACCGTGTTCTCACATGCAGGAGACTCACCTTCAAATATAGGACCCCATTCGATGTCCACCAAGTGGTCCATTATCGGGTGTAGTCCAAACATCCTTTCATCCACGTGAACTTCAAACACAATCTTACGGTCAGCAAAACGACCGTATTCGAAGCCTATCGGAAAGGCATCTCTAATTGAAAGTTGAGGATCTAGGTCCCGCTTCGACCTATACTCCCGAACCGTGCTAGGGCTAGCTTCAACGTCTACTTCTCTCCTCGAACGGGTTAGACGGCTAGGTCCAGCTTCATCTGCAGCGGTCTTCCTCTTTCCCATAAGAGAAAGGACAGCGGAGACGGAGAAAATGGCCGAAACTATGGCGAAGAAAGACATGGAAAGTGAAGATAGGAGAGAGAAAGGGTTGTTCTCCTTGCTTCACCACGAGCTTGGGTCTTAACAATGGTTGTAGAGCCCCAAACGACCAGGGTTTAAGAAGAAAGAAGAAGAAATGAAGTGGGGTAGGGGGCGTGCATGATTTTGGGACGAAATGGGGAGTGTATGGACTGAAATGAGAGAGAAATGGAGAGGATAGGGAGGTAGGTTGCTGTGAACGATGGGAATGGATGGGTTGTGGTTGAAATCAAGGGTTTTGCTGATTAAAAGGGAGAGTTGAGAGAAAAACAGCAATTTAGAGGGCTTGAAAGGGTGAAAATGAGGAGAGGGGGGCTGACGGAACAAAAATAGGGACCACCGCACGATTTTGTGGGTCTCACACAAGTCCTGGGGTCGGGCTGACCTGGACCAGACCTGATGGGCCTGACCGCGGTCGACCGCAGTTCTGCCGCAGTCCGGTCGGCCAGGAAATGGGCCACCGTGGTAGGCTATGGTCACCATCCTCCCAAGGTGCCAAATGCACCCTGGTTTTGTCCTGGGTCCTTCCGGATTACATCGTGTGGTCCCCGACTCCGTTTCGAGTCGTTCCGGGTCCATTCGAGTACATTCTGATAATAACGGTATTTTACTAAATTTTAACAGTTGGGATTGGATGGATTGCGATCTAGACCCCTCATTGACTGCCTAGAAGTGTTTTAAGGCCGACCCGTGCGACCAGGGTTGAGTACAGACTCGTTTACAGCTACCGTTTTCAACAAACTTCACCGTTGGGCGTAACTGGGATGCCTAAAAATGTTTCTCTATTGTTCTCGCACCCTCCTAAGTCAAAAGGCGTCAGCGTACATCATGGGAACATAACTCAAGCCCAGTGTAATCAAAATCATGCTCTGATACCAGGTTGTAACGCCCTGAAATTCGAGGATGGAGTAGCAACTCAACTCTCGAGTTCCAAAACATCACTTATGCAACATAGATAATGATGATTAAACGTTGTCTAAGTTAGTGCAATAAATATGAGTGAGATTATACCAAAATAATAATTCATACTCCAGATCAATTGTATAAAGGCAAGCGGAATACTGAAACTGCATATATATATATGTAAAAGAAACAAAACCATCAATCTCCAGAATATGAACCCATCTGAATCACCATATACATGTATTTATTTTGTGAACAAAATGCCAAAAGTACAGCTAAGGAAATAAGTCCTGTAAATCCCATCGATCCGGCAACCTAGTCAAAGCCACCAGAGTACTGTATAAATGAGAACTCATCCTAGTCCTCATCATAGTCCGGTTCAGCCTCCTGAGTTGTCACCTCATCTGTACCTAAGACAAAGTCTAGTTGGTGTGTACAACACTATCCCGTAATGTGGGAGTGAGTAGCTAACTCAGTGGAACAATAAAGCATAGGTTAACATGTTATCAACTCAGTCAAGCAGTAATGATAAAGCAGTATAATCAAACACTCCTAACTACTCTTATTAATGCAAGTATGGATGTAGTCATGATGGATGCCCTCACCACACCCTCCCTCGTGCGACACCATCTTACGTTCGCGGCATGCTTTCATCCCTCAGTGCTCCACATCTTCCAGGCACATGTAATGCGATGATGAGCATGATTACCGAGTTGTTATTAGTCCATTTCAAATAGCAGGATTGGGAAACTAAGGTACCTCCCTTGTATCATTCCCGAACATGATCCATTCTAGGGTCGTCAATCCTAGTTAATCTCATACAATAGTGTGATTCTAGGTGGCTGCAAAGGCTGTCAGGGCTGTTACACACAATGGTTACATCACTCCCCCATCACCTCTTTAATAGTTCATCACTAAGCTGATACAGGCCTAGTTTATACTCTATACACTGCGGCAAAACTCGTCGCCTCACCACAAATTCAGAGTATGCTCGAGGTCACTACAAAGGGCTGCCACGACTATTACACACAAAGGTTACACCACTCCCCCATCACCTTATCAATGTAAGCCGACAGCACGAATGTAGTGTCCCATACCACCATAATCGGCTCACGAGTCTAGTTGCTCACTGGTGACTACAGGGAGGCACGTGGCCCCAGCGTAGGCCGACAACTTGACCACGGTGTCCCATACCACCATGCCCTGCTCATGAATCTTAGCGGATCGAGGTACCATTGTTAACGGGATTTTCACTGGCAAGTTTGGTACCCTAGGTTCAAGCAGTAGCGTCCAAACATGGTGAGCATACATTAGACATATCGGGTTACTTGACGAGCCTGACTAGCTCGAGCGCACGATCAACTGAACGACATGAAGTGCATAAGCATTTCGCGTGGCCTAACCACTGTCGCCAACTGAAGTACGACTCGGGTTCGTCAAACACATCATACATGGCGAAATGAATCTCAACCACGATCTCAAGTCAGGTACCGATTGTCTGGACTATAAACATAGTCCCAAACTCAATCATACCTTATTCATAGCATGTGGAGTAAAGCGTAATAAACAAAGTAATTTAAGCATGTTAACAAACATGTCATAAAACATGTTATAAAGCACAAAGTAAGCAAGAAATACAAACACATGTATTTCCTAAGTAAGCGGTTAAATTAAACAACCAACATGGAGGAAATCATATACGTCTCTAAGGTAGTTAAGAATCCCATCTTAACACCTACCTAGGACACCATCATCCTAACACTTACTCTCACAAGCATTTTCACAAACACTTATAATACACTATTTCAACATAGATAGTGTACATTAGCGAAACATGTATTAGGGCGAATCCTTTCGCCAAACAGGCATTTTAATCATATATAGTATATTCATACAGTAAATAATCATGGCAAATACATTTCGAAAAATTATACGTATACAGTACTTTCTAGAATACACTATTTCAACATACATAGTGTATATTAACAAAACATGTATTAGGGCGAGTCCTTTCGCCAAACAAGTATTTTATCCATATATAATATATTCAAACAACAAATAATCATGGCAAATACATTTCCAAAATTTATACGTATATGGTACTTTCTACAAATACTTAGAATATGTAAAATTCCATATTCTACGTCTTTAATCAAAACGGAAAACAGACAGCACTTTGTACATGTGCAATTGCATGCAGATCATGAATCTATCATTATCTGACATTGAAAGCATTGAAAACCGTAACCTATACACCTAAAGTCCTCACCTTTTACCGTAGAATCGTCACGAATCTGATAGGTTTGCCAAGCCTTCGTATTCGGCAGTTAGGTGACCTATGGAATGAAATAGGTTAACAACCTTTACAACTCCAAAACAGATTAGGGTTAGGGTTTCTTACCTAGAAACGAAGTTGGTATCACCGGAAAAGCGATGAGAATGGGGTGGTGCAGCTTGTGTAGCGGCAGGGGATAGTAGCAGGGAGTTCCTCCCACTTCTCTCACTCTTTCTCTCTCTTTTCTCTCTTCCCTCTCTAGGGTTTCTCTCAAATTCGTATGGCTGTGAGAGAGAGGGTTCTAAGGTCCTTATATAGCCTAAAAATACACCAAAATAGACTCAAGGTCAAGGTATACTTAGGTTATAACCAAAGTGAGCTAGTTTCAGCTCAACGGAGGATTTCTAGCAGCTCCTTTTCTGCATGCGGTCGGACTTAAGCTCACCAACCTTGGATCTAGATACCATTAAGTTTTTATTCTAGTGGGGTTTCCAGATCACGTGTGGCGGACCAGTTTCAATTCAATGGTTAGCGGTTCTCGATCTGAAATTCCAAGTACATGGATATGTTTATGAAATTTTTCCTGATCCGAGGATTTATTTGGGTTAGATTCTGACGGTCTGGTTGCTTACAAAATGCCTGCAAATAACAAGTCTCAGATTACTATTTGAGATATTTATTTTGTAAAGAAAACCAAGTGTTTTCACACTCCTCGCTCCGGACTCAAGCGAACAGTTGTGGGACATTGTCTGGATTTGATTTATGAGATGGTTGTCAAGCCTAGCGAGGTGGTCTCAAGTCCTTAACTTCGTATTATTCGGACTCCCGATGTGCGGTCTAGATTTGATACGGAGTTTCAATCTGCTCCCGAGAGCAGTCGGGTAATGAGTTTGATCCTAGATTTTAGGGTAACCTACCGTCAATGATTCTACAAGTTTTGGGTCTTGCAGATCGTATTTAAAGCGATTCAAATGGATTTCATGGCTAATCTAGTTTAGCCCTTAGTTAACTTTGTCAAATTTCTAAAAGATTTAATCCAAAGTGATTTTTGGTCGAGGTGGTACTCGAGCCATTGTACAGGATTTTTCGAGTCGTTACACACCCCACCCAAGCTGATATCTTGAGAAAGCTAGAACAATCCCAGAACCTTGGTCTAATCCAAACCAAACAATGATCCCAAACCCTAATCCCAGAACTAAACCCTGATCCAAAACCCTAATCCTAACCTGAGCCATCACGAGCCATCATTCAAAGCCAAAGCCCACCCATTTGTGCTTAAAAGTCTGACAAATGGACTAATGAACAAAGTGGAATATCAGATAAAACCCACCAGTCAAAGCCCGGCCCGAACCAGGCTCGAGTGATAGTCTGACTACCACCGGCTGTAATCTAATTACCTCCACGCGCGAGACCTGTGTGTCCTCCGAGGAACAGTTGTCTCTCGTCCCAACACCCGCAATAGTTCCAACAGACTCACCAATTACTGTAACCATGAATGAGATAGCCCAAAGTCTCAGAACAATGTAGGAACTATTGCTTCCCCTAGTGCCAGGAACCATACCCAGCATGCCGACAACACAACCTAGTGTGCAAAATAGCTCAATCCCGCAAACTCCTTTTGCCTTCTCCCTCATTCCTCCAGCGAATCCTGTACTCCCTCTTCCGAAGGAGTCAACACAAGATCAACAGCAACTGACAAACGGGAGTAACCCACCAACACATCTCCCAACACATTACTCAGCACATCTCCCCAAAAACGGGAACAACATTCAACTTACAACACAGGTTCCCCCTAATGAGAATCGCGGACAAGAACTGGTGGATGCCCATGAAGGGGGTCAGTTTCGAATCCAACTTACTCCCCCAAATGGGAGTCATATTCCAGACTTGGCAGATGCCCCGGGTGGGAGCCATGTCTGTACATCACATCCTCCCCCGAAAGGGAGTGGAGTTCAATTCCAATTACCTCCTGCCACTGGGTGTCCGTCTTCTTTCCAACAACACCCCATTCTTAGTAACTAAAGGGTCGAGGAAATTGATCCTAATGAGGAAGAGGCAGCCCAAGCGTTATAACAAGGGGAAAGATACCCACAGCCTAACAACTTAGAAATTGAGGAGCTACAGGAACAACTACAAATGGTGCAAATTTAGCTACAGAGACAACAAGGAGTGGATCACCCATCCACTAAATTCAGGGATCTATGTCCCTTCCCAGACACTTGCGTACTTCCAAACTTTGAGGTACCGAAATTTAGAAGGTATGACGATAGTGGGTGCCCCACAACACATATAAAAGCCTTTTGTGGGGAACTCAATGCGATAGCAGGGAACGATGGAGCCTTGATACGGCTTTTTCAAAAATCCTCTAAGGGCGATGCTCTGGATTGGCACACATCATTGGATAGCCATCAAATTAGGACCTGGAAGAGACTCTCCCAAGCGTTCATTAACAGGTTTTCTTACAATTTGAACATGGCTCCGAGAAGAGCCAACCTGACTGCCTTTAGGCAAAAAAATAACCAGTCATTATCAGCTTATGTGGGATGATGGCGGGCCATGACATCTCGAATAAGAAACCCCAGCGACGAAGAGGAATAAATATCCATGATTGTCCATTCAGCAAGTTCGAACATCACCAAATATTTGATTTCCTATCCATATGTAAACTTCTCCCAACTCATCTGAGCTGGGGAGCAGGTAGAAGCTGGGATCAGAGCCAGGACCATCTCTCCATGGCCACATTAGGCCCCCTCAATCAAAAGGAACAAAGTCGAGGGGAAGCCCATTAGATATGAGAATGGAAACAGCACCACTCCTATGCAACGTACTATAGAAGTTAACAACATCGTCACCAACACTCAATTCAATTAGTACCCTCTGCGCCCGGAGCCACAGTAAAACAAACAGTGCCAACCACAGCAAACTCAGCAAGGATACCAGACACAACCGCCTCAACAACAACAACAATAGCCTAGGGGAAATGCGGAAAGTCCGTATAAGCAAGCAATGTTGGGCAAGAAGTTCACCCCTCTGGCACAAATATACAGTCAGATCATGACTATATTAGTGCAAAAGTAACTTCTCACACCACTCCAACCTCGACCTCCGCCAAATCCCCTGCTAGCAGGTTACAATGAAAATCAATATTGTGCATATCACCAGCCCCCTGGCCATCAAATAAATCATTATTTTGCCTTGAAACACGAGGTCGAAGATTTGATCAAAAGCCAGAAGATTGCAGTCACCCCACAGGCTAGCAGTACGGCTCAGGCCAACATTCTCCAAAATCCTCTACTGTCGCATCAAGCAGGACCTAGCACATCTGGCACCTCTACCATCAACAACATCGAGGAAGAGCATCCCCCACACTCCTCCCCACTCCACTCCACTCCACTCCATACAGGCAATCATGCCTAATACCAACATTCCCACACTTGCATAAAAGAAATTACAACATTCTCCACAAATGCAAAAAAGGAAAATTACAAACATCAACAAAAGAAATAAACAATCAATCCACAAGATAAGAAAATATAGTGGTTCGCTTGTGTGTTGTAACGCCCTGAAAATCGGGGGTCGAGTAGTAACTCAACTCTCGAGTTCCAGAACATCACTTATGCAACAAAATGAATGATGATTGAATGTTGACTGTATTAGAGTAGTGAACATGAGTGAGATTAAGCCAAAACAACATATCATACTCCAGAGACAGTTAAAGTTGCAAGCGGAAGACTGTAATAGGTAGACAAAATATATAAACTATGATGAGTCTCCAGAGTGTGATAACATTTCCAGGTTAAATAATTACAAGGACAATTCTAAAAATATACCTAATGTGATGACGTGTAAAGTCTCCTATCCCAAATACCATAGCCCCGTCAGTACAATATCAGGTCTTCATAGACCTGTCAGAGAGATACAGGGAGAACTCCTCCTCATCACCATAAAAGTAGTCCGGCTCTGCTTCACAAGCATCGCCATCACCTGAAACTCAACAAATCTGTTTGGTGTGTACAACACCATCCCGTAACGTGGGAGTGAGTAGCTAACTCAGTGGAATAATAAGGCATAAGTTAACATGTTATCAATACAGTCAAGCAGTAATGATAAAGCAAGAAATCAAGCACTCCTAGTTACTCGATTAATGCAAGTATGAATGCGGTATGATGGATGCCCTCTCCGACATACTCCCTCATGCGACACCATCTCACGTTCGCGCATGCTTACATCCCACAAGTTGCTCCACATCTTCCCGGCACATGCGATGCATGATGAGCATGATTACCGAGTTTTTAATTAGTCCATTTCAAACAAACGGGATTGGGAAACTAAGGTACCTCCCCGTATCATTCCCAAACATGATCCATTATAGGGTCGTCGTCCTAGTTAATATCGACGATGGTGTGTTTTCTAGGTCACCGCAGAGAGTACGCTGTATCATTACGCACAAAGGTTGCACCACTCCCCATCACCCCTTAAACGATTCATCACTATACAGCTATAAAGAAACAGGCCTAGTTCATACTCTACATATCGCGGCGAACCCTAAGGCACGCTGCAACTTCAGAATATGCTCGCGGTCACTACAAAGGGCTGCCAAGGCTGTTACGCACAAAGGTTGCACCACTCCCCCATCACCTTATCAATGTAGGCCGACAGCGCGAATATAGTGTCCCATACCACCATAATCGGCTCACGAGTTAAGTTGCTCACCGGTCACTACGGGGAGGCACGTAGCCCCAACCAGAGGCCGACAGCTGCTCGACCACGGTGTCCCATACCACCATGCCCGGCTCATGAGTCTTAGCGGATCGAGGTACCATGGTTAAAAGGGTTTTCACTGGTAAGTTTGGTACCCTAGGTTCAAGCAGTAGCGACCAAACATGGTGAACATATATTAGACAAATCGGGTTACATAACGAGCTCGGCTAGCTCGAGCGCACAACAAGTTGAACGACATGAAGTGCATAAGCACTTCGCGTGGCCAACCACTATCGCCAACCGAAGTACGACTTGAGTTCGTCGAACACATCACACGTGGCGACATGAAACTCAACCACGATCTCCAATCTAGTACCGATTGTCTGGACTATAATCATAGCCCCAAACACAATCAATTGTCATCCATAGCATGTGGAGTAAAGCATGATAAACAAAGTAATTCAAGCATGATAAATAAAGTAATTCAAACATGCTAGTAGGCATGTTAAAAGCATATTATAAAGCATGATATAAAGCATGTTGTAAACACTACATTAATAGGAATACAAACACATGTATTGTAAATAAGTGTTTTAAGTGATCAACCTCATGGAGGTAATCATACACGTCGCTAGGGTAGTTGAGAATCCAATCTCAACACCCTTAAACATTACAATTTACTAACTACTACTCATTCAGACATTTCAACAAACACTTTAAAATACAGGAATCAACATACATGACATATGTTGATCACAGAGGTATAAGGCCAAATCCTTTCACTAGGGAGTTACCCCAATCATAACACGCATACACCCATGACGGATAGTCATGGCAAGCAGGAAACCCAATTCCATATTCATTCAGTCATTTCCACAAACACTTGGGCCACACATTTTAACATATATAGTGTGTATTGGCCGTGGCGTGATTTAGGACAAATCCTTTCGTCAAAAGGGGTATTGCCAATACAACAATCAATTATCCATGACAATTAGTCATGGCGAGCACGAATGAGAATTCTATACTCATTCAGTCATTTTCACAACACTTAGAATGCACTATTACAACATACATGGTGTATGTTAGCAAAACATGTATTAGGGCTATCCTTTAGCCAAGTGAGTATTTTATCCATGTATAATATATTACTACAACAAATAATCATGATAAATACATCTCCAAAATTTATACGTATACAGTATTTTCTAGAATACGCATTTTCAACATACATAGTGTATACAAGCAAACATGTATTACGGCGATTCCCTTCGCCAAGCAAATATTTTATACGCACATAATATATTTATACGACAATTAATCATGACAAACACATCGCTGAAATATACATGTATACGGTACTTCGTACAATACCGTATTTCTACATACATAGTGTTTACAAAGGAACATAGATTGCGGCGATTCCTTTCGCCAAACTAGTATTTTAATCATGTATTGTATAATCATATATTAAATATATATGTCAAACATTATTCCAAAAGAAATATGTATACGGTATTTCTAAAATACGTAATTTCAACATAAGGCGCATTTACAAGTGAACATATATTTTGGCGATTCCTTTCGCCAAACTAGTATTTTATTCATATGTTATATAATTATACATTAAATAAACATGTCAAGCATTTATCCAAAAAAAATACGTATACGGTATTTCTACGTATACCTAGAATATGTGAAATTCCATATTTCACATCGTTAATCAAAACAGGAAACGGAAAGCACTTTGTACATGTGCAATTGCAAGCAGATCATGAATCTACCATTATCTGACATTGAAAGCGTTGAAAACCGTAACTTATACACTTAAAGTCCTCACCTTTGCCTTTTGAAACGCAACGAATCAGCAAGGGTAGCAAATCTTCCGTATACGGGAGATTTCTAGCCTAAAGAGCGGAATCGGTTAGTTGTTACGCAACCCACATCGATCCCACCTCAAATCAGACCTAGGGTTAGGGTTTCTTACCTTCAAATGAGACGGATACCGCCGGGAAAGTGCCTAGAACAGGGCGGTGTAGGCCGAATAGCGGCAGGGAACAGCAGCAGGGAATTCCTCCCACATCTCCCTCACTTTCTCTCTCTTTTCTCTCTCCCAAAACTCAAATTCGTATGGCTGTGAGAGAGGGTGCTCTAAGGCCCTTATATAGCCTAAAACATTCCAAAATTAGACTCAGGTTCAAGGGGTACTGCTAATATAGGATTTTCGTCACTTTTCCAAATTTCAAAAGGAGGTTCTGGTGGCCCTCCTTGAACCAAACGTCGACTTAAGCTCTCCATCTATGGATCTACGTGGGATTACGTTTTTGACTCGATCGGATTCCCAGATCGCACGTGGCGGACCACTTTCGCCGACGGTCGGTGGCCCACGATCCGAAATTCCAAGTACATGTAAATGTTCCTGAAATTTTTCTTAATCCGAGGGTGTAATTTGGTCTGATTCTGACGGTCAGGTTGCTCAATACTGACGCGTCAATGAATGATGCCAGATCACTATTCCTGATATTTATTTTGGAATATGAATAGTGTTTTTCACACTCCCTCGCTTCGAATCGAAACGAATAGCCGTGGAACATCGGATGGACCTGATTTTTGAGATGATTGTCAAGTCCAACGAGGCGATCCTAAATCCTTAACTTTGTGTTAATCGGATTTTCGATGTGCGGTCTAGACCTAATACGAAGTTTCGTTTCATTCCCGAGAGTAGCCGGGAAATGAGTTTGGTTCTAAACTTTAGGGTAACCTAGCGTCACTTGTTTTGCAAGTTTTGGGTCTTGCAGATCGTATTTAAAGTGATCCCAACGGATTTCATGGCTAATTGAGTTTAGTACTTAGTTAACTTTGTTAAATTTCTAAAGGATTTAATCCTACGTGATTTCTGGTCGAGGTGGTACTCAGGCCTTTGGAGTTTGTATATGAGGTGATCCAAGTTATGATACTTAACTAGTTTAAGATAGTGTCTAGGGTAAAAGTTCTTAGAAAAATTGGAAGATCAAGGTGGTGAAGGGTGAGATTTGTGAAGGAAATGGGTTCAAAGGCGGCTTTAGACTTTGGGATTCAGTTCTGACAAGTTAATGAAGTATTAGGATCGACCCATTGCCTAAGGTCATCTAATCCCAGGTTGGCAAAAATCCGGGGCGTTACATGTGTACACTAACTGTTTAGAAAAATAGCCACATAACTACTCCACTCATAATATCCTCACACAGTGGATATTATCGTTCACTATGAAAATAGGTTTTTCCAAGTTCACCTAAAACCCTCACAATTATGTCTTTCAAGTGGGCTTACACAATTCAAAAACCCCACACTCTGAGTTTTCTGGATCACCTCAGACAAACCAAAATAGAGAGATTTTTCTGACACAATCTCAATGAAACCAAAATACAGAAATTTACAATAATGTAAAATACCTGGATATTCTCTTTTTAATGTAAAATACCAAATCGGAGTAACATAGAAGTTCAATGTCCAAACTCACTTATGAAATGGTTCTAAGTTCTAAATTGATTTTAGATTTAAAGCACATTTGGCTAGCTTGATTTAATTTTGATTCCAAGAAATGGGAATACTTCAATCCCTCTTTCAAATAAAATTGGAATACAGAAATTCAAAATTAAATGCAAAGAAAGCTAATAAAAGAGAATATTAAACGAGCACAATATAGCTTTAAAAGATCACTAACTTATCTCTCAGAGTGGCACATTGATTTAGCTTGAATTGAATGAAAAACTTTAAAATTCATGCTCTATTTATAAGTGAAAGAATCGCGTTCATGACTGGTCTTAAGGACACCACGACTGGTCGTAAGACCAACATATTTTTGAAATTTTGAGCGCGATAAGATAAAGCCGTTCCACGACTGGTCGTAGGCCCTTCACGACCGGTCGAGAGACCTCCCCGACTGGTCGTGACCGGTCCACAGCTAGTCATGTGGACCCAGATTTAGTTGTTGGACTTTGAGTTGAGGCTATAGGACTGGTCTAGAATGAGTCAAGCATTGTTCACACGATCGGTCGAGTAGTCTCCAGGACTGGTCGAGGCTTAACAAAAAATTCTGAAATTTTGTAATAAACTTAGGACTGGTCGAGGAATTTCTTAGACTGGTCAAGCCAGTGCTAGGACTAGTCGAACAGAGTCCAAGACTAGTCGAGAAATAGTCTATTCACTTAGAAAATTATCTAATTGAATTATGCATTCAAAATGACCTACCCTATGGTAAATCTAGGGTCATTCGTACCTTATACATGATGTATGAACATTGAAACTTCTTTTTCTTCAATTGATAGTCGTTCTTTGAAGTTTGCAAAGCTTGAGATCTTGTCATAAGATGAAGCTTGAACTTGAATCTCTTGAAGCTTAAAATTGACTAACGTTGAATCTTGAACTTGAGTATCAAAATCTAGGAATGTTGTCTTGACTTGTACGAATCTTTGAAAATCTTGAACTCTTGAAGCTTGAAAGCTTGAATTCACAATTGATGTTGTACATGAACATGAACAAGTAATCTTGCCTTTGAAGTTTTTGAACTAAAGACCCTTATCCTTGAGAGATGCATGGACTTCATTATGTAGATGAGCTACACAAGACACAAATTTCAAAAGAGGTTTTGGCATGAGGGCCTAATATACATCGCAATGGGCCTCATACAAGGGCTACATGCACATCACTATGGACCGCATCACATGGCCCTAATAGATGTCACGGTGGGCCGCATCACATGGGCCTTGAATACATCATAATGGGCCTCCCTCATAGGCCTCATATACACAACAGGTGGGCCCTGCTCATGGGCCTCAAATACATAACATGTTGGCCCCACACATGGGTCTCGTACGCATCAAACAAGCCACATATCTGGGCCTCGAATACATAAAAAGGACTATGCGTCATGGGCCTAATACATATCACAATGAGCCTTGCCTATAGGCAACGAATACATCACAATGTACCTTGCCCATGGACTTCAGATTCAAACAGGTGGGCCCCATCATATGGGCCTTAAATATAAGGGAGGTGGGCCCTATCACATGGGCCTTAAATATACATCATGATGGGCCTCATGGATGGGCTACACCAATGGGCTTCAAGTGGGCTTAAACCACACCAAAAATCATTTCAATAGTTGTAGGTGTAACATGTGTATCACTATACACTTGCATTCCATGGGGCACATGGCCCACTAATGATGATTGGCACTGTCTAATCATTGTCCAAGTAAATTAGCACCATCTAGACACTTTCCATGTAAACAGCACCATCAAAACATTGCCTATGTAAATCAACACCATCTAAACATTGGACAACACCATCCAAATATTGTCCATGTAAATCAGTACCGTCCAGATATTGTCCAGCATCGTCCAAATATGTGGATGGTGTGGATGAAATGCATATAACATGGTGGGGTCCCATAGAACCATCCAGGCACGGACGACCTAGAATACAAAACATACATCACGTGGGCCCCACTCGTCCAGAACGGACGGACGGTTAGGGTATAGAATACATATATCCAGAGAGAGATGATGGTTTGAATGTAACACATACATCATGGAGTCCACGTGTGGGCCCCATGTAGCTGGATGACATGGATGAAACATTACATCATGGTGGTGTCCACCGTCCAGCCATTTGAACGGTGGAATAAAACACATACATCATGGTATGCACCACCATCCAGTCATCTGGACAGCGGATGCAAAATTGATGGACGGCATTGATAGACACATGCATGTGGAGTCCACATGTGCGTCGATCCCACAACTGCTCTACAGCATGGATGAATCACATATATCATGAGTGGGGTCCATAGGACCGTCTAACCTGTCCAGCACCGTCCAGATGGTCTGGAAGGTGTGGATGAAACAAATACATCATGGTGTGGCCCCACAGGGCCGTCCAACCTGTCTAGCACCGTTTAGATGGTCTGGACAGTGTGGATGAAACAAATACATCATGGCGTGGCCCCACAAGGTCGTCCAACTTGTCCAGCACCATTTAGATGGTCTGGACAGTGTGGATGAAACAAATACATCATTGTGTGGCCCAACAGCAGGTGGGCGGTTGGGATCTAACACATATAATCACGTGGGACCCACTGAACTTGCTGACGACAGCCAGCAGATGGGTCTCACCATCTGGACGGTTTAGATATAACACATGTATCATGTGGGACCCATAAAACTTACAGACGTCAGTCAGCCAGTTGGGGTCCCACCGTTGGATGGTTTGGATGCAACACACGCATCATGGTGGGCTCCACGGTGATGGATGGCATGGATATGTCACACGCATCGGGTGGGCTGCACATCAAGAGGGAGAGGGAAAGAGAGAGAGAGAGAGAGAGAGAGAGAGAGAGAGAGAGGGGAGGGACCCCACCACTACGGGCCCTCTCATACATATATCAAGATGGGTCCCACATGTGCGGGCCCTCAAATCACAAAATCAATAAATCAAAGCACCCACCGCCAGGTCTCCTCTTCCTTCTTACGTTAATGCATGCTAGAGCTTCAATGGATGTACTTCAATAGTTGAGATTAATCATGGAGGGTAGGATTGGATGGTAGAAAGGTGGGCCACAACTAGCTCTTTCTCATGGAGAGCTTGGACGTCCACCTCCCTTGGTTACTTGGGAGAATGAGTTTGAAATGAGAGAGAGAGAAAGGATGGGATGTAAGAGAGAGAGGGATGAGTGAGTGAGTGATGGGTGATGTGTACTTGACATGTAAGGGATGGATTGTAAGAGAGAAAGCTGACTTTGGGGTTGGTGTTGTACATGATATGATGTGATATGGTACTTGATTAATTGATGTGATTAATGAGACATTCCCTAGGGATTGCAAACACGTGGCTTTTTCCTCGAACTAAACGCAGGCCCACATCTCCTGCCCCAGGTATCGCCTCAGCACGTAATACGCGGCATCGGAACCACGACGACGGCGCGGTCGCAATGGTATAAGTCTCGAGTCGAGCCGACCGTAGAAAACGAGATACGACTTAGGATCACGCGCAAACGCCGGTCATAGATCACGGGTTGTCGAAATTTGACCTGGAGGACCGCGGAAGCCAATGGAACGGTACGGGCTAAGATACGGTCCTTCATGTATGGTCAATCAGAGTGGGTGCTAGGTTGAGAAAATGGTCAAAGAAGTAAACCCCCACAAGGCCACTATAAAAAATCGTCTGAAGGAGGAGATACAAAGGAGAAGACTTGATACATACCTCGATGACTTGATAGAAACCAGTTAAAGACCAACTGATGCAGCGACTAGCTTTGTCCAACCCATCATACAAATGAGCAAGGAGTGCCACATTCTAATTATAAGGCATGGGAAAAGTGATGTCAGCCACAAGTGACAATAGGTGGGAACTCACCAACTCATTCCCGTGGCAAAATATCATCGCCCCCATGGTAAATAAAATTAAGGCACAGGCCTTCACAATGGCCGCAGCTTTGGTCTCAGGAATGCGTCGAGCAAAATTCGAGAACAGCCAAAGCAACTTGAACCGATGGCCAGAAAAATCCAGAGGATCTGACATCATCCCCAACAATCTCATCCAATCAACAGCAGAAGGTATTAGAAGATCCTCCTCAAACGGAACTGATCCCCCCTCGTATCTAAGACCCAATTGCATATAAATGTCATAGGGGGTGATCCCCCATTCCCCGAAGGGTAAATGGAAAGTATGTTTCTCTACATGTCATCGCTCTGTCAATACATACAAAAGGGACATGTTCGTCTTGCTCAGACGAACCCGGAACAAACTAGCAAAAGAAGTGTGCCTCAATACATCGAAAATAGAGGCTGAGGATCCTTAAACTAATCCGACCAATGAGTCCTAACTCTACACCCCCTCAAAACCGTAGGAGCACCACCTTCCCGAGCCACATCAGACAGGTGTTGACCCTCTCGGGGAACATAGCACAAATCGGCTGAATGATGAGAAGGACCAGCCTTATTATGACGACGACGAGGCATGCTGTATAAGCAAAGTTCACAGGTAAGCACCCTTCCCATAATAAAGTCCAGGGCCCATAGAACCCAAAGTCAAAGCAAAGTCAAAGTTCAGAGCCCAAAGTCAAAGCCAAAGTCAAAGTCAAAGTCAAAGCCAAAGCCCATTAATCCCAAAGACTAAAAGCCCAAGGCCCATTGTTCAAAGCCCACGAGATCTAAAAGGCAAGAGCCCACCAAGGCCCAAGAGCCCAAACCCATTGTCCAAGGCCAGACCCATTTCTCATAAGCCCAATTTCAAGGCCCATGGCCCACATGTCCAAATAAGGCCCATATCCACAATCCATGATTTAGGGCTCACTTAAAAAAATTTAATCCATACATGGCCAAAATTGTGACGAAAAGTGTGCTCTGCTCGACAAATGATGGCCCATCATCAAGATCCACACCATCAGAATACTCAAGTGGGCCCCAAATCATCCATCTTATGGTCTAGATCATCATAAAAAGAGAGAAGAAAACCAGCAAAACAGAAAAAAAGGATCAAAAGAGTGGGGCCCCTTTTCTTATCACACCCCACTTAAATAAAATCACAAAAAATCCAGCAATTCTTTGTCCAAAACAGGAATTTCCAACAAGATCTAATGGCTGGAAATCCTCCCAAAACAATCAACGGTCCCGATCATGGCACTCTTAGGCCGAAAAGGAAGATCCAAGACTACAAATGGTCGCTCCCAGCATCTCACAAAGGTAATCCAGCCAAAATCCAGCAAGAATAACAGCAATTCATAGATCATCCACCTGGAAAAATGGAGCAAGGAGAAGCTACAAAAAAGAACAAAGATCAACAACCAGAACCTTCTAGGGAGCAACAATGGAGTCCTTGGCGGATGGGGAAGAAGCTGAAATAAGGAATGGGAATGCCATGATTGGACCAGCGCCCACATCGGACCGCTGGATAATAGGGTACGGGGCGGTAACCGGACTGCCATTGGCGACAGTTGGACTGCCGCCCTTGCTCAGAAGCCCATGCAACAGCCCAGTTGTCCCCTTTACAGAGATGGGATAGACGACCCCCCACCGAATCTGGCAGACCAAAGCATGAAAAGCCAAAAAGGGAGATTCATCTCATTAAAAGGCTCCAAATCTCGCGAGAAATTCAAAATCTCACGAAAAATTGGGAATCTTGATGAGTTAAATGATAAATTGTTGGGAAAAAATGAAAATATCAAAAGAAAATTCTATAAAATTACCAAAAAATCATAGTTAATACCCCATTTAACGTATTAGTGGAGGCCATCTGACTATTTGATTTAGATAGCAAATAAAAACCGAACAACAACGCCCCACCCGCGAGATCGAACGGATATTTTCCAATAAAAAAATAAAAAAATCTAAAAATACTTTCAAAATAAAATCCCCAAGAAGTCTAGTTCTAAAGAGGATAGTTTCCAAATAAAAAATTTTCAAAAACGTACGTGGCACGTAGTATGCTGAGGAATCTTCTATATTCTCCAGTTGCCGTCAGGGCAAATAACCAAATAAAATTTGATTCCTTTCGGTTTCCCGGAGGATGATCGAATCCGTACAAGATACAAGTATGGTTGGCCCGATCTCCATATCCAGACAACCGTACAAGGCGGATGCAAGTGAAAATGATTTGATCTATCTCTGGAAAGAATAATCAAACTTAAAGTGAAGATAATTCACTATAACTAAAGTATCAGAATTAGCAGACTGCATGGTAAAAGATTACCCTCACACACCTAGTCCAGGATGCTTGGAAAGTCTGATCAAGTCCAAGTCGACATAGTAAGTTCCCCGTAAGGCCGCAGAACGCGTAGGGCATCTAACTACTTTGACGATCAAATGAAACAAGTATTCCTAGGGTGACTATGTAGCAAAGGAAACAGATAGTATCAGACTCCTCGTAAAGCTGCGGAACGTACAGAGGCCTTACCTTTCAGACTTACCCTCCAATGCTATTAACAATCTGACATGAAAGTGTTGTAATTGGTGACCCGTAATGTTGCATCAACACGCAGGGACAATCACAATGTTTTCCTAAAAAATGCATGATATGTGCAAGTCATCTCTTTTCCAAACAGTCAGTCAACTGACAATGATACAATGGCAGGTAATAAATTCGAACCACTACCTTTTCTAACCAGAAGGGTAGGGTGTCCACTCGCTTTGGCGCTCGGTTGCTTGCAACCTCAGCCAAAGAGGGACATTTGTAGACACCCCACACAGGCTGATATCTTGAGAAAGCTAGAACAATTTGAGATCCATGGTCTAATCTAAACCAAACCCTAATCCCAAACCCTGATCCTAAACCTTAATCGCAGAAACAAACCTTGATCCAAAACCCTAATCCTGACCTGAGCCATCAGGAGCCATCATTCAAAGCCAAAGCACACC
The DNA here is from genome assembly GCA_030180095.1 of Magnolia changhungtana. Classification (NCBI taxonomy): domain Eukaryota; kingdom Viridiplantae; phylum Streptophyta; class Magnoliopsida; order Magnoliales; family Magnoliaceae; genus Magnolia; species Magnolia changhungtana. Next base: position 8,538,387 of record JASAUF010000502.1, on the reverse strand, counting down.
CATTTGAGTTTAAAAGCCTAAAAAATGGATTACTGGACAAAACAGAACATCAGATAAAGCCCACTGGTCAAGGTCTGGCCTGAACCAGTTTCGAGTAGTAGTCTGACTACCGCCGGCGGTAATCCAATTACCTCTACGCGTGAGACATGTGTATCCTCAGAGCAAAAACTTCTCTCATCCCAAAGTCAACTTTCTATAGATTTACCCCTCCAACCTACCTTATTTACCATCCTAACAAGCCCAAGAGCTAATGAGAGCATGCCATGTGTTATTCCTCTCTCCTCAGTCAACCCCAAGCTACCATGTCAGCTTTTACCACTCTCATACTCAGTAATTACAACAATGTCATTGGAGAAGGCTATAAATAGCCCTCTCCTCTTCACATTTCACACAACAACTTTTCATTTCCAAAATCCAAGTGAGGAAGAGAGAGAGAGAGAGAGAGAGAGAGAGAGAGAGAGAGAGAGAAAGGAAGAGAGTGAGGGTGAGGAGTTCCCAAGCTTCAAAGATTAGATTTTTCAGCTACATCTTTAGCCTCCTCCCAACCCTCTCAACCTCATGTCTAGCCCGGATTGATCATGGTGCAATCCATGTCTTAGCCTACTCAAGATCAAGCCAAAGATCTTTTCATTTTACATACAAATATTCATCATGACATCTATTCCCTTCTCAACTCCCCTGCTTCTCTAGATCTCTAGTGAACATATGCTCTGTGACTTGTTGTATATCGATCGAGTCACATCAGAAATTCCTAGTGATCAAGCCCACTTTTCTTTACCCTTTTACATAAGCATCATTACATCTGCCTTCTAGACGCATCGTTGGATGTATGCTCTCTGGCTTGCCAAAATCTCAGATCTTGCCACATCAGAAATCCACGTATGCCTAGTCCTATTTCGACTACATCTTTCATCCCTTGAGATTTTCTTACCATACTAAGCAGAGACCGTACATTTATACGGGCAAAAAGGGTACCTAATACCTTCCCCCTTTGTAACTGAGGTCCCTTACTCGGAATCCCGGATCAGAGACCAGGAGTCAATCTAAGGTGGGAGGATCTTCGGATTTCTCCAACCTTACATATTCCGCGGGTTCTAGCCGACTACGGGATTCTAAGATTAAGTGGCTAGTGGTGACTCCAAACCGACATCACACACCCCAAAAAATAAAACCACTTCCAAAGATCGCTAGATAAACATAAGCATCGATTTCCAGCGTTCACATGGATGCTTTAAAAATCGCACCTCATTTTTTTCATTAAGATCACATCCAGATACATCCATGAAGGTAACATTCGCTGGAATAAAATTGACTATATTAATTATTTCATCAGAGTAAAAGAATTTAGTAATTAATCAAATGCCCTCTCAAGGGAAGCTTATTACATTTATCGAGTTCGCAGCGGAAGTATAAAACTATATTCTTATTATTTTACTATAATCTTCCATAGGGAGATAGCCCTCTAGGTCTTCAATTTGTACGTCACCTGCATCAGTTGTACAGTTAGAGAGGGTTAACGGCCTACTCATAGTGATGGTCATCCTTTAAGATTAACAATAATTCAAGAGATTTATAAAAGTAATGTAATGGTTCTGATACATCACGTACTCCACCATTACAAGAGATATCAGTATGTGTAAACAATTTACATGAATGTATGCTTAGCAAAGTGTGTGTGACACATCATACGTTGGAATCACTGTTATAATGTAGAAAATAGTTCATAATATCCAACTTGACTTGCATTCTCACACTACAGATATTCGTCGGCGTATCCAATATTAACGTGGATTTATGTGAGCATCTCAAGGCAACACAACAACGTGATTGGGAGCTTTACGTAAAATGATGTGTTTATGGAGCGACTATTTGCGATATCCACTCACGAGAAGTGATGTAATTTACATAGCGATTTACTTACATCGATTGTGCACCATGCCAACCAACCCATAGAATTACGTGCCAACCAAGAGGGCCGCTACGCATAACGCATTACGTCCACGATAAAATATTTTATTCACTAGTTGTGATACCTTTAATACAATACTTGCATTGATAGAGAATGTGAACTAAATTATGGAAATTCTGGAATATTAAGACACATGCCCAATCCTTAAAGGTAAATAGCACAAGGCTAGTAAAGTAAGGAGGAAAGTAGCAATAGATAACTCAACAAAAAGAAGAGAGGCAATGGCCAACTTAACAAAGAGGAGAGTAGCAACGACTAACTCAACAAGAGGAGAGTGACAATGGTTAACTCAATAATAAGGAAGAGAGGTAATGGCCAACTCAATAATAAGAAGAGTAGCGAGGGCTAACTCAAAAAGTGGGAAAGGCTAGAGCAAGGCTTGTATCCATCGCCCCACATAAATTCATAAAGATCACATTTAATTTAAAGTCATACCATAATTTTCAAAAGATAGCAATTGATGGTGGTAAAAATTATAAGATTGCAGGGAGAGAATAATAATAACATAAAGAAAAACATGTGAAAAGGGAATTAAAACTAACCAACTTAAATTCAGGTAAGCTTAAAGGAAAAACCCTCACCTTTAGATTTGGATCACTTTCTAAATTTGTCACTACTTGTTGTATACAATGTAAGGTCAAATTTAATATAACTCATACGATTAGATTTTACCAACATATGGTTAAGATTAAATGTTAAAGTTTGTTGGTCTAGGTTTACACTAAATGGTAACTTAATTACATACTTGAACTTAAGTTATAATAATTTACCTTTTTTTGAAATTTCTAGCATAATAGCTTGGATATAACAATACTCCGTGTTGAGTCGACTCAACCTGATTTGATTTTGGATAGCTTTTAGTGATGGGAAGTCTGTCCCAGATTTGGATTTGAACTAGCTGCCACTCTTGACTGTGTGAATCATCACCCAGTGCACTAGCTTCTTCTTTTTCTCTTTCTTCAGGGTTTAGATAGGAATTCTGGATGGACCAAGGTCCCAAGCTATCTAGTACCAACTAAGTTAAGTTGGTCCAACGCTTGAGCTCCTTCTCTACTTAACGGACAATGCAACTTAGTTATGGCAGCGAGTTGTCAGTAGGACTCCTCTCTTACCTCTCTCTCTCTCTCTCTCTCTCTCTCTCTCTCTCTCTCTCTTCTCTCTATTCTTTCTCTGGATTTTTTCCAGATTTTATGGTGCTTCCTATCAGTGAAGGAAGGGTTTTTATTTTTTTCTTCCTGCGTAAATCTATACGTTAGTTGAGTCGTGCGCTAACAGGTTACGTAGGTGAACGGTTAGTTGTTCCCACAATTTCAATCCTCTTAAATCTCCTCCTTTTATATTTTCGGAGATCATATCTTATGTGGTTGGGCCATCAGGTGAATGGATTGGATTTTTGGAATGGTATAAGCTTTGTTATCTATGACCAACGTTTAAGTGAAGAAGATGATCATCGGTGTAATGGCAGAATTCGTTTCTGCCCTTCGTGCTTCGAACCACTTCTTCTCGGTGGTATGGATTGACCCACTGATGCTTACTAGGCCATAAGATCGAAGGTCTTGATTGTTTTCTTCGGTGGGTCTAGTGAATCTTGGTGTCGGCCATTTTTCTTTTTCTTTTATTTTTTTCTTTAACATGTTGTTGCAAATCCGAGTCCACAAAACTCGGTGATCCTATCAACGTGGGTTTTTCCCTAGCTTTCCTGGAACTCCCAATTGGAGTAAGAATTCTCACAGGTGATGTTTGGACAGTTTGGATCAGGTAGAGGAGTTGCGTAAGAGGGCTTCAATGGAGGATTTCTCGCAGAGGATTCCTTTTTGCGCTCCTTTCACGGGCATTGTTATAACGCAACGGGTGGAAGTTTCTCACTTTCGGTTTTGATTGTGAGGGACAAGTGGGGTCGACTGTGGTGAATTTTTGAGAAATCCATTCCACTCATCACTCTAGTCAGGTCGTTTTGGCCGGTGAGCCCAAATACGAAGTAGATCGGAGCCTTACATAAGCTTATCTAGGAGATTCCTAGCAGGTGTTGAAATGAACTTAATCTCAATTAGTGGTCCACGCTTAATGATCGAGGAATGATTTTGGAAGAAATGTGTAGTTAAGATAGGCAAACAATTGGATAAAATTTCGTGGTTGATCGATGGTGGAAAAAGGCTAGATCTGAAGTCTTACCTTTTGCATTAATAGGAAGGAATTAGCTTCCGTGTTCAATGGTGTAGGATCGTAGATCGGGGCCTAAATTTTGTATAATCTCATAGTCATATGAGACCAGAGTGTGGTCCAAATTTGGGTTGCGTTGGATGGAAGAAAGTGGTTAAATCGGAAGATCCATATTAATAATGAGTTAATAGGCCTTGAAAGGATAACTTCGCGCCTAAAGAAAAGCCTGCCAAAGTAGGGTCTTTATATTTTACACTTAGTCTATATGACGGCCAATCCAAGTCATTCATATGGAGGAAAATATCCTACTACATCTACAAACGAGCTTTCCTCACTCAATGGACACCAAAATCAATGATTAAGGGCTAATTTGTTAATTGGGCTACTTTTACAATGATCTAAGGGCCATAATTTGATGTGTACAGTTAATTTAGGATAATTAGGCCTGCTATAAAATTTCACATGCAAAGTATTATGAGAAACATGTGATTTGGAATTCAAAGGTATAGGTTAATGACATTTTGATAATTATTACTGATCTAAGAGTTTTGTGAAATATAATAGTTCTACATGATTATATGCCCATTTTTTGTAAAAGGACTTACATCTAAATCATTATGGATAAAGAGCGTGCATATATCAAACCACATGATCAACAATCGGATGACTAGATTTTTGGATGAAGTTCATTCTTAATGGTTAAATTCATGTTGGAGAATAGATGTAGGGTTAGGATAGCTAAATTAATATTGTACACATGTACAGATTAAGTTAAACTTCATGGTAACACTCGAAAACTTTCAATACTTGGGTATTGAAAAGTTCAGGGTGTTACATACTAACCATTAGAAATTCTAGCATAATCACAGAAAGTAAATTGAATGTGTCTAGTGATTTAGATCAGTCATGATATTCAAAACTTCTTCTTAATCAATTGAGTGCATGAACTTAGGTGATAGTATACTTGGTTGATTAAACTTCAACAATTCAAAGGTCAATCTTAATCTTATCATACTCAACACATTCTTAAGTGCACAAACTATCGTCTTCCAAATAGGTTTTGAATTTAAAAAATTGAAAATTACCAAAATTTTTGCTCCATGACTAAGAAAATACTGATTAGGTTTACCTAATCCACACCCCCCAACCTAAAATCTATGTTGTTGTCCTTAATGTAAAAGATATAAGCATGTAATATAAATGAGACAACAAAAATAATGGATAAGTGATGGAAAAGTAGTACTTGAAGAAGGCGAATTGCAACTCTTCTAAAGTTCTCAATGTGAAGATGGGTTAGCACAATGACTAAACATTAAAATAAAACTATTTTAGTCCTAAATCGTATGAAAGCAATAAACCTAAATATACCTCCATCAGATTAGGAGGTTAATCCTAATATACAAGATCAGTCAGAGGTATGGAATGTCCTCTGAATCAAATTTATCAACAAATGGCTTGAGACGATGTCCAATTACTTTGAAAACATTGTCATTCATTGGATTCTTTATCTCGACGGCCCCATGTGGATAGACATTAGTAATAGTGAAAGGGCCAGTCCAAGGAGATCTGAGTTTACCCGAAAAAGGTGTAACCGAGAATTGTACAAGAAGACTTTTTGACCAGTTAAGAATGAGTTTTGAAGGATGTTCCTGTCATGGAACACCTTCATTTTGTCCTTGTAATTCTTAAGTTCTCATAAGTGTCATTCCGGATTTCCTTGAGTTCATTTAATTGAAGTTTGCGCAACGAGCCAACATTTTCCAATTTAAAGTTTAGATTTTTGATAGTCCAATAGGCTCTATGTTCCAACTCTATAGGCAAGTAGTAAGCCTTCCCGTAGACGAGTCTAAATGAAGACATTCCAATGGGGGTCTTAAATGCAGTATGGTATACCCATAAAGCATCAGTCAAACGGATTGACCAATCCTTACAGTCAGGGTTAACAGTCTTTTCCAGTATTTGTTTAATTTTCCTGTTGAAAATTTCAGCATGCCCGCTTGTTCGCATGTGATATGGAGTGCTCACGTTATGAAAGATGCCGTATTTCTTTATTAAATTCTCAAATGGCCTATTACAGAAGTGTGAACCTCCATCACTAATGATGGCTTGGAGCGTTCCAAACCGAGAAAGGATGTTTTCTTTTAGGAATTGAATAATTGTGTGATGGTCATTGTTCTGGCATGGAATCACTTCAACCCATTTAGTGACATAGTCTACTGCTAGCAGAATGTATAAATTCCTAAAGGATTGGAGGAATGGTCCAATGAAATTGATGCCTTAGCAATCAAATGCTTCAATCATCAAAATGGGATTCAACATCATCATATTTTGACGGGATAATGCTTCGAATTTCTGACAACGATCATAAGCCTTATAGAACTCATGATTGTCCTTGAACATAATGGGCCAGTAAAAGCCGTACTGTAGAATTTTGACCATGGTCTTTTTAGCTGAAAAGTGACCACCACAGGCCTAAGAGTATTTGAACAAATATGGATCATCCCAGAAGAATTTACGTACCTCAGTGAAGAATTTTCTTTTATCTTACACAATCCAATGTGTTCCTGCGGCAAGATAATTTGCAATATCAGCAAACCAAGGTAGTTGGGAGAGTTTAAACAATTGTTCGTCAGGGAACATGTCATTTATGGCTGTCATCTTAAGGGGATCAGGGAGATCAAGTCTCGAGAGATGGTCAGCCACTACGTTCCCTACTCCCTTTTTGTCTTTTATTTCTAAATTAAATTCCTGGAGTAGAAGGATCCATCTTATCAAGCGGGGCTTAACATTATTCTTATAAAGAAGATATTTCAGCGACGCATGATCAGTGTAGATGATGGTCTTAGACCAATCAAATAGGACCTAAATTGTCCAAAGCCAAAACTACTACTAAGAGTTCCTTTTCCGTAGTAGAGCAGTTCATTTATGTAGAGTATAGAGATCTACTTGCATAATGAATAACGTAGGGCTTCTTTTCTTTTCTCTAGCCTAACATTGCTCTAATAACATAGTCGGATGCGTTGCACATGATCTCAAAAGGAATGCTCCAATCGAGTGGCTAGATGATAAGTACGGTAGTTAACATGCCCTTGAGCTGAGTAAAAGCTTTCTGACATTATTCGGTCCACTCGTATAGTACATCCTTTTGAAGTAGATTACATAAAGGACAAGAGAGGTGACTAAATTACTTTATAAATTATCTATAGAATCTAGCATGTCCTAGGAAGGATCGCACATCACGTATGCTTTTGAGACGTGGTAGGTTAAAGATAAGATCGATTTTAGCCTTGTCCACCTCAATTCCCTTGGACGAAATTATATATTCAAGAACAATTCCCTTGGAAACCATGAAATGACATTTCTCCCAATTCAAAACCAATTTCTTCTCCTCACATCGCTTCAACACACATTTATGATTTTTCAAGCACTCATTAAAGGATGGACCAAAAACAAAGAAGTCATCCGTGAAGACCTCTAAATATTACCCTATCATGTTAGAAAAAATACTCAACATGCATCGCTGAAATTTGGCAGGAGCATTACACAGTCCAAATGGCATTTTTCGATAAGCAAAGGTGTCATAAGGACATATGAACATTGTCTTCTCTTAATCTTTAAGGGCTATCTCTATCAGATTGTAGCCCGAATACCCGTCAAGGAAGCAGTAATAAGAATGACCAGCTAACCTTTTCAAGATTTGGTCAATGAAAGGAAATGGAAAGTGGTAGTTCCTCATGATAGTATTCAATTTTCTGTAGTCAATGCACATTCTGTAACCAGTAGTAACTCTAGTTGGCACAAGTTCATTGTTGGCATTGGCTACCATGGTGATTCCGAATTTCTTAGGAACTACCTGAGTTGAACTCACCCATTGACTATCGGATATAAGGTATATAATATCCACATGCAACAATTTAAGTACCTCTCCTTTAACCAGTTCTTGCATATTTAGATTGAGTCGATGTTGTGGTTGTCAAGAGGTTTTCGCATTATCCTCAAGATGAATGTGGTGAGTACAAATCAAAGGATCGATTCCCATGAGATCTGCAATCGACCATCCAAGGGATCCTTTATGTTCAATGAGAGTAGCGATAAGCATGCTCTCCTGCTCATGCTCAAGGTGGGTAGAAATCACAATCGGGTATGTCTCATCTTGACTTAAGTAGATACATTTAAGATCAACGGGTAAAAGTTTTACGTCAAGCTTCGGTGCTTTAAGGTCAGACGGTAGAGGCACTATGTCGGTTTGGGGTAATTTCTCAAATTGTGGCTTCCACCGGTTAACTGCAATTATCGGTGCAGTATCGAGCATGGCATCCATCTCCCTAATCATGTCATCATCCAAATTGGGGGAGTGTGTCGAGCATGTCTCTAGAGGGTCAGAGGATAAGGTCATCAGAGCGTTATCTTCCATGAAAGAGTCTATCATATTAATGTCGTGGGCCTCATCATCATCTGTTTTTTGTCATGCCCCAAACCCAGAAATCGGATTCACCGGAATCCTGATCGCCGAATCCGGTGCTGACAACCTCCATAGTACCCTATTCTTGGCTCCTAACGTCCATATGCTAGATTATGATCCTGGGATCCTATAAGGAAGATTTTTTTTAATGGACATTTAACTCGTAATAAGCATAACCACAAGATTACCCGATTCACAGAGGCAACATCATCATCATCACATATCCACTAATATAATGATTTGAGTACAATGCTGAAAGGAAAATACATAAATCGAAATTCAAGCTCCAGAAGACTGTTGCACGCTCCAGGCTCAACACTGCTGCAACCAAACATCACTTGCACGCATCTATCATGCATAAGCTTATAGAAAGCTTAGATGGTGGAGTAAGTGTGTGCGCAAGGTAAGTGCCAAGTATTCAACGCAATGTCATAATTATACGAGGTCAAAATAGGTGTAAGGTCATGAATCATATGTTATCAGAGTAAGCAAAAATACTAACAAGTCCATGAGTCAAGCAGTATCAGAATACGCAATACAGATCAACTGTATAAATGAGGAACAATATCAGAATACATGATATAAACCAACCATATGATTGAGTTACAATAAAGAGTCAAATATCAGATGTTGTATCTAACCATATAAATACAGAGACACAGGTAACCCAAAATGCCATATGCCACGCATGTATTACATTATGCGATGCAAATGGAATGACCATGCTAGAGTATGAAGTCGAGATGATAATACGTAGTATCGCAGGCTACGGGGTCTACTACAAGGGACTTCTATCCAAACCAGTCCCATACCTAAATTTGGATAGTCAGACTCAATGTGGAAAACTCCTGATCTCAGGTTAGTCATGTGCCCTAGTCAAAATCCTGGCCATTGCGAAGGTATACATAACACATAGTTGCACACAAGTAGCCCGAGTGGATAGTGAATGAATGAATGAATGAGTATGCATCTCTTGCTCAATAAGTTCACATATTAGTATGGTTCATCTCTGGGATCATCACAGGGGTTTAGCACACTCCAAATGGCACTGCCCCTCTCCCAGCAGCACAGTCCAAGTGAGCGTAAAAAACCTCACTATCCGCTTGGCCAATAATCTGCCAATACCTATCCGGTATGATGATAGTGGACCCATTCACAAGCTGATCAAACTCATCCTAGTATTGCCCCCTACCCTTGAGCGGGTAAGGCCACACCCCCTCCCAATCGACCACGACACAGTGGGAGACACAGCCTCCTGGTATTAGGCACTCGGACGCTCATCTATCCACTCAGTCTCGACATTGGGATGGCCTCTAATACCAAGAGGGTTTAGGGATTTTCACCGAGGGCCAACTATGGTGTCTCGATACTAGAACAAATTTCCAATATCCCGTCTAGCCATCCACAATATGCCTATGGAGACTATGACCCTGATGGCGCTAGGGCATATAGTAATCATAATGTAAGATGCATGAATCATACAATCCAGTCATGCATCAATCCTGTGCATACCATGCGCTCATGTGAGATAACCTCCACCTATCAGGGAGTCTCATAACAACATGCCTAATGACATATGCAATGGTCAATCACGTCTCATAACAAACATGCAGATGATGCGTATGGGCATGTATCATGGTGCTATGCTATCAAATACTCATAATCGGCATCAGCAATCAGCTTCGACAATGTGGACATTTAACCAACATTACCCCTAGGGAATGACCCACATAGAGACAAACATATAATGGGCCCACGGCCTCACACAAGGGCTTAATATACAACACAATGGGCCTTACTCAAGGGCCACATAGACACAACAGGTGGGCCCCGCTCATGGGCCTTAAATACATGACATGTGGGCCCTACACATGTGTCCTGAATACGTCAAATTAGTTATGCATCATGGACCTAATACATTTCACAATGGGCCTTGAGCGTAGGCTACAAATACATCACAACGGGTCTTAACTTACGGGTCACATATACATCATGTAGGTTTTGACAATCGGCCCTGGCAATCGAAACGGGCCTCAACCATCGACCTCGACAAATCGGAATCGGCATCGATATTCAGCCTCAACAAGTCAGCATCAGCTTCGATAATTAGTACTGACGATCAACATCGAATCGGCACCGACAACCAGCATATAAGCAAGGCGGGGTCCATAGTTGGACAACCAATCAACCATAATGTAAAGATCGGCTCTCGGCCAAGGTTATATCAAATCCGATAGCATGGAGCCATCCGTCTATGGCGAATGGGTCCCACTTATTTGGGTTAACCCATTAAGAGAATGAGCCTAACAAGGCCTAAGGGAAGGTCACAATGAGGACATATAACTATCATTGCATATCAATGTGGACATCTAACCAACATTTCTCCCAAGCAGTAGTACATATAGAGCATAACATACAGTAGACACATGACCTCGCATAAAGGCCTAATGTACACCGCATTGGGCCTCATACAAGGGATATATACACAACAAGTGGACCTTGCACATGGGCCTCAGATACATCGCATGGCCACAACCCATGGGCCTAATGCACATCATAATGGGCCTCGATAAATGGGTTACGAAACATCACAATGGCCATGCCATATGGGCTGAAAATACATAATAGGTGGGCATCGAATATCCAACAAATAGGCCTTAAATATCCAACAGGTGGGCCTCGAATATCCAACAAATGGGCCTTAAATTACCAACATGTGAGCCTTGAATATTCATCAAAGGTGGGCCTTACCCATGCAGTAAGTGGGCTTACACATCTCAGCTGGGCCTACCAATGGTCCAGCCAAGGAACGGCCTGAATAACATACACATCACGATGGGTTGCATCATTGGGCAGCACCAATGGGCCTCATACACAACAAATGGGCCACATCAATGGGCCACAAGTATATCAAAGTGGGCCTCATGGATAGGCCATAAACATATCAGAGGTGGGCCACATGGATAGCTCATAAACATATCAGAGGTGGGCCTCATGGATAGGCCATAAACAAATTAGAGGTGGGCCTCATGGATAGGCCATAAACAGATCAGAGGTGGGCCTCATGGATAGGTCATAAACATATCAAAGGTGGGCCTCATGGATAAGCTATAAACATATCAAAGGTGGGCCTCATGGATAGGCCATAAATATATCAAAGGTGGGCCTCATGGATAGGCCATAAACATATCAAAGGTGGGCCTTATGGATAGGCCATAAACATATCAAAGGTGGGCCTCATGGATAGGCCATAAACATATCAGAGGTGGGCCTCATCAACGGACGGCATAAATATACAACACATTCATCACGGCAGTCTGCACAAAAGGACGGTCATGGGTGTAAAACAGATGAGTGGCGTGGAATACACCACATAAATCAAGTGGGCCCCACGGAACTTGCTGACATCAATACCTCAGCTATCAAGCTGGTGTGAGGTACTCCAGTCAACCTGCATCCACTATCCATGGATTGGATGGTGCAGACGTAGTTCATTAAATCAAGGTGGGCCCCACACGCTGTCATGGTGGGACCACGTCCAATGAGTGGACAGAGTGGAGAAACACATACATCATGGTGGAATCCCACCGTCTTTGCACCCGACGGTGAGGATACAACACTTACGTCAAGGTGGGACCACGGATGATGTGGATAAAACACTTACATCATGGTTGGTCCCACATACAGATGGACGGCGTGGCTGGAATAAATACACTAGGGCCCTAGCCGAACAGACGGCCTGAATATACAATGCATGCATTATGATGGGGCCCACTGTCCATGCTGGACGGAATGGTGCAGATCAAAACATATATCATAGCGGTCTCACCATCAGGTCACACATGTAGAGGGTCGGGCCCACGGGCCTGATGACACCCATGCAGAGCAGCACATTGCGGCTTGTCCATCAAATGGACGGTTTGGACATAACATAAACATCACGGTGTGAGTTCCATGTCCGCCAATCAGACAGCACGATGAGACACGTGCATCACGGTGGATTTCCACCATCCAGATACCTGGATGGTGAATACCACTTATTCACTGAGGTGGGTCCCACGGTCCTAGCCAATGGACAGTGTGGCATATACCACACGTACATCAAGCTGGCTCCCACCCTCACACGTGACACACGTGTGAGGTGGGCCCCCAAAAAAAAAAAGTGAATGGACGGTATGGTATAGCACGTACCTCTCACAGGGCCCCATAACTGGTGACGTAAATACAACAGCTATATAGCTGTGTACGTACTCCAGCCAATCAAGTTTTATGCAGGTGGGTCCCACGTACATCTATGGTTCACAAATCCAGCCCATCCATTTAGTATGTCCCACTTATTTAAGGGGTCAGGCCGACTTTCACGAGCATCCAAAATTCAGGTGGGCCCTGCTAAATGCTTTTATATGACGTAGCATGTCTTCACAAACTTGTAGATGGTGTGTGCCACCTGAGTTCTGTTTATGTCTGTTTTTTGGAGGCACCCCATAAATAAAGGGGACCCATAAAATGGACAGTGTGAATGCTTCACATGCATCATGTTGGAGGCCTGAAGTGGGGCCCACTCTCCCCGCCCGTTAGTACAACGGCAGGACGCTGCCTCTGTCAGCGTCCTCTGGACGCAGCAGCAAGCAGCATCAGCTTCTTCTTCTTCTTCTTCTTCTTTTAGTCTCCACACGGTTTTTCATAGGTGTGGCCCTCATCAAGAGAATCCACTCCATTGGTTGGATTCCTGGACTTGGGACAGGTTCAACAAGCCCCATATCGAATATGTTCAGTGCGTAGAAACATCATAACAGCTCCAAACAATTAATATCACTCAAAACCACTAGTTTCCACAATATGGCTCGCCAGAGATTCGGATTAGCTTCTTTTCTTGGTTCAACGCCTAAAATGAGCGGGGAAGTTGAATGAACGGCATGGATTAATTTCATACATCAAGGTGAGGCCTACATGAACAGCCCACCCCAAAATCTCACACACATATTATATATTATTATTTTTTTGTGTTAGCTTGCTAATACATACCAATGTCAGTACACGCACTCCATGTTAGCCATCCCTATCACACCCAGTGTCTGACATGGACAAACACAGACGTCATGGTGGGTCCCACATGTACGTGGCCCACCTGATGGGTATGATTTTGTATTTTTTCATCCATTTAAGCCCGCTAACGGGCTGGACCATGTAGATCAACACATCCATCAAATAGGTCTCACGAGGGTGGATGGCGGATAGATCACATACTTCATGATGAGGTCTACCTAGGTGGGCCACACGACCACATCATCAAAAGAAAACAAGGAAAGAGAGAGAAAGAAGCACCCACTGTAGGATCTTCTCTTCTTCTTCCTCCTATAGCCTCTAAAGCTCCAATGGATGGACTTCAACGGTTGAGATCGATCATGGAGGGTGAGATTGGATGGTAGGAAGATGGGCCACACTAGTTTCTCTTGCATGAAATGCCATGGACGGTTCCTTGCTTGGGAAAAATGAGAGAGAGAGAGAGAGAGAGAGAGAGAGAGAGAGAGATGATGGGAGAGAAATGATGGTGAGTGATGGATAGGTGTACTTGACATGTAAGGGAGAGTTGACTTTAGGTAAGGTGATGTAAGAGAGGGGTGGGTTGGGTTGATTTGATTGAATGATTTGAGAGGTGGTAGAGATTCTCTCAGAATTACACAACATGCGGTATTTTCTTTGAACTCAATGCGGGCCCGCATCCCCTGGCCTGGGTATCGCCTTGGCGCGTGAGACGCGTCATTGGAACCGCGGCGATGGCGCGGTCGCACTGGTATAAGTCTCGGTGGTCGAGCTGACTTTGATATGTAGGACTTGGCTTGGGATCGCGCGCAAACGTTGGATATAGGTCACGAATTGCCGAATTCGTCTGGAAGGATCGCGGGGTTCAACGGAACAGTACGGACTAGGATACGGGTCTTACAGCTCTCCCTACCTAATAAAAATTTCGTGCTTGAAATTTACAGAACAGATGAGGGAAGAGGAAACATCGTCAAGTATATATGTCAAGGCTCAATCGAGTTACAAAAGGATGAAGATAGCGCTTTCTCTAATCTCAACCTCGCCCTCCCAAGACGCATCCTTAACAGAATGATGAACCATACTAATTCTCGAATCTTGGATGAGAAATGATCGAAATGGAAATACCATGTAGCCCCGTAATATTAACAGTAGAGAGCTATATCAGAAAATCTCTAAGTTATTTGAACTCGGTGATCTAACCATTCTAAGTTCTCAACAATCTTGGAGTGAACGGTAGCTATCAGTAGATATGTGATGTTATCCTCAGGTATTCCCAAGTTATGCTCTGATACCAACTTCTGTCACACCCCAAACCCGAAAATCGGATTCACCAGAATCCCGATCTCCGAATCCGAAGCCGACAGCCTCCATAGTACCTCATTCTCGGCCGCTAGCATCCATATGCCAGATTCCGATCCTAGGATCCTACAAGGAGGGTTTTTCTTAAAAAAAAATGGATATTTAACTCGTAATAAGCATAACCACGAGATTACCTGATTCACAAAGGCCACATCATCATCACATATCCACTAATATAATCATTTGAGTACAATGCTGAAAGGAAAATACATAAATGAATTTCAAGCTCCAGAAGACCGCTGCACGCTCTAAGCTCAACACTCCTGCAACCTAACATCACCTGCACACATCTATCGTGCATAAGCTTATAGAAAGCTTAGAGGGTGGTGTAAGTGTGTGCGCAAGGTAAGTGCCAAGTATCCAACGCAATGTCATAATCATACGATGTCGAAATAGGCGCAAGGTAATGAATCATATATTATCAGAGTAAGAAAAAATACTAACAAGTCCAAGAGTTAAGCAGTATCAGAATACGCAATACAGATCAACTATACAAATGAGGAACAATATCAGAATACACGATACAGACCAACCACACGAATGAGGTACAATAAAGAGTCAAATATTAGATGTTGTATCTAAACCATATAAATACAAAGACACAGGTAACCCAAAATGTCATATGACGCAGATGTATTACATTATGTGGTGCAAATGGAATAACCATGCTAGAGTGTTAAGTCAGGATGATAGTACGTAGTATTGCAGGCTACGGGGTCTACCACAAGGGACTTCTATCCAAACCGGTCTCATACCTATATTTGGATAGTTAAACTCAATGTGGTAAACTCCTTATCTTAGGTTAGTCGCGTGCCTCAACCAAAATCCTGGCCATTGCGAAGGTACACGTAACACATAGTTTCACACCACCAGCCCGAGTGGATAGTGAATAAATGAATGAATGAGTATGCATCTCCTACTCAAAATTCCACATATCAGTACTGTTCATCTCTGGGACCATCACCGGGGTTTAGTACACTCTAAATGGCACTGCCCCTCTCCTAGCAGCACAGTCCAAGTGAGCGTAAGAAACCTCACTATCTGCCTGGCAAATAATCTGCCAATACCTATCTGGCACGTTGATAGTAGACTTATTCATGAACTGGTTAAACTCAGTCTAGTATTGCCCCTACCCTCGGGCGAGTAAGGCCACACCCTCTCCCAACCGACCACGTCATAGTGGGAGACACGACCTTCAGGTATTCGATACTCAGACGCTCATATATCCACTCGATTTTGACATTGGGTCGTCCTCTGGTACAAGAGGGTATAGGGATTTTCACCCAGGGTCATCTATGGCAGCCCGATGCTAGAACAAATTTTCAGTGTCCCATCTGGCCATCCACGATATGCCTGTGGAGGCTACGGCTCTGAAGTCGCTAGGGCGTACAGTAATCATAATGCAAGATGCATGAGTCATACAATCCAGTCATGCATCAATCCTGCGCATACCGTGCGCTCATATGAGATAACCTCCACCTATTAGGGAGTCTCATAACAACATGCCCAATGACATACGCAATGGTCAATCACGTCTCATAATAAACATGCATATGATGCGTATGGGCATGTATCATGGTGCTATGATGTCACATACTCATAATCGGCATCAACAATCGGCTTCGACAATGTGGACATTTAACCAACATTGCCCCTAGGGAATGACTCACATAGAGATAAACATATAATGGGCCCACGGCCTCACACAAGGGCCTAATATACAACACAATGGGCCTTACTCAAGGGCCATATATACACAACAGGTGGGCCCTGCTCATGGGCCTCAAATACATGACATGTGGGCCCTACACATGAGTCCCGAATACGCCAAATGAGTTATGCATCATGGACCTAATACATTTCACAATGGGCCTTGCCCGTAGGCCACGAATACATCTCAATGGGTCTTAACTTATGGGTCACATATACATCATGTAGGTTTCGACAATCGACCCTGACAATCGAAACTGGTCTCAACCATCGACCTTGATAAGTCAGAATCGGCCTCGATACTTGACCTCAACAAGTCGGCATCAGCTTCGATAATTAGTACTGACGATCGACATCAATAATCGGCACCGATAACCAGCATATAAGCAAGGCGGAGTCCATAGTTATACAACCAATCAACCATAATGTAAAGATCGGCTCTTGGCCGAGGTTATATCCAATCCAATAGCATGGAGCCATCCATCTATGGCAAATGGGGTCCACTTATTTGGATTAACCCACGAAGAGAATGGACTTAACAAGGCCTAAGGGCGGGTCATAATGAGAACATCTAACCATCATTGCATATCAATGTGGACATCTAACCAACATTTCTCCTAAGTAGTGGCTCATATAAAGCCTAACATACAGTAGACCCATGACCTCACACAAAGGCCTAATGTACACTACGTTGGGCCTTATACAAGGGATATATACACAACAAGTGGGCCCTGCACATGGGCCTCAGATACATCGCATGGCCACAACCCATGGGCCTAATGCACATCATAATGGGCCTCGATAAATGGGTTACGAAACATCACAATGGCCATGCCATATGGGCTGAAAATACATAATAGGTAGGCCTCAAATATCCAACAAATGGGACTTAAATAGCCAATAGGTGGGCCTCGAATATCCAACAAATGGGCCTTAAATAGCCAATAGGTGAGCCTTGAATATTCATCAGAGGTGGGCCTTGTCCATGCAGCAAGTGGGCCTACACATCTCAGCTGGGCCTACCAGTGGTTCGGCAAAGGAACGGCCTGGATAACATACACATCACGATGAGTTGCATCATTAGGTAGCGCCAATAGGCCTCATACACAACAAGTGGGCCGCATCAATGAGCCACAAGTATATTAAAGTGGGCCTCATGGATAGTCCATAAACATATCAGAGGTGGGGCACATGGATAGGCCATAAACATATCAGAGGTGGGCCTCATGGATAGGCCATAAACATATCAAAGGTGGGCCTCATGGATAGGCCATAAACATATCAGAGGTGGGCCTCATGGATAGGCCATAAACATATCAAACGTGGGCCTCATGGATAGGCCATAAACATATCAAAGGTGAGCCTCATGGATAGGCCATAAACATATCAAAGGTGGGGCTCATGGATAGGCCATAAACATATCAGAGGTGGGCCTCATGGATAGGCCATAAATATATCAGAGGTTAGCCTCATGGATAGGCCATAAACATATCAAAGGTGGGCCTCATGGATGGGCTATAAACATATCAAAGATGGGCCTCATGGATAGGCCATAAACATATCAAAGGTGGGCCTCATGGATAGGCCATAAACATATCAGAGGTGGACCTCATTAACGGATGACATAAATATACAATACATTCATCATGGCAGTTCGCACATAAGGATGGTCATGGGCGTAAAATAGATGAGTGGCGTGGAATACACCACATAAATCAAGTGGGCCCCACGGAACTTGCTGACATCAATACCTCAGCTATCAAGCTGGTGTGAGGTACTCCAGTCAGCCCGCATCCACCATCCACGCAGTACATTAAATCAAGGTGGGCCCCACACGCTGTCATGGTGGGATCACGTCCAATGAGTGGATAGAGTGGAGAAACACATACATCATGGGGGAATCCCACCGTCTTTGCACCCGACGGTGAGGATACAACATTTACGTCAGGGTGGGACCATGGATGACGTGGTTAAAACACTCACATCATGGTCGGTCCCACATACAGATGGACAGCGTGGCTAGTTAAATACACCAGGGCCTTAGCTGAACAGATGGCGTGATTATACAATGCATGCATTATGATGGGGTTCACTGTCCATGATGGACGGAAAGGTGCGAATCAGAATATATGTCATAGTGGTCCCATCATCAGGACACACGTGCAGAGGGTGGGGCCCACGGGCCTGATGACGCCCATGCATAGTAGCACATTGCGGCTCGTCCATCAGATGGATGGTCTGGACATAACATAAATATCACGGTGTGAGTTCCATGTTCGCCAATCGGATAGCACGATGAGACATTTGCATCACGGTGGATTTCCACCGCACAGGTACCTGGACGGTCAATACCACTTATTCATTGAGGTGGGTCTCACGGTCCTGGCCAATGGACAGTGTGGCATATACCACACGTACATCAAGCTGGGTCCCACCCTCACACGTGACACACGTGTGAGGTGGGCCCAAAAAAAGTGAATGGATGGTACGGCATAGCACGTACCTCTCACAGGGCCCCATAACTGGTGACATAAATACAACAGCTATATAGCTGTGTACGTACTCCAGCCAATCAAGTTTTACGCAGGTGGGTCCCACGTAAATCTATGGTTCACAAATCCAGCCCATTCATTTAGTGTGTCCCACTTATTTAATGGATCAGACTGACTTTCACAAGCATCCAAATTTCAGGTGGGCCCCACTAAATGCTTTTATATGACTTAGCATGTCTTCACAAACTTGTAGATGGTGTGGGCCACCTGAGTTCTTTTTATGGGTGATTTTTGGAGGCACCCCATAAATAAAGGGGACCCATCAAATGGACGGTGTGGATGCTCCACACGCATCATGTTGGAGGCCTGAAGTGGGGCCCACTCTCCCTGCCCGTTAGTACAACGACAGGACGGTGCCGCTGTCAGCGTCCTCTGGACGCTGCAGCAAGCAGCATCAGCAGCTTCTTCTTCTTCTTCTTCTTTTTAGTCTCCTCGCAGTTTTTCATAGGTGTGGCCCTCATCAAGAGAATCCCTCCATTGGTTGGATTCCTGGACTCGGGAGGGGTTCAACAAGCCCTATATCGAATATGTTCGGTGCATAGAAACATCATAATGGCTCCAAACAATCAATATCACTCAAAACCACTAGTTTCCACAATATGGCTCGCCAGAGATTCGGATTAGCTTCTTTTCTTGGTTCAACGCCTAAAATGAGTGGGGAAGTTGAATGGATTGTGGGGATTAACTTCATACATCAAGGTGTGGCCTGCATGAATAGCCCACTCCAAAATCTCACACACATATAAAAATATTATTTTAATTTTTGTGTTAGCTTGTTAGTACATACCCATGTCAGTACACGCACTCCATGTTAGCCATCCCTATCTCACGCAGCATCCAGAGACGCTGGACGACATGGATAAAAACGGACGTCATGGTGGGTCCCACATGTACGTGGCCCACCTGATGGGTCTGATATTTGTATTTTTCCATCCATCCAAGCCTGCCAATGGGCTGGACCTTGTAGATCAACACATCCATCAAATAGGTCCCACGAGGGTGGATGGTGCGGATAGATCACATACTTCATGATGAGGTCTACCATCAAAAGAAAATAAGGAAAAAGAGAGAGAAAGAAGCACCCACCATAGGATCTTCTCTTCTTCTTCCTCCTATAGCCTCTAAAGCTCCAATGGATGGACTTCAATGATTGAGATCGATCATGGAGGGTGGGATTAGATGGTAAGAAGGTAGGCCGCACTAGTTTCTCTTCCATGGAATGCCATGGATGGTTCCTTGCTTGGGAAAAATGAGAGAGAGAGAGAGAGAGAGAGAGAGAGAGAGAGAGAATGAGAGAGAGAGATGATGGGAGAGGAGTGATGGTGAGTGATGGATAGGTGTACTTGACATATAAGGGAGAGTTGACTTCAGGTAAGGTGATGTCAGAGGGGTGGGTTGGGTTGATTTGATTGATTGATTTGATGGGTGGTAGAGATTCTCTCGGAATTACAACGCGGGCCCACATCCCCTGGCCTGGGTATCGCCTCGGTGCGTGAGACGCGTCATCGGAACCGCGGCAACGGCACGGTCGCACTGGTACAAGTCTCGGGTCGAGCCGACTCTGATATGCTGGATTCGGCTTAGGATTGCACTCAAATGTCGGATATTGGTCGCAGATTGCCAGAATTCATCTAAAAGGATCGCAGGGTTTGACGGATCAGTACGGACTAAGATATGGGTCTTACACTGCCTGTCTGCTCATGTTGAAGAAGATAGTGAGCCCCAACATAATATTTCTAAAAGATAAATTCATGACCCC
Organism: Magnolia changhungtana; assembly: GCA_030180095.1. NCBI lineage: Eukaryota > Viridiplantae > Streptophyta > Magnoliopsida > Magnoliales > Magnoliaceae > Magnolia > Magnolia changhungtana. Next base: position 8,517,373 of record JASAUF010000502.1, on the reverse strand, counting down.
GTTCCTACAATTGATGATAGTGTCAGATATAGCAAGCAACGGGCGGCCAAGTATGACAGGAATTTGAGTGTTCATATTTGCGATGGGCCGAGTATTCAGGACAATAAAATCTACTGGATAGTAGAATTTATCAACTTAGACCAATATGTCCTCAATCATCCCTCTTGGTACACGAACTAAGTGATCAACAAGTTGTAATGTGGTCTGGGTGGGTTTTAATTCACCTAAACCTAGTTGTTCGTAGACCGAGTAAGGGATCAAATTTATGCTCGCCCCAAGTCAAGAAGTGCATTCACAATTCGATGATTCCCAATTATACAAGTGATAGTTGGGCTACCAAGATCTTTATATTTTGTGGCACATTTTCCTTGAGAATGGCACTCACTTTTTCTGTAAAGAAAATTTTCTTTTTAATACTTTACTGCATCTTAGTTGTGCATAAGTCTTTTAAAAATTTGGCATATGAATGAATTTGTTTCATAGCATCCAGAAGATGGATGTTGACCTTCACTTGTTTCAACACCTCTAGAATATCATGTGGGTTGGCTAGAGGTTTTGGTGTAATCAACCACTAGGGAAATGGAGCAATTGACTTGCTTTGAGGTTCTGGTTCTAACCCATGTGGAGCAATGTTAGGCCTACCAATAATGTCTTCTTCCGGGTCCTTAGACTTTTCACCCCTTACCGGAATAATTTTGTCAATTATTTTTCCACTTCTAATAGTGGTGATAGACTTGGTTTGCTCCTTTTGATTTGAAGAGATTGGGTCATTAATTTCGTATTGCAGTTTAGGATTGGGGAGAGTTTGAGCTAGAAGGATCCCTTTCTCCATTACCGCAACGCGTGAGTCTATCTTTTGTATAGCCTTTGTAAGTTCGTGTAAGGCTTAGAGAGTACTTTGTTGAATGAGCTCTTAAGTTTGTGTGGGATTTTGAACCGATTCCTCTTGAAGTTTACCTTGATTAAAGAATTGGTTAGGGATTCCTTGAGGAGTAGCAATTTGTCCATTCCTCCAACTGAAGTTTGGATGATTTCTCCCACTCAAATTGTATGTGTTTAAAGTGGGTCCTTTGAAAGGCCTTTGGTAGTTGTTCACAGCATTCGATTGCTCATTCAATATTTCTTGAAAAGTAGGTATTGTTGGACAATTTTCGGTTGTATGAACGTTGTAAGCACAAATAACACAAACAACTTCCTTAGCCTTATCCTTCTTGAGTTCCATGGCCTCAATTTTTCATGTGAGATTAGCCACTTTAGCATTGATATCATCTTCCTCTTTCAATATATATATTCTGCCCCTCTCCTTTGATTGAATAGGCTTAGAAGAGGTGCTAGGTCTTGATGAGATGTCCCATGATTGTGTATTTTTAGCAAGTTTGTCAAAGTAATCCCACACATCATCAACATCTTTTTCATGAATTTCCCATTGCACATTGTCTCGACCAATTGGCACATGAAAGATGTCAGTCCATCGTAGAAAAAGTTTGTTATGCGCCACATTGCAAAGCCATGTTGTGGGCATGAACTGACAAGATCCTTGAACCACTCCCAACATTGAAAGAATGTCTCATCTTCCTTTTAGGTGAAGTTCATGATCGACTTTCTGATGGTGTTCGTCTTATGGTATGGGAAGAATTTCTTTATGAACTCCCTTGTCATGTCATTCCATTTGCCAATAGATCGTGGACATAGTGAATGTAACCATGTCTTAGCCTTTTCTTTTAAGGAAAAGGGAAAGAGTTTCAGCTTGATCGTGTCCTTAGACACATTAGGAAAATATAAAGTGGCTATTATCTCGGTGAACTCTTTCATGTGTAGATATGGACTTTTAAATTCAAGTCCATGGAACTTTGGAAGGAATTGGATCAGCCTTGGCTTAATATCCATATTTCCTATATTTTCTCGAAAAATCATATAGGAAGTTATATTCACCCCCGCTTGTTGTAAGAAATCTCATAAAGTATGAGGCGGGGTGCATTGTGCACCTCATTCTCATCCTGAATTTCCTCAACTAGAGGTTGAGGTTGATTTGCAACCTTCACTTCTATCGACTCTAAGGATCTCAAGTGGTGTTTAATCCGATGATGGGCAGGCAGCCCTTCGACTATTCCTCCTACACTTAAGAGACGTCGAGTGTTGTCACGAACCCCACTTGGGCATGAAACACTCGCAACCTTTAAGTAACTTCGATCGAAATCGTACAAAACAGTTGAGCAAGAAATTGTGATTTTCAGAATTAATTCAGCTCGACCTTCGGCTTGACTCGGTCCGACCTAAATTCGACAGATTTTCTACATAGAATTTTTAGCCTTAATTTGGTCAGACCGAAGACAACTTCGGTCCGACCGAAATCACGCAGAATTGTCTAGAGAGAAAGTGTGATTTTTAGCCTTAATTCAGTCCGACCAAAGCATAACGCGGGGCTTATGCAGAGTGCATAAATTCAAGTCGGTTTACTGAAATTTCAAGGCGGTGCATAAGATGACGATTCACAACTATAAATAGGAGTCCCTATGATGTTCCTAAGTATTTTCTAGGGTTCAAGGAGTGGAGCTAAAGGGTGGATAACCCCCGCTAAGAGTTTTTCTTCTTATTCCTTATTTGTTTTCATGTTTTGTTTAAAATATTTTGGTTTAATCATGTCTATGATTAACTAGACCTCTTAGGTAGGGCTAAGAGGTGAAGCTTTTAGCATGATTAGGATGTTTATTTTGCTTTGATTCTTGTTTATATTGAACTTCATTGATTTCTAGTTGATTTTAAGGAATATTTTCAGTTTTTTATGGTTTCTTGTGACTCAAATTACAATAGACACTGTGATAGCTTTGAATGTCTTCTTTTCCTATTTGAGATTGTGAGATTAGTAAATCTTGTTGTTCACCATCATCTCCTGGGCATGGTAGGGTGATGGAATCTCTTCCAATCATCACAATTCTCCTCCATTGAGGACTGGTTCAATGAAAAGTTCAGAGATATGATCATCTCTTCTTCCAATTGGATAAGATGAGACTCTGATTCCATTTGTGTCTCCTGAATCAAGTGAGGTAGCATCCTGATAGCTACAAGTGGATCGTTGGCACCCGAGTTCCCACCTTTAATTGATAGTTTAAACATTATTAACAATTACTCTCTTTATTCCATATTTTTAATTTAGATCTTCTTCTAGTTCTAGTTCTAGTTATTTTCAAAAACGTACAAGATTAGATGCTATGTGTCATGCCCCAAGCTCGGAGAACGGGCTTGTAAAATTCCCGATCGCTGAATCCGATGCCGACAGCCTCCGTAGTACCCCATTCTTGGCTTCCAGCGCCCATATGCTAGATTCCGGTCTTGGGATCTTACAAGGAGGATTTTTAGTATGATTTTTTTTTTGTATGATTTTTTTTTTGTAATAGAGCATAACCACAAGTATAACCAAGTCACAAAACAACATCACCACATATCCACTATATCAAAAACTTTTAAGTACAATGCGGAAAGGGAAATACAAGGTGATCAAAACTCCAAAATAGTCAGGTGCGCACTCCTGCCTCAGCGCTGCTGTTGTCCAATGCTACCTGCACGCAACGGTCGTGCATAAGCTTACAAAAGCTTAGAGGGTGGTGTAAGTGTGTGCGTGTAAGACCCGTACCCTAGTCCGTACAGTTTCGTAGGCTTCCGCGATCCTACCGGTCGAATTCCGGCAACCCCGACCCATTTTCGACGTTGAGCACGATCCTAAGCCAAGTCCCGCATGCCGAAGTCGGCTCGACTCGAAACCTGTATCTTGGCGACCGCGCCGTCGCAGCGATTCTAACGCCGCGACTCACGCACCGACCCGATATCCAGGCTAGAAGATGTCGGCCTGCGTTCAATTCAAATAAAACACCGCATGTTACGAACTTCGAGGGAATCTCTGCGAGATGTCCTATCAATCAAATCAATTAATCAATGTCAAGTCACACCTACCCAAGTACAACAACCCATGCTTCTCTCTTACACAAGCAAGCCCAAGTCTACCCTCTCTCTCTCTTTTTCAACTCTACCCATGCCCATGACATCATCCCTCCATCCCTCCCTCTCCTTTTATTTTATTTCTTTTTTTTTTCTTCTCTCTCATTCTCCCATTCTCTCCCTCTCATACGTCCAAGCAATCTCCAAGCTTCCCAAAAAAAATTCTCCAAAATCCTAAGTGTGGCCCACCTCCTCATCTTCCATCTCAACCGTCCGATCATCATCCGCACCGTTAAAACCCGATCGACGTCCATAAGAACCGTAGGTGAGGAGTTTTCAAGCCAAGAGAGCAAGGAGGATCACAACGAGGTGGGTGATCCTTGAATTTCTACCATTAATTTCATGATTTGAGGGCTCACTTATTGGTGGGACCCATTTTGATGTATGTAATGTATCCATGAGGGGCCCATAGTGGAGGGGTCCCTTTATGATCACCGTCTCTCTCTCTCTCTCTCTCTCTCTCTCTCTCTCTCTCTTTACATGAATGGTGATGATGATGAAGGGTCATGAGGCCCACCATGAATCCTATAGTTCATGTGGGACCCATTGGATGAATGGGATGAATCTATGCCATCCAGCCCATTAGCAGGCCAAGATGGAGGAAACCATAAATATCAGGTGGGCCATGTCCATGTGAGACCCACCTTGGTGATCGTGGGCCACCTATGCGTGGTGCCCAGCCGTGATGCCTCCATGCCGTCCAGCGTCCAGGGACGCTGGATGTGCATGGAATGCATGCGCTGACACAGTGGTGTACTAACATGCTAACAAAAAAAAAAAAAAAAATTTTAGTGCTTTTGGGGTTTCCCGCTCGTATGGGCCCCAGCTTGATATATGGGGCTGATCCAAGCCGTTCATTCTTTCCTCCGGCCCATTTTAGGCGTTGAGCCAAAAAATGAGGTTGATCTGATTTTCTGACGGGCCATGGGATCGAGAACACTATTGTTTCCATCAAAACTTGGAAAAAGGATCGCTGGGGTCCACCAGAAGCTTGGACCCACCTGAAAGTTGGTGTGGACCGGTAATTTTGTGGGAGTCAGTCAATGGACGGGTTGGATCTTGCTGACGGGCCCCACAAAAAAAAAAAAACAGAAAAAAAGGTGGCTGCCCCTGCCTGCATGGGTGACGGGCGGACGGTGGCTGGGCCTCACGGCTCCAGCCGTGGGCCCCACTGTGATGCGTTTCGATCATCAACACCTAGCATTTGTTGGGCCCCCTTTGATTATGGGCTGTCCCAAAATCACCCGTATACGGATCTCAAGTGGGCCACACCATCAAAAATCATGTGAATACATGCTTAAATGTATGAAATCATTTGGTGGGGCCTACTGAAGCTTTGCATGTGGTGAAACTTGGTCTGAACCCTCAGCCAGGTGGGACACACTCATTGGGTGGACCGGATTTGTGAATCACATCTCGGTGGGTCCCATAAAATAAAATAATAATAATAATAATAAAATAAAATCGCCAGAAGCGTCCGCTTCGTCTTTGCTGGCGTGATGCAGGGCGCGGTAGAGGCAGATCCACGGCTCCTCGCCGTGGGCCTCACATGATGTGTGAGTTTCATCCATGCCGTCCATCTATTTGATGAGATCATTTTAAGGCACGAGCCCAAAATGAGGTAAATCCCAATCTCAAGTGGACCACGTTACAGAAACGGTGTTCATGGGGCCGACCCCATGAACAGCTTGACGGCATATAAACTTTGCGGTGCGCCCTCCCCAGGCAAAGGTGGCCCCTGGATAGGTTGGGTGACAAATAAACATTCCGGTGGGCCTTGGTCCATATGACCATATAAACAGATTGGATAGGAAAATAAACATTATGGTAAGCCCGCTATTGAGGCCCACTTAGATGCATATGGGTCCATGTACTTAGGCCCATCTTGATGTATTTTTTTTAGGCCCATTATTAAGGCCTACTTTAGTATATATGGGCCATGCATTTAGGCCCATCTTGGCAGGTATATGGGCCCAATATTGAGGCCCACTTTGATATATATAAAGCCTATGTGATTAGGCCCATTTGATACACATAGAGCTTATGTGATTGGGCTCATTTTAATGCATTCTCAGGCCCATGGATGATGGCCCATTGCAATGTACCTAAGGCCCATTGGTGAGGTTCATTGAGGTGGCCCACTTGATGATTATAGGGCCTATGAGATACGGCCCATTTGATGTATTTAGGGCCCAGTGGGATGTACCTAAGGCATATTGCAATGTGTGATTCCACCAGGATTTACTTAATGGTATTTGAGGTGAGCCGAGCCTTGGGGACAATGTTGGTTTGACGTTCACATTGTATGAGTAATGTTGGTTCGATGTCCACATTATAACCCTTCCTTGAGGCCACTGATAGGCTGTCAGTACTGTTTCATGTAGGCCCATCTTCATTGAGAGGATAGTTTATTGCTTTATAACATATTTAGCACAAATTTCATGATTCATGATCATACGCATCATATGTATGCTTGAGATGAGGAGTGTCTGATCATAGCATGTGCCTTTGGGCGACATCGTTTACGGCCCCCCGACAAAGTGGAGTTGCCTACATGAGCGTGTGCTTCACGTAGGATGGTTGCATGATTGGTAGTGTGGTTCATGCATTTGCATCTGTATGATTGAGATATGCTCTAGCGACATCAGGGCCATAGCCTCCACAGATATATCGTGGGTGGCTGGTTGGATACCGAAAAATCTTGTTCCAAGCAATTGGGGCACCATAGATGTCCCTGGGTGAGAGTCCCTGAACCCGATGGTACCAGAGGATGACTCCAACGTCGAGACCGAGTGGATTTACGAGCGCACGAGGGCCGAATACCATGAGGCCGCGTCTCCCACTGTGTCGTCGTCGGTTGGAAAGGAGTGGTGGCCTTACTCGCCCGAGAGCAGGGGGCATTACTAGGTTGAGTTTGACCAGCTCGGAAATGGGTTCGCTATCGACGTGCCGGATAGGTATTGGCTGACTATTGGCCAGGCGGATAGTGAGGTTTCTTATTCTCACTTGGACTGTGCTGCTTGGAGAGAGACAGTGCCACTTGGAGTGTATTGAACCCCGGTGATTATCCCGACTGAGAACCGTACTGATTTGATGCTCTTGTGAGGAGTTGCATTGGTATGAGGATTGGCATGCTTGACTTACATATTGCATCGCATGGCCTTGGTATGGCCGAAACATTCACATCTTGTACTGCATAGCCTTGTTACGGCTGGTTGCATTTTTGTACTCATCAGCATGATTCCGCATTACTCCAGCATTGCATTCTGAGCACGTTTGCACACACTTACACCGCCCTCTAAGCTTTCTATAAGCTTATGCACGATTGATGCGTGCAGGTGACGCCAGGACGCAGTTGTAGTCTCGCCGCAGTTGGAGCGTGCCGCCGAGCTTTTGGAGTTTTTGTTATTTGCACTACCTTGTATTTCCCTTTCTACGCACTGTATTCAAAGTTTTTGTTCATAGTGGATTTTGTGATGGTGTTCTTGTGGTTATTGTTCGTGGGTTATGCTTGGTTATGCTCATTACGAATCAAATGGATTATTAGAAATCCTCCTTGCAGCATCCCAGGATCGGAACCTGGCGTATGGGCGCTGGGAGCCGAGAATGGGGTTCTACGGAGGCTGTCGGTGCTGGATTCGGCGATCGAGAATTTTGTGAGCCCGGTCTCCGAGTTCGGGGCGTGACATTGCGCAAGGCAAGTGTCAAGTATACAATATCAGAGTAATGTGGAAATATGAGGTAAGTACATAAATGTTGTCAGTTGTACCAAAGCTATGTAATGCAAGGCATGAATGCTATCAACCATATCAAGGCCATGCAATGCGGGGCCTATGTAGCCAAATGTCGTATGCGAGATGCAATACAAGCATGTCAGTACTCATCAAGCACACTATCAATACAGTTCCTCTCTGGATATCACTGGGGTCTAACACACCTCACACTGACTGCCTCCTCCCTAGCTGCACAGTCAAGCAAGTGGAAGAGACCATACTATCTGCCTGACCAGTAGTCTGTCAATACCTACCTAGCTCGTCGGTAGCGAACTCATTTGCGAGCTGGTCAAACTCAGCCTAGCTTATAGCCCTCTCACTCGGGCGGATAAGGCCACACCCCCTTCCAACCGACCACGACACAGTAGGAGATGTGGCCTACTAGTATTCGGCACTCGGGCACTCGTGTATCCACTCGGTCTAGACGTCGGAGCATCTCCTGGTACCAAAAAGGTTCTGCGATTTTCACCCAAGGACATCCTAAGTGCCCACAATACTAGAGCCAATATTTTCGATATCCGATACGACCATCCACGATATGCCTGTGGAGGCCACAGCCCGATGTCGCTAGGGCATGTAGTGATCAAGTCATACATACGCGAAATGCATGAGTCACACCGTACAATCATGCGGAAATCTCACGAGTGCGACGCGCTCATGCGAGGCACTCTTCTCATAAGGAGTCCCGTAAATGCCTCAGCCCAACGGCTTATGCTATGATCAAACATACCTCATATCAAGCATACATATGATGCGTATGCATATGAATCATGGAAGTGTACTAAGCATGTTATAAAGTGATGAACTATCCTTACACCGAAGATGGGCCTAAACGGCCTACACATAACCAGTATGAGCCTATCAATGGGCCCAAGGGAGAGTCATAATGCGGACATTTAACCAACATTATTACAATGTGGACGTCAAACCGACATTGCTCCCAAGGCATGGCCCATCATAAAACATCATTACACAAACCATGGGGGGAATCACACATTGCAATGAACCCTAAGGACATCCCGTTGGGCCTCGACCCATGGGCCTTAGATACATCAAATGGGCCGCATCATATGGGCCTTATATAAATCAAGTGGGCCGTGTCAATGGGCCTTATGTACATTGCAATGGGCCATAACCCCTGGGCCTTTGAAAACATCACAATGGGGCCTCATAACATGGCCTTATATATCGAAGTGGGCCTCAACCACGGGCCATAAATACATCGAATAGGCCCCATAACATGGTTCCATTCACATTAGAGTGGGCCTCAACAACAGCTTCATACACTTCTAGGTGAGCCTCAACAATGGGCCATAATTATGGCAAGGTGGGCCTAATCACTTGGTCCTTATATATACCAAGGTGGGGTCCACTTGAACTATAGATCTGACTTATTTTTAGTCTCAAGCCTGATAAGACAAGCTCGCCAGGTGGTTGGACAGATCGGAGGCAACACATGCATCATGGTGGGGGGTCCTTATGAAGGCCCACCATCATGTATATATTATAATATAGTATATAATATATATATATATATATAATATAATATATAAATATATTTATACATGCACACACGCATGAGGTGCAGCCCCCACACGTGGGGTGGGTCCCATATAGATGGATGGCATGGTTGAAACATATGCCTCATGGTGGGGTCCCCCTGTCGTCCAGCAGCCAGCTAAAATGAATAGACGGCATAGATTAAACACATACATCTGGGTGGGCTCCACAATCCACGGCAGTGGACGGTGGGAATAAAACACATATATCATTGTGGTCCCATGCGGAGCCCACCATAATGTTTATACGTCATCCAACCTGTTGATATGGTCCACAGACTTGGATGAGGAGTAAAAACAAATTTCACATTGATTCCAAAACTTCTGCAACCCAGAAAAAAGGTTTCAATGGCTGACGTTCAATCCACACTACGCCCTATGATGTGGGCCACTTGAGCTTCGGATTCGGCTGATAAATGGGGCCCACAAAATGAACGGTGTGGATACTTAACAAACATCATAGTGGGGCCCACGATTGGAGCCATGGGCCTCTAGTCGTCTGCCCATCGCAGGACACCCGCGCGTCCTCTCTCTCTCTGACAGCAGCAGCAGCAACGCTGTTGTTGTCGTTATTAATTTTTTTTTAGCTGATATTTGAGGTTTTTCATATGTGGGGCTCGCACCAGCCGAATTCAGCCCATCCATTGCACTCTACGGTTCAAGACCGTCCAAACGAGCCCAATATCCGACGCATTTTGGCGTGTATAAATCAGCTGGCTTTTTAATGGTGAAATCAGCTGGCTTTTTAATGGTGAAAACCACCGTTTTCTATGCTATGGCCCACCAGATACTCAGATCAGATTCATCTTTCAGCTCAATGGTAAAATGATCGGGAGAATGGAATGAGCGGCGTAGATTAACAACATGCATCAAGGTGGGGCCTGCATGAGCGGCCCACCCAAAAAGCTTGAAATCAAGCTTATATTTTTGTTTTCACGTCCAACATCCCTGGACGTTGGACCGTTGGGCACACATATACATTTAAGGTGGGCCCTGCTCAGGTCGGCCACTAAATGGTAGATGGTGCGGAAACAACACTTATAAAGTGGGCCCACATAGAGATGGCTTGGATGAAATACATGGCTCATGGTGGGGTTCATTCGAGTGGGCCACAAGGCCACATCATCATGCATACATAAAAAATAGTATGAACAAGAGTAGGAAGAGAAAGAGAGAGAGAGAGAGAGAGAGAGAGAGAGAGAGTGGGACACGCGTGATGGAGGGACCCCGACACTATGGGCCCTCCATTTCAAGCATCCAATTATACATCAAGTGGGTCCCATTGCATGTGGGTGCACCAAATCAAAGATCAGCGGTGGAGATCCCTCCTCCACCAAGATGTAAGGTCTAGATGACTCATTTTCAAGCTAGAAAATAAACATCATGATGGGGTCCATGGAGAATGGCCCCATCACGGAATGATCATGAAGATCACGATGGGCCATCGGTCACATCTTAGGGTCCCTAGTAAGATCTATACCATTGATCGGTAGGCCTCACTTGGTCCATCATAAAAACATGAAAAACCTAGCCTAATAACCACCCACCGGTCAATCTTCTTGGTCCGATGGAACGCCAATCTCTTAGTGTTTCACTTTGATGGAGAGGATGAGAAATGAAGGGCTAGGATGGGGGATTTTTGGGAGAGAAAGGTGGGCCACACACTCACTTCTCTCTTGAGAAAGGCTTGGACGTGAGCTCATTTGGGTGCTTGGAAAATGTGTTGAGAAAGAGAGAGAGAGAGAGAGAGAGAGAGAGAGAGAGAGTTGTAAGGGAGAGAGAGTGATGGATGTGAGGTGAGTGATGGGTGAGGTGAGAGATGGGTTGACTTTGGTGGTTACTTAACCTGTGGAGAAAGAAAGCATGGGTTGCTTTTGTACTTGACATGAAGTGATTGATTGATGGATTGATTAATTAATTGATGGGACGTGTTGTAGAGATTCTCTTGGGATTGCAATGCGTGGTGTTTTCTTTGAAATAAACACTGGCCCACATCTCTCAGCCAGGGTATCGGATCAGTGTGCGAGTCACGGCATTAGAATGGCAGCGACGGTGTGGTCGCAATGATACAAGTCTTGGATTAAGCTGACTCAATTCTACAGGATACAACTTCGGGTCGATTGCAGACGTTGATTATACGTCGAAGGTTGTCGGAATGCGACGGGAAAGATCATGGAAGTTGACAGAACAGTACGAACTAGGATACGAGTCTTACATTGTGGATTCGACCTCGGTCTTACCGAGTTATTACTACATCGTGACCCTACGCTTGAGGTTATGAACAAGCCCCTTGAGGGTTAGCCGTTTGTCCATTCCTCCAATTGAAATTGAGATGGTTCATCCAGCTGGAGTTGTATGTATTTGAGGTGGGTCCACTAAAAGGTCTTTGGTAGTTTTCCGGGGCATTCGATTTCTCATTCACTATTTCTTGAAAAGTAAATATTGTTGGATAATTTTTAGTTGTATATATGTTGCAAACACAAATACCGCAAACAACTTCTTAGCCTTATCCTTCTTAAGTTTCATGGCCTCAATTTTCCTTGTGAGATTAGCCACTTTAGCATTTATATCATCTTCCTCCTTCAAAACATATATTTCGTCCCTCTACTTTAATTGAGTAAGATTAGAAGTGGTGTTAGCTCTTGGGGAGATGTCCCATGATTGTGCATTTTCAGCAAGTTTGTTAAAGTAATCCCACACCTCATCGACATCTTTGTTCATGAATTCCCCATTGCACATCGTCTCGACCAATTGGTGCATGGAAGATGTCAGTCCATCGTAGAAGAAATTTGTTATATGCCACGTTTCGAAGCCATGTTGTGGGCATAAACTGACAAAATCCTTAAACCGCTCCCAACATTAAAAGAATGTCTCATCTTCCTTTTGGGCGAAGTTCGTGATTGACTTTCTGATGGCGTTCATCTTATGGTATGGGAATAATTTCTTTATGAACTCCTTTGCCATGTCGTTCCATCTGCCAATGGATCGTGAATGTAGTGAATGCAACCACGTCTTAACTTTTTCTTTTAAGGAGAAGTGAAAGAGTTTCAGCCTGATCGTGTCCTTGACACATTAGGAAAGTATAAAGTAGCTATTATCTCATCAAACCCTTTCATGTGTAGATATGAACTTTTATATTCAAGTCCATGAAACTTTGGAAGGAGTTGGATCACTCCTGGCTTAATATACATATTCCGTGCATTTTCTGGAAAAATCATGTAGGAAGGTGTGCCGCTAATTGTAAGAAATCTTGTAAAGTACGAGGTGGGGGTGCACTGTGCACCTCATTCTCATCCTGAATTTTCTCAACTAGAGGTTGAGGTTAATTTGTAGGTTGATTTGCAGCCATCACTTCTATCAACTTTGAGGATCTCAAGTTGTGTCTAATCATGTCATGGATAGGCAACCCTTCGATTAATCCTTCTTCACTCAAAAGACGTTGAGTGTTATTACGGACCCACTTGCGCATGAAACACTCTCAGCCCTCAAATAACTAAACTAAACTAAACCTAAGAAAGAAGGAAAACTAGAGAGAGAAATTTGGAAATAGGTTACCGGATTATAGATTGATATGTTAGGATCCTACAAAATAGAAAACCAAGTTAGATTCTAAAAATAATTCAGAAAAATCCTAATATAAAAACAAAGTAGAAAAAATAAATCATAATCTTAACCTAATTTTAGTACCAATTATTCTCAGAAAAATGCAAGCGTAGTCCCTGGCAATGGCACCAAAAACTTGTTCATGACCCCAAGTACAGGGTCACGATGTAGTAATAACTCATGAGAACGTGGTCGAATCCACAGGGACTAAACTTGTACGTATTTTGAAAAGAACTAGAAGAAGATCTAAATTAGTAATTTGGAATAAATGAGAGTAATTGTGAATAAAGTTGATTAAAAATTGTGAATTTAAAGGTGAGAACTATGGTGCCAAGGATCCACTTGTAGTTATCAAGATGCTACCTTACTTGATTCAAGAGACACAATTGGAATCAGAGTCCTAACTTATCTAGTTGGAAGGGGAGATGATCAAATCTCTGAACTTTTTATTGATCTAGTATCAATGGATGAAAATTGTAAAGATTTGAAAGGGACTCCATCACCTAACCATGCCCAAGAGACAATGGTGAACAACAGGATTTACCAATCCCATAATCTCAAATAGGAAAAGAAGATATTCAAAGCTATCACAGTGTCTATTTTAATTTAAGTCACAACAAACCATAAAAAATTAAAAATATTTTTTAAAATCAACTAGAAATCAATAAAGTTCAATATAAATGGGAATCAAACCAAGATAAACATCCCAATCACACTAAAAGCTTCACCTCTTAGCCTTAGCTATTAGGTTTAGTCAACCATAGACATGATTAAACCAAAATCTCTTAAACAAAACATGAAAACAACTAAGGAAGAAGAAGAAGAAGAACTCTTGGCGTCGACTTTCCGCCTTTTTGCTCCACTCCTTAAACCCTATAAGATCCCTAGGGACTCCTTTTTATAGTTTTGAATCACCATCTTACGTACCACCTTGGAATTTCCGCAAACCGACTTGGATTTATGCACTCTGCGTAAGCCCCATGTTATGCTTCATTCGGACTGAATTAAGGCTGAAAAATGCACTCTCTCACTGGACAATTTTACACGATTTCGGTCGAACAGAAGTTGTTTTCGGTTGGACAGAATTAAAGCTGAAAATTTTGTGCAGAAAATTTGTCAAATTTAGGTCGAACCGAGTCGAGCCGAATTAATTCTAAAAATCATAATTTCTTACTAGATTGTTTTGCGCGATTTCGATCAGACTGAAGTTGGCTTAAGTTGGACCGAACTAGCCTATTTTTCTATTGCAGACTTTGTAATCTTCTACAGTCTTTCTTCAACCTTTGTACTTGGTTTTCTTGGATCTTGAGGCTTTAAAATTTTTAATCTTGGTCTCCTAAGATCCACTCCTTGCTTTGGTATTTTTGAGCATCAATCCATGTTTTTAGCATTCTTTTCAATCCAAGCGCTCAAATTCATCTTGCAACATAAACATGTATAAAATATACCATTAAACATTATTATGCTTCTAAAACCCAGATATAATTAGGAGAAAATATGCAATATTTGACACTCAACACATGAGTGTACTGGATTTCACTATCTGAGGTTTTAAATCAGGTTCACTTCTAACCTTTACAATCTTGCACAAGGCCGACTCCCTTAGATACTTACGTGATTTTTATAGGCTCACTACGAACCTCGATCCTTATCCAAGGACCTACGTTTACTCCTATTGGAGGTTCCCTCAGAGATTAATACGTACACATCCATGTCCGGTGGCTTATAAAAGGACTTAGATTTATGTCATACAGAAGAACCTAATTGAGTTTGGCAATTCAAGATCTACACTCAATCCTATATAAGGAATGAGTATACATGAACTCTTTCAAATGATAACCTAATTGTCGGATTGAGCCCCTTTTATAGCGTCGTCTTGGATTAATTGATCGATGCTCTCTTGTGCTTCAATCATGTCCCCTTGTTCCTTCGATCATGATGCTGATGCATTGTCAATGCTCCATTTCCAAGATCAACCACCTTGCATCTGTCGCTCCTTTGAGATGAGTAAGGTGATGGGAGGTTAATGAATCTCCTACAACTAATGGGGAGCTTGTAATTCTATGGGATTGACCTAGACGGGCCATGTAAATGATATAACAAGGGTATACATATAGAGGCTGAGTCTAATCTCTAGAAAATGTTGGATTTCAAGAATATCTTCAAGGTAGAGGTTGGAATCCTCATTAAAGTGTTAATTTCAATATTGATGTCTTAGAACTCATTGGTTTAAAGGCTTGTAATGAGGGATATCATCATAGATTCACCTAAGATTCTATTGCACAAAAAACCCATACAAATGCCCAAGAACCGAATGTCCTTTATAAGGATTAAATTGAGCTCCAATGGTTAAAAAAAGGGGGGGGGGGCGCAGATAATGACTTTGTCAATAGCATCGAGCGTTCCTTCGATAACATTGAGAAAATCAGGTTTGCGACTGAATTGTTGCTAAACAATTTACACATTGCTACCTGATGCCATCGAGTGGTCTGCAATGGCATCAAGGGATCATTTGATGTCATCGAAGGTTCCTTGATTATATCAAGAAGCTTAGATCAAACTATCAAAACTTGCTAGATATATCTAAGTTACCTAATCGATTCCATTGAGTGGTTTTTAATGTCATCAAACACCCATCGAAGACTACTCAATGAGTTCGAGCAACACTCGAAAGTCTATTATTTTAGAGATACAATTTCACAACAGCTTTGTACATCTTATAGCTATACTAATCATGTTACAATTAAGATTCTAAGGCTAAAGGATGATCAATAAGATTTACCTATCAAGCCACAATCACCTAGATGTTCAAAAGTTATTTTGGGTCAAAGGTTAAGGCCACCAAGGTACTCACCCATTTTTTTCTCCTTGATGCTCATATCCTCTTTGTATCTCCAGTCTTCTCCCATGGCTCAACTAGCTAGATGACACACGAAATCACGTGATTGACAAATTAATGCACTAACAAACTTCAGAACAATAATCTTTTATACATGGTGACATCTGATAATAACATTTGGCACCTAAAGTGAATTGTTAAGGAGTGCACCAAGCGGGCCAATAAACTCTTCTCCCGCTGGAATGAACGAGCTCGGATTGAATATGGTAAAAAGCTCTTCCCTTTTACAAAGATTGGGATAGTTTGGATGAAATGGAATTTTTCCATCTTATCCAATCTCTCCCTCTTCTTAATCATATTTGAAATTAAATTAAATTATTAATTTGAAATTCAATTCAAACTTCCAAAAGAAAATGAAAAGAAGGATACAGTATCTCACCGGGACTCAATTATTATTGGTTGCTCACAAGTGAGCCCACGGCCATGTCTAACACTTCACAAAGATGGTACGCTAAAATGTACTAAAATGACCCTTATGGATTATTTTTTTCTAGTATTAACCCTCTCAGAGGCACGTATTTTACACACACTACAAGAAAAACAGGCATTACCGGCAGCCAAAACAGCCCCTAAATGCCCAAAAACCGCTGATTAAGAATTACCGTGCGGTTAGGTACGGTTCATAACAAAAGGCGTCATTACTTTGCTTTTCGGCGTTAAGTAATTTTCAATGGCGTTTTTAGCGGCCATACCGCTACAAATATTATTCAGCGGCGCTTATTATAATTTAGCGACGATTCTTTTGCGTGCCGGTATAGCTACAAAGCGCTGGTAGAAACCATCAAAGTGCTACTAAAAATGGCTACTAATCGCCGCTAAAATCTTTAATAACGCCGATAAGAGAGGTAAAGTAAATAACAAACGCCGCTAAAAGTCTGTTACAAATGCTAATGAGAGATTAAAAAACACCTATAAAACCTGTTTAAAATGCCAGTAAATCATTTACATTGTAAAAAAAAATAATAATAAAAACAATTAAAAATTCTGCTAGGCTAAATCTTCTAAATCGAAAGACCTTTACAAGCTTAAATTAGCATTTAAACATAACCTGTAAATCATTTACAACCAGCCTCATTTACAGGGGACCTGAGAATGAAAGTTACATAATGGACAGAATATTTACAGATTGAGACACAAGGAAAAACAGAAGGAAAAAAAAAATAAAAATCAACGGACTTCAGCAACGCCCGAGGCGAGACTTCTCAAATGCACCCCAAGAACCAGAACTCGTGCATATAGAGGACCTTTGTCAACACCACCCTGCCATGCATAGAGGTCAGGTAATAAAACAGTATGTACACTCATAATCTGAGTTACACTAGCTAAAATTAAATTTTCAGTCATAAATATTTCTGCCAAAAACAACCATACCGAATGAAGTCCATATCCATCCCCATATGAAACAAAGAAAGCCCCCTCTTTACCAATGCAAAGACAAAAGTTTACAAAACAAAATAAAATAACCAAAAAATAAATTTGATATAAAATAAAAGGAACCAATAAATACCTGTAACTAGCGACGGAGGAGAATAGCTATGGAATTTTTATATATATAAATATGTGATGATTTTTCTTCCCTTTTTCTTCAAAGGATAAACCGCATCATAAACATCATAGCATGCAACTCAATATGAGCCTTTTTACGAAGCATTAACTAGTATGCAACTCAATATGGATGGACTCAATTCCAAGACAAGGAAAGCCATATAGTGGCTTGTACGATGAACGACTTTGATCATGCATCCATGTAAGCATTGTGGACCCCTGAGCCTACACTCTATATAGTTACTTCCACTTTGAATAAGCATCTTACAACCAAAGATAAATACATAATACAAGTCAAACATTATGGAAAACCTTCGTTATATTGAAACAATGAAGATTGGATAGAAAAATAATAATAATAATAATAATAATAATAATAATAAGCCAAGGGTGTGGGGCCCTTGCTTTTGGTGATCCTTACATGGAGTGGACTTGCCTAATTTTTGGATCGTGGCATCAATAAGTGGGGAACCACCTGATGGAAAGCTTGGATTGTAAGAGAGCTGGGTTGCACAAGCTCAAGGCTTTCCAACCTCGATGCATCTGTATAAGCATTCGATATAAGGATAATTAGTGGTTGAGGTCCATTTCTTGGCTCAAGCAATTATGGACAAGCCAAGCACACATGATTATATATTTTGATGATCTGAAACATCCCTCTGATGGATCCTTGTGTATCTACACCTAGTCACTCGTGTTCCCCACCTGATGTGTGGTTCTAACTAATGTTGTTTGGTTATCTATCTATGCAATCAATCTTACAGTGAACGCTTTCTACGTCTGGAGTATTTGCCACGTCATCAGGTATAGCACTTTCTATACTTTTGTTTGGGCTCAACAAATATCCTTCTCACCACATTATGACATGAGGATTACTTGCAAAATGCACGTGAAGCCAAGATCTGACCACATTCCTTTGATAAAATACGGCACAGTAGATGAAGCTTTATTCATCGAAATCAGGAAATTTAAGATGGACGAGAGTTTCGCCTGACACTTACAGGAGTTTTTTAACTCAAAATTGTCCGGGGCCACCATAATGCGTGTGTGAAATCTGCTTTACTTAGTCGGTTTCACCAGCTCATTTTAGGATGAAAGCCTTAAAAGTGAGGCAAATCCAAGGCTCAAGTGAGCCACACCATATCGAACAGTGGGGATAGAAAAACCAAAACTGATGTAGGGCGGGTCACAGACAGTTTCATGGCAAAGATGGATTACAAAAAAAACCGGTCGACGACAAAAGTGATCCGGACCTTAGATCAGGCGTATCTCGCAATCCGGAATGAGTTAACTGACGTAAAATATATGATTTTGGGGTAGAACGAGCTACTTTAGCCAACCAACCTCACTACGCCAGGTTGCGAAGCCCAGAATTGCGAAAAACCCCTAGATCGAAGGTCGTTTCCCTGTTTTAATTTCGTTTTTACTATAAATAATAAGTTTTAGTTTGATTATAATTCTTCATCCATCGGGCTTTAGGAGTTGCACCCAAGGTGAAAAGAGCTTATAATAATTAGGAGAACGGTTTGGTGAAGCCAAATAGGACACTTACTATTTTTGGCTGGAAACCTTGCGCACTAGTAGACATCACGACCGTCTATAAATAGTAAGTTTACTATTTATAGCACGTCGTGATTTCCACTACGCCAAAAAAGTGAAAAAAGGACGATCTAAAACCGTCTCAAATGACCAAAAAGGACGGTCATGGACCGTCGCATAGGCCGTCAAATTTTGACGTGTCTTATTTTTTAAAGGACGGTTGAAAACCATCATCCTTATTGACGAAAAAAAGACGGTCATGGACCGTCCTAAAAAAGGACGGTCATGGACCGTCCTTTAAATGGATTGTCATGGGCCGTCTCTTATTATCCTAAAAAGGACGGCCATAGACCGTCCTTTAAATCGTCCTTAAAAAGGACTGTCATGGACCGTCCTTTAAACGGACGGTCATAGACCGTCCTTAAAAAGGACAGTCATGGACCGTCTCTTGTGAGCCTTCAAAGGATTCTAAGAGAACGAATCCTCTTAAAGGGACGGTCATGGACCGTCCTTTAAAAGGACTGCTACGGGCTGTCTCTTAGGACCCTTAAAGGACATTTTCAAATTTGACCTATTACAGTATTCTTCCTGATATACACCTGTTATACAAACTACGTAAATCCAAACTGTTTCATCACATTCACATACACCTGTTTCATCCAAACAGGACTGATATACACCTGTTTCATCCAAACAGGACTGATATACACCTGTTTCATCCAAACAGGACTGAGATACACCTGTTTCATCCAAACAGGACTGATATACACCTGTTTCATCCAAACAGGACTGAGATACACCTGTTTCATTCACATACCTAAATCCAAACTGCTTCATCACATTCACATTCACCTGTTTCATCCAAACAGGACTGATATACACCTGTTTCATTCACATACACCTGTTTCATCCAAACAGGACTGATATACACCTGTTTCATTCACATACACCTGTTTCATCCAAACAGGATTGATATACACCTGTTTCATCCAAACAGGACTGACATACACCTGATATACACCTGTTTCATCCAAACAGGACTGATATACACCTGTTTCATTCACATTCACCTGTTTCATCCAAACAGGATTGATATACACCTGTTTCATTCACATACGTAAATCCAAGCTGTTTCATCACATTCACATTCACCCTGTTTCATCCAAACAGGACTGATATACACCTGTTTCCTTCACGTACACCCGTTTCATCCAAACAGGACTGATATACACCTGTTTCATCCAAACAGGACTGACATACACCTGTTTCATTCACATTCACCTGTTTCATCCAAACAGGACTGATATACACCTGTTTCATCACATTCACATTCACATCCATCTAAACCCAAACTATGTAAATCCATCCAAACATAAACTACATCCATCCAAACACAAACAATCTTATCCACAATACATTATTCATCCACGCATAATATATATAAAGTTTAACTTCATAAGTAAAAAAAAGGAAAAAAATCAGCAACAATTTTCTTTTTGTGACTTTCATCTAATAAAAAAAATATTCAACCAACAAAACATTATAATTCAGAATCATGAAAAATTGCAGAAATTCATCCAAAAAAGTGGGCACTTTTTTAAAATAAAACTGATCATTAAAATAAACCCAATACGAGCAAATAATGCAAAAAAGTGTTTCAATTAATAGAAACAACAACAAAAATTAAAGCTTTGTAAAAAGGGGCATGTGTTAAAAGGGATACATTCTTGTTTGTTGCCTTATGATTGGGCTACATTATTACAGCAATCGGGTTCGGGTTCGGGTTTAGGTTTAGGATTTGAGAATACATTCAGATTTTAGGTTTAGGTTTTAGTTTATAGGTTTAGGTTTTAAGTTTAGGTTAAGGTTTAGGTTTAGGTTAAGGTTTAGGTTTAGGGAATTGAGAATAGGTTAAGGTTTAGGTTTAGGAAATCGGGTTCGGGTTCGGGATCGGGTTTAGGTTTGGGTTTTCTAGTTTAGGTTTAGGTTAAGGAGTTGAGATTAGGATTAGGTGTAGGTTTAAGTTTAGGATTTGAGAATACATTTAGGTTTTAGGTTTATTTTTAGGTTTTAGGTATTGGTTAAGGTTTAGGTTTTAGGTTTAGGCTAAGGTTAGGTTATAGGTTACAAGTTTAGGTTTTAGGACATAGGTTTTGGTTTTAAGGTAATAGGTTTAGCTTAAGGTTAAGGTTTTAAGGTCTTATAAGCTATAGGTTTAGGGAATTGAGAATATGTTAAGGTTTAGGTTTAGGAAATTGGGTTCGGGTTCGGGATCGAGTTTAGGTTTGGGTTTTCAAGTTTAGGTTCAGTTTAGGTTAGGGAGTCGAGATTAGGATTAGGTGTAGGTTTAGGTTTAGGGATTTGAAAATAGGTTAAGGTTTAGGTTTAGGAATTCGGGTTCGGGTTCGGGATTGGGTTTAGGTTTGGGTTTTCAAGTTTAGGTTTAGGTTTAGGTTAGGGAGTTTAGATTAGGATTAGGTGTAGATTTAAGTTTAGGGATTTGAGAATAGGTTAAGGTTTTGATTTAGGAAATCGTGTTCGGGTTCGGATCGGGTTTTAGGTTTGGGTTTTCAAGTTTAGGTTTAGGTTTAGGTTAGGGAGTTGAGATTAGGATTAGGTGTAGGTTTAGGTTTAGAGATTTGAGAATACATTTAGGTTTTAGGTCATAAGTTTTGGTTTAGGTTAAGGTTTAGGTTTAGGTTATAAGCTATAGGTTTAGGGAATTGAGAATAGGTTAAGGTTTAGGTTTAGGAAATCGGGTTCGGGTTCGGGATTGGGTTTAGATTTAGGTTAGGGAGTTGAGATTAAGATTAGGTATAGGTTTAGGTTTAAGGATTTGAGAATACATTTAGGTTTTAGGTTTATTTTTAGGTTTTAGGTATTGGTTAAGGTTTAGGTTTTAGGTTTAGGTTAAGGTTAGGTTATAAGTTTAGGTTTTAGGACATAGGTATTGGTTTTAAGGTCTTATAAGCTATAGGTTTAGGGAATTGAGAATATGTTAAGGTTTAGGTTTAGGAAATTGGGTTCGGGTTCGGGATCGGGTTTAGGTTTGGGTTTTCAAGTTTAGGTTCGGTTTAGGTTAGGGAGTCGAGATTAGGATTAGGTGTAGGTTTAGGTTTAGGGATTTGAAAATAGGTTAAGGTTTAGGTTTAGGAATTCGGGTTCGGGTTCGGGATTGGGTTTAGGCTTGGGTTTTCGAGTTTAGGTTTAGGTTTAGGTTAGGGAGTTTAGATTAGGATTAGGTGTAGGTTTAAGTTTAGGGATTTGAGAATAGGTTAAGGTTTAGGTTTAGGAAATCGGGTTAGGGTTCGGGATCGGGTTTTAGGTTTGGGTTTTCAAGTTTAGGTTTAGGTTTAGGTTAGGGAGTTGAGATTAGGATTAGGTGTAGGTTTAGGTTTAGAGATTTGAGAATACATTTAGGATTTAAGTTAAGGTTATAGGTTTAGGTTGAGGTTAAGGTTTAGGTTTAGGAAATTGGGTTCGGGTTCGGGATCGGGTTTAGGTTTGGGTTTTCAAGTTTAGGTTCAGGTTTAGGTTAGGGAGTCGAGATTAGGATTAGGTGTAGGTTTAGGTTTAGGGATTTGAAAATAGGTTAAGGTTTAGGTTTAGGAATTCGGGTTCGGGTTCGGGATTGGGTTTAGGCTTGGGTTTTCGAGTTTTGGTTTAGGTTTAGGTTAGGGAGTTTAGATTAGGATTAGGTGTAGGTTTAAGTTTAGGGATTTGAGAATAGGTTAAGGTTTAGGTTTAGGAAATCGGGTTAGGGTTCTGGATCGGGTTTTAGGTTTGGGTTTTCAAGTTTAGGTTTAGGTTTAGGTTAGGGAGTTGAGATTAGGATTAGGTGTAGGTTTAGGTTTAGAGATTTGAGAATACATTTAGGATTTAGGTTAAGGTTATAGGTTTAGGTTGAGGTTAAGGTTTAGGTTTAGGTTATAAGCTATAGGTTTAGGGAATTGGGAATAGGTTAAGGTTTAGGTTTAGGAATCGGGTTCGGGATCGGGTTTAGGTTTGGGTTTTCAAGTTTAGGTTTAGGTTTAGGTTAGGGAGTTGAGATTAGGATTAGGTGTAGGTTTAGGTTTAGGGATTTGAGAATACATTTAGGTTTTAGGTTTAGGTTTAGGTTTCAAGTTATTGGTGTTTAGATTTTAGGTTTAGGTTAAGGTTAGGTTATAAGTTTAGGTTATAGGTTATAGGTTAAGGTTTTAGGTCATAGGTTTTGGTTTTAAGGTTATAGGTTTAAGTTAAGGTTAAGGTTTTAGGACTTATAAGCTATAGGTTTAGGGAATTGAGAATATGTTAAGGTTTAGGTTTATGAAATCGGGATCGGGTTTAGGTTTGGGTTTTCAAGTTTAGGTTTAGGTTTAGGTTAGGGAGTTGAGATTAGGATTAGGTGTAGGTTTAGGTTTAGGGATTTGAAAATAGGTTAAGGTTTAGGTTTAGGAATTCGGGTTCGGGTTCAGGATTGGGTTTAGGTTTGGGTTTTCAAGTTTAGGTTTAGGTTAGGGAGTTTAGATTAGGATTAGGTGTAGGTTTAAGTTTAGGGATTCGAGAATAGGTTAAGGTTTAGGTTTAGGAAATCGGGTTAGGGTTCGGATCGTGTTTTAGGTTTAGGTTTTCAAGTTTAGGTTTAGGTTTAGGTTAGGGAGTTGAGATTAGGATTAGGTGTAGGTTTAGGTTTAGAGATTTGAGAATACATTTAGGTTTTAGGTTAAGGTTATAGGTTTAGGTTGAGGTTAAGGTTTAGGTTTAGGTTAGAAGCTATAGGTTTGGAATTGAGAATAGGTTAAGGTTTAGGTTTAGGAATCGGGTTCGGGTTGGGTTCGGGATCGGGTTTAGGTTTGGGTTTTCAAGTTTAGGTTTAGGTTTAGGTTAGGGAGTTGAGATTAGGATTAGGTGTAGGTTTAGGTTTAGGGATTTGAGAATACATTTAGGTTTTAGGTTTAGGTTTAGGATTTAGGTTATTGGTTAAGGTTTAGGTTTTAGGTTTAGGTTATGGTTAGGTTATAAGTTTAGGTTATAGGTTATAGGTTATAAGTTTAGGTTATAGGTTATAGGTTAAGGTTTTAGGTCATAGGTTTTGGTTTTAAGGTTATAGGTTTAGGTTAAGGTTAAGGTTTTAGGACTTATAAGCTATAAGTTTTGGGAATTGAGAATATGTTAAGGTTTAGGTTTAGGAAATCGGGTTCGGGTTCGGGATCGGGTTTAGGTTTGGGTTTTCAAGTTTCGGTTTAGGTTTAGGTTAGGGAGTTGAGATTAGGATTAGGTGTAGGTTTAGGTTTAGGGATTTGAGAATACATTTAGGTTTTAGGTTTAGGTTTAGGTTTTAGGTTATTGGTTAAGGTTTATGTTTTAAGTTTAGGTTAAGGTTAGGTTATAGGTTATAAGTTTAGGTTATAGGTTATAGGTTAAGGTTTTAGGTCATAGGTTTTGGTTTTAAGGTTATAGGTTTAGGTTAAGATTAAGGTTAAGGTTTTAGGACTTATAAGCTATAGATTTAGGGAATTGAGAATATGTTAAGGTTTAGGTTTAAGAAATCGGGTTTAGGTTTGGGTTTTCAAGTTTAGGTTTAGGTTTAGGTTAGGGAGTTGAGATTAGGATTAGGTGTAGGTTTAGGTTTAGGGATTTGAAAATAGGTTAAGGTTTAAGTTTAGGAATTTGGGTTCGGGTTTAGGATTGGGTTTAGGTTTGGGTTTTCAAGTTTAGGTTTAGGTTTAGGTTAGGGAGTTTAGATTAGGATTAGGTGTTAGGTTTAAGTTTAGGGATTTGAGAATAGGTTAAGGTTTAGGTTTAGGAAATCGGGTTCGGGCTCGGGATCGGGTTTTAGGTTTGGGTTTTCAAGTTTAGGTTTAGGTTTAGGGTAGAGAGTTGAGATTAGGATTAGGTGTAGGTTTAGGTGTAGAGATTTGAGAATACATTTAGGTTTTAGGTCATATATTTTGGTTTAGGTTAAGGTTATAGGTTTAGGTTAAGGTTTAGGTTTAAGTTATAAGCTATAGGTTTAGGGAATTGAGAATAGGTTAAGGTTTAGGTTTAGGGAATCGGGCTCGGGTTCGAGATCGGGTTTAGGTTTGTGTTTTCAAGTTTAGGTTTAGGTTTAGGTTAGGGAGTTGAGATTAGGATTAGGTGTAGGTTTAAGTTTAGGGATTTGAGAATACATTTAGGTTTTAGGTTTAGGTTTAGGTTGTAGGTTATTGGTTAAGGTTTAGGTTTTAGGTTTAGGTTTAGGTTAGGTTATAGGTTATAAGTTTAGGTTATAGGTTATAGGTTATAGGTTTAGGTTAAGGTTAAGGTTTTAGGTCTTATAAGCTATAGGTTTAGGAAATTGAGAATATGTTAAGGTTTAGGTTTAGGAAATCGGGTTCAGGTTCGAGATCGGGTTTAGGTTTGGGTTTTCAAGTTTAGGTTTAGGTTTAGGTTAGGGAGTTGAGATTAGGATTACGTGTAGGTTTAAGTTTAGGGATTTGGAAATAGGTTAAGGTTTATGTTTTGGAATTTGGGTTCGGGTTCGGGATTGGGTTTAGGTTTGGGTTTTCAAGTTTAGGTTTAGGTAGTTTAGATTAGGAATAGGTGTAGGTTTAAGTTTAGGGATTTGAGAATATGTTAAGGTTTAGGTTTAGGAAATCGGGTTAGGGTTCGAGATCGGGTTTTAGGTTTGGGTTTTCAAGTTTAGGTTTAGGTTTAGGTTAGGGAGTTGAGATTAGGATTAGGTGTAGGTTTAGGTTTAAAGATTTGAGAATACATTTAGGTTTTAGGTCATAGGTTTTGGTTTAGGTTAAGGTTATAGGTTTAGGTTAAGGTTTAAGCTTAGGTTTAGGTTAAGGTTTAGGTTATAAGCTATAGGTTTAGGGAATTGAGAATAGGTTAAGGTTTAGGTTTAGGGAATCGGGTTCGGGTTCGGGATCGGGTTTTCAAGTTTAGGTTTAGGTTTAGGTTAGGGAGTTGAGATTAGGATTAGGTGTAGTTTTAAGTTTAGGAATTTGAGAATACATTTAGGTTTTAGGTTTAGGTTGTAGATTATTGGTTAAGGTTTAGGTTTTAAGCTTAGGTTAAGGTTAGGTTATAGGTTATAAGTTTAGGTTATAGGTTATAGGTTAAGGTTTTAGGTCATAGGTTTTTGTTTTAAGGTTATAGGTTTAGGTTAAGGTTAAGGTTTTAGGTCTTATAAGCCATAGGTTTAGGGAATTGAGAATATGTTAAGGTTTAGGTTTAGGAAATTGGGTTCGGGTTCGGGATCGGGATCGGGTTTAGGTTTGGGTTTTCAAGTTTAGGTTTAGGTTTAGGTTAGGGAGTTGATATTAGGATTAGGTGTAAGTTTAGGTTTAGGGATTTGAAAATAGGTTAAGGTTTAGGTTTAGGAATTCGGATTCAGGATTGGGTTTAGGTTTAGGTTTAGGTTAGGGAGTTTAGATTAGGATTAGGTGTAGGTTTAAGTTTAGGGATTTGAGAATAGGTTAAGGTTTAGGTTTAGGAAATCGGTTTCGTGTTCGGGATTGGGTTTAGGTTTGGGTTTTCAAGTTTAGGTTTAGGTTTAGGTTAGGGAGTTGAGATTAGGATTAGGTGTAGGTTTAGGTATAGGGATTTGAAAATAGGTTAAGGTTTAGGTTTAGGAATTTGGGTTCGGGTTCGGGATTGGGTTTAGGTTTAGGTTTTCAAGTTTAGGTTTAGGTTTAGGTTAGGGAGTTGATATTAAGATTAGGTGTAGGTTTAGGTTTAGGGATTTGAGAATACATTTAGGTTTTAGGTTTTAGGTTATATGTTAAGGTTTAGGTTAGGTTTTAGGCTTAGGTTTATGTTTAGGTTATAAGCGTAGGTTATAGGTTTAGGTTTAAATTATGTTATACGTTAAGGTTTAGGGAATTGAGAAAAAGGTTAAGGTTTAGGTTTAGGAAATCGAGTTCGGGTTCGGGTTCGGGATCGGGTTTAGGTTTGGGTTTTCAAGTTAGGTTTAGGTTTAGGTTAGGGAGTTGAGATTAGGATTACGTGAAGGTTTAGGTTTAGGGATTTGAGAATACATTTCGGTTTTAGGTCATAGAATTTGGTTTAGGTTAAGGTTATAGGTTTAGGTTAAGGTTTAGGTTTAGGTTTTGGTTAAAGTTTAGGTTTAGGTAATAAGCTATAGGTTTAGGGAATTGAGAATAGGTTAAGGTTTAGGTTATAAGTAAGGTTTTAGGTTTAGGTATAGGCTTAAGTTATAGGTTATAGGTTATATGTTTAAGTTAAGGTTTAGGAATTCGGGTTCGGGTTTGGGTTCGGGTTCGGGTTTAGGTTATAGGTTTTGGTTTTGGTTTTGGTTTTAGTTTAGGTTATAGGTTTTAATTTAGGTTTAGGTTATAGGTTATAGGATTTAAGAATGGGTTCGGGTTTAGGTTATAGGTTTTGGTTTTAGTTATATGTTTTGGTTTAGGTTTAGGTTACTGGTTTTGGGATTTGAGAATAGGTTTAGGTTAAGGTCTTAAGTTTAGGTTTAGGAAATCGGGATCGGGTTCGGGTTTAGTTTTGGGTTTTCAAGTTTAGGTTTAGGTTTAGGTTAGGGAGTTGAGATTAGGATTAGGTGTAGGTTTAGGTGTAGGTTTAGGGTTAAGGTTATAAGTTTAAGTTTAGGTTGTAGGTTTAAGTTAAGGTTTAGGGATTTGAGTTTAGGTTTAAGTTATAGGTTTAGCTTTAGCTTTAGGTTATAGGTTATAGGTTATATGTTTAGGTTAAGGTATAGAAATTCGGGTTCGGGTTTGGATTCGGGTTTAGGTTATAGGTTTTGAGATTTGAGAATAGTTTTAGGTTATAAGTATAGGTTTAGGTTTGGATTCGGGTTAAGGAGTAGATTAGGATTAGGTGTAGGTTTAGGTTTAGGGATTTTCTAGTATTATCTACTATTGAACCTAGTATTATCTACTACATACTAGTAACATACAACCAATATGGGGCACCATACCATAAGCTACAAGAATTTCATGTCCCCCTAAACAAGGTATCCTCCATTGATAACATATATATATATATATATATATTTTTTTTTTTTCATTTACATTCCCAAATACATTCATCATCCATCCAAGAAAATTGAAACAAGTACTGTCAATCTATGACTAACAATTGAAAAGGAAAATCATGCATCTTATCTTACCGACCGACTTATGTTTCTTTTCACCTTTGTAACTCTCATATTTGTTGCAACTGCTAGTTCACCATCAGCGGTCTCCCTAACCAAATCTTTGTGCAGTCCCTCCATTTGAAGCAGTGGCTGAAGTTACAAGAAGTAGGACTGATTAGTCTTTCCATGTTTTGAAAAAAATCAAATTCTTTATTTTTGGCTGCAAGTCTACTTATAATTATCATTGGCTCTTAATCTATTTATAATGAAAATCTTAAATATCACCCAATAGTGCTCCTTTGATAAATGTCCTGTTTGGAACAAATAATTTCTGTAAAACTCTTTCATGTTTTTTCAATCCATCTTCAATTTTCTTCTTAATAAGAAAATTCATATTTACTAATATTCTCATTTTTCTATTTTTCAAAAGAATGAGTTTAGTTAAAATTTACTAATAAGAAAATCTAGATTTCCACTGTTGAAACCTTCCTAGGGTCTAAAGTAATTTTTTGTTGTCATCCAACTTGTTAATATGATCACAAAGACATGGATGAAGAGAAAGCACAAACATCAGCTTGATCCAAAACTTCTTTGGCCTCCAAAAAATTTTCAATGGTAGATGTTCAATCAAATTGTTTCCTGTGCTGTAATACTTTACTAGAGTATGGAGAGACGATGTTAGTATCTCGCAAAAATACTTTACTAGTTTCAACCTGGAAACATGAGAAAATATTGAAAATTTAGAAATCCATTCTCAATCACAGCATTAGAATTAAGAACTTAAGAAAATCTTAAGGAAAATGCTTGAAAAAAATGTCAAAGTTGTTTAACTAAAACATTGTGAAAAAAATATACACATGAGTGCACACTTGCCCATGAAAAGAAACACATATATATAAAGAAGAAAATTAACATCCACCTCAATAGTCCTACTGTCCACCTAAACCACCCATGCCAGCATGCCATTTGTATACAACATTGGGTCCATCCAAAAGGTGATTTTTTTGTATATGATCATTTTCACAATGAGAGCCAGCCTATGCACTGCTCACGGTTAGGATGGTATGCATGCTCTACTCCTTCAGCCTGATTTTTTGGGTGAGAACATCTTGACAGCTGGACTAACCTGATGGATGGCTTTGATATTGCATTGTCTACCATGCAACTCAATATCCAGTATACTTCTAACCAGTTGGAGTATCCAGCTTTGTGTGATGCCTAGAACTAAAAAGAAATAGGGAAAAAGAGAGAAAAAGAAAGAGAAGGAAAAGAAAAGATTCTCACTCAGTTTCAACATAAGGAGCATTCAACAAAGTTTTCAACACATTGAGAGAATTTGGTGAATTTCAAATAATTTAGGTGGGTTGGCAATATTTTAACACTAATGGGTGCCTTTGTATTTTGAAATGACAGGAGAAGGAAGAAATCAACAGTGAAAATTGAATTATGTATTAAAATACTATGTGATACTTCTGACCCGAATCGGATTATGTATCTATGAGAATTCTTATGTGATACTTCTGTACAATATTTTTACATCTATGAGAATTTTTAGTGTGAACTTTCTAATGCATGCATGCATATTACAGCCTCATGGGTCCATTATAAAAAGAAAAAAGGGAAGAAGGTTCTTGTTTTCCTCATGCATTATATAGGGTCTGTTATGTACCCATTTAGATGGAGCATGTGGATGACCCTTTCTGACAGAGAACCTTCATTTCAGCAGTTTAAACTCAGCCATTCACCAAATGACGTTGAAATCAACTCTTGGTCTATATACTGAAGAGCCTCTGTATAGTTAGCCAGATCACATTCATATTGTATTAGTAGATGATCATCCTAATTTCATCCATATATGTAAAAATATCAGCAATTGATATTTATACTCACCTTGTTTGGTAGACAGCTTTTTTTTTCTACTTTCGAAAATAGAATAGTACAACTCTATAGTCTTCAAAGCTTTGGCTAGCTTTTGAGGACTTTTTACTGGGATTTGGCAATATGAAGCCTGGTCCCTTTGACAGCCTATCCAATAGATCACCACCAGGCCATTCCTTATAGCCCATAGTTCTAACTATGAATGCAAGTGGAAGCAATAGCCTATCCAATAGATCACCACTAGAAGGATTATTTGAAAGCTAAAGTCAACTTCATTTTCTAGAAAAATATAGCATGGAATCAAATGGAAACGAACCTGCTGTTTGGGAGATTCTTCAATGCATTAGGTACAAAACTCCTGTACAACCCAATGAAACCGTCATGTGCCATGATACCTGCATTCACATTAGGCAATCAGAAGATTGCTTTCCTTCACAATAGGCAATTTCTGTTGGAAGCAAATTAGAGATCAACAGTTGCACAACAAAAGACTACATGAACTAAACTGAGAACTACAGTATCATTGTACAATACAGGAATGTAGAATATTGGTTGGTTTAGTTATCATCTAGTGCATGAACAGATTTTTTTTAAAATCATTTTAGTATATGCAACCTGGCTTCTTGTGTACAAAACAGATTTTTTTTCCCATTCAAATTAACTGCAGTTTACTACGCCGGTTGCATTCTTTAGTTTTTAACACGTTAAAACTGAGAGAAAGATAGGCCCGATAGTTGAACGCCTCTTTCTTGTGGAACCGAATGCAGTATAGTACAAGAATATTCTGGAACTATCTTATAAAACCCATGTTAAGGAAGTATGTTTGACAAATGAAACTACCAAGCAATAATTTCAAAAAGGGAGCAGCCTTCTCTAGTCAATTTAGCCCCTTGCTCGCATTCGCTCCTCTTCCTCGGCTCTTTTCCAAGCAGCCTGAGAAAAAAAAAAAGATTAACAAGGTAAGGAAAAACAGTATTAGAAAAAGAAGCTGATTAAGAAAAATGTGAAAACAAGAAACAATCTACTAATCTATAACTACTTACTCTTTAAGAACCTCCTTAATATGTCACTCCATTGGACTTTGTGACTTGTAGTCATCATACTTAGGCAATTTGGAAACCCCAGGCCAGTTGTCTTCATCAGCAGATCCACACAACAAATAAATTTTATGCAATTGATCTACCTGCAGCAAGCAAAAACAGAAGAACAAGCATCAACCTTCTCTACTAGGATCACAAAGTAGGAGCCTTACTTTTCAAATAAGTACAATTAAAACCCTACAGGAGTATATATATATATATATATATATATATATATATATATATATATATAGTCACATAATTTGGTCATAATTTGGCATAAAGACACTTTCAATTGATGCATGGATTAAAAGACCCCTACTGACTTTACTTTGCTAAACACTCCCTGCAACGAAAATTGGATTAAAAGACCTAATCTACTGCATGGATTAAAATTCATCCTATATCTATTCCAGCAAGAAACTAGAAAGACAATAAATTGAAGACTTGCATCTTTTTCAAATTTTCTCCAAAATGGCCTACAGAACTTTGATTCATCCAAGTCGGCCAAATCGAGTGTTTTAATCCGTAAAGAGCTTATTTTAACACAAAAAAAGATGGATGTTTTCCTTGGCTGCTTTTTTATTTTCCATTTCCACCAATCCAAACAGCCCCTAACTGAATATATAAATTGCAAATTTGCAATAGACAAGTTGAAAAAACGAGCTTTGTTCTGTCACTTTCAACTGATTTTCCCTTCTTTTTTACTTAAATGTCAATGATTGCATGGTGATTTAGGAAATAAGAAAACTTGGAGGCTTTAGGAATCTGATTAAATGGGTTATTGAGAGAAGAAGAATAGAACCTGGTAATGCAATAAAAGCGTTGGAATGGTAGGACATCTCTGCCTTCCTTTGATGCATGGTGGCCAATTTGCAAGAGTTACACAATGATCAATAGCAACCTTTGACATATACAAGAATGTGTAATAAGTTACTGACCGATGAAGATAAAGACATTCTTTGAGTTGTATCACCGTTGCTACTGAAGTGAGTCTCAACTCATAGGTTTGAGAAATTTATTAAGGCGGGATCAACTTGTGTATGTGACTCAGATTGAGGCTGAGGAACTGCAAGTTTCTGTTTGTACAATTTAAAATACATTTCCAATCCATTCATCAGGAAAAAAGCTCCATAAAAAAAAAAAAAAAAAGAATAAGAAAACCCATGAGCTAAAAAACATCAAAATAGAAACCTAAAGTGCAAATATATTACACAAGAGAAGGACAAAAACATCATAAAGAATTGGGGCTCTTAGCAATTCAACATGGGTTGAGGGTCTGTGATGGAAGTTGGGAAGTTTCCTTCCCAATCCAACCTACCAAACAGTCCCTTCCACTGATTGTGCCTATTGGCTGTGTTTGGCAAGCATCAAGGTATCAAATCCACCATTTGACCAAGAGATGATTAACCTTGCATTTTGTAGACATTGTAGGACAATACACCACAAACATCTCAGTTTATTAAAAAGTTGGAGGAAAACTGATATAAAATCCAACATGTCAATCAGCACTAACATGAGATGAGCTCATTTTTAGCTGTCTGAATTTCTATGGAAATTTTGGTATATCAAAATATAGGTGACAATATATACTATATAAGTTTTGGAGGAAATTTTGGCTAAGACAAATGTCATTTATTTACTCATTTATCTACACAAAAAATATCAAAATATAGGTGACAATATATACCATATAAGTTCTCCATAAAGATATGAAACTTCCATTCATCAGTGCTGCAGCCATAACATGCAATAACAGCAAAATAGACCCATATTCGAAGCACGAATATAGACCTAATATCTGGCTGCATACATACTACTTGGAAAATTCACTGCTCCAAATTTTCATTAGATACCCCATGAATAACAGTAATTGCTAAAAGAACAACCTGCTGAAAGAAAAAGAAAATGAGTTCCAGAATATAAACAAGCAATCAGAAGAGGAACCCCTTCTTGAAGGATTATTTCAAAGCCTGACAAAGAATGAGATAAAGATTTTTATTTTTGTATTTTTTCTTTAGTATGATAAGGAGACTTCTTTTTTCCTACTGCCCAATGATAAGTTCCTACTTTCCATTGATAAGTTGAAAGAGCTGATACAAAACATAATGCAGAGGTTGCTCAGAATCATCTCGACCCAGCCTCACAAGAAAAAGCAAACTGATACAAGCTCATTCAGTATTAAATCCAAAATTTTCACTTCTCCACAACTCTTGAGTTTTGATCCTTTTTTAATACCGTGTTTTTCCTTTTACTAGAAGAACTAATTCCTTTTCTTTGATAGCCAATTTAACAACTCTGTCAGGATTACAGCCATAGGCAAGCACACAGTACTCCTAATCACACATGTTACCATAAAACAGATGCTATTGATTTTAATTTCAATAGCTGTACATGTAACCAGCTAGTAGTAGAAGTGTTAGAACGTCCAAACCAAACCGACCCTCTGGATCACCTTGTGATTTCTGGGATATATGTCTTATACTATGGCCAATGATTTGGATGGTTTGGATTGAGGTACCAATATTACTATGGCCAATGATTTGGATGGTTTGGATGCATCCAAGGGCCCTAAAGGCCTGACAAGTTAGCCCAGCCAGTCCTATTTGGACATTTATGTCACTGGCCTGGAAAGGCCTCAAACCAACTCAGCTCATGGTGGGCCACCTGAATCGTTCCTAAAGCCACTCTGACCTTAAAATACATTATCATATTATACCTTTATGTTAGGATTTTTGTCTTTCAGAAAACGGCCAACGCCAGAAATAGTTCCACCAATTCCAATGACTGCGACAAACATATCCGTCTTGCCACATGTATCTTCCCAGATTTTTGGACCAGTTGTCTTTGTAACATTGACTTGGCCGCTGATCCCAATTGAGAAAGGTGGTCTCTAGTCCAATTGATAGCACGGTTTCATCCAAAAAAGGATTTGGCTAAAGCATTTCATCAAACAAGTAGCGTGTTGTCCCTGTCCATGTGGAGAGTGTTGTCCCTGTCCACATAAAAATTAATTGAACAATTTATAGAACTATAATGCAACATTTCAGCATTCAGGAGGTTTGCTAGTTCCACACATGTGGAGAGTGCTATCCCTGTCCATGGATTTCAAATCTCCCCTATGTATCGTTTGCAGGGATTGTCAAATCTGTGGATTTCCTAAATGCAAGCCTCCATAAATCCATGCCCCCACTGCTGTCTATCAAATGCAAGCCATTGCCCTCTCTGCTGTCTATCAAAGGCAAAAAGAAATAGAAAAAGAAAACTGGAAAATTCATGCATTTCAAAATTCGCTAATTAAACAGCAAATGTAACACGAAAATGCTGAAAATTTAGGCAAATGTAGCATGAAGATCGAAAGTTCTACAATTAAAAATATCAAACTATTACAAGTCAACCAAAGATCCAGCAAAACAGGAAAAAAGAAAAAAGAAAATCCAAACTGATTAAATTCGACTAGATGAGCAGAAAATGCACGAAAAATTGTAAAAATATATAAATTCAAGGTCAAATGAACCAGATCAAACAAGAACATCTGTTCAATCAAACTAAAATGAATCACCGAAAATTTACAGTAAAAATGCAAGAAAAAAGAGACCCAAAATCACCGAGAAACTACGGCCGCTCGATCAAAGGAAAGGTGGGCCGTGGCTTTCGAGCCCTCGACTCTGCTTCTGCTTTTGTGTCTGAAATCAAATAGAATAGGGAAAAGAAAAGGATCGATACCTCTGCAACATAGGTGGCGAAAGCATTGCTGGCGAACGTTCCCGCGAACGAGATCTCGGTCTTGGGCTTGAGATCATACATGGGAGCTGAGCACTGGCGCCGGAGAATGCCGATCTGGTGTCGAAAAAAGCGATCGGGGACGTTTGAATGTGGGCGCTCGATGGAAGATGAAAGAGGAAAAACAGGGAATGAGGGGCGCTGGACGATTTGGGATGGATATGAAAATCCTCTTCCAAATAAGAAAATATTTTGAAATCCGTGTGAGTTTTTCACTAAATAATTACAAAAACTTTATTAACGGTCGTACATGTATGGGACCAATTTTTAGATGGTTAAGATTGTATTATATAATAAAAATATATAAATATTTATCATTTACAATTATACCGATTATTTGGATGGTTTGGATAACTCTATATCTTATCCACTATTGTTATGAACAAGTCACCACTATTTTCTATTAAATACAAAACTTACCATGAAAAACAGAAAAATGTAAACGTAAGTTAAGCTTTGGATCTAGTATGGCTTTGTGGCCCCACCATGATCGATTTGTTTCATCCACGCCGTCCATCCATTTCTCAACATAATTTATCATCAATCTCAAAAAATGAGAGTGAACTTAAACTTAGGTGGGTGACATAATGTGAAAACAATAGTTATTGGACATCCACCATTAAAAATCTAGCCCATCCATTATGTGTTGCCACTTGGATGAGGGATCATACTAAGTTTCAGACGCATCCAAATTTTAGGTGGGGCCCCACCAAGTTCTTTTATACATTTTAAGCATGTCTTCACATGAATTTAGATAGTATGGCCCACCGGTGTGTGTTTGGTACATTTTAGGCATGTCTTCACATGATTTTAGATAGTATGGCCCACCGGTGTGTGTTCGGTATACGCCTGATTTTTGGGATATCCCATAATTTAAAGGGGACTCATCAGATACATGGTGTTGATTTTTGACACACGTCATAGTGGGGCCCACACAACTTGACCTCATGGGGAGTTCCCATGAGCTCGACGCATAGAAACTTTTCCATATAATATATATATATATATAATATTTAAAAAATATAAAACCTATGATGTATTTGTTATATCCACATCGTCCATCCATTTTGAGATATCATTTTAAGTCACGAGCAAAAGAATGAGACAAATAAAAATACGTAGTAGACCACACCATAGAAAACAACGGGAGGGTGATTCCCACCGTTGAAACTATCCTAAGACCCATCATAATGTTTATTTGAAATTTAATTGGTTCAAAAGTTTTTCTTTTAAATGGTTTGTGGGGCCATCATTATGGTGGGGCCCACACAGCACCAACCACCAGCCATTGGATGGTCTAGGGGGAGTAGCCAATCTATTCCCCTTATTTATGGTGTGGTCCATTTAATATTTGGATATGATTTATTTTTTAGATAATTATATAAAATGATCTCGAAAAATGGGTGAACGGTGTGTGTTGATCCCAAATTTTCGGTAAATCCAAAACTCAAGTGGACCATGCCACACAAAACAGTGTGGAATAATGATTTCCACCGTTGATACCTTCCTTAGGCCTACTATAATGTTTATTTTCCATCCAACATGTTCATAATATCAAAAGATATAAATGAAGCAAAAACACAAACATCAACTTGATCCAAAACTTCTATCAAATGCACGGTGTTGATGAAGCGAAAACACAAACATTAATTCTTAGTCTCTGAGTGTCAATAAGTTGGGTCACAATTTTGACTAAAATATTTAACCCATTTTACATGTCTGGTCCATTCACTCTATTTGACTGATCATTACTCTCAAATTGACTAGTTACTCGCCCCGATCATGTTACATATGAGAAAGATATTGGGCAAACAAGATTGATCAACAATTTAAGTGAATTTTGATTTAAACATCTGAAGTTATTACTCTTCAATCTAGACTGATCAGATTGTCCAAAAACGGTTAAAGGTTGTTCATAATATCAAAAATATATGAATGCATAAAAAACACAAACATCAGCTTGATCCAAAACTTCTATGGCCTCCAAGAAATTTTAAATAGTAGAGGTTCAATCACACTATTTCCTATGGTGTGGTCCACTTGAGCTTTGGATATGCTTCCTTTTTGTTCTTTAGACCTCAAATTATCTGTTAACATGGATGAATTGAGTGGATAAAATAAATAAATGACAGTGGACCCCACAGAGTTTACTCTGGTAAGGGTAACGAGTAAATGTAGTAGAGAAGGGTTTCCTTAAAACAATTATAATCATATATTGGGCCTGCCTAAATGTGATTCACATATCCAACCCACTCATTATGTGTGTCCCACTTGGATGAGGGATCAGACCAAATTTCAACTGCATCCATGTCTGTATTAAGTTATAAACAGATTGGATCTCAAATAAACATCACGGCGGACCCTAAGAAGGTTTCAATAGTGGGTGTCATTGTCCCACTCTTTTCTATGGTGGGTCTACTTGAACTTTGGATCTGCCCCATCAATTAGATACACCATTCCATGGTAGGCCACAAGCTTAAAAATAAAGTCAATCCATGACTTGGGTGGGCCACACCACATACTATAGTTGAGAGAGTTACCCTCCTATTAAAACATTCATAATCATTTATTGGGCCCACCTAGATGTGGTTCATAGATCCAGCCCGTTCATTATGTGCATCCCACTTGGATGAGGAGTTAGACCAAGTTTCATACACATTCAAAACTCATGTGGGCCCCACCAAATGCTTTTATATGTTTTAGGATGTCTTCACATAGTTTTAAATGCTATGGCCTACCTAAGTCTCGTATATGACTGATTTTTTGACTTAAAGGGGACACATCAAATGCATGGTGTTGATGTTCTACACACATCATGGTGGGGCCCACACAGATTAATTAACCTCATGGGAAGTTCCCATGAGGTGACCTTATAGTACCATTTCACTATTTAGGTAACTCTTTCATAGGTGTTACTCTAACCGTGTAGGGCTCACCTTGATATATTTTATGTATATCGACACCGTCCATATATTTTTCCATCATATTTTAGGATGTGATTTCAAACCACAAGAACTCAATAATCTCCGGTAGGCCATACCAATCAAAACAATGATGAATAACCATTAAAAACCTTTTGAAGGCCACAAAAGTTTTGGATCAATTTGATCTTCGTAGTTTACCTTCATCTAGATATCCTTTACATTATTAACAAGTTGGATTGCAAGTAAACATTACTAAAACCTTACGATAGGTTCATTATAATTTTTAATGGCTACGTACTATATTATCATTCTTTCCAATGGTGTGGTCCACTTAAGATTTAAATCTACATAATTTTTTATATCCGGCTCAAAAATGGGTTGGAGAAACATATGGGCGGCAAGAATATACAACACATCATCAAAATACAAAATCTAGTTTTCTTTTTTAAAAAATATATATTTTTACAATTTGTCAATTTTTTCACAATTTTGTTTAATTTCTTAATTTTTTTTTTCAAAATATCATTTTTTAATCTCACTTTTGTTATATAACTTTTCAATTTTTGTTGTCAAAATACAAAATCTAGTTTTCTTTTTTAAAAAATATATTTTTTACATTTTATCAATTTTTTCACAATTTTGTTTAATTTTTTAAATTTTCTTTCTAAAAATATCATATTTTATTAAATATTTTTTTTCAAAATTATCAATATTATTTAAAGTTCTTAATTTTTTTTTTCAAAATTTAGATTTTTATAAAATTACAGTTTTTTTATTTTTTCAAAATTAAAATTTTTCTTAAACATTGTTATTTATTTTTCTAAGCTCCTAAACTTTTTTTTTTTTTCGAAATTCATAATTTTTTTGAGCTTTTTCATGGTTGGCCGAGCATTTCTAATAGAGACGGTCTTCGATAGGGCTATAAGACGGTTTAGGACCGTCTCTAATAGAGACGGTCTTTGACAGTCTCTAATAGAGACGGTTTTTGACATAGCAATAAGACGGCTAAGGACCGTCTCTATTAGAGACGGTCTTTGACAGTCTCATATTACAAGTAAAAGACGGCCAATGACCGTCTCTAATACGGACGGCCAGTGACCATCTCAGATGATCGCATATAGGACGGTCGAAGACTGTCTCTAATACGGACGGTCTTTGACCATCTCAGATGACGTATATAAGACGGTCAGAGACCGTCTTATATTGTTTGCGGGCGCAGAACATTTAAAGACAATATTAGGGACGGTCAGGAGCCGTCCCTAATTTTAGAGACGGTTTACAACTGTCTCTAAAGTGTCTTTAAACCAAGCAATTTTAGAGACGGTCCAGAATCGTCTCTAAATCTGTCATTTATTTCCATTTTTCACGTAGTGTTCTAGGAGTTTTAGTTGTAGTTTGATTCTGATTTCTTTCTCATTGCTTGGTACCTCTATTTAAAGGATTGTGAACTCGTTTTTAAGGATCAATTAATCAGTTTCGAATTTATTAGAATTTATTTCTATTTTCTTCTTTCTTTCCTCATTGATTCGAGAAGTCTCTGTGAGGAGTCCAAAGAAGCTCCGTGAATTCGGAGTATTTATCCTCATCACATTCATCCCTGCATCAAAAACATGAATCTTGGTGAGAGCTCACCCTTGTACTAATACCATCTAAACCTTTTTCCCATGAAAATGAAGAGAAAACCCAACATCTTCATGGGAAAAAGGCTTAGATGGTATCAGCACAAGGGTGAGAGTGGTGTGTTGATACCATTTGAACCTCACGTTGATGAAGGTAAAACCCAAATATCACGGTGATTAAGATGGCATCAACACACTGCGCCTAGTAAGTTCTGTATCTGCCTCATTTTTGGTTTCTCATCCAAACATGATCAGGGTGGAACTGGAAGAGAGTGGATTTCACAAAAATATTGTGGTGGGTCCCATATAGCCTTTGGTTACAGGATATATTCTATGGGAAACCACATCCTTACACGATGAATTAAAAAGGAGAATATGACATGACTTCGACTTTAGACAAGACACTCGAAATATAGGCCACATATTAACCACTACTTAGCCCTAAACAGCTCTAAGCAACTCTCAGTTTGGAGCCCATGATCCCAAAACTTCTTGTAGTATTCTTCGTAGGTGAATCTTCTATAGATTGCAGGGTGTTGATCGTCCATCAGTTTCTCGGCGGGCCCAATCATGGCATCTGCAGATGGGCAGTAGAATGTTGGAATTGAAATCCTTTCGACATTGTTGTTTACAACCGCTCTGTGAAGCACGCTCTTGTAACGCCCATTGCTAAGCACCTAAACGAAAAATAAAATAAAATAAAAATAAATTCTCAAATGGTTTAATGCTTGTGATCATCTATGAAAGTTAAATTCTTGTGTAATCACCATAAAATGGGATCTTATAAACCATTTGCTGGTAATGGTCCCTTGCGAGCCCCAGTTAAAGGTTTCAAGTAACTCAGACCTACTTCTTCGGTCATGGTGGAGTTGGGACTAGCCCAATTGAAGAGTGAATCAGCTCAACGGGCCTGTTTGATTTTTCAGTACAAGTGCAAATACCTGGTAAATGACTATTTAATTATGACAGTTTCACCCGTTTGGAAAATTTTGAGAATTCTTGCGTCGAGTTCAAACTGCTAGTTAAATTTTTTTAAACCTCACAGTAATGCATATGACATATCGGTTCCATCCATCTGTTTTACCATAATATTTTGAGATATGAGTAAAGAAAATCACATAAATTCAATACTCAAGTGGTCCACTCCAAAAGAAACAGTACCCCTTAGAAGTTTTTAAGGGTAAGTGTATGATTTACTTTTTTTTTGTGGCTTGGTCCACTAGAGCTTTAGATATGCCTCATTTTTTTGCTCATGCCATAAATTCGGCGGGCATAGTGGATAAACTGTGGAGAAGCGAAACGCAACACGGTAGAACCCACAGATACTTTGCAATATTCTGTGTTAAAAAAGTAGGTAGCCAAATCAAGTATGAGTGAAATATTGTTAAATGCACTGCGAAATAATTATTACTCCTTTTTGCAGGTATTTATCAATGTCCTGGAAATCAAACAATCTAGGTCATGGTGAATAGTCTAGTTGATTTATGCTGGATTGTGTCCGTGCGAGTCTGAGTTGACTCAAGTTGCACGATTCTTGAAACGATGCTGGAAGCACTAAATTGCACACGCATTTTCCATTTTGAGAATTGAAATGGTAAACCACAAATCAACCGGTGCTTTCATTTAAATATTTTACCTGTATCTGATCACCGATGTTCACGACAAATGTATTAGGGATGGGATTGACGGAAACCCATTTGCCGTTTCTGAGCACCTGCAAGCCAGACACCTGGTCTTGAAGCAGAACTGTCAGTGCATTGGGGTCCGTATGGCCCGGTAATCCATACGTTAGCTCCGGCTGCGGGCACCGTGGATAGTAATTAATGGCCATATGTTGTGCCTGCTTGCCCAATGCCTTTTCTATGTAATCCTTCTCTAGCCCAAGGCTCTCTGAAATCGCTTCCAATAGCCTTACAGCCAAATCTCTAGCATTTGTGCTGTACTCACTAACAATTCTCCTGGCAAATTGTGGAATGTGAAATGTCAGAGGTGTCATTTGCTATATATGGAGGCGTCATTTACTAAAAAAATGCTCAATATGAAATTACAGAGATGTCATTTACAGAGAAAAAAGAAAACGTATAATGATTTTCCAATTATGGATTCCATGGACATCATTGAAACATGAATACTCGCTTGGACTCCTTATTTTTGGGTCTTGTTTTAACAGGAAGTAGAAGTCTCATATTCCTCTCAAAAATTTTACCTTGCATCTTTGTACTAATGATTGCTTTTTCCATCTATCTAGAGGACACAAACGATCCAAACAACGGGAAACCCTTTCTTTCCCACAATCGAAACATGCATTGTTTGTTTGGATTCGATGTATTGCTCATCTTGAATTAGCCCGTCATTGGTGCCAACAAAACAAAGGATCAATCAACCTATAATCACAAACAGGCCCATAGAACGCTCGAAGTCAATCTTACCTGAATGACGGAGGATTAGTGGGCCATTCATCTATGAATTCCTCCAACGGGTAGCAATGGAGTCTCAGATAATCTCTCCAATTCGAAACCTTCTCCCTCTTGACGTTGAAACTGGTTGAAAGACGGGTGGTTTTCAACGGATCGTCCGAATAGTTTTTAAGTTTCTCGGATTCAGGAAGCTGAAAAAACTCATTGGCAACATGCAGCATGTCTTCTATCACGTGTTGAGGTATCCCATGGCTCTTGACCTACAAATTCCATCAACAGGAGGAAATTAAACCAATCAAACCACTATTTGAATGAATTCGAAATAACCGATCAATTAATATTCGCTGAAAGAGCTGATTAGTGTCTTATAGATGAATCAATTAATCTACAGAAATTTTCTCTTTAAAAAAAAAAAAAGAAAAAGAAAAAAAAGAATGAAACAATCATCAATTGCCCAAAAACATGGAAATAAATGTGTAAGTGAATACTTGAAAGAAACCATCCGTTTGGCATGCTAGACCAATGGCTTGGACAATTTTTGGCCGATCGGGACCGCTGAGTCCTCCGAGGTCAATGAGAGGAATGGAGACATCTGATGTATGGGCATCGAGGAGATTTGGACGATCAGATATAGGTCTAATGTAGTGAGCGGGTAGATGGCTGCTGCGAGAGAGAAGCTCTGTAAGTTGGGGGGCCATGGAGAGTGATTCAAAGGTAGCAATTTGGGATGCGAGAGAGCAGTGGGGTTGGTGGGCATTTATAGAGTTAGCATGCAAAATGTCAGGCGGTCGATCTTTTCGTGTCCAATGTATTTGTCGGCATGGGATGCTGACTCTTGTGACCATAAAACCACGTGCTGTTGCAACAGAGAGCTACGCAAAGCGCACGCGTAAATCACCCCAGTAGTGGTCTGTAGATGCGGGTGGCGCTGTGGGCCACGTGTTGTATATAATTAATCTACGCCGTCCATCCGTCTTGCCCCTCATTTTATAAGCATGAAACAAAAAAAATAAGCAGATCTGAGACCGCACTATAGAAACAGTTGTGACTGAACACCCTAACTTTAAGATCTAGTTAGGGCCACTGAAGTTTTGGATGAGCCTGCTATTTGCGTTCATCTGGTTCTGAGTGGCCCCTAAAAAGGTTTCTACGGTGGGTGTTATTATCTCTATTGTTTCCTTTAGTGTGATCTACTTGATTTCGGATTTGCTTTATTATTATATTTTTAGTTCAGAATGGATGGCATGTATAAAAAATACATTCATCACCGTGGGCCAGACCGCACCAAGACATCGATGAATACACCACCGTTCCGGTGGCGTTGGCAATGCCACTAATCCGCGTCCCCACAAGCATGTTCGAAAGGGGAGCGGATTAGGTGCCGCCCTGCCCTCACCCAAGATTTTATAAGTTGTGGCCCACCTTGATGTGTATACTCTACATCTACACTGTTCATCTATTTTAATAAATTATTTTAAGGTATAAGTCCAAAAATAAAACCCATTCAAATACTAAGTACTCATTATATAAAACATTAGGATTGATCATTAAAAAATTCTTGTGGGTCATAAAAGTTTTAAATCAAGCTCATCATAGAAACATTAAATAAACATTATAGACATTATGGTGGGTCCTAATTATTTTTAAAATGGTGGGGTTGTTCATCCCTATTTTATACCATTCATACAAGAGCCATTCAAAAAAGGTTGCATATAATTATCAGGGAGTTATGTGGTGTATTTGAAGATTTTTATAGATATGCGAAGAAGATTTTACGGCAATACAATTGATGTTTATCAAGTAGTGTCACATCACCCATTAAGAGAAAGTGGACGAATGAAGAGTGGTCATGCTGAAGCAGTTATCAAAACATATGGCGAGATTAGAAGCAAGGAAAACAAGTAGTACTAAAATGGTTATAACAACTGTTAGAACATGGGAAACATCCAGATGGTCAAGTTAAGAATATAAATAGTAAAAGAATTTAATATGAAAAATCGTCTCATACCAACCAAACCAAACCAAACTATTCCAAATCTATCTTTCAATTATCAACCATTTACATTCCTTGGTGTAATCATTTTATCTTCATCAGTCATTTACATTCTTTAGTATAATATTTACCTTTACCTGCTATGTGCATTCCTTAATATAATCCATACCAGTTATCAACTAGTCATTAACTTTAGTTGTAAGTCGAGTCTACACTCACACGCTGGATTTAATTCGAGTATCAAGCAAATTTCTCCATCCAAAGAGGCTTTATGTAATTATTCTCCATGAACGACTGTAAGAATTTTTTCTTTTTTGTTTTATCTATATTGAAGAGAGAGTCATTTCATATGGAAGGCAGAGGTGTGACCCATTTTCAAGGGACGAACCTCACTCTCTGACTATCGCCTGCTCATCTAAAGCAGCACTGTGCAAGTGGTTGAATACGCGATCAATCTTATTAGATCTCGGTAGTATATGATAGATTTCTGATGTATCTACCTATCTTGACACTTGGGTCGTAGTTGTTCGGTTTGAATTGAGCTGCACATTCAATTATGGCATGCCTAAATTAATTATGTGACCAAAATTTGAAATTGAACCACAACATAAGTTTGGTATGCCCAGTGGGACCCTCACTTTGGTTTACTTATCAGTGTGACATTGTCAGGTGACCAATTGGAAATATGAACGGAAGAAGCAATCGAATTACCGGGGTTGAACCCTCGATGGTAACCACATCATCTCCGACCGAGGAAGTGTCGGTTCAATCGACTCTCAAATCATTAAATCTAAACAATAGCCCAACACTCGGTCCTGCGAACCAAGAGGGGCCATCAACCTCTCAGACCGTATATCTTGAAGAGATAATGGTCAAACTCCAGGATGTGCAAATGAGTATTCAACATGTTCATAAATATGTGAGAGGTCTAGCAGATTTGGTACACACCCAAGCCAAGCAATTCCATATTTAAACTGAGACTATGAACTGATGGATGGCTAATCAGTTCAAGGCCACGCACTGACTGATGGCCATCATTACTGAAAGAGCACCTACGACAATATAGTATAATGGACAATGAAATTATGTCAGTAATATGGCTCAACTGCCACTGATACTTCCCATCCTAATGTAGGAGGGGAGAAATGCTCCATTGCACATCGAGTTCAGGTGGTCAAAAGGAGAAGTAAAAAATTTTATTCTTGAAATTCGAAATCAAGGTATGCTTGGAGGA
Organism: Magnolia changhungtana; assembly: GCA_030180095.1. Lineage (NCBI taxonomy): Eukaryota > Viridiplantae > Streptophyta > Magnoliopsida > Magnoliales > Magnoliaceae > Magnolia > Magnolia changhungtana. The sequence goes on along the minus strand of JASAUF010000502.1, from coordinate 8,472,450 downwards.
CAACCTTTCCAACATTTTTTCATAAATCCATTTTTTCATGAGGGGAAAAAAAAACAGGTATGTCCTTATCCACTACCCATGGTTGAACCATAGCGGATAAATCGCGACCAAATCATGCAAATGGTCCAATAGGTTGCAGGTCAAGTCATCGGCCACAATACCATCCCAGTCTACCATAAGCCTTACCTTAAATTGATTGAATGACAACACCCATTGCCAAGGATCTATCAACCAGATTTTATCTATTCTAGGGTGACTGTAAGGCACGTATCTTAGACCGTACCATTCCGTAGGCTTTTACGGTCCCTCTAGTCGAATTACGGCAACCCTCGACCTGTATCCAACGTTTGTGGGTGAACCTAAGCCGAGTCATGCACACATAAGTCGACTCGACCTGAAATTTGCACCTTAGTCACCGTGCCGTCACCGCGGTTCTAATGTCGTGACTCGTGCACCGAACTAATACCCAGGCTAGGAGATGTGGCTTTACGTTCATTACGAAGAAATGTCGCGTGTTGCGAATTTTGAGGGAATCTTTACAACATATCCCATCAAATCAAGTCAAGTACACCACCTTACCTCAATGCCACCTCACCCAACAACAAGTACACATGACCACTTCTTTTACCATAAGTCAACACTCTCTCTCCCCTCACCATCCATCTTTTACACCATTTTCAAACTAAGCCATGCTTCCCCATCTCCTTTCCTTACACCCACCATTCCATCCATCCCTTTTATTCATTATTTTCCTCTTTCTCTCATTTCTCAAAACACTCTCTCAAGCAACAAAAAAATCTAACGTCCAAACTCCCCAAGTTTCCAAGAGCAACTCAAGTGTGGCCCACCATCTCATCTCTCATTCCCACCATCAAAACCCCATCAACCACCATCAAAAGTGACGACAAGGAGCATAGGAGTCCAAGGGATCAAGGAGGAGTGCAATAGGTTGGTGATCCACCGTTAAATTATTTTTTTTAGACCACATGTGGTGGAACCCGTTTGAGACATACAATATAAGAAATGGAGGGCCCATAGTGGCAGGGTGTAAGACCCGTATCCTAGTCCGTACTGTTTCGTCGACTTCTGTGATTCTTCCCGTCGAATTCCTACGACCTGCGACTTGTAATTGACGTTGTGCACGACCATAAGTCGTATCCTTTTAATTCGAGTCAGTTTAATCCGAGACCTGTATCATTGCGACCTCACTGTCGCTGCGGTTCCAATGCCATGACTCGCACGCCGATCCGATACTCAGACAAGGTGATGTGGACCCACGTTCAATTCGAGAAAAAATGTCACACTTTCTCGATCCCAAGAGAATCTCTATACAATGTCAAATCAATTCCATCAATCACATCAATCAATTAATCACTTCAATGTCAAGTACACATCACCTTTCTCCACAAGTAAAGCAACCACCAAGTTAACTCTCTCCCACCCTCTCCCTTATACCACCATACATGTCAAGTACCACATCCATCACTTACCTCACATCACTCACTCACATCTCTCTTACAACCACCACACCTCTCTCTCTCTCTCTCTCTCTCTCTCTCTCTCTCTCTTTCCATTCACACTTTTCCAAGCAACACCAAAGGAGAGAAAAAAAAAGGCACGTCCAAGCTTCCCCATGTGAGAGAAATGTGATTTTGGTGGCCCACTTTTCCTTCCCAAGATCTCCCATCCTAGCCATCCATTTCCCATCATCCACCATCAAAGTGTAGCTCAAGGATATTGGCTTTCTAACGGACCAAGAAGATCGACCGGTGGGTGTTTTATTTGTTTGATTTCTACATTTTAAGGGCCCACTTGTGGTGAGACCCATCTAAATGTATGTGTTGTGATCATTTGAGGGGCCCATAGTGGCGAGGTCCCTTGGCTACTCCGATCCCTCTCATTCTCTTTCTTTCCCTCTCTTTCCTTAAATTGGTGTGTGATGATATATTTGTGAGGCCCACCCGGATGGACCCCACCATGATACATTAATTTTATCCAAGCCATCCATAGGTGTGGCCCACTTTACATACGTGTTGTGTGCACCATCCTTCATTTGGTGGCCCACCTAAGAAGGGCCCACCTCATAGCCAACTGTCCAGCCTCCAGGGACGCTGGACGTTGTGAAAACACAAATATTGGCTTGGTTCCCCAGGCTATGGGGAGGATTACTTGTGTAGGCCCCACCTTAATGAATGTTCTTGATCCAAGCCATCCACCCCTTTTCCTAACTCATTTTAGGCGTTGATCCAAAAAGATGAGGTTAATCCGAGATTCAGGCGGGCCATAGCTTAGAAAACTATGATTATTACATTTGAAAAGCCACTTGATACTTCGGTACGCCGAAATATATCGAATATTGGGCTTGATAGGTTGGTCTTGAGAAATAAAAACCAATGGCAGTGGTGGATTTTGTTGATGTGGGCCCCACACGCGAAAAACCATGGAAATACGCGATTTAGATAAAAGAAAGAAAAAAAATTCTTAAGACCCAAAACAGCAGCATACTGCTACTGTGTCAGGGACGCTTTCGTGAAGTGGCCAGGGACCCACGGCCCCAGCCATGGGCCCCACAGTGATGTATATTTGTCATCCAAACCATTGATATGGTGAGCCCCTTCTTGAAGTGGGCCCCCATCAAGTTTCAGCCACATCCATGGCTCAGGCAGCCCACATCACAAGTAACAGTATGATTGAATGACTACCATTGAAAGCCCTTTTGGGCATCACAAAAGTTTTGGATCAAGTTGAAATTTGTTTTCACCCTTCATCCAGGTTCACGTGACCTTATGAATGGGTTGGATGGAAAATAAACATTACAGTGGGCCCCACATGGGACCCACACAGATGTATGTGTTTTATATGCTCACCGCCCAGGCGGACGGTGGCACCCACCGAAATGTATGTGTTTTATTCACCCCGTCCAGCAAGTTGTTGGACGGCCAGTAGGCCCCACAGTGGTGTAAGTGTTTTATCAACGCCGTCTAACCATTTGGCTGGACTGGTGGACACAATTGGTGGGCCCCACCATGATACTTGTGTTGCATCCAAACCGTCCACCATTTGGCAAGCTTGTCTAAAGGCTTGGGGCCCAAAAATAAGATAGATCTATTTATCATGTGGACCCCACTATATAGTGAGGACTGAACGTCCACCATTAGACCCTTGGGCCACTAAGTTCTTGGTGACCCTACGAACAGATTGTATGGGAAATAAATGTTATGGTGGGCCCTAGGAATTTTAATGGTGGAATTCATTATCACCACTTATATTGTTGTGGCCCATTTGATGTATCTAAGGCACATGGTCTATGTCCCATTGCAATGTACATAAGGCCCATTTGTGCGGCCCATTGATGTGGCCCACTTGATGAATATAAGGCCCATGTGATATGGCCCATTTGATGTATTTAAGGCCCAATGAGGTGTACCTAAGGTCCATTGCAATGTGTTATTCCTCCATGGTTTAGGTAATGATATTTATAGGGGTCCGTGCCTAGGGAACAATGGTGGTTTGACGTCCACATTGTACGTACAATGTTGGTTAAATGTCCGCATTGTAACTCTCCTTAGGGCCCATTGATAAGCCCATACTTGTGATAGCTCATCATTATATAATATGCGTAGTATAATTCCATGTTTCATACCCATTCGCATCATATGCATGCTTGATATGAGGAATATTTGATCATAGCATAAGCCGTTTGGCTGAGACATTTACGGGGCTCCTTATGAGACGAAGTATCCCACATGATCGCGTGGTATGCGTGAGATTGTTGCATGATTGTTCGATGTGGCTCATGCATCTTGCATATGTGTGACTTGATCATTGCATGCCCTACAACATCAAGGTCGTGGCTCCACAGGCATATCATGGATGGCCGTATTGGATACCGAAAATACTTAGTTCTAGTACTGTGGGCACTTAGGATGTCCTTGGGTGAAAGTCCCAGAACCTTTTTGGTACCAGAAGATGCTCCAACGTATAGACCGAGTGGATACATGAGCACCCGAGTGCCAAATACCAGTAGGCCGTGTCTCCCACTATGTCATGGTCAGTTGGAAGAGGGTGTGGCCTTATCCACCTGAGTGAGGGGGCTATAAGCTAGGCTGAGTTTGACCAGTTCGCAAATGTGTCCGCTATCGATGAGCCGGGTAGGTATTGACAGACTACTGGTCAGGCGGATAGTGTGGTCTCTTCCACTTGCTTGATTGTGCAGCTAGGGAGAAGGCAGTCAGTGTGAGGTGTATTAGACCCCGGTGATATCCAGAGAGAAAATGTACTGATATGTGTACATGATGAGGACTGACATGCTTATATTGCATCTCGCATATGACATTCGGCTACGTAGGCCTTGCATTACATTGGTATGGCCAATAACATTCATGTTTTGCATTGCATGGCCTTGGTATGGTCTATAGCATTCATGCCTTGCATCACATAGCCTTGGCATGGCTGGTTTTATTCATGGACTTACCGCATACTTCCGTATTACTCTGACATTGTACACATGGCGTTGCCATTGGCACACACTTACACCACCCTCTAAGCTTTTGTAAGCTTATACACGACCGTTGCATGCAGGTAGCGTTGTACAGTAGCAGCACTAAGGCAGGAGTGCGGATCAGATCATTTTGGAGCCTTTTGATCATCTTGTATTTTCCTTCCCGCATTGTACTTAAAAGTTTTTGGTATATTGGATATGTGGTATTGCTATTTTGTGACTTGATTATACTTGTGGTTATGCTCCATTACAAAAAAAAAATCATACTGAAAATCCTCCTTGTAGGATCCCAGGATCGGAATCTGGTGTATGGGCCCTGGGAGCCGAGAATGGGGTACTACGGAGGCTGTCTGCACCGGATTCGGTGATCGAGAATTTTGTTAGCCCGTTTTTCGAGTTTGGGGCATGATAGAAGTTGGTATCAGAGCATAACTTGGGAATACCTGAGATCACATCACATATCTACTATGCACTAGAATGAATAGGTTCCGAGTTCGAATAACTTAGCGATTTAGACCCTTAACTTTTATGCCTTCGAGAATTCTCAAGGGTGATAGGCCCTTGTTGCTTCTTGTAGGACGTAATGGCTAGAAGATCGACCCGAGCGTCCACCACCTGCGACCCCCACTCCACCACCTGCTACTCCCGCTCTACCACCTGTGACTCCCGCTTCACCACCAGATATTCCTGATTTCCAGCCTGTAGAGGCCACTCCTTTACCTGAGACCGGTGCGGATCCGACTGTACCTGTGAGTGCCACCCAGGTGCAGTAGATGCTTCAGGCGATGACCGCCATTCTTCAGGGGCAGAGCAGGCGTCCCAATGTTACACTAGCTGAGGCAGAGCAGGAGCATGCGAGCACCCTTCTCAAGGACTTTCAACAGCACGATCCTCCACATTTTCGGGGTGAGCCAGACCCTACTGCAGCAGAGATATGGTGCTCCGAGATGGAGAAGATATTCGACTCCATGAGATGCACAACCCAACAGCGAGTCCCATTAGCTGTATTTCTCCTTCAGGGTGAGGCTCAGCATTGGTGGGCATCTGTAGCCCGATCGGTAACAGCTAATTTTGAGTGGACCTGGGAGGACTTTACAGACCAATTTGACAGGAAGTTCTTTCCTGAGCATGTGCGCCAATAGCGCGCATTAGAGTTTGAGACTCTGGTCCAATGAGACATGACTGTGTCCCAGTATGAGGCACGTTTCGTCGCACTCTCGAGGTTCGCGACGTATCTTGTAGATGATGAGGGGTGGAAGGCCCGCCATTTTGAGAACGGCTTACGTCCCGCCCTCTGGAGCCGTGTGATCAGACACATGCTTCCGACATTTAATCAGATTGTGGAGAGGGTGTAGATTTATGAGACAGATTGGGCCAGTTTACAGAGAGCCCATGACCAGAGAGGAGATCAGAAGAGGAAGGCGCCCTCTGTTAGTTCGCAGCTGCAGCAGAATCGTTCACAGCAGCGACATACGACTCGCCCAGCATTCTGAGCACCAGCAGTACCCCCAACACCACCTTCAGGACCGTTCACAGGTACTTTCTTTGGGTACAGTAGGACAGGACATCGCTTGCACGAGTGTCCCCATCCGCAGCGGCAGCAGTCGAGGACACGGCATCAGCCTCCACGACAGCCACCACAACGGCAGCGGCCGGCCGACCGCAAAGCACCGGCCTCCCAGAACCTCCCCGCGGCGAGAGATAGCGAGTTTAGGCCCCACAGCGGCCACAACGATGAGAGACCTCGAGAGGGACCCGCACCTCCCAGCGAGCCCAAGGCGGGTTACATCTTTGCCACGGCGAGCCACAGTCATCAGGAGGGGTCGTCGAGGGTACTCTCCTTATTTCTGCATGCATTGTACGTGTATTGTTTGATTCTGGTGCATTGCATTCTTTTGTGGCCGATGATTTCTGTCGGTCGACTGGTTTACCGATGGAGTCTGCCCATGAGGGTTTGCAGTATCGACGCCCTTAGGAAAGACTGTAGTGTTAGGCCGATTTTGCACATCTTACCCCGTTCTGGTTGGGGATATCTTCTTGCCTACCGACTTATTTGTATTGCCGATGTCCGAGTTTGATGTCATCCTGGGCATGGATTGGCTCACCGAGTACCACGCCATATTGGACTGCTTCACGAGAACAGTCACGTTCTATATACCCGGCGTGCCAGAGTTCCAGTTCATTGCCGAGTCTAGAGGAGAGCAGCTTTCTTGCCTGTTATCATGTGTCGTTGAGGAGCCAGCTGCTTTGAGTATCGACCAGCTGTTGATCGTTTGTGGTTTTCCCAATGTGTTCCAGGAGATTCTGGGGTTACCATCTCGTCGGCACACCGAGTTCCAGATTGATCTTGTGCCTGGTACTGCACCTATTTCAAAGGCCCCGTATCGTATGGCACCATTGGAGTTACGGGAACTGCAGAAGCAGTTGGACGAGCTGCGTGAGTTAGGCTTTATTCGTCCGAGCAGTTCGCTGTGGGGAGCGCCGGTACTTTTCATGAAGAAGGATGGCTCGTTGAGGCTTTGCGTAGATTACCGTGAGCTCAACAAGGTCACGATCAAGAACAAGTATCCACTTCCGAGGATCGATGATTTGTTTGATCAGCTGCAGGAGGCACAGTTCTTTTCGAAGATAGACTTACGGTCCAGTTATCATCAGGTTCAGGTTCGAGATGAGGATATCCCGAAGACAGCCTTCAGGACGCGCTATGGTCATTTTGAGTTCCAGGTCATGTCCTTTGGACTGACCAATGCGCCCGTAGTATTCGTGCAGTTGATGAACGATGTCTTCCGACCCTATCTCGACCAGTTTGTTGTGGTGTTCATCGACGACATTCTGATATATTCGAGGACCCGTGAGGAGCATGAGCGGCATCTGGAGATCACATTGCAGACCCTCCGTGCACACCAGCTTTACGTGAAGTTAGAGAAGTGCGAGTTCTAGTATGAGGAGGTGAAGTTCCTCAGTCATGTGGTGATGAGGCACAGTGTCGCAGTGGACCCCTCGAAGATTGATTCCTTGCGTAAGTGGGGCCAGCCCATGAACGCATCCGAGATCCGCAGTTTTCTTGGTTTGGAGATCTACTACCGACGTTTCATCGATGGATTCTCTCGTATTGCAGCTCTGTTGACCAGGTTGACCCAGAAGGGTGCCAAGTTTGTATGGAGTGACACTTGTGAGCATGCATTTATGGAGCTGAAGGACCGCCTCATGTCCGCTCCTGTCCTCACTCTTCCCTCTGGGAGTGATGGATTTGTGGTATTTACCGATGCTTCACGAGTTGGTTTGGGTGCTGTCCTGATGCAGCACGGGAAATCGGTGGCTTATGCGTCTAGTCAGCTCAAGGTCCATGAGCTGAACTACCCCACGCATGATTTAAGCTGGCGGCAGTGGTCTTCACACTGAAGGTGTGGAGACACTATCTTTACGGGGTGAGGTTTGAGCTCTTCTTTGACCATAAGAGCTTGAAGTATCTGTTCTCTCAGTCTGAGCTTAATATGAGGCAGAGGCGTTGGATGGGGCTCTTGAAGGACTATAATTTTGATCTCCGGTACCACCCGTGTAAGGCGAAATGGTGGCGGATGCCCTCAGCCGTCAGCCACGAGGCCTGGTGGCGCACTTGATGATTCGGGAGTGAAGGATGCTCGAGGATATAGCAGAGTATGACTTCGAGTTTGGTCCGCAGTCTTCTATCGTTCAACTATCGAGCCTGTCGATTCAACCCTCTCTTGTAGCAAGGGTGATCGAGGCTCAGCAGACAGACGAGTCGTTACACAATTACCGAGCAGAGGCAGCATCTGAGAGTCAGACAGATTGACAGATTGGTTCTGATTATGGACTTCGCTTTAGAGGCTGATTATGTGTCCCAGATATTCCTGAGTTACGCCGCGATCTTATGACCGAGGCACATCGATCACGTTTCTCTATCTACCCTGGCTCGACGAAGATGTATCGCGATATGATGCGTCAATATTTTTGGTCTGGGATGAAGCGTCAGATAGCCAGTTTTGTGGTCGAGTGTGACACGTGCCAGCGTGTCAAGGCCAATCACCAGAGACCTCCTGGTCTTTTGCAGCCGTTGAGCCTCCCGATGTGAAAGTGGAAGCACATATCTACTGATTTTGTCATGGGTTTGCCGAGGACTCAGCGCGGTCATGACGCCATTTGGGTTGTTGTGGACCGTCTGACGAAGTCGATACATTTTCTTACGATTTGTGAGAGTTGGCATACGGACCGGCTTGCCAAGATGTTTGTTGATGAGATCGTAAGGTTACACGGTGTTCCTATTTCGATCATTTCAGACCGAGACTCGAGGTTCACATCTCAGTTTTTGAGGAGCTTCCAAAGAACAATGGGCACTAATTTACAGCTCAGCACCGCGTATCATCTGCAGACCGATGGGCAGACTGAAAGGGTTAACCAAATCTTTGAGGATATGCTTCGGGCTTACGCTATTGATTTCTCTGGTAGTTGGGATGAGCACCTGCGATTACCTGAGTTCCCGTACAACAACAGCTATTAGGCGACCATTGGTATGGCTCCTTTTGAGGCATTATATGGCAAACCATGCAGATCTCTGAGTTGTTAGACCGAGGTTGGAAAGCGTCGTCTCCTAGGTCCCGAGCTTGTGCAACAGACGTCAGAGGCTATCGATATCATCAGGCAGAGGATGCACACAGCTCAGAGCCGGCAGAAGAGTTTCGCTAATCGTCAGCGTCGTCCCTTAGAGTTTGTCATTGGGGACCATGTGTATCTCAAGGTCTCACCTATGAAGGGTGTGGTTCATTTTGGAGTGAAGGGAAAGCATGCCCCGAGATTTATAGGACCTTTTGAGATCACCTGACGCGTTGGCGCCATGGCCTATTGGCTTGCCTTGCCACCTCAGTTGTCTGGCGTTAACAATATTTTCCACATCTCTATGTTGAGGAAGTGTGCGTCAGACATCGTTCTCGTTATTGATTGCAGCCGTTGGAGGTTCGTGAGGATGTTTCTTACTTTAAGCAGCCAGTTCATATCCTCGATCGGAAGGAGCAGGTCCTACGGACCAAGGTTATCCCCTTGGTGAAGGTGCAGTGGGGACATCATAGTGTGGATGAAGCGTCATGGGAGCGAGAGGCCGAGATTTACGAGCACTATCCCCATATTTTCGATGTTTGATTGTATGTTGTACTGTGTCGTGATTATATATGGTGATATGTTTCCTATTCCCTTATGGGTTATGTTGAGTTGCGATGGTAGTGTAAATTTCGATGACGAAATTTTTATTAGGTGGGGAGAGATGTAAGACCCGTATCCTAGTTCATACTGTTCCGTCGACTTCCGCGATTCTTCCCGTCAAATTTTGGCAACCTGCCACTTGTAATCGACGTTGCGCACGACCATAAGTAGTATCCTTTCGATTCGAGTCGGTTTAATCTGAGACCTGCATCATTGCGATCGCACCGTCGCCGCGACTCGCACGCCGATCCGATACCCAGACGAGGTGATGTGGACCCATGTTCAGTTTGAGGAAAAACACCGCGCTCTCTCGATCCCAAGAGAATCTCTACACAATGTCAAATCAATCCCATCAATCCATCAATCCCATCAATCGATCAATTACATCAATCAATCAATCACTTCAATGTCAAGTACACATCACCTTTCTCCACAAGTAAAACAACCACCAAGTCAACTCTCTCCCACCCTCTCTCTTACACCACCATACATGTCAAGTACCACATCCATCACTCACCTCACATCACTCACTCACATCTCTCTTACAACCACCACACCTCTCTCTCTCTCTCTCTTTCTCTCTCTCTCTCTCTCTCTCTCTCTCTCTCTCTCCTCTCTTTCTATTCACACTTTTCCAAGCAACACCAAAGGAGAGAAAAAAAATGGCACGTCTAAGCTTCCCCATGTGAGAGAAATGTGATTTTGGTGGCCCACTTTTCCTTCCCAAGATCTCTTATCCTAGCCATACATTTCTCATCATCCACCATCAAAGTGAAGCTTAAGGATATTGACTTTCCAACGAACCAAGAAGATCGACCGGTGGGTGTTTTATTTGTTTGATTTCTACATTTTAAGGGCCAACTTGTGGTGGGACCCAAATAGATGTATGTGTTGTGATCATTTGAGGAGCCCATAGTGGTAGCGTCCCTTGGCTACTACGATCCCTCTCATTCACTTTCTTTCCCTCTCTTTCCTTAAATTGGTGTGTGATGATATAGTTGTGAGGCCCACCCAGATGGACCCCACCATGATACATTAATTTTATCTAAGCCATCCGTAGGTGTGGCCCACTTTACATACGTGTTGTGTGCACCATCCTTCATTTGGTGGCCCACCTAAGAAGGGCCCACCTCATAGCCAACTGTCCAGCGTCCAGGGACGCTGGACGTTGTGAAAACACAAATATTGGCTTGGTTCACTAAGCTATGGGGAGGATTATTTGTGTAGGCCCCACCTTAATGAATGTTCTTGATCCAAGCCATCCACCCCTTTTCCTAACTCATTTTAGGCGTTGATCTAAAAAGATGAGGTTAATCCGAGATACAGGCGGGCCATAGCTTAGAAAACTATGATTATTACCATTGAAAAGCCACCTGATACTTCGGTACGCCGAAATATATCGAATATTGGGCTTGATAGGTTGGTCTTGAGAAATAAAAACCAATGGCAGTGGTGGATTTTGTTGATGTGGGCCCCACACGTGAAAAACCGTGGAAATACGCGATTTAGATAAAAGAAAGAAAAAAATTTCTTAAGACCCAACATAGCAGCATACTACTGCTGTGTCAGGGACGCTGTCGTGAAGTGGCCAGGGACCCATGGCCCCAGCCATGGGCCCCACAGTGATGTATATTTGTCATCCAAACCGTTGATATGATGAGCCCCTTCTTGAAGTGGGCCCCCATCAAGTTTCAGCCACATCCATGGCTCAGGTAGCCCACATCACAAGTAACAGTATGATTGAATGACTACCATTGAAAGCCCTTTTGGGCATCATAGAAGTTTCGGATCAAGGTTAAATTTTTTTTCACCCTTCATCCAGGTCCACGTGACCTTATGAACGGGTTGGATGGAAAATAAACATTACAGTGGGCCCCACATGGGACCCACACAGATGTATGTGTTTTATATGCTCACTGCCCAGGCGGACGGTGGTACCCACCGAAATGTATGAGTTTTATTCACGTCGTCCAGCAAGTTGCTGGATGGCCAGTAGGCCCCACAGTGGTGTAAGTGTTTTATCAACGCCGTCTAGCCATTTCGCTGGACTGCTGGACACAATTGGTGGACCCCACCATGATACTTGTGTTGCATCCAAACCGTCCACCATTTGGTAAGCTTGTCTAAAGGCTTGGGGCCCAAAAATAAGATAGATCTATTTATCATGTGGACCCCACTGTACAGTGAGGACTGAACGTCCACCATTAGACCCTTGGGCCACTAAGTTCTTGGTGACCCTACGAACAGATTGTATGGGAAATAAATGTTATGGTGGGCCCTAGGAATTTTAATGGTGGAATTCATTATCACCACTTATATTGTTGCAGCCCATTTGATGTATCTAAGGCCCATGGGCTATGGCCTATTGCAATGTACATAAGGCCCATTGGTGTGGCCCATTAATGTGGCCAAGTTGATGAATATAAAGCCCATGTGATATGGCCCATTTGATGTATTTAAGGCCCAATGGGGTGTACCTAAGGTCCATTACAATGTGTGATTCCTCCATGGTTTAGGTAATGATATTTATGGGGGTCCGTGCCTAGGAAACAATGGTGGTTTGAAGTCCACATTGTACATACAATGTTGGTTAAATGTCCGCATTGTAGCTCTCCTTAGGGCCTATTGATAGGCCCATACTTGTGATAGTTCCTCATTATATAACATGTGTAGTATAATTCCATGTTTCATACCCATTCGTATTATATGCATGCTTGATATGAGGAATGTTTGATCATAGCATAAGCCGTTTGGCTGAGACATTTACGGGGCTCCTTATGAGATGAAGTACCCCACATGATCGTGTGGTATACGTGAGATTGTTGCATGATTGTTCGGTGTGGCTTATGCATCTTGCATATGTGTGACTTGATCACTACATGTCCTAGCAACATCAAGGTCGTGGCTCCACAGGCATATCGTGGATGGTCGTATCGGATACTGGAAATACTTAGTTCTAACACTGTGGGCACTTAGGATGTCCTTGGGTGAAAGTCCCAGAACCTTTTTGGTACCAGGAGATGCTCCAACGTCCAGACCGAGTGGATACACGAGCGCCCGAGTGCCAAATACCAGTAGGCCGCGTCTCCCACGGTGTCGTGGTTGGTTGAAAGAGGGTGTGGCCTTATCCACCTGAGTGAGGGGGCTATAAGCTAGGCTGAGTTTGACCAGCTCGTAAATATGTCTGCTATCGATTTGCCGGGTAGGTATTGGCAGACTACTGGTCAGGTGTATAGTGTGGTCTCTTCCACTTGCTTGACTGTGCAGCTAGGGAGGAGGCAGTCAGTGTGAGGTGTATTAGACCCCGGTGATATCCGGAGAGGAACTATACTGATATGTGTACATGATGAGGACTGACATGCTTGTATTGCATCTCGCATATGGCATTCGGCTACGTAGGCCTTGCATTGCATCGGTATGGCCAATAGCATTCATTTTTTGCATTGCATGGCCTTGGTATGGTCGATAACATTCATGCCTTGCATCACATAGCCTTGGCATGGCTGGTTTTATTCATGGACTTACCGCATACTTTCGTATTACTTTGACATTGTACACTTGGCGTTGCCATTGGCACACACTTACACCACCCTGTAAGCTTTTGTAAGCTTATGCACGACCGTTGCATGCAGGTAGCGTTGTACAGCAGCAGCGCTGAGGCAGGAGTGCAGATCAGATCATTTTGGAGCCTTTTGATCATCTTGTATTTTCCTTCCCGGCATTATACTTAAAAGTTTTTGATATAATGGATATGTGGTATTACTATTTTGTGACTTGGTTATGCTTGTGGTTATGCTCCATTACAAAAAAAAATCAAACTGAAAATCCTCCTTGTAGGATCCCAAGATCGGAATCTGGAGTATGGGCGCTGAGAGTCGAGAATGTGGTACTACGGAGGCTGACTGCACCGGATTCGGCGATCGGAAATTTTGTGAGCCCGTTTTCCAAGTTTGGGGCGTGATAGAAGTTGGTATCAGAGCATAACTTAGGAATACCTGAGATCACATCACATATCTGCTATGCACTAGAATGAATAGGCTCCGAGTCTGAATAACTTAGCGATTTAGACCCTTAACTTTTATGCCTTCGAGAATTCTCAAGGTTGATAGGCCCTTGTTGCTTCCTGTAGGACGTAATGGCTAGAAGACCGACCTGAGCAAATCCCGCTCCACCACCTGCGATCCCTGCTCCACCACCTGCTACTCCCGCTCTACCACCTATGACTCCCGCTTCACCACTGGATATTCCTGATTTCCAGCCTGTAGATGCCACTCCTTTACCTGAGACCGGTGCGGATCCGACCGTACCTGTGAGTGCCACCCAGGTGCAGCAGATGCTTCAGGCGATGACCGCCATTCTTCTGGGGCAGACCAGGCGTCCCACTATTACACCAGTAGAGGCCGAGCCGGAGCGTGCGAGGGCCCTTCTCAAGGACTTCCAACAGCACGATCCTCCACATTTTCGGGGTGAGCCAGACCCTACTGCAGCAGAGATATGATGCTCCAAGATGGAGAAGATATTCGACTCCATGAGATGCACTACCCAGCAACGAGTCCCATTAGCTGTATTTCTCCTTCAGGGTGAGGCTCAGCATTGGTGGGCATCTGTAGCCCGATCGGTAACAGTCGATTTCGAGTGGACCTGGGAGGACTTTACAGACCAGTTTGATCGGAAGTTCTTTCCTGAGCATGTGCACCAGCAGCGCGCATTAGAGTTTGAGACTCTGGTCCAATGAGACATGACTGTGTCCTAGTATGAGGCATATTTTGTCTCACTCTCGAGGTTCGTGATGTATCTTGTGGATGATGAGGGGTGAAAGGCCCGCCGTTTTAAGAACGACTTACGTTTCGCCCTCCGGAGCCATGTGATTGGACACATGCTTTCGACATTTAATCAGATCGTGGAGAGGGCACAGATTTATGAGACAAATTGGGCCAGTTTACAGAGAGACCATGACCAAAGAGGAGATCATAAGAGGAAGGCGCCCTCTGGTAGTTCACAGCTGCAACAGCATCTTTCACAGTAGCGACGTACGGCTCGCCCAACATTCTGAGCACCAGCAGTACCCCCAACACCACCTTCGGGACCGTTCACAGGTACTTACTTTGGGTGCAGTAGGACAGGTCATCGCTTGCATGAGTGTCCCCATCCGCGATGGCGGCGATCGAGACACACGAAGCATCGGGCTCCACGACACCACCACGGCCAGGCCGGCGCCAGACGCGGCACCCTCCTCTTGAACCTCCCTCGCAGCAGCAGAGATAGCAGGTTAGGCCCCCACAGCGGCCACAGCAGCAACAGAGACCTCAGAGGGGACCTGCACCTCCCCAGTAGGGCCAGGGCAGGTTCTATGCTGCACAGAAGGACCCACAGTCATCAGGAGGGGCCGTCGAGGGTACTCTCCTTATTTCTGCATGCATTGCACGTGTATTGTTTGATTCTGGTGCATCGCATTCTTTTGTGGCCAATGATTTCTGCCGATCGACCTGTTTGCCGATGGAGTCTGCCCGTGAGGGTTTGTCAGTATTGACGCCCTTAGGGAAGACTGTAGTGTTAGGCCGATTTTACACATTTTACCCCGTTCTGGTTGGGGATATCTTCTTGCCTGCCTACTTATTTGTATTGCCGATGTCCGAGTTTGATGTCATCCTGGGCATGGATTGGCTCACCGAGTACCACACCATATTAGACTGCTTCGCAGGAACAGTCACGTTCTATATACCCGACGTGCCAGAGTTCCAGTTCGTTACTGAGTCCAGAGAAGAGCAGCTTTCTTACCTGTTATCATGTGCCATTGAGGAGCCAGGTACTTTGAGTATCGACTAGCTGCAGGTCGTTTGTGGTTTTCCCGATGTGTTCCAGGAGATTCCGGGGTTATCACCTCATCGGTACATCGAGTTCCAGATTGATCTTGTGCCTGGTATTGCGCCTATTTCGAAGGCCCCGTATCGTATAGCACCATTGGAGTTATTGGAACTGCAGAAGCAGTTGGACGAGCTTCGTGAGTTAGGCTCTATTCGTTCGACCAGTTCGCTGTGAGAAGCGACGGTACTCTTCATGAAGAAGGATGGCTCGTTGAGGCTTTGCGTAGATTACCGCGAGCTCAACAAGATCATGATCAAGAACAAGTATCCACTTCCGAGGATCGATGATTTGTTTGATCAGCTGCAGGAGGCGTAGTTCTTTTCAAAGATAGACTTACGATCTAGTTATCATCAGGTTCGGGTTCGAGATGAGGTTATCTTGAAGACACCCTTCAGGACGCACAATGGTCATTTTGAGTTCCAGGTCATGTCCTTTGAACTGACCAATACGCTCGCAGTATTCATGCAGTTGATGGACGAGGTCTTCTGACCCTATCTCAACCAGTTTGTTGTGGTGTTCATTAACGACATTCTGATATATTCGAGGACCCATGAGGAGCATGAGCGGCATCTGGAGATCACATTACAGACCCTTCGTGTACACCAGCTTTACGCGAAGCTGGAGAAGTGCGAGTTCTGGCAAGTGGAGGTGAAGTTCCTCGGTCATGTGGTGATGAGGCAGGGTGTCGCAGTGGACCCCTTGAAGATTGATTCCTTGCGTCAGTGGGGCCAGCCCATGAACGCATCCGAGATCCGCTGTTTTCTTGGTTTGGCGAGCTACTACCGACGTTTCATCAATGGATTCTCTCGTATTGTAGCTCCGTTGACCAGGTTGACCCGGAAGGGTGTCGAGTTTGTATGGAGTGACACTTGTGAGCATGCATTTATGGAGCTGAAGGACCGCCTCACATCCGCTCATGTCCTCACTCTTCCCTCTGGGAGTGATGGATTTGTGGTATTTACCTATGCTTCAAGAGTTGGTTTGGGTGTTGTCCTGATGTAGCACGGGAAACCGGTGGCTTATGCGTCTCGTCAGCTCGAGGTCCATGAGCTGAACTACCCCACGCATGATTTGGAGCTGGTGACAGTGGTCTTCGCACTGAAGGTATGGAGGCACTATCTTTATGGGGTGAGGTTCGAGCTCTTCTTCGACCACAAGAGCTTGAAGATCTATTCTCTCAGTCTGAGCTGAATATGAGGCAGAGGCATTGGATGAAGCTCCTGAAGGACTATAATTTTGATCTCCAGTACCACCCGGGCAAGGCGAACGTGGTGGCGGATGCCCTCAGCCGTCAGCCAGGAGGCCTGGTGGCGCACTTGATGATTCGGGAGTGAAGGATGCTCGAGGATATAGCAGAGTATGACTTCGAGTTTGGTCTGTAGTCTTCTATCGTTCAATTATCGAGCCTGTCGATTCAACCCTCTCTTGTAGCAAGGGTGATCGAGGCTCAGCAGACGGACGAGTCGTTACACGATTACCGAGCAGAGGCAGCATCTGAGAGTCAGATAGATTGGCAGATTGGTTCTGATTATGGACTTCGCTTTAGAGGCCGATTATGTGTCCCGGATATTCCTGAGTTGCGCCACAATCTTATGACCGAGGCACATCGATCGCGTTTCTCTATCCACCCTGGCTTGACGAAGATGTATCGCGATATGATGCGTCAGTATTTTTGGTCAGGGATGAAGCATCAAGTAGCCAGTTTTGTGGCCGAGTGTGACACGTGCCAGCGTGTTAAGGTCGATCACCAGAGACCCCCTGGTCTTTTGTAGCCGTTGAGCGTCCCGATGTGGAAGTGGAAGCACATATCTACTGATTTTGTCATGGGTTTGCCGAGGACTCGACGCGGTCATGACTCCATCTGGGTTGTTGTGGACCGTCTGATGAAGTCGGTACATTTTCTTGTGATTCGTGAGAGTTGGCATACGGACCAGCTTGCCAAGATGTTTGTTGATGAGATCATGAGGTTGCACGGTGTTCCTGTTTCGATCATTTCAGACCAAGACTCGAGGTTCACATCTCAGTTTTTGAGGAGCTTCTAGAGAGCGATGGGCACTGATTTGCTGCTCAGCACCGCGTATCATCCGCAGACCGATGGGCAGACCGAAAGGGTCAACCAAATCCTTGAGGATATGCTTCGGGCTTGTGCTATTAATTTCTCGGGTAGTTGGGATGAGCACCTGCGACTGGCTGAGTTTGCGTACAACAACAGCTATCAGGCGACCATTGGTATGACTCCTTTTGAGGCATTATATGGCAAATCATGCAGATCTCTGAGTTGTTGGACCGAGATTGGAGAGTGCCGTCTCCTAGGTCCCGAGCTTGTGCAACAGATGTCAGAGGCTATCGATATCATCAGCAGAGGATGCGCACAGCTCAGAGCCGGCAGAAGAGTTTCACTGACCGTCAGCGCCGTCCCTTGGAGTTTGTCGCTGGGGACCATGTGTAACACCCCATAGTTTCCAGTACTCGAGTGTTACCATGTAATCTAATTTAATATAAATACAAAAATAATACAACCTAAATACATATGCTATGAAATATTATTTATAAATTTTATAAATATTTAAAGTTTTGTATTAAAATAATATGTAAATATAATCCCAATTATATGCATCATTAATATAAATTACAAATGATAGATTTTGTAATACACAAAAATAACATGTATGTATATGTATTTACATACATTAAGCTATGCTTACTGACATTCATATAATTTACATGTATTAACAATTTGTGATGATATAAATTATATATGACAAAATATATAAGGAAAATAATTTCTAATAATAATAATAATTATTATAACAGTAAATAATATTAATAAATGTGGTATAACATAATATTTAGTGTCATAAAATCAGGACAGGCCATATTCATAACCTGACCCTTCGGTCTTAGCTTAAATAGTCCCTTAGACCTTTTCAACCGTTTACGTCCAAGTTTGGAATCATCTAACCGTTAGATGGACAGAAAAACCACCATTAGGACCTGAGATTGATTCGTATGGCCCGCCTGATGTAGGATCTAGCCCATTATTTTGTCTGGGCCCAGAGGGATCTGACAAAGAAAATGGGCGGAGTGGATTATCACAAACATCATGGTGGACCCCACTTTGGGGTCGTGCGTGTGCACAATGGCCGTGCACTCAAGGTGCATCAGGACTGCCAGCACGGTCAGCACGAGCTGAACCGTGCTTCACCAAAAGCGGAGAGGTTTCTCTCTCTCCCACCGTTTTGCCGTTTGACGAACAGTGTCCATTTGGGACATTCTTCGGCCCACCATGATTATCCCCATAGATGATCTGAACCGTCCATCACGTGTGTCCCTCGGCCCTGACCAAAACTCAACCTTCTGTGTAGGTTTTCTTGCACATGTAGACACACGAATCTCACCGCAAATAGGTCTCGGTAGCATAATGTTTCCTAAAATGGAAACTGACTGCTCGCCAGCAGAGTAATCCGCGTGAGGAGAGATCCTTCGATCTCAGCCCTCCATTATTCGACGGATCCCAAACGTCCGTTGATTTCTCACGTGAGCTAGGGCTTTCCATGGGAAAACTGACACAAAAACCACCTTGTTCGCAACTGCTTTGAGAAAAACGGATGCTGGGATCAAATCCCAGCCTTCTATTCGCATCCAACGGCCTAGGAAAAGCCGGTCTTCCTATAAGAAAAGGAGAGAGAACGTCTCTCCATCGGCCTCTCTCAAAAACCCTAGAAAACGACTGTTTCCGTTCTACCTTCGAACCCACCCACCAAACAGAGTCCGAGCTCCATTCCACCTATTCGCCGAGCTCCATTACACCCTTAAGAACTCTCCCATGCTGTCAGAATGGAGAAAGCAGCAATAGATTGGGATCCACCATTGTTGCCCGGCCTTCTTCCTTGTTGAGGCTGCACTAAACCATGGTGGTGCATTGATTCGGGCCGAGCTTGGTTGTCCAACAATTCTGTTGTACCTTCAGCGGATGGGAGAATGAGAAGAAGGGAGGAGAAAGAAGAAGTATAGAGAGAGAGTGTGTGGCTACACAGCAGCCTAAACTGAACCGAATTGAGCCGAGTTGGATCTGATTCAGGCCAGAAATGGGGCTTGTTCGGGACTGAATCGAATGTTGTTGGTTGCTACAGCAGAGTAGAGAAGAGAGAAGGCATGGAGTGAGAGCATGTGTACTATTGCACCTTCGTCCGAGTCCAAACTGAGTGTCGGGCTGTGTTACGGAGCACGCCACGGCCAGGTCTGTCAGGCTGAGTTGCGGCGTCGGGCTGCACCTAAGGTAAGTCTAATAACAGAATTTTGGGCTATAATCCAGGCCAATACCATCCCCAGTTCCAACAAGAAGGGAGGGCCGAAAGCACCTTCCAATCAAGGCTGAAAACAGCCACTTCGTCGAGCCGCGAAACCAAACTGAAAGTGGTCCTTTGCAAAATCAAGTGTTAGACTGAATCAGACCCTTAAATAGACCTCAAATACCAATTGGAAGTAGCTCTCAAATGGGCCTTGATTCAAACCCAAAGTAGGCCATCATCTCAGCTGAAACCATGATGTAAATCATGGTGCAACCAGGCCTAGTATCATGATTGGAATAGGCCATGAATGGATTGAAATGTGGGCCAGGGATGGGACGAAAATCAGTCCTTCATTAGGCCAAGATATGAGGCTGAAATTAGGCTTTTCATCGGGCCTTGAATGGGGTTGAAAATGCCTCTCAGAAGGGCCATGAATTTGAGCTAAAAACAGGCCCCATTTTGGGCCATGATCTGCACCAGCCCAGCCTCAGTTGGGCCCAGTTTGCATGGGTTGAGCCCAATTTCATGGGTTAAGTAAATCCCAATAAGCCTACCTCGTTGTGGTTAACCATTGGTAGATTGATTTTTGCTAATATTAGTTAAATATGGATACTTGGTATTAATAAATATAGTTATTAATATTATTCTTATGTTGTCATTAGTAGATTTTCTTTTTATGTTGAAACTCGTTATTATAAACAAAGTCGTAATTATCAAATAGAAGTATTTTATTTAATCCTCTTAAAAAAAATTATCCTTAATAGTGGATCTTAGAATTTATTATCATCATTGGGATTACTATAACTATTGTGATTATTAAATGTGGCTAACCATTTATAAGTTAATTTTGCTAAGTATTGGTTGTTATAGATATTAAATATTAACACTAATCATGTTATGCATATTTTGTCATTGTAGGATTATTAATAATAAGATTAACGTTATTAATATTTATGGGCAGTTATTATTTATTTTTACTCCATTCTAATATTATTACAATTTAATTATATGGGTTGAACTTCAAACCCTAAACCAAAGTCTAAGATTAGATTAATGAATAAAACCCTAAATCTAAATGATCCAAACCATAGGTCATGATCCTAACCATAGATAACATATGAAACTTGGATCTAACTATACAAAAATTTATAATTCATGATAGGATTCAGTTCTAAGGGCGCAAGTACTTAGCGATACTAGGAGGCAATTCAAAGTATAAGGTGATGATTCTTCCCCTTGAGCTTTCCATCTTCTCATTAGCTTAAGTTATAGTTTTTATTAAAAATTATAATTGATATCTCTCTCTTATAATCACATGTGTTAGCTGGTGGAAATTGAATTGCTATATTGCCTGCTTAATGTTCATCCTGTATAATTGTTCATGCTTGTGTATTGCTTATGGACTTTGAACTGGTACATTAGTGGGAAATTCTCACATATGAATGTACACCCATACTTGGGATGTAACTTGACTACTTGTGATCGTAATGGACCTTTGACTTGGTGGTTGTTGAGTGTGGTCTAGATGAATCATTGATGCGGGCCTACCATCCAGGCTTGTTGTGTCCACTAGTTTTCAAGGATGGTCTTTTATCGCATGGTTCTAATATTCGCCCTATGTGGCCTACTTTGATATCGCCCTATGTGGCTTTGTTTTGGTATTTTTCCTATATGGATTAGATGTTTTATATTTTACAACCATGTGATGGTAAGCCCCATAGACTGAATATGATTGGCCACAAGTCGATTGGGATCCATTAGACATCCTAAGATGGTACCCTCATGAGCCAGGGATGGTGGAATGAGACACTATGCCTGAGCTATCGGCCTACGCTGGGCTGTGAGCTCCCCGTAGTGACCTTTGAGCTTATTAAACTGGCTGGTTGTAATTGGAATAATAATGGTTTGGCTAATCATGCATACACGGCACGTATTGTTCCGACTGGATGATATTTCCCAGGTTCGATGACTCCGACTGGATGATATTTCCCAGGTTCGATGACTGTATGGGAGACGGCCCACTGTCCGCATGAATAAGCATCCCCGAGGCGATGATTGCATTCACGCATCCATGCATCTAATAAGACTGCATTTACTCTGTTTTGGTTGTTTGGATGTTTTATACTATTTCTTACCTAATGCAGCGGCGTGTAATCTTGAGGAGAATTCACACTGAGTTGGCCACTCATCCATCAAATATACAACCGTACAGGTAGTATAGGTGGCTTAGGTGGTATGTATGTTCAGACTTGACAAGGAGCAGGGTACGATCACCAGGGATGTATGACTCTGATTTCTTGGAGGAGCTGCATGATCTTGTGGCTTATATTTATATGTTTCCTACTATTTTTTTGTGTATTAAATTCTTGTAATCTTGTATTTGTTAAATTTGGAGACATTAGTTTGTATAAGTCATTATAGTCAGCTTTTTGTACATTTGAACGATAACCAAATTTTCCTTTATGCTTACTTGTCCACACTACGCTCATTCGCTTACTCTGATAGAAAGAAAAATATTATATCTAACCATCCTTTAAGGTTAACACTTGGGTTTTTGGGACACGGGTGGTGTACTCGGGTCCTGAAGATTCGGGTTGTTACACCATATGTATCTCAAGGTCTCACCTATGAAGGGTGTGGTTCGTTTTGGAATGAAGGGAAAGCTTGCCCCGAGATTTATAGGACCTTTTGAGATCACCTGACACGTTGGCGCCGTGGCCTATCGGCTTGCCTTGCCACCTCAGTTGTCTAGCGTTCACAACGTTTTCCACGTCTTTATGTTGAGGAAGTGTGGGTCAGACATCGTTCCCGTTATTGATTGGCAGACGTTGGAGGTTCGTGAGGACGCTTCTTACAATAAGCGGCCAGTTCATATCCTCGATCGGAAGGAGCAGGTCCTACAGACCAAGGTTATCCCCTTGGTGAAGGTGCAGTAGGGACATCATAGTGTGGATGAAGCGTCATGGGAGCACGAGGCAGAGATTCGTGAGCGCTATCCCTATCTTTTCGATGTTTGATTGTATGTTGTATTGTGTTGTGATTATATATGGTGATATGTTTCCTATTCCCTTATGGGTTATGTTGAGTTGCGATGGTAGTGTAAATTTCGAGGATGAAATTTTTATTAGGTGGGGAGAGATGTAAGACCCGTATCCTAGTTCATACTGTTCCATCGACTTCCGTGATTCTTTTCGTCGAATTTCGGCAACTTGCGACTTGTAATCGACATTGCGCATGACCATAAGTCGTATCCTTTTGATTCGAGTCAGTTTAATTCGAGACCTGTATCATTGCAATCGCACCGTTGCCGTGACTCGCACGCCGATCCGATACCCAGACGAGGTGATGTGGACCCACGTTCAGTTCGAGGAAAAATGCCGCGCTTTCTCGATCCCAAGAGAATCTCTACACAATGTCAAATCAATCCCATCAATCCATCAATCACATCAATTAATCAATCAATCACTTCAATGTTAAGTACACATCACCTTTCTCCACATGTAAAGCAACCACCAAGTCAACTCTCTCCCACCCTCTCTCTTACACCACCATACATGTCAAGTACCACATCCATCACTCACCTCACATCACTCACCTCACATCACTCACTCACATCTCTCTTACAACCACCACACCTCTCTCTCTCTCTCTCTCTCTCTCTCTCTCTTTCCATTCACACTTTTCCAAGCAACACCAAAGGAGAGAAATAATGGCACATCCAAGCTTCCCCATGTGAGAGAAATGTGATTTTGGTGGCCCACTTTTCCTTCCCAAGATCTCCCATCCTAGCCATCCATTTCTCATCATCCACCATCAAAGTGAAGCTCAAGGATATTGGCTTTCCAACGGACCAAGAAGATCGACCGGTGGGTGTTTTATTTGTTTGATTTCTACATTTTAAGGGCCCACTTGTGGTGGGACCCATCTAGATGTATGTGTTGTGATCATTTGAGGGGCCCATAGTGGCGGGGTCCCTTAGCTACTCCGATCCCTCTCCTTCTCTTTCTTTCCCTCGCTTTCCTTAAATTGGTGTGTGGTGATATAGTTGTGAGGCCCACCCGGATGGACCCCACCATGATACATTAATTTTATCCAAGCCATCCGTAGGTGTGGCCCACTTTACATACATGTTGTGTGCACCATCCTTCATTTGGTGGCCCACCTAAGAAGGGCCCACCTCATATCCAACTGTCTAACGTCCAAGGATGCTGGACGTTGTGAAAACACAAATATTGGCTTGGTTCACCAAGCTATGGGGAGGATTACTTGTGTAGGCCCCACCTTAATGAATGTTCTCGATCCAAGCCATCCACCCCTTTTCCTAACTCATTTTAGGCGTTGATCTAAAAAGATGAGGCTAATCCGAGATTTAGGCGGGCCATAGCTTAGAAAACTATGATTATTACCGTTGAAAAGCCACCTGATACTTCGGTACGCCGAAATATATCAAATATTGGGCTTGATAGGTTGGTCTTGAGAAATAAAAACCAATGGAAGTGGTGGATTTTGTTGATGTGGGCCCCATACGCGAAAAATCGTGGAAATACGCGATTTAGATAAAAGAAAGAAAAAAA
The DNA here is from genome assembly GCA_030180095.1 of Magnolia changhungtana. Lineage (NCBI taxonomy): Eukaryota > Viridiplantae > Streptophyta > Magnoliopsida > Magnoliales > Magnoliaceae > Magnolia > Magnolia changhungtana. The sequence goes on along the minus strand of JASAUF010000502.1, from coordinate 8,448,004 downwards.
TTTCTTAAGACCCAACACAGCAGCATGCTGCTGCTGTGTCAGGGACGCTATCGTGAAGTGGTCAGGGACCCACGGCCCCGGCCATGGGCCCCACAGTGATGTATATTTGTCATCCAAACCGTTGATATGGTGAGCCCCTTCTTGAAGTGGGCCCCCATCAAGTTTCATCCACATCCATGGCTCAGGTAGCCCACATCACAAGTAACAGTATGATTGAATGACTACCATTGAAAGCCCTTTTGGGCATCATAGAAGTTTCGGATCAAGGTGAAATTTGTTTTCACCCTTCATCCAGGTCCACGTGACCTTATGAATGGGTTGGATGGAAAATAAACATTACAGTGGGCCCCACATGGGACCCACACAGATGTATGTGTTTTATATGCTCACTACCCAGGATGACGGTGGCACCGACCGAAATGTATGTGTTTTATTCACGTCGTCCAACAGGTTGCTGGACGGCCAGTAGGCCTAGCCATTTCGCTAGACTGCTGGGCACAATTGGTGGACCCCACCATGATACTTGTGTTGCATCCAAACTGTCCACCATTTGGCAAGCTTGTCTAAAGGCTTGGGGCCCAAAAATAAGATAGATCTATTTATCATGTGGACCCCACTATACAGTGAGGACTGAATGTCCACCATTAGACCCTTGGGCCACTAAGTTCTTGGTGACCCTACGAACAGATTGTATGGGAAATAAATGTTATAGTGGGCCCTAGGAATTTTAATGGTGGAATTCATTACCACCACTTATATTGTTGTGGCCCATTTGATGTATGTAAGGCCCATGGGCTATGGCCCATTGCAATGTACATAAGGCCCATTGGTGCGGCCCATTGATGTGGCCCACTTGATGAATATAAGGCCCATGTGATATGCCCATTTAATGTATTTAAGGCCCAATGGGGTGTACCTAAGGTCCATTGCAACGTTGATTCGTCCATGGTTTAGGTAATGATATTTATGGGGGTCCGTGCCTAGGGAACAATGGTGGTTTGACGTCTACATTGTACATACAATGTTGGTTAAATGTCCGCATTGTAGCTCTCCTTAGGGCCCATTGATAGGCTCATACTTGTGATAGTTCATCATTATATAACATGCGTAGTATAATTCCATGCTTCATACCCATTCACATCACATGCATGCTTGATATGAGGAATGTTTGATCATAGCATAAGCCGTTTGGCTGAGACATTTACAGGGCTCCTTATGAGACGAAGTGCCCCACATGAGCACGTGGTACGCGCGAGATTGCTGCATGATTGTTCGGTGTGGCTCATGCATCTTGCATATGTGTAACTTGATCACTGCACGCCCTAGCAACAACAAGGTCGTGGCTCCACAGGCATATCGTGGATGGCCGTATCGGATACTGGAAATATTTGGTTCTAGAACTGTGGGCACTTAGGATGTCCTTGGGTGAACGTCCCAGAACATTTTTGGTACCAGGAGATGCTCCAACGTCTGACTAAGTGGATACACGAGCACCCGAGTGCCATATACCAGTAGGCCGCATCTCCCACTATGTCGTGGTCGGTTAGAAGAGGGTGTGGCCTTATCCACCTAAGTGAGGGGGCTATAAGCTAGGCTGAGTTTGACCAGCTCGCAAATGTGTCCGCTATCGACTTGCCGGGTAGGTATTGGCAGACTACTGGTCAGGTGGATAGTGTGGTCTCTTCCACTTACTTGATTGTGCAGCTAGGGAGGAAGCAGTCAGTGTGAGGTGTATTAGACCCCTGTGATATCCAGAGAGGAACTGTACTGATATGTGTACATGATGAGGATTGACATGCTTGTATTGCATCTCGCATATAGCATTCGGCTACGTAGGCCTTGCATTGCATCGGTATGGCCAATAGCATTCATGTTTTGCATTGCATGGCCTTGGTATGGTCGATAACATTCATGCCTTGCATCACATAGCCTTGGCATGGCTGGTTTTATTCATGGACTTACCGCATACTTCCGTATTACTCTGACATTGTACACTTGGCGTTGCCATTTGCACACACTTACACCACCCTCTAAGCTTTTGTAAGCTTATGCACGACCGTTGCGTGTAGGTAGCGTTGTACAACAGCAGCGCTGAGGCAGGAGTACGGATCAGATCATTTTGGAGCCTTTTAATCATCTTGTATTTTCCTTCCCGCATTGTACTTAAAAGTTTTTGATATAATGGATATGTGGTATTGCTATTTTGTGACTTGGTTATGCTCCATTACAAAAAAAAATCATACTGAAAATCCTCCTTGTAGGATCCCAGGATCGGAATCTGGCGTATGGGCGTTGGGAGCCGAGAATGGGGTACTACGGAGGCTGTCGGCACCGGATTTGACGATCAAAAATTTTGTGAGCCCGTTTTCCGAGTTTGGGGTATGACAGAAGTTGGTATCAGAGCATAACTTGGGAATACCTGAGATCACATCACATATCTGTTATGCACTAGAATGAATAGGTTCCGAGTCTGAATAACTTAGCGATTTAGACCCTTAACGTTTATGCCTTCCAGAATTTTCAATGCTGATAGGCCCTTGTTGCTTCCTATAGGACGCAATGGTTAGAAGACCGACCCGAGTGAATCTCGCTCCACCACCTGCGACCCCTGCTCCACCACCTGCTACTCCCACTCTACCATCTGTGACTACCGCTTCACCACAGGATATTCCTGATTTCCAGCCTATAGATGTCACTCCTTTACCTGAGACTGGTGCTGATCTGACCGTACTTGTGAGTGCCACCCAGGTGCAGCAGATGCTTCAGGCGATGACTGCCATTCTTCAGGGGTAGAGTAAGCGTCCCACTATTACACCAGGTGAGGCCGAGCAAGAGCGTGCGAGCGCCCTTCTCAAGGACTTCCAACAGTACGATCCTCCACATTTTTGGGGTTAGCCAGACCCTACTGCAGCAGAGATATGGTGCTCCGAGATGGAGAAGATATTCGACACCATGAGATGCACTACCCAGCAGCGAGTCCCATTAGCTATATTTCTCCTTCATGGTGAGGCTCAACATTGGTGGGCTTCTGTAGCCCAATCGGTAACAGCCGATATCGAGTGGACCTGGGAGGAATTTATAGACTAGTTTGACCGAAAGTTCTTTCCTGAGCGTGTGCGCCAGCAGCGCACATTAGAGTTTGAGACTTTGGTCCAGGGAGACATGATTGTGTCCCAGTATGAGGCACGTTTCGTCGCACTCTCGAGGTTCGCGACATATCTTGTGGATGATGAGGGGTGGAAGGCCCATCGTTTTGAGAACGGCTTACGTCCCGCCCTTAGGAGCCGTGTGATCGGACACATGCTTCCCACATTTAAGCAGATCGTGGAGAGGGCACAGATTTATGAGACAGATTGGGCCAGTTTGCAGAGAGCCCATAACCAGAGAGGAGATCAGAAGAGGAAGTCGCCCTCTGGTAGTTCGCAGCCACAACAACATCGTTCACAGCAGCGACATACGACTTGCCCAGCATTCCAAACACCAGCAGTACCCCTAGCACCACTTTCGGGACCGTTCACAAGTACTTGGTTTGGGTGCGGTAGGACAGGACATCGATTGCAAGAGTGTCTCCATCCGCAACAGCAGCAGCCGAGGACACCGCATTAGCCTCCATGACAGCCACCAAGCAGTAGCAGTGACCGCAGCACCAGCCTCCTGAACCTCCCCCATAGCAGCAGAGACAACAGGTTAGGCTCCCACAGTGGCCACAAAGGCGAGAGACCTCGAGGGGACCCGCACCTCCCAAGAGCCCAGTGGCGGTTCTATCTTTGCCGCACGCCAGACCCACACCATCGTGGGGTCATCGCGGGTACTCTCCTTATTTCTGCATGCATTGCACGTGTATTGTTTGATTCTTGTGCATCGTATTCCTTTGTGGCCGATGATTTCTGCCGATCGACCGGTTTGCCGATGGAGTCTGCCTGTGAGGGTTTGTCAGTATCAACACTCTTAGGGAAGACTGCAGTGTTAGGCCGATTTTGCACATCTTGCCCTGTTTTGGTTGGCGATATCTTCTTGCCTGCCGACTTATTTGTATTACCGATGTCAAAGTTTGAAGTCATCCTGGGCATGTATTGGGTCGTCGAGTACCACGCCATATTGGACTGCTTCGCGAGAACAGTCACGTTCTGTATACCCGGCGTGCCAGAGTTCTAGTTCGCTGTTGAGTCCAGAGGAGAGTAGCTTTCTTGCCTGTTATCATGTGCCGTTGAGGAGCCAGCTGCTTTGAGTATCGACCAGCTGCCGATCATTTGTGGTTTTCCCGATGTGTTCCAGGAGATTCTGGGGTTACCACCTCATCAGCACACCGAGTTCTAGATTGATCTTGTGCCTGGTATTGTGCCTATTTCGAAGGCCCCGTATCGTATGGCACCATTGGAATTACGGGAACTGCAGAAGCAGTTGGACGAGCTGCGTGAGTTAGGCTTTATTCGTCTAAGCAGTTCGCTGTGGGGAGCGCCGGTACTATTCATGAAGAAGAAGGATGGCTCGTTGAGGCTTTGCATAGATTACCGCGAGCTCAACAAGGCCACGATCAAGAACAAGTATCCACTCTCGAGGATCGATGATTTGTTTGATCAGTTGCAGGAGGCACAGTTCTTTTCAAAAATAGACTTACGGTCTGGTAATTATCAAGTTCAGGTTCGAGATGAGGATATCCCGAAGACAGTCTTCAGGACGAGCTACGGTCATTTTGAGTTCCAGGTCATGTCCTTCGGACTGACCAATGCGCCTACAGTATTCATGCAGTTGATGAATGAGGTCTTTTGACCATATCTCGACCAGTTTGTTGTGGTGTTCATCGACGACATTCTGATTTATTCGAGGACCCGTGAGGAGCATGCGCGGCATCTGGAGATCACATTGCAGACCCTCCGTGCACACCAGCTTTACGCGAAGCTAGAGAAGTACGAGTTCTAGCAGGAGGAAGTGAAGTTCCTCGGTCATGTGGTGATGAGGTAGGGTGTCGTAGTGGACCCCTCGAAGATTGATGTCATGCGTCTATGGGGCCAGCCCATGAACGCATCCGAGATCCGCAGTTTTCTTAGTTTGGCGGGCTACTACTGACGTTTCATCGAGGGATTCTCTCGTATTGCAGCTCCGTTGACCAGGTTGACCTGGAAGGGTGACGAGTTTGTATGGAGTGACACTTGTGAGCATGCATCTATGAAGATGAAGGACCGCTTCACGTCCGCTCCTGTCCTCACTCTTCCCTCTTGGAGTGATGGATTTGTGGTATTTACCGATGCTTCACGAGTTGGTTTGGGTGTTGTCCTGATGCAGCACAGGAAACCGGTGGCTTATGCGTCTCGTCAGCACGAGGTTCATGAGCTAAACTACCCCACGCATGATTTGAAGCTGGCGGCAGTGGTCTTCGCACTGAAGGTGTGGAGGCACTATCTTTATGGGGTGAGGTTCGAGTTGTTCTCCGACCACTTGAGCTTGAAGTATCTGTTCTCTCAATTTGAGCTGAATATGAGGCAGAGGCGTTGGATGGAGCTCCTGAAGGACTATGATTTTGATCTCCAGTACCACCCGGGCAAGGCGAACGTGGTGGCGGATGCCCTCAGCCATCAGCTACGAGGCATGGTGGTGCACTTGATGATTCGGGAGTGAAGGATGCTCGAGGATATAGCAGAGTATGACTTTAAGTTTGGTCTGCAGTCTTCTATCGTTTAGCTATCGAGCCTGTCGATTCAACCCTCTCTTGTAGCAAGGGTGATTGAGGCTCAGCAGACAGACGAGTTGTTACACGATTACTGAGCAGAGGCAGCATCTGAGAGTAAGACAGATTGGCAGATTAGTTCTGATTATGGACTTCGCTTTAAAGGCTGATTATGTGTCCCAGATATTCTTGAGTTACGCCGCGATCTTATGACCGAGGCACATCGATCGCGTTTCTTTATCCACCCTGGCTCGACGAAGATATATCACGATATGAGGTGTCAGTATTTTTGGTCAGGGATGAAGCGTCAGATAGCCAGTTTTGTGGTGGAGTGTGACGCGTGCCAGCATGTCAAGGCCGATCACCAGAGACCCCCTGGTCTATTGCAGCCGTTGAGTGTCCCGATGTGGAAGTTGAAGCACATATCTATTGATTTTATCATGGGTTTACCGAAGACTCAGTGCGGTCATGACGCCATCTGGGTTGTGGTGGACCGTCTGACGAAGTCGGCATATTTTCTTGCGATTCGTGAGAGTTGGCATACGGACCGGCTTGCCAAGATGTTTGTTGATGAGATCATGAGGTTGCACGGTGTTCCTGTTTCGATCGTTTCAAACTGAGACTCGAGGTTCACGTCTCAGTTTTGGAGGAGCTTCTAGAGAGCGATGGGCACTAATTTACAGATCAGCACCATGTATCATCTGCAGACCGATGGGTAGACCGAAAGGGTCAACCAGATCCTTGAGGATATGCTTCGGGCTTGCGCTATTGATTTCTCGGGTAGTTGGGACGAGCATCTGCGATTGGCTGAGTTCACGTACAACAACAGCTATCAGGCAACCATTGGTATGGCTCCTTTTGAGGCATTATATGGCAAACCATGCAGATCTCTAAGTTGTTGGACCGAGGTTGGAGAGCACCATCTCCTAGGTCCCGAGCTTGTGCAATAAACGTCAGAGGCTATCGATATCATCAGGCAGAGGATGCTCATAGCTCAGAGTTGGCAGAAGAGTTTCGCTGACCGTCAGCATCGTCCCTTGGAATTTGTCGTTGGGGACCATGTGTATCTCAAGGTCTCACATATGAAGGGTGTGGTTCGTTTTGGAGTGAAGGGAAAGCTTACCCCGAGATTTATAGGACCTTTTGAGATCACCTGACGCGTTGGCATCGTGGCCTATCGGCTTGCCTTGCCACCTCAGTTGTCTGGCGTTCATAACATTTTTCACGTCTCTATATTGAGGAAGTGTGGGTCAGACATCGTTCCCGTTATTGATTGACAGCCATTGGAGGTTCATGAGGACGCTTCTTACATTGAGCAGCTAGTTCATATCCTCGATCGGAAGGAGCAGGTCCTGTGGACCAAAGTTATCCCCTTGGTGAAGGTGCAGTGGAGACATCATAGTGTGGATGAAGCGTCTTGTTTGTGCGAGGTGGAGATTCGCGACGCTATCCCCATCTTTTCGATGTTTGATTGTATGTTGTACTGTGTTGTGATTATATATGGTGATATGTTTCCTATTCCCTTATGGGTTATGTTGAGTTGCGATGGTAGTGTAAATTTCGAGGACGAAATTTTTATTAGGTGGAGAAAGATGTAAGACCCGTATCCTAGTCCATACTGTTCCATCGACTTCCACGATTCTTCCCGTCGAATTCCGGCAACCTGCGACTTGTAATCGATGTTGCGCACGACCATAAGTCGTATCCTTTTGATTCGAGTCAGTTTAATTCGAGACCTGTATCATTGCGATCGCACCGTCGCCGCGACTCGCACGCCGATCCGATACCCAGACGAGGTGATGTGGACCTACGTTCAGTTCGAGGAAAAACACCGCACTTTCTCGATCTCAAGAGAATCTCTACACAATGTCAAATCAATCCCATCAATCCATCAATCACATCAATCATTCAATCACTTCAATGTCAAGTACACATCACCTATATCCACAAGTAAAGCAACCACCAAGTCAACTCTCTCCCACCCTCTCTCTTACACCACTATACATGTCAAGTACCACATCCATCACTCACCTCACATCACTCACTCACATCTCTCTTACAACCACCACACCTCTCTCTCTCTCTCTCTCTCTCTCTCTCTCTCTCTCTCTTGCTCTTCCCATTCACACTTTTCCAAGCAACACCAAAGGAGAGAAAAAAATGGCACGTCCAAGCTTCCCCATGTGAGAGAAATGTGATTTTGGTGGCCCACTTTCCCTTCCCAAGATCTCCCATCCTAGCCATCCATTTCTCATCATCCACATCAAAGTGAAGCTCAAGGATATTGGCTTTCCAACGGACCAAGAAGATCGACCAGTGGGTGTTTTATTTGTTTGATTTCTACATTTCAAGGGCCCACTTGTGGTGGGACCCATCTAGATGTATGTGTTGTGATCATTTGAGGGGCCCATAGTGGCGGGGTCCCTTGGCAACTCCTATCCCTCTCATTCTCTTTCTTTCCCTCTCTTTCCTTAAATTGGTGTGTGATGATATAATTGTGAGGCCCACCCGGATGGACTCCACCATGATACATTAATTTTATCCGAGCCATCCGTAGGTGTGGCCCACTTTACATATGTGTTGTGTGCACCATCCTTCATTTGGTGGCCCACCTAAGAAGGGCCCACCTCATAGCCAACATTCCAGTGCCCAAGGACGCTGGACGTTGTGAAAACACAAATATTGGCTTAGTTCACCAAGCTATGGGGAGGATTACTTGTGTAGGCCCCACCTTAATGAATGTTCCTGATTTCCTAACTCATTTTAGGCGTTGATCCAAAAAGATGAGGTTAATCCGAGATTCAGGCGGGCCATAACTTAGAAAACTATGATTATTACCGTTGAAAAGCCACCTGATACTTCGGTACGCCAAAATATATCGAATATTGGGCTTGATAGGTTGATCTTGAGAAATAAAAACCAATGACAGTGGTGGATTTTGTTGATGTGGGCCCCACACGCGAAAAACCGTGGAAATACACGATTTAGATAAAAGAAAGAAAAAAATTTCCTAAGACCCAACACAGCAGCATGCTGCTGCTGTGTCAGGGACGCTGTTGTGAAGTGGTCAGGGACCCACGGCCCCGGCCATGGGCCCCACAATGATGTATATTTGTCATCCAAACCATTGATATGGTGAGCCCCTTCTTGAAGTGGGCCCCCATCAAGTTTCAGCCACATCCATGGCTTAGGTAGCCCTCATCACAAGTAACAGTATGATTGAATGACTTCCATTGAAAGCCCTTTTGGGCATCACAAAAGTTTCGGATCAAGGTGAAATTTGTTTTAACCCTTCATCTAGGTCCACGTGACCTTATGAATGGGTTGGATGGAAAATAAACATTACAGTGGGCCCCACATGGGACTCACACAGATGTATGTGTTTTATATGCTCACAGCCCAGGCAGACGGTGGCACCCACCGAAATGTATGTGTTTTATTCACGCCATCCAGCAGGTTGCTGGACGACCAGTAGCCCCCATAGTGGTGTAAGTGTTTTATCAACGTCGTCTAGCCATTTGGCTGGACTGCTGGACAAAATTGGTGGACCCCACCATGATACTTATGTTGCATCCAAACTCTCCACCATTTGGTAAGCTTGTCTTAAGGCTTGGGGCCCAGAAATAAGATAGATCTATTTATCATGTGGACCCCACTGTATAGTAAGTACAGATTGTATGGGAAATAAATGTTATGGTGGGCCCTAGGAATTTTAATGGTGGAATTCATTATCACCACTTATATTGTTGCGGCCCATTTGATGTATCTAAGGCCCATGGGCTATGACCCATTGCAATGTACATAAGGCCCATTGGTGTGGCCCATTGATGTGGCCCACTTGATGAATATAAGGCCCATGTGATATGGCCCATTTGATATATTTAAGGCCCAATGGGGTGTACCTAAGTTCCATTTCAATGTGTGATTCCTCCATGGTTTAGGTAATGATATTTATGGCGGTCTATGCCTAGGGAACAATGGTGGTTTGACGTCCACATTGTACGTACAATGTTGGTTAAATGTCCACATTATAGCTCTCCTTAGGGCCCATTGATAGGCCCATACTTGTGATAGTTCATCATTATATAACATGCGTAGTATAATTCCATGTTTCATATCCATTCGCATCATATGTATGCTTGATATGAGGAATGTTTGATCATAGCATAAGCCATTTGGCTGAGACATTTACGGGGCTCCTTATAAGATGGAGTACCCCACATGATCGCGTGGTACGCGTGAGATTGCTGCATGATTGTTCGGTGTGGATATGCATCTTGCATATGTGTGACTTGATCACTGCACGCCTTAGCAACATCAGGGTTGTGATTCCACAGGCATATCATGGATGACCGTATCGGATACCGAAAAGACTTGGTTCTATCACTGTGGGCACTTAGGATGTTCTTGGGTGAAAGTCCCAGAACCTTTTTGGTACCAGGAGATGCTCCAACGTCTAGAACGAGTGGATACACGAGTGCCCGATTGCCAAATACCAGTAGGCCGCGTCTCCCACTGTGTCGTGGTCGGTTGGAAGAGGGTGTGGCCTTATCACCCTGACTGAGGGGGCTGTAAACTAGGCTGAGTTTGACCAGCTAGCAAATGTGTCTGCTGTCGACAAGCCGAGTAGGTATTAGTAGACTACTGGTCGGGCAGATAGTGTGGTCTCTTCCACTTGCTTGATTGTGCAGCTAGGGAGGAGGCAGTCAGTGTGAGGTGTATTAGACCCTGGTAATATCCAGAGAGGAACTGTACTGATATGTGTACGTGATGAGGACTGACATGCTTGTATTGCATCCGCATATGGCATTCGGCTACATAGGCCTTGCATTACATCGGTATGGCCGATAGCATTCATGTTTCGCATTGCATGGCCTTGGTATGGCCGATAGCATTCATGCCTTGCATCACATAGCCTTGGCATGGCTGGTTTTATTCATGGACTTACCGCATACTTCTGCATTACTCTGACATTATACACTTGGTGTTGCCATTGGTACACACTTACACCACCCTCTAAGCTTTTGTAAGCTTATGCACGACCGTTGCATGTAGGTAGTGTTGGACAGCAGCAGTGCTGAGGTAGGAGTGCGGATCAGATCATTTTGGAGCCTTTCGATTATCTTGTATTTTCCTTCCCGCATTGTACTTAAAAGTTTTTGATATAGTGGATATGTGGTATTGCTGTTTTGTGACTTGGTTATACTTGTGGTTATGCTCCATTACAAAAAAAAATTATATTGAAAATCCTCCTTGTAGGATCCCAGGATCAGAATCTGGCGTATGGGCGCTGGGAGCCGAGAATGGGGTATTACGGAGGTTGTCGACACAGAATTTGGCGATCGGGAATTTTGTGAGCCTGTTTTCCTTGTTTGGGGCGTGACACGGGGTCCCTCCTCTATCTCTCTATCCATTTTGATGAAGTGGGCCCCACTAAGTTATATTCTATCCACAGCATCCATCATGGACGGTGGGACTCCACCATGGAGTGCTCACCAGATCCATACCTTAACTGGTAGACCGAGTGGAGATATCTCGTTTCAGCACTTGAGGTCTTGGTGTCGATCCCTAGCAAGGGCGGCTAGCATGGAGTATGTGTACTGACGTCACCAAGCTGGTGAATATGGGCCCCACCACATGATGCATGTGTTGCATCAAACCGTCCATGAATGTGAGGCCCACCATCAGCCATCCGTACAGCGTCCAGAGATGCTGGACGTGAACTAGAAACAAAAAAAAATATTAGCTTGATTCCAAACTTTTGGGTGGGCCGCTCCTACAGGCCCCACCTTGATGTATGTACTTAATCCAAGTCGTCCATTCTTTTCCTCAGATCATTTTAAGCGTCGAGCCGAAAAATGAACTCAATCTGATTTCCTGACGGGCCATATCATAAAGAATAGTATTTTTGCCGTTGAAATACACCAAGATGTTTCTGTACACCAAAACCCATCGAATATTGGGCTTGATGGGTTTGTATTGAGCCATAGAAACCAGTGGCTGGGTCTGATTTCCCTTATGCCGGCCCCACCTATGAAAAACCACAAGAAAATAAATAAATAAATAAAAATAAAATAAATATGCAGCAGGACGCTGCTGCTATCAGAAGGGGTGCGAGCAGCGCCTGCTGCGCTAGCGGGCGGGCAGACGGGTAGGACCCATGGTCCCAACCGTGGGCCCCACCATGATGTGTGTTAACCATCAACACCATGTATTTATTGGGTCCCCTTTGGGAAAGTGGGCCCCCCAAAAATCAACCTTATGTGGAGCTCGGGTGACCCACATGACAGGAAACAGTAGGGATTGAACATTTACCATTGAAACTCTTTTGGGCGTCTAGAAGTTTTAGATCATTTTGAAATTTGTTTTCCTCTTCATCTAGGGTCTATGTGACCTTACCAACGGATTGGATGGCAGATAGACATTTTGGTGGGCCCCACGTGAGACCTCACGAAGATGTATGTGTTCTTTCCACACCATCCACACCACTGGACGGTGGGACCTCACAATGATGTATGTGTTTTCTCCACACTGTCCATCCTTATGGGACCCACCATGATGCATGTATTGCATCCAAATCGTCCAACCATTTTGGAAGCTCATTTTATGGCACGAGCTAAAGAATGAGTCAGATCTACAGTTCAAGTAGACCCCACCATTTAAAATAGTGGAAATAGTGGCATTCACCGTTCAAAATTTCTAAGGGCCACAATAGTTTCTTATTAGGCTGATATTTGTGTCCACTTCATCTATCACTATGTTAAACTTATGAATTGGTTGGATCTCAAATACATTACGGCGGCCCACACTGTGATGTGATCATCCATTGATTAGGTGGACCACACCACAGAAATAGTGGAGGATTGAACGTTTATCATTGAAACCCATTCGGGTCACGGAAGTTCTGGATCAATGGAGAATTGTTCTCCCTCTTAATCCAGGTCTTTAAGACCTTATGATTTGATTGGTTGGAAAATAAACTTTATAGTGGGCCCTTTGATTGATTTAATCGTGGAAATTATTATCTCCATTACTATTTGTGGTATGGTCCAGATGATCATTCATTATGATTTTTTTATGTGATTAGGCCTATCTTGATATATTTGTGGCCCGTTGTTAAGGCCCACTTTTATATATATGAGGCCCATGTGATTAGGCCCATCTTGATATATTTGTGGTACGTTGTTAAGGTCCACCTTGATATATATGAGACCTATGTTATGAGGTCCACTTGATGTATTAGAGGCCCATGGGTCGAGGCCCAACAAGATGTACATAAGGCCCATTGCAATGTGTGATTTTACCATGGTTTATGTAATGATGTTCATGGCAGGCCTTGCCTTGGGAGCAATGATGGTTTGATGTTCATATTGTAAGGATGATGTTGGTTAAATGTCTGTATTGTCACTCTCCTTAGGACCTATTGATAGGCCCATACTTGTAGTGTGTAAGCCACCTAGGCCCATCTTTGTTATGAACAGAGTCCATCACCATATAACATGTTTAGTATAGTTTCATGATTCATGCTCATACGCATCATATGTATGCTTGACATGAGGAGTGACTGATCATAGTATATGCCTTTAGGAAGATTGTCTATGGGCTCCCTGATAGGTAGAGTTACCCTACATGAGCGCGCGGTACGCGCAGGATTGTTGTATGAGTGGTAGTGTGATTCATACACTTCACATTTGTATGACATGATTACTATATGCCCTAGTGACATCAGGGCCATTACCTCCACAGACACAATGTGGGTGGCCGGATTAGATACTAAAAATGTTGTTTCTAACATCGAGGCGCCATAGATGTCCCTGGGTGAAAATCCCTAAACCTGATGGTACTAGAGGATAATTCCAACGTCGAGATCGAGTGGATATATGAGCGCACAAGGGCCGAATACCAGGAGGCCGCGTCTCCCACTGTGTCATGGTCGGTTGGAAAAGGGTGTGGCCTTACTCGCCAGAGGGTAGGGGGCATTACTAGGCTGAGTTTGACCAGCTCATGAATGGGTCTGCTATCGATGTGCCAGATAGATATTGGCAGACTATTGGCTAAGCGGATAGTGAGGTTTCTTACGCTCACTTGGACTGCACGCCTGGGAAAGGGGCAATGCCATTTGGAGTGTACTAAACCCCAGTAATTATCCAGAATGAGAACTGTACTAATATTTGATGAGTTGTATGAGGATTGGTATGCTTAAGTTACATCCCACATCGCATGGTCTTGATACGGCCGATAACATTCTTATCTTGCACTGCATAGCCTTGGTACGACTGATTGCATTCATGTACTCATTAGCATGATTCCGCATTACTCTGACCATGCATTTTGAGCACGCTCATATTACGTACACACTTACACCGCCCTCTAATATTTCTATAAGCTTATGCACAATTGATGCGTGCAGGTGACACCCGGACGCGGACGCAACCATAGCCTAGTCACACTTAGAGTGTGCAGTCGAGCTTTTTGGAGTTTCTGCTATCATCATTATCTTGTATTTCCCCTTCATATGCATTGTACTCAAAGTTTTTCATCATAATGGATTTTGTGATGGTGTTCTTATGGTTATTGTTCGTGAATTACGCTTATGGTTATGCTCATTACAAATTAAATTGATATTAGAAATCCTCATTTTAGGATCCCAGGATCGGAACCAGGTAAATGGGTGCCAGGAGCCGAGAATGGGGTTCTACGAAGGCTGTCAGCGCTGGACTCGGCGATTGAAAATTTTGTGAGCCGGGTTTCCGAGTTCGGGGCGTGACAGTGACCCTAGTCAATCGGCCATCGAGCATATAGGTTAGTTTATTATGTAGTGTGGTGAACAAGTTAAAAATGAATATCACAAGTTACAATTATTCGGTCATTCATTAACGATAGCAGCCTTTACTACTCCAACTTACTACCAAACTCAATCCATACCTGGCAGGAGATGGAAAAGAAGTTCCATGCCTAGCTCTTTTCCAAAGATAGGGAGATGACCATGGTTGATCTCGCACATTTCCGATAGTTACCTGGGGAATCTTGCAAGAGTTACATCAACCAATTCAAACAACCGATTCAAAAGTGTGAAAAGTGGATGTAAGGTTGTCATGTTGAGGCTAAATTTGTGTAACTTGTGCAAGACGGCCTAAAATACAAACTTTAGAAGAAATTCATTGGAACAGAGTTTGCCGATTTATACAATTTAACCAAGAAAGTTTTTAGGTATAAGGAGCTAGGCATAAGAACTCATCATTCAAAACGTATTATCAAGACCCCAACTATGAGATCGCATTGCCAAAGTAGTGACCAAAAAGCCACTCATTTGCTCAGCACTAGTTGTTTCGAACAAGAAACAAATGCATTCTATTTGGGGGATTTTATTCACTTAATAATTAGTAAAAGAAGATGAAGAAGATAACCACAACATTTATTCATTCTGAATTCTTTTACATCATTTCTCTCCTTTTATTCCAAAATAGAATATTCATAGAACCATAATACAAAGCAAATGTGACATATATCTAGATCACTCCTTTGATTAATCTGAAGATTTTTATTGATCTTTAACTGCTGGAGAAATTACACATCACTTTAACGGAGAAACATCATTGTGTGTTGATAGCACTTCATGCAGGAGCGTTGTGCACTGGAACACTATGCTAGAGGGCACTGGCACTGGTGGGCACTGTGCGCTGGAGGGCACTGTGCGCTGGTAGCACTGTGCGTTGTAGCCTGTTGTGCGCTGATCACCTATTGTGCACTGACAGTGTTGTGCGCCACACAACACTTATTCCGCACAATAGGTATGAACTCTACCTCTTTCTCTCCAAGGTTTGCTCCTCTCCTTCCTCTCTTCTTGAACCTAGTGCTAATGACCCAGGAGTCACGGAGTATTTATAGCCCTCTCACACGTGTGAATATGTCACGTATTCAGTGTGGGGTATTCATTGTGCGCCGATCCCCTCTATACAGACCCGAATGTGCAGACTTCATTATACGGACTCCACTGTGCGGCCTCCAATGCGTAACCTCCACTGTGCAGCCTTCACTGTGCAGGCTAGCTTATTAGCGCATAATGCCTTTGCGCGCAACAGAAGTTACCTCTCTCTCTTTTTTATGCCTCAACAAATGACTCCTTGATCCTACATTTTTTATTTTTCTTATCTACAAAAACAAAATTAAAAATGTGGGATCAATACTTCAATATTCTAATTAATTTTGCTCCTTTCTCTTCACTGAGCGCTTTATACAATTTTGCGCACAATGACTTGCACGCAACAGATTGCGCACATTGGATTTGAACCAGTCTATAAATACGGGGTTAGTGCTCATTTCCTTCACTATTTGCTTCACTTTCAACTCGCCCAAGTCTCTTGCATGCTGAACTTCCCTGCGCACAATGGAGTTTTGCGCACAACGATAGGTAGCGCAAATGCCTTTTTGCGCACAACACCTTTCTACGCATAACACTTCCTTGCACACAACACCTTTCTGTGCATAACACTTCCTTGCGCATAACACCTTTTTGCGCACAACACTTCCTTGCGCACAATGAACTTTCTGCACAGGGCCTCCAGCGCATAGTGAACTTTCTGCACAGTGCAGACTTGTACATAATTAGAACTTGCTTGCCCCCCTGCACGCAATAAGATTTGCTCCACTCTTTCAACTTCTGGGACTTAGAATTCTTATGCCTATTTTAAACTCCTTTCCTTAATTTTAATTTTGTTCACTGACTTTTATGCAGATCTCTGATGGCTAGCTCTAAAAGACCTCATGCCTCCCCAAATATTGCTGGACCCTCATACTCGCAACCAGATGAGACTCATACTCGAAAAAAGCCTAGATCTGCTAAAGGTTATTCTTCTTTCTTTAAGGAACCCACTCCTATCATCAATTTCGCTGACCGCATCCAACGTCTGTCCGACCACATTCGCACGGCCGTTCTAATGAAGGAGATAGAAGGACCTCCCAACGAAGGCCAAGAGTCTGATTGGGAAGACTGGCTAAAATCCATTGCCAATCTCTGAACAAACGACACCCGTCTGGCCCTTGCCAAATCTTCTCCCTCTCCAGCAATTCCGAAGAAATCAAGGGAAAAGAATAAAGATGAAGCCTTCCAAGAAAAAATATGGAAGCACAATAAGAGACACTTCCAGAACGCCTGGGATACGGTCAAGTCAAACGCTGATGCCATCGAATTCTGTAATCCCTACAAAGATGAGATCATAAGTTGTGTGCATCTCATTTTCTGGCCCTTGATCATGATCATGTGGCCAACCTAGGGATGGTGCACACGTTTTTCTAGATGGCCCCTCCCTATGCACAAGTTTCAAAACACAACACCCAAACTCCCATATCTTACACCACCCACTACCCACACACTACATAACCCTAGTCTATAGCCTCCATTTAGGCTTTCCTTTTTGCTAGCTCATCATAAGACTCTCTAACTAAGCACCTCATTTCTAGTGAAAATCATATTTTTTTTCTTCCCTATGTCATTTTGCAATCATCACCATACTACTACATCTCTCTCTCTCTATCTCTCTCTCTCTCTTCTCTCCCTCTCATTCCTCTCTTTCTCATTTTCATTCTCCCTAGCAAGAGAAGGGTAGGACATCCCCACCAGCCCCCTACCATTCCAGTCACTTCTCCTCTTATTTCCTCCTCATCCCTCCATTGAAGACCCATCTCAACCATCAATTTACCTTCTCTAGAGCACTTGGAGCTTGGTGAACTTAGTTTTGGTGGAGATCCAAGGTGGGTGCTCACTTAGATCATGTAATTTCTTTTTCATAGTGTAGATCTTCTCCTTCTTTCATTTGGAAAGTGTAGGACCCACCAATCAATGCTGGAGGTTCTACACAACCCCTTAAATGTGGCCATTTGGCCTATCTTATGCATGCATGTCCCATGCATGGGGTTTCTCCTTAATGGACCCCATCATGGAGGTTTCTCCTAATTTCTTAAGCATGATGGGTCATCTAAACCCTTGCATCATGGTTGGGATGGCATCCCAACTGTTCATCTTGAATATAGATCATGCATGATGTAGATCCATGATGTAATATGTATATGAATGAAATGTGTGGATGTGATTGTCTTAGGGAAGGCTCAATAGTGGCGGAGCCTTCTCCCAATGGTCGGGATGTTCTTCCTCTTCTCCCTCTTTTCTTTTATTTTTGCTGATGATGTGTGTGGCCCACTTAGTGGGCCTAGATCGTCCAGAAAATCTACCTATGGTGGATGCCCATACCCACCTACACCAATGGTTTGGGTGTCCCATTTGCTACCTTAAATGATGCATGCAACTGATGTAGCTTGGGAATTTGATTTGGACACTAGTGAGACCCACCAAGGAAGGCCACACCGCCCTTGGATCGATGTATAATCCCAGATATGGGCTGCAATATCCAGCCATATATGGTTGCCCAAAATTTTGGGACAGATTTATTAGGTTGTTGTAGCAGAAATTTGGCTTAGGATTGGCCCATGTTTTGGACCCCCTTTCTTCCCTGATATGGGGTGTACCTTGGAGTAGTGGACCGCACCTTGTAATACGCCAAATTTCACCTTAGGTTGTCCATGCAATGGGACCCAAAAAGGGTGGCCCATAAGGGTGGACAGTCCACCTTGTTGGACCGTCCAGCCTTAAGGTATGAAGGAAAAATATAGATTTCAACTTGGTTTTTGGGAGTGGTGGGCCACTTTTGTGGACCCCACCTTGATGTATTTTATGAGAAAAATACTAGCCATTCACCCCTCCCCTTCTAGGTATAGATTGGGCCCACTTTCTTAGGTAAACATTGTATGGACGACAATGTATTTGGTGTAGCAGAACTTTTGTTTTACCTTGCTGTCCATGTTGCTTTTCCATGTTCTGCTTGGGCTTTAGGCTTCCTTATTGGCCCATTGTGTGGTCCAGCATATTGGGACCCTTCTTGGGGGTGTGGGCCACCACCTTTCCAACCAAAATGGGAGAAATTACTGCTGGATGGACAGCCACATCTGGACGTTTTAGCTTGGCTGGTCGTCCCAACTCCAAACGGCCCACCATGATGTATTTTGTATCTACACCGTTCATCCAGATTATGGTCCATATGGGACGTGGCCCACTTCCCTATGGGACGTCCACATATGGGACCCACTTTGATGTCTATTGGGGCAACCGTCCATGGCCCCATGGACCGCCCAAGCAAGCACACCTAGGCCCATTGGGCTGCTGCTGGACATCCAGTCTAGCAGCATGGCCCACCTAATTTAGGTGTTTTATGCACTCCATTATCTGGTGCCCCCACAGTGATGTGTGTAGGTCACTAGGGAATTATAATTTTATAAATTAGCATTTATTACTGGACTCCAGTAGGCCTAGAAGTAGGTGGGCTGAAATTCCAGCAACAGGCCCAAACTTGCTACCCATAAATTGTATGTTTTAGGGAAGCATGGCCCGCCAAATTTGGGAATGTTTTAAACACATATCATGTCTTTTTCCTAATGTTCCTTTGGGCTAAATTAATGCACACTTGAGACCCACTCCAGTTGGGTTTTTATTAGATCAATGTTCATAGTTAATTGTTGGATTTCCCTAGGCCCTTTTGTCCCAGAACTTTCTAGCTTGGCCCCTTGACCTTTGGGTCTGTATTTACTACTTATTGTGATGGGTTTGTGGGTCGTAATATGCAAGTAGTTGGGCCCTTGGTTGCCCACCAAAATAACCTTGTACATGGGCCAAGTCGTGAGGCCCAACTCACTTGAATTAAGTACAAGGATTGCCCTTATGGTTGGATTACTAGGCTGCCCATTAGGCTCACCACAATATGTGGGTTTATAACCCTTATGCTTGGGCCCAAACCCTAATTTTGGGCCCATAATGTTGCCTACGAGTTGGGCTTTGTATGATTGCCCACTAGGCCCATGATTGGTATAGGCCTTGGGCCTTTATTAATATTTAGTTAGAGGCGGGCTACTTCTTGGGAACCAGTTAAAGTTGGATGTCCTCCTTGGTGATCCTAAGGTATACCCATGGGTTTTCTATAGGTGGTTAAAGGCCCACCGTACACCCTTATTAGGACTGCTTATCCTTTTAGGCTCATATATTGTATTCCTTAGCCTTGTTGGCTACCCTAATCTATTGGGCCCCCACTTGAGGATATCTCCTTAGAGTATTTGTCTATATATCTAGACTTGATCCCTCCTCAGGAAGGAGTGTATTCCACATCATCATCGCTGTATGGCACACCTATCCCTCATGACCCATATGCTTCATTGAGTGGTTGGATTGCATTCATGTGTGATCATTGGGTTGATATGATAGAGGGATGGAGTCTTCCCATCTTGTGCACATTGAGTGCTTAGAGCTAGTGCATGATTGGTATGCATGATTCATGCATTTGGCATCACATCTCATGGATATTATTGTCCCTTTCTTCATCAGGGCCTTGCCTCTATAGGGGTATTCGTGGATGGCCATATGTGGACACCAGAAATATTCTACTTGAGCATTTGGAGTGCATAGGATATCCCTGGGTGAAAGCCTCTAAACCTTTAAGGTACCTAGAGGACACCTCAAAGCCATGACCGAGTGACAATTATGAGTGCTGAGTACCTTACACCGTTAGGTCGCGTCTCCCACTGTCGTGTACTTGAGTGAGATGGGATGTGGCCTTATCCGCCTGAGTGAGTGAGCATTACTAGGCTGAGTCTAACCAGCTCGTGAGTGGGTCCACTACTATCGAGCCTTGTTGGTGATTGGTTGTCCACAAGCGAGTAGCGTGGTCTCTTATGCTCGTTTGACTATGCAGTCTTGAGAGCGGCAGTCATCCTGTAGTGCATTAGACCCCGGTGATATTCCTTATGATGGAACTATACTTGATATGTGGACTAGTTTTGAGCATTGGTATTACTTCGTATTGCATTGGTATCGACTGTATAAGCCTTATTGCATTGCATAGCCTCAGTATGGCTTCTTGCATTCATGGCTTAGCATGGGTAAGGCTAGTGATATTGGCATTGATCATGTTTCGCTTCTGCATCCCCTATTATTCTTTTGTGCAACATTGTCACACACCTTCAACACCCTCTACGCTTTCTATAAGCTTATGCACGATTGATGCGTGCAGGAGATCCTAAGTCGGCGTTTTAGCAGTGGAGCTTGGATATGAGTTGAACCAAGGACCCCAGTGTTGCAAATCTTTCCCTCTTTCATCTGTTATCATATGTATTTCCTTCAGCCATGTATCTAAAGTTCAAATTTATAGTAGATTTTGTGATTGTGTTCCTTGTTATTTCTAAGATTTACTTACTGTGATCTTGGGTATGCTCGTATTAGAATGGATATATGATTATGAAAATCCTCCTTGTAAGATCCTAAGATCGAAACCTGCTTCAGGAGCCAAGAATGGGGTGCTACGGAGGCTGTTGCAGGTAGAACCAGCTATCGGGTTCCTTGTGAGTCTGGTTACTGAGTCTGGGGCATGACAAGCGTCATCTGTTAATACTCCAAAGTGAACCGACTGATTACATGACACAAAACCAACTCTTGTATGTATCAAACTGGGTCATCAAAGAGCCAAAAATCCTCGAGGGCTATCTCACAGAGAAATGCCTAATCCAGAAGACCGGACAGAGATCATACATGCACTTCCTTACGCCCTGTTAGAACCCTCATGCCATATACCCTACTCATTACTTTGAGACAATTCAACAATGTTTTCGTGATCGCGACTACCTGTGGGGTAAAGATGAATTTAGGACATGGGGTCTTTGGGCCGATCGTTCATACTCTAACGCATGGACTAAAGCAATCTTAAAGAAGTATAAAGATGCTCTCATTACGGTGAAGATATATTATGCTATAGAAGCTACTTCAGAGTTCTTCCATAAGGACACCATGATTTACAACAGTTTTCTAAAGTACTGGTCTTCTACTACAAATTCTTTTCACCTCCTAGTTGGTGAAGTAAGTATCACTCTGTGGGATCTGTATAGGATGACAGGTTTGCATATCTCCAGATCCTTTCTGGACGAATACGTTCCTACAAACAAGGAATTTGCTTATGTTGCCCCCCAATAGGGTGCCTAAGATTTCAACACTACCATTGAACTCTTCTGTGAGATGTCTTTCTTCCCAGATGTTCACTAGATATCCCGTCTTCAATGGCTCGCGCATTGCTCATGATACCTACTATAAGCATTTCAACATTCCTTTTTCTCTTTTAGATAAAATTTCTCACACATGTATATGTCCTTATTTCACTCTTTTTTTTCATCCCTTAAGTTCCCTGACAGTCATTGCGCCAAATTGGAAGTAACTCGCAAAAAGATAAAGGGGCTAGCCAAATTCACCACTGAGACCAAGTTAGCTGCCTTCTTGGCTTTTTGGTTAAGCTTGGTATCCTTCCTAGTTTGAAAAGCTCGGACTCTGTTCAACCAACCTTATTTGTAGTGGAAGGCGTTATGGCGGAAGGTAGGAAAAAAATACTCTCTACCTCCCCCTGGATTATGTTCACTATATAGAGCTTTTGGACATGCTACGGCGCATTGCTCAAGCCCAGCAATTGGAGCCCCATCCTCTTTCACCCCATGGCATTATTTCTTAGGCTGGCTTGACGTGTGCTTCCCTTGGACTTATGGAGACCTGGAGAAGGCCTACGTCCACCCTCAACATCTACCCTTATCGCATTTTCTTAAGTGAAAAATGATAAAGAAAGGGCATGACTAGATAGTGGACAAGATTGAAAACACGGAATCTATTAATTTCTTCCCTTTCTATTTGGATTACCAAGACGAAGACAGGGAGGTCGAAGATAATAACAACTTGGAACCCATTGAGAGGGCCTTCTTTCTTTGTATCCGCTCTTGCAGTCTACCCATACGAGAAGGGGTGGAGTTCTGGAGACAGTCGTACTATCCTAGTAGATTCGCTAGACAATTTGGCTATTATCAAGTTGTACCTCAGGTAGGAGAGGAGGTCACGCAAACAATGAGAAGTTACGGAGTCGACCCTTATAATTGGGCTCTGATATGGAAGCAGCTCTTAACAAGAAATTTTGGCTCATGCTTTCTTCTTTCGAGGTATAATCATCGAGTAACAGCCTCCTATTCCTGGATGCAGTAGTGGACGCATCACTACTACTTGATGCACAACTGTTTTTCAGTGGATCGCCCCATTTGGGTTCCTCCTCCGCATTTGACAAACTACAGACTAGAGCAAGGAATCAGGTATTTTGTTAAGAAAGACCATGCCGCTATTCTGGGACAACTTCGCCGCGAAATTTCTATAGAAGAACCAATTAGAGAGATAAAGTCATCGAACACTATAGAAGGATGGATTGCTTTTGGCACTCTTTTGGACTTGATAAGACGGGGAGAAAGACCAGCTACTCCTCGTGATGAATTCGAGACCGCGCGTGGTATTTTGCCTTCCCCTACTCCTGAAGGAAGAGACCAGCCCGAACATCCTGTTCCTGTCACCTCTCTCGCTCTAGAGATTGTCGCAACTATGACTTCTCTCGCTATTGACCATGCAGCCACCACAGTTGTCTCTGTAATGGGTGATGCAATAGCCACAGTCTCTCCTATTACAGGTCGTGTTATAGTTATATCTTCCCTTGCTGCAAATCGAGTCACTATTATTATATCTCCCATGACTCGTTCGCATGCGAAGTCATTATTTCCTGAAGTTCTAGCACAATAAGCCCCTTCTCCTGTTCGAAGCTCTCGTCTTCTCCCTATGAAGACTGCTTACAAGGGAAAACAAACCATGTCAGAAGAAGATAGTTCATCAGAATACTCGGCTAACACTTCAAGCAGCGATATGTCTTCTTCTACAAGCTTGACCGACAAAGGAGATGTCATATTGAATCAAGAAACCGAGGCTGACATAAATATTGAAGAAGAGGATGAGTCTAGGGCCACATCTCCGCCTCCTGACACCCAGATCAGTCGTCCTGATGTCTCTCTTCTGATCATGATGACCTCCTTAGAAGAAGAACAACTTGATTATGGAGAGTTTGTCTATTCTCTTGGTGCAAATATCCTTCTTTCTTTTGATGCCTCATATTCTCCATGTATCGTCGAAGCCGCCAATGTAATTGCTTATGAAACATCGACACTAAGGGAAGCTGAAGCCCAATCATCAGAGATTCAAACAGGGATGGAAAATATACTCATTCCTCAAAGCACATAAGAACTCTTACCGATAGTCACCACAACATCTGATGCCCCCATTCATGCTGATAAAACTCCTACTACCTGCCCTCCTCCTATCCAACCAGTAGCCCGGAGTTTGGAATTCTTCTCCGACCCGGTTGACGTTCCGACTCCGACAACTCTCGACTCGAGTACCGGAGGGGCTCAGGAGCTTACTTTCAATGTTGCCATGGCTACAAACGCAGCCAGATCTGCAACACCAGGAACATGTTCTATTCAAGCCACTTCTGCAGTTGCCCCCAAACAGGGTATGTACTTTCTTTTCTTCTTCTCATTTTCTTGAAATTGTTATATATATATATATATAATTCTTCTTTTGTTTCCAGCTTTGGTCGTACCAACTCCAAGTGGATCTGAAGGCTCTAACTCAGTAGCTACAGTTTTTGATAGACTTTCGTTGAAGAAGGTGTCACCTCTCATGTTGGGATTCTTCAAGAACATAATCTTTGTCATCATAAGTGCTTTTAAAGATCCAGCCCAGTGGCTCTTTTTAGACAGTGCCTTAGCCGTTCTTGACCACTTAACTCATCTAGCACACGTCAATGTTCAATCCCTTTATGATTCCTTATCATAGTTTTATGACTCCATAAAAAATTTAGAGGCAACACGAGGTGTAGTCATTGCTCCAAAAATTCTGAACCTTCAAAAAGAGATAGCGCTGCTCAAGGAGAAACTTTCCCATTCAGACGACATTCTCTCTAATTGTGGTGATGTTAGTCAATCTCTTCATGAGAGGTTGAAAGCTTCTGATAGAAATAAGGTGATCGTTGATGACCAAATTGCCCTTCTTGAGAGAGATTATGCTACTTAAGTGTAAAAAAGAAGTAGAGGAGTTGAATATTCATCAAATCAGGGAGGACCTTGAAATGAATACTCAAGTTGCCGATATCAAGAAGGCCAAATAAACGAAGAATAGGGAAGCCGCTACCTTTTTTGGAATAATAATTGGCCGGCGTTCCTGATCAGGTTAAGATTATTCTTGAGGTTGAACACATGACTACTACGGCATAAATTCAGCTAAAAGAGGAATTACAGCGTTATGTAACAACATCAGACATATATGAGGATTTATAAGAATTTCATCTTTCATGTAAATTTCTTCCCTTCTTTAT
Organism: Magnolia changhungtana; assembly: GCA_030180095.1. Taxonomy (NCBI): domain Eukaryota; kingdom Viridiplantae; phylum Streptophyta; class Magnoliopsida; order Magnoliales; family Magnoliaceae; genus Magnolia; species Magnolia changhungtana. The sequence continues at coordinate 8,423,026 of JASAUF010000502.1, read as the reverse complement.
TTCTTTTTGTGTTGTGATGTATAGACAGATTGTGGTGTTTTATTCGAAGCAAGTATATTCTTGATAATACAATCATTAATTTTGGAATACATGTTGATGCAATACTTTCATATTCATGCTTTATTATATCTACCATTTATATTCATGTATCGTAAAGAGATCCTATGTGATGTTCATTTCAATGGGCGGAACTATTTTAATTTAAAGTTAGTAGAGTTAGTTTTGCACACAGTTTTAACTCTTGAGTAGTGGAGCAATCATAGTTTTTAGAATCATAAGTACTTGGAGTCAGGTCTTATGGGAATGGTCTCTCTAACTCTCATGAGTTCTCTAGACTTATCGCGGCCGGGGAGTTCATAAACCACAGTCCATTAAAGGGGCACAGTGAAGCTACCGGGGCCCTGAACCAAATGGGATTTATGCGCAGGGTTGAGTACAGTAACTCTCTAGAGTTCACAGGGAGCACCAGGCTACCTTTGGTACCAAATCTAGGGCCATCAATCCATCAATGAGAGGGCATTTATTGAGACCCTATCCTCATGAGTTAATACTGAAATGAAGCCAAGGATCTGGGGGGTCTTATTTTATTCTTTATTTTCTTTGTTTGTAAGTTCGTAACCATTCATAGGAGGGTATTTTCATCCTCGTCTATGATGCTGTCGGAGAGCTTACAGACAGCATTGTCTCATGCGTGACTGGCCATTGAGAACTTCTGGCCTTTTGAGGCTTTTAGTCACTAGCTTCACTCACTGCCTGCATGGGTATGCATGTGATGTGGCCTATATGGACTTTTTAGGGCTGTTGGCTCCACATTGCTATCCCAGATAATATATAGGTCTTATGCGTAGTTGGCCGTATAGGGCTTGGCTAGGCTGCCTTAGATGATGGACCACCATTGTTGTCATAAGAATCTGTATGTGCTTAGTCGTATACGTCGTTCTACTGCCATGAATGGTGAATCAATAATTGATATATCACTATTGCTTGCTATTACCCATAATAATCTGATGATATTTGTCTTTATATTCAGTTAACTTGGTGAAAATAACAATTTTGATAAGGGACCATAAATGACAGTGATGGCTGCGACTTTAGCAATAGTTGTTGATGTTTACTCTTAATATGCTTGAGAATTCACCTTTTATTCATCATTTGTGAAGAAAGAATACAAGGCTCTACCTTTAAAGGCTGTTTCACCATTTCATTTGTGATTGTCCCCTTTTGATGTAGAAGCATTATTCTAATAATCTTCTAAATCAAAATCTCTCCCAATGTTAGGGACGATATTTCTTGATGAAGCAAGCATTGACCAGTATACTAATGCCTCGTCCGTCTTGATCTATTATTCTGTATGCCCCATTAAAATAAACTTCAGTTATATTATATGGCCCATCGCATTTGGGGTCGAACTTGTCCCCTATCCTTCGAGTGACTACTATCGGCCTTTTCAACATTAGAACCATGTCCCCTTTCTTGAAAGATTTGTGCTTAACCTTTTTATCAAAGGCGGCAGAAATCCTGGCCTGATATAACTGTAATCGCTGCTGAGCTGCCAATCTTTTCTCATCAAGCAGCTCCAATTCTGTCAATCTTATTCTTGCGTTCTCATCATCCATAACCAACTGGTGCACTGCTACTCTAAGTGAGGCGACTTGCATTTCGATCGGCACGATGGCCTCTACACCATAAACTAACGAGTATGGGGTAGCTTACGTTGCTGTCCGATGGGTGGTCTTGTAGGCCCATAAGGCTTCTTCCAACTTTTCATCCCAATCACGTTTATTTTCGGTCACTATTTTCTTCATTATTTTTACAATTGTCTTATTGAATGCCTCTGCCAGCCCATTGGATGGTGGATAATAAGGTGTTTATAATGAATGGTGAATATTGAACTTGAGACATAGCTTCTCCATGCCCCTATTCTTAAAAGGAGTGCCATTGTTAGTGATGATTTTCTTCGGGATGCCATGACGATAGATTATTGCGTGCCGAATGAAATTGACAACATCTTTCTCTTTAACATTTTGATAGTATGGCAGAAGTTCTTGTTTCCTCGTTTCCAACATCTTTCTTCAATTGTCACTTGTAGGGGGGTTCGATCTAAGTAAGATGGCGCTACTGCTAAACTAACCAAAGCATCTGCCTTCGCATTCTCACACTATGGTACATACTTGATTTCAGCATACAGAAATTGTTCCAACAAACACTGCGCCTTTCGACAGTATGGTAGAAGTTCTTGTTTCCTTGTTTTAAACTCTGTCGTCAACCGATTTATGACTAGCTTGGAATCCCCATAAATTTGCAGTGTCTTTATTTTCAGCTCAGTGGCTATTTCCATTCCAATGATAAGGTCATTATATTCAGCTTCGTTATTTATGCATGCAATGCCCATCGTGAAGGAGTAAGGTAACAAATCACCTAGGGGGGTGATAAATATCACTCCAGCACCTGCTCCTGTTGCTCGTGTTGCACCGTCGAAGAACATTTGCCACGAATTCGGCGATTCAGTCATCATGACTTGCTCGTCAGGAAACTCATTAAAAATGGCTTCACTACCAGTTATGGATGGGCTGCCAGAAAATCTGCCACTGCCTGCTCTTTTATTGCTTTTACCAGCTCGTACGTAATCGCATATTCTGATAATAGTAGCATCCATTTCACTAGTCTTCCTGATAACATTGGCCTTGTTATTAAAAACTTGATGGGGTCTGACTGAGATATCAAGGTTATGTCATGAGATAGACAACAATGTCTTAGCTTCTGGACTGTGAATATAAATGCTAAGCATACTTTTTCAATCGGCGTATAATTGTATTTTGCACCTATTAAAGTTCGGCATAGATAATAGAGTGTTGTTTCCTTCCCACTTTCGTTCACCTGTGCTAATAAAGCTCCTAATGAATTTTCAGCCGCTGATATGTACAAGATAAGAGGTCTTCCTTTCACCCGGGTCGTTAATACTAGAGGCCATTTCAACAACTCTTTTATCAAACCAAAGGCGTTCTGACAGGGCTTATCCCATATGAATTTTGTTCCTTTCTTCATTAGATGAGAAAACGGCTGACATCTTCCTGCCAAGTTTGAGATAAAGCGACGAATATACGCTAGCATACCTTGCAGGTTTTTCAGTTCCTTCAACGTTTTTGGGGGTGGCATGTCTCGAATAACCTTAACTTTTTCTAGATCGATCTCGATTCCTCTGTGTCTTACAACAAAATGAAGGAATTTTTCTGATGATACTCCGAATGAACATTTGGATGGATTCGTCATCAACTGTCTCTTTCTGACCTGGCGGAAAACTGAAGCCAAATGCTCGTGGTGTTCCTCCTGATGGTTTGACCTAACCACCAGATCGTCCACATAACACTCAACATACTTATGCATCATGTCTTGAAATATACTTTGCATCGCCCTTTGGTATGTTGCACCTGCGTTCTTAAGACCGAACGGAATAACTTTGTAACAATATATTCCCAAGGGAGTTCTGAAAGTTTTTACCCCCTCGTCTTCAAGTGTCATTCTTATTTAATTGTAACTAGCGTAGCCGTCCATGAAGGACATGATAGCATATTGCGTGGTACTATTAACTACCAATTCGGTGATCAGTAATAGAAAATTATCTTTTGTGCACGCTTCATTTAACTCTCTGAAGTCGACACAAACCCTGATCTGCCCATTTTTCTTCTTTACTAGGACTACATTCAATATCCATTTGGGGTATTTGACTTCTCTGATGAATCTTACCTTTATCAGTTTGCTTATTTCTTCCTTCTATCTTACGGACCAGATCTGGATGGAACCGCATTTACGTTTGCTTGATCGACTTTTTTATCTTAAGAGATATTCAACTGATGCATTGCCACTGAAGGTTCTAAGCCTGACATTTCTGCATATGTCCAAGCGAAGATGTCTTTGTTCGCTTTCAAAAGACTGATATACTAATTAGCTTCTTCCTCTGGCAAACTGACACTTATAAATATATTTCATGGTTCTTCTTTTGTTCCTAAATTTATCTCTCTTGAACTGTCAATCGTCTACTGCCCCTTGTCTTCTTTCTGCTTCAGAGCTGTCTCAGGCTTTTGATCATTTCGGAATCTGTTTCTTCTGTCTAGCTGACTGTTACCATGTTTACTAAAGCTTTTGCCCCCAGTCCTCGGAACTTTTCTCACCTTTTGTGATTAACTCCGATCGGAATCTGAATTCCCTTTCCATAATTTAAGCCAACGGGCTCTTCGTAATCAAAGCCCATTGTCTTCATGACTTTTTGACTTACAAGACTATATCTTTTAAGCTCTTCGGGTGTTAATTTTCCATTCCTCATATCACTATCGACTACTTCCTCTATCTTTTTTCTGTGGGAGAATATAATTTAATTGGCTCTGGGTGTTCTGCGCTGGGCTTAACATGAAATCCTTTCAGGATGAGAGGAAATGGTTCACTCCTTTCGGCATATGGGGGCAGAACCGTGTAATTAAACTGTAGAATTTCCATCTGTTCTGGTGACACTAATATCAATGGTGGTTGTCCTGGCTGTCGCAGATGCTTTGGCGCAAAATAGAACTTCTTTTTCACTTTTTCTGTTACAGATGATTCTGTTTCTTTTTCCTTCACTATTTCCATGCAAACATTTTCTGGGACCTTGTTCTCATAATTTCTATTTTCTTCTTTATTAGCAAATGCATCGTAATAACTGACGTTTGTAAAAAAGGCTTCAACTTCTATATACGTTCTCACATTAGCTAGTACTTTGTGTTGCAACCCGTCTTTGCAGTATTTGAAGCACTAGTGTAAGGTGGAAGGTATGATGCCATACTGGTGCATCTATGGCCTCCCCAGAAGGAGATTATATCATCACTGCATTTATAATGTGACAGACAACATTTGTAGTTAACTCCCCTATTTCTAGTGTTATCGTGATCTTACCAAGTGCACGCTATCTATCTTGATTAAAGTCTTGTATCATCATTCCACTAGGGTGTAGGTTCGAGCGTCGATAACCTAATTCATTCAACATCGTCAATGACAACAGGTTTACAGTAGACCCATTATTGAGCATTATTTGCTTTACTTGTTTACCATGAATGTGACCCACTATCATCAACGGCCTATTATGTTCCCCATCACTAACTAGGTCGTTGTCGGAGAAGGAAATAACTGGCATACTGTAAATGCTATATTGTAAATCTAGCACCCACAGTTGTCAAACTTTGTTGTGCCAAATCATTTAAAATCTGTATCATGTGTTGATGAGATGAATAGATCAACTTTGTGCACTTTAAAGTTGTCCAAGTCTTTGTCGAACTTCTCTATGTATTCATGTAACAACTCAAAAAATCCCGTACAATGGCCCGAGTACCACCTCAGGCAGAAATCACTTAGGATCAAATCCTTTATAAATTAGACAAAGTTAACTATGTGTTAAACTAGATTAGCTACGAAATCCGCTTGAATTACTTTAAATACGATCTGTAAGACCTAAAACTTATAGAATCATTGACGCTAGGTTACCCTAAAATCTAGGATCAAACTCATTACCTGACTGCTCTTGGGAGCACATTGAATCTCTGTATTAGATCCGGACCGCACATCGAAAGTCCGAATGATACGAGGTTATAGAATTGGGACCGCCTTGCTGGGCTTGACAACCATCTCGGAAGTCAAAACCAGATAGTATTTCGGAGCTATTCGCTTGAGCACGGAGCGAGGAGTGTGAGAAAACCTGGTTTTCTTTAGAAATTAAATTAAATTTAAGTAATATAAGACTTGATGTTTGTGGGCCAAATATAAGCAATCAGATCATCGGAATTTGACCCAAATACACCATCGGATAAGGAAACATTTCTCATACACGTCTATGTACTTGTAAGCTTGATTGGGTTTCTATGACCGTTGAACTGAAACTGGTCCGCCATGTGCGATCTGAAAACTCGATTGGAATGAAAACTTAACTCGACCTAGATCCATAGTCATTGAGCTTAAGTCCGACCTTTGGGTCAAGGGGGGGGGGCTCCAGAAGTGCTCCGTTGAGCTAGAATAGACCCGCTTTGGACATAACCTAAGTATACCTTGGCCCTGGGTCTATTTTGGAGAGTTTTAGGCCTATATAAGGGCCTTAAACCCTCTCTCATTCTCACCATATGAATTTGAGAAAACCCTAGGAGAGAGAAGAGAAGAAAGAGAGAGAAAGTGTGTGAAGGGTGGGAGCATCTTCCTGTTACTCTACCCTATTGTTCTCCGTGTTTATCCACTATAATAGTATCACTTTTCCGGCAATTCTGATTCTATTTTCAGGTAAGGAATCCTAACCCTAATCAGTTCTAGAGATCCGATGAGTGTAAGTGATGAAGTAGCTAACCTATTTCGTGTCTTAGGTTGTCATTCTGCCAGTGATTAAGACTTGGTGTTTAACTGAATCCGTTACTCATTTCTACGGCGTAAGGTGCGGACTTTAGATGTATAGGTTATGGTTTTCAACACTTTCAATGTCAGATAATGATAGATTCATGTTCTGGGTGTTATTGTACATGTACAAACCTATGTTCGTTTTGTGTTTCGATTATGTATACAAATTATGACATATTGTGTATTCTATATATTTGTAGAAAATACTGTATACGTACAAATTTTGAAAGTATGTTTGCCATGATTAATTATTGCATGAACATGCTATATATATGTGTGTAATACTTACTCGGTGAAAGGATTCGCCCTAATACATGTTTTTGCTAATATACGTTATGTATGTTAATAAGTGTATTCTAAGTGTTTGTGAAAATGCTTGTATGACTAAGTATTTAGATGATTGTGGTTTAGGTAGGTGCTGAGATAGGATTCTCAACTACCTTAGTGATGTGTATGATTTCCTTCATGTAAGTTGTTTAAGTTAACTACTTACTCATAAAATGTATATGTTGTATTTCCTGTTTATATTGTGCTTTATAACATGCTTGTTAACATGTTTAAATTACTTTATTAATTCCGCTTTAACTATTATACATGCTTTCTGGTTACGACTTGAATGTGATTGAGGCTATGATTATAGTCCAGGCGATCAGTAACAGACTTGAGCTCGTGGTTGAGATTCATTCACCACGTAGGACGTGTTTGATGAACCCGAGTCGTATGTTGGTCGTCGGCAGTGGTTAGGCCACACGGAGTGCTTATGCACTTCATGTCGATTGATGCAACGCGTGCTCATGCTAGTCGAGCTTGTCAAGTAACCCGATCTATCTAATGTATGTTCACCATGTTTGGACGCTACTACTTGAACTTAGGGTACCAAACTTACCAGTGTAACCCCGTTAACCTTGGTACCTCGATCCACTAAGACTCATGAGCTGGGCATGGTGGTATGGGACACCGTGGTCGAGCTGTCGGCCTATGCTGGGGCCACGAGCCTCCCCGTAGTGACCAGTGAGCAACCCAGACTCGTGAGCCGAATACGGTGTTATGGGACACTGTATTCGAGCTGTCGGCCTACACTAATTGGTAACGAGCCCTTTGTAGTTGTCACGCCCCGAACTCGGAGACCAGGCTCACAAAATTCTCAATCACTGAATCCAGCGCCGACAGCCTCCGTAGTACCCCATTCTTGGCTCCCGGCACCCATATACTAGGTTCTGATCCTGGGATGCTACAAGGAGTATTTCTAATAACCAATTTGATTCATAATAAGCATAGCCACAAGTATAACCCATGAACAATAACCACAAGAACACCATCACAAAATCCACTATGATCAAAAACTTTTGATTACAAGGCATATGAAAGGAAAATACAATATACTGAAAATGACAAAAACTCCAAAAGCTCGGTTGCATTCTCCAACTACGGCAAGACTACAGCTGCGTCCTGGTGTCACCTGCACACATCAATCGTGCATAAGCTTATAGAAAGCTTAGAGGGCAGTGTAAGTGTGTGCGAACTTGCTCAGAATGTAATGCCAGAGTAATGTGGAATCATGCTGATGAGTACGTAAATGCAACCAGCCGTACCAAGGCTATCTAGTACAAGATATGAATGCTATCCGCCATACCAAGGCCATGCAATATAATATGTAACTCAGGCATGCCAATCCTCGGACCAATGTAACTCCTCACTAGAGCATCAAATCAGTACGGTTCTCAGTCTGGATAATCACTAGGGTTTAGTACACTCCAAATGGCACTGTCGCTCTCCTAGCAGCACAGTCCAAGTGAGCGTAAGAAACCTCACTATCCGCCTGGCCAATAGTCTGCCAACATCTATCCGGCAAGTCGATAGCGAACCCATTTCCGAGCTGGTTAACCTAAGCCTAGTAATGCCCCCTGCTCTCGGGCGAGTAAGGCCACACCCCTTTCTAACCGACCATGACATAGTGAGAGGCGCGGCCTCCTAGTATTCGGCCCTCATGCGCTCATATATCCACTTGGTTTCGATGTTGGAGTCATCCTCTAGTACCATCGGGTTCACGGACTTTCACCCGGGGACATCTATGGTGCCCCAATTGCTTAGAACACGGTTTCCGGTATCCAACCAGCCACCCACAGTGTGTCTGTGGAGGCTATGGCCGTGATGTCACTAGGATATATCACAATCACACAAATGCAAGTGTATATGTCACACTATCAGTCATACAACCATCCTGCGTGAGGCACGCGCTCAAGTAGGCAACTCCGCCTATCAGGGAGCCCATAAACAGTCTGCCTGAAGGCATATGCTATGATCAGTCACTCCCCATATGATGCGTATGATCATGAATCATGAACTAAACTTGTTGTATAGTAATGGGCTTGTGCATAATGGATGTGGGCCTAGACGGCCTACTCATTACAAGTATGGGCCTATCAGTGGGCCTTAGGGAGAGTATAATGTGGACATTTAACCAATACTATCACACAATGTGGACATCAAACCAACATTTGCTCCCAAGGCATAGCTTGCTATAAAGGTCAACATATAAACCATGGTGGAATCACACTACAATGGGTCTTATGTACTTCCTATTGGGCCTCGACCCATGGGCCTTGCATTCATCACAATGGGCCTTATACAAATCAAAGTGGGCCTCAATGGACGGCCCACCAATACACCAAGATGGGCCTCATCACATGGCCTTAAAATATTCTCCAAAATGGTTGGACGGTTAGGATGCAACACATGCATCATGGTAGGTCCCATGGGGATGGACAACGCAGATAAATCACATACCTCATCGTGTGGGGGGGTCCCCATTGATGAGGGGTGTGGGTACAATACATACATTAGTGGGTCCCATGTGGGGCCCACCACAATGTCTATTTTCCACCCAAACTGTGGATAAGAGGACACAGACATGGGGCCCATTGAAATGTTTATTTTCCACCCATTCTATTGATAAGGCCACATGTGCCTGGGGCTCACCATAATGTTTGTTTTTCCACCCAACTAGTTGATAAGGTCATGTGGACCTAGGGTGGGCCCACTATAATGTTTATTTGCCATTCAAACTGTTTGTAAGAACACGTGGGCCAAGGCCCACCCAATCTATTCATTTGGTCAGACGGTCACGGAGGGGGGCCCACCGTAATGCTTATTTGTCACCAACCTGTTTATAAGGTCACACGTGACCTGGGCCCACGGTCAGGGAGCCCACTGTAATGTTTACTTGCTATTCAACCTGTTTATAAGGTCACGTGGACCTGGGGGTCCACTGTAATGTGGTTCACAAATCCAGTCCACCCATTATGTGTGTCCCACCTGACTGACCGTTCAGACCAAGTTTCAGCCGTATCCAAATTTTAGGTAGGCCCCACCAAGTGGCTTAATATGTTTTAGGCATGTCTTCACATGATTTTAGATGGTATGGCCCACCTGAGTTTCGTATATAGCTGATTTTTGAAAGGGGGCCCACGTACCTAATGGGCCACCCAATGAACGGCGTGGATGTTCGAAACGCATCACAGTGGGGGCCCACGGCTGGGGCCGTGAGGCCCAGGCCATTCGCCCAGGCAGCCGTAGGACGCTGCCTGCATCCTCCGCCAGTAGCAGCAGCAGCAGACGCTGCTGCTGTTTGCTGTATTTTTTTTTAAAAGACAATTTCCACAGTTTTTCCCGTGTGGGGCCCGCATCTGAAAAATCTAACCCGGCCATTGGATTCTACGGCCCTTGATTGACGAAATGAGACCAATATGCAACGTATTTTTGGCGAATAGAAGGATCAAGATGGGTTTTAATGGTAATGCCATTATTTTCTATGGTACGGCCCGCCCGAGAATCAGATTGGTCTCAAATTTCGGCTCAACATCAGAAATGAGCTGAGGAATAAAATGGACAGCTTGGATTAGAGCCTTACATCAAGGTGGGGCCTACATGAGTGGCCCACCATTTTGTTTTGTACACCCACGCCACTTCACACTTCGCTGTGACTACACACCCATGTCAGTACACAACACTCCATCTTAGCCACTCCCTCACTACCTCACGTCCAGCGTCTAGGGACACTGGACGGCGTGGATAAACACAGACCTCATTGTGGGCCCCACATGTTCGGGGCCCACACACAAGATGGGTCCTACAAGAATGTGGCCGGCCTTTGGATCAACAGGATATTTGTGTTTTCCTTTATCTTGGTCGTCCAATTGACCCATTGCAAGGTGGGCCTCGCGATCAGACGATTAAGATCATCTTACACCATGGTGGCCACAAGAAATCACATCAAAGAAAGAGAAAGATAAAGAGAGAGAAAGAGAACACTGGTGAGATAGAGGGATCCCGCCACTATGGGGCCCTCACTACAATACGTACATCATTGTGGGCCCCACTACAAGGGGTCTTTATAAAAATTGAAATCTAACGGTCGATCACCCACCTCTAGGCCTTCACCTTGCTTCATTAGCCTCCTAAGCTCCTTTACTTGACTTTTGATGGTGGTAGATGATGGATCAATGGTTGAGATGGGAGATGAGAGAGTAGGGAAAGTGAGCCACACTTGATGTTTTGGAGAGCTTGGAAATGTTTGGATGTGTGGAGCTTTGTTGCTTGGGAGAGTTTTTGAGAGAAATGGAGAGTTAATAGTCAAAGGGATAGGTGGAATGGTGGGTGTAAGGAGAGGTGATGGGAGCTATAGCTTTAGTTGAAAATGGAGTAAAAGAGGTATGGTGAGAGGAGAGAGAGTTGACTTTAGGCTTGCTTGTGTAAGAGAGAGGTATGGGTTAGGGTATGGGTTGTTGTACTTGGGTAGGTGTGTACTTGACATTGATTGATAGGATATCTCATAGAGATTCCCTCGTAATTCACAACGCGCAGTGTTTCTTTGGAATGAACGCAGACTAACATCTTCCAGCCTAGGTATCGGTTCAGTACGCGAGTCGCGGCATTAGAATCGCGGCGATAGCACGGTCGCCAAGGTGCAGGTTTCAATTCGAGCCGACTTCTGTATGCGGGACTCACTTAGGATTGCTCGCAAACCTCAGAAATGGGTCGAGGATTGTCAGAATTCGACTGGAAGGATCGTAGAAGCCTTTGGAACAGTACAGACTAGGATATAGGTCTTACAGTAGTGACCTTGAGCATACTCTGAATCAGTGGAGAGGCGACGAGCCTTCCCATAGTAAACAAAGTATTAACTAGGCCTGTATTGATAAGGTGATGGGGGAGCAGTGCAACAAGTGCGTGTAACAGTCCTGACAGCCCTTTACAGCGACCTAGAACTACATCATCATATGAGACTATCTAGGACTGATGACCCTAGAATGGATCATTGTTTAGGAATGATATAAGGAAGGTACCTTAGTTTTCCAATACTGCTGTATGAAAGGGACTAATAATAACCCTGTAATCACGCTCATAACATAGCACTGCATGTGCCTGGAAGATGTGGAACACTGAGGGATGAACGCATGCAGCGGACGTAAAATGTTGTCGCATGAGGGAGCATTGGCGAGGGCATGCATCATGATCGCATTCCATACTTGCATTAATAAAAGTATTTAGGAGTGTTTGATTGTACTGCTTTATCATTACTGCTTGACTGAATTGATAACATGTTAACCTGTGTTTTATTATTCCACTAAGTTAGCTACTCACTCCCATGTTACGGGACGGTGTTCTGGACACCCACCAGACTCTGTCTTAGATGCAGGTATTGACAAGGCACAAGAGGCTGAGCTTGATTACTATGACGATCAGGATGAGTTCTCCTACATCCAGTTCTTTGGAGGCTATGCTTAGGCCATTCAGATGACAGGGCTACAGGGTGTACCATTATAGTTGTACCATTTTTGACATTTTGATTTTTGAAACAAATACATGTATATGGTGACTCAGTAAGGCGTTCATACTCTGGAGACCAATTGTAACATTTATGGCTTTATATACACCTATGTACATCTTTCAGTCTTCCGCTTGTGTTTTATAACTTGATCTGGAGTATGAATTACTGTTTTGGTATAATCTCACTCATGATTATTGCACTAACACAGACGACATTCAATCACAAGCATTTATGTTGTATAAGTGATGTTTTAGAACTCGGGTGTTGAGTTACTACTCGACCCCCAATTTTCAGGGCGTTACAATTCAAGTTAAAGAAGCTCAAGTACAAGTACAAGTTCAAGGCTCAAGTTCAAGGCTAATCTTCAAGTTCAGTACCTTAAAGAACTCAAGAACTCAAGTCCTAGTTCAAGCTCAAGTTCAAGATTTGAAGACATGCTTCAAGTATTTCAAGTGTATGAGTTAGCAGAGCGAACGATGTTTCAATTGTTCAAACTCACAAACAAGGTATGGATGACCCTAGATTGACCATAGGTCAGGTCATATTCATTGCATATGCTATATGGGTCATTTCCTCGACTAGTCATAGTCTTTATTCGACTAGTCCAAGCTCTAGCTTGACTAATCCAAGATTTGTTGTGAATTTTTTGAATTTTCTATTAGACCCTCGACCAGTCGTGGAGACTGCTCAACCAATCGAGTGAACAGTGCTCGACCAGTCATGCACGCTCGACTCAAAGTCCAACAAGGTTTTTTGGTCCCACTCGACCAGTCGAGTAACGACCCTATCTTATCGTGCCAGAAATTTTAAAATTTGGTTGGTCCTTTGACCAGTCGAACCGACCCTTAAACCAGTCGAGTAAACAGTATTTTCACTTATAAATAGAGGATGAATTTCAGAGTTTTTTCATTGATTCCAAGCTATATCAAACCATCACTCTGAGAGATAAGTTTCTGCATTTCTTAAGCTATATTGTGTTCATTTTAAATTCTCTTAAATAACCTTTTACATTTGATTTTGTGATTTCCATTCAACTCAATTTCATTAAAGAAGGGAATTGTGATTTTTACCCTCTTTGAGATCAAATCAAATCAACCTAGCCTAGGCTGAATTAATCTAAAAATCATTTAGACCTAGAACCTTTCATTTGTGAGACTAGACATTAAACATCTTCGTTTACATTAGAATGGTTCTACAGGGTGTCATCAAAAAGAGAATTTTCAAATAAGTACCATTTAATTTTTATGTATCTTTTGTGGTTTGTGAGGTTGTGCCAGGAAAATTTCATTTTTGGTTTTGTCTGACGTAATCCAAAAAATCTCAGAGTGTGGAGTTTTTGTAATTGTGTAAGCCCATCTAAAGACATAATTGTGAAGGTTTTAAGGTGAACCTTGGAAAACCTTTTGATGATGAATGCCAATATCCCGTGGGTGTGGATATTAGGAGTGGAGTAGCTGTGTGGCTGTTTGCTAACAGTTGGTGTACACACAAATGAACCACTATAATTCTGGGAGTTGTGGTGGATGATTGGATTTGTTTGTGTGTGAATGTTGTAATCTATTTTATGCACTTGTGGTGAATGGTGTAATTTACTTTATGCACTTGTGGTGAATGTTGTAATAACCTAAGTTTATTTCCTTTGCCTCTTTATTGGTTTGGATTTTTGATACTTACAAACGTTCTGGTAACGTTGTCCTACCATAAGCCTTTGGTTTTTAGTGTTAGGTTGTCCTTAGAACTCAGTTTGTATCAACCTCTCAATGCTAGTACACTTGAGGTTGTTATTTATTTGTGCTACTTTATTATTTGATTTTGCTATCTATCGTTATATTCTATATTTATTTTTTAATTTGGCATAGTCTTATTCAACCCCCCCCCCCCCCCCCCTCTAGGACTTTTAGCTTGGCCTTTTCACATACAATCTCCTTGCTTCTCATTCTCCATTTGAGTTAGCAACACTCCTCTTATATCTTCATCAAATAAGGCTTTAATCAGGCTCTGTCAGGAGTCCTCCGACAATTTCAGAGCATCATAAACACTCAACTGAGCTAGAATGCCTTTCAAATGGCTTATAATATCATACGTCACTTTCTTTGTCTCCTTTCCCTTTTCTTTCTTGCCATTGTTGCTGCTGCTGGTGTGATTCTTGACTGTTCCTGTCTTTAATTTTTCACTTTTCGAATTTGGTGGGCTGACCATCTTCTTTCCTGATCGCAGGGTAGTCACTGCAACTTTTTCCCTTATTTTCTAATTTTCGCCCTTGTCCTTCTCTGATAGTCTTCTCAAATAGTGAGTACGTTTGCCGTCACTCTTCTGTCTCTTTCGTTTTCTTTTCTGATTATTATCTCCCCCTGTTTATCATCCTTTGTATGATACATTTCAATGTATAACAATTCTCTGTCGGATGCCCTACTATGCAGTGATAATGTGTAACGCCCTGAAAATTGGGGGTCGAGCAAAGCTCAGCTCCCGAGTTCCAATGCATCACTTATGCAACATAGATAATGATGATTATGATGAGAGCATTGAAACATGAATGAGATTATACCAAAATAACATATCATACTCCAGAGACAGTTAAATTTGTAAGCGGAATACTATGATAGATATATAAAATATATAAACTGTGGTGAGTCTCCAAAGTGTGATAATGTTACCAGGTTAAAAAATTGCAAGTACAATTCTAAAATATACCAAATGTGTAAGGTCTTATAGTCAACATCCCTGTAACCCCGTTGAACAAGATACGGCTCATATGAAGCCACCAGAATACATTAAATACGAGCAAGCATCATTGTCATTACAAAGGTCCGGCTCCGCCTCATAAGCATCGCCGACACCTGCAGCTACAGAGTCTGGTTGGTGTGTACCACACCGTCCCGTAATGTGAGAGTGAGTGATCAACTCAGTGGAACAATAAAGCATAGGTTAACGTGTTATCAAAACAGTCAAGCAGTAATGATAAAGCAGTACAATCAACAATCCTAAGTACTCTTGTTAATACAAGTAGGAAATGCAGTCATGATGTATGCCCTCACCAACATATTCCCTCATGCAACACCATCTTATGTCTGTGGCATGCTTTCATTCCTCAGTGCTCCACATCTTCCAGGCATATGCAGTGTGATAATGAGCATGATTACCGAGTTGTTATTAGTCCATTTCAAACAGCGGGATTGGAAAACTAAGGTACCTCCCTTGTATAATTCCCAAACATGATCCATTCTAGGGTCGTCAAACCTAGATAATCTCATACGATAGTATGGTTTTAGGGCACTACAAAGGCTGTCAAGGCTGTTACACGCAATCGTTACACCACTCCCCCATCACCTTTTTAACAGTTCATCACTAAATTGATACAGGCCTAGTTCATACTCTATTCACTGCGGCAAAACTCGTCGCCTCACCGCAAATTCAGAGTATGCTCGAGATCACTACAAAGGGCTCGTCACCAATCAGTGTAGGCCAACAGCTCGAATATAGTGTTCCATACCACCATAATCGGATCACGAGTCTAGTTGATCAATAGACACTACGGGGAGGCATGTGGCCCCAACGTAGGCCGACAGCTCGACCACAATATCCCATACCACCATGCCCGGCTCATGAGTCTTAGCGGATCGAGGTACCATGGTTAACGGGATTTCACTGGTAAGTTTGGTACCCTAGGTTCAAGCAGAGGCGTCTAAACATGGTGAACATACATAAGACAGATCGGGTTGCTTGACGAGCTTGGCTAGCTCAAGCGTACAACAAGATGAATGATATGAAGTGCATAAACACTTCATGTGGCCAACCACTATCGTCAACCGAAGTATGACTCGGGTTCGTCGAACACATCTCACGTGGCGAATGAATCTCAGCCACAAACTTAAGCCTGTTCCCGATTGTCTGGACTATAATCATAGCCCCAAACACAATCAATCCTTATTCAGAAGCATGTAGAGTAAAGCAGAATAAACAAAGTAATTCAAGCATGTTATAAAGCACAATATAAACAGGAAATACGAACACATATATTTCATAAGTAAGCGGTTAAATTAAACAAACAACATGGAGAAAATCATATACATCTTTAAGGTAGCTGAGAATCCTATCTCAACACCACTATTAAATTTAGTTCGTCACACAATTTCTCACACAGGCATTTTATCAAACACTTAAACTACACCACTCCAACATACTTGACATATGTTGATTTCAACTTAAAATAGGACAAATCCTGATAGCAAGGAGTTGTCGCATACACATCAATCATGTTCTTACATTCAATACATATGGCAGGCATAAATCATAAACCCATATTTATTTAGTCATTTCAGCAAACACTTAGATTACACACATTAGCCTACATAAGCTATGTTGGCCAAAATGTGTATTAAGGCGAATCCTTTTGCCAAACAGGTCATACATCCATAACTAGCATATATACACGACAAATACCCATGGCAATCATATCAGTAAAATTTATACAGATACGGTATTTTCTACAAATACCTAGAATACACAAAATTCCATATTCTTCGTATTTAGCCAAAACAGAAAACAGACAGCACTTTGTACATGTGCAATTGCATACAGATTATGAATTTATCATTATCTGATATTGAAAGTGTTGAAAACCATAACCTATACGTCTAAAGTCCGCACCTTTAGTCGTAGAATCGTAACGGAGTTGATAGAATCTCTATGCTTTAGTATACGGCAGTTTATCAACCTATAGCACGGGATACGTTAGCTATTTCGCTACTTGAATCAATTCAAACCCCAAAATAGGTTAGGGTTAGGATTTTCTTACCTAGAAACGATGTCGGAATCGCCAGGAAAATGATTAGAATAAAGTGGTTAAGCTTGCAGAGCGGCAGGATCAGGTGGCAGGGAGATGCTCCCACAACTCTCACACTTTCTCTCTCTTTTCTCTCTCTCTCTCTCTCTCCTAAGGTTTTTCTCAAATTTATATGGAATGAGAGAGTGGGGGTTTAAGGTGCTTATATAGGCTAGAAACTCACGAAATTAGACTCAGGAACAAGGTACACTTAGGTTATGTCCAAAGCGGATCTGTTTCGATCCAACGGAGCACTTCTGGTAGCCCCCCTTGAGCCAAAGGTCGGACTTAAGCTCACAAACATTGTATCTAGGTGAAGTTAAGTTTTTGTTCCAGTCGGATTCTCAGATCATGCGTGGCAGACCAGTTTCAGTTCAACGGTCACTGAATCTCGATCTGAAATTTCAAGTACATGGATATGTTTGGGCAAATATCCCTGATCCAAGGGTGTAATCTGGCCTGATTCTGATGGTCAGGTTGCTCAATACTGAACCGCAAGCATCACATGCCAGATTTCATATATCCTTATTTATTTTGGAATTATTTTCATGTTTCTCACACTCCTCACTCCGGGCTCAAGCGAATAGCACTGGGATACTATTTGGATTTGATTTCCGAGATGGTTGCTAAGCCCAACAAGGCGGTCCTAACCGTTTAACTATGCGTTAATCGGACTTCCGACGTGCGGTCCAGATCTGAAACAGAGTTTCAATGTGCTCCTGAGAGTAACTGGGTAATGAGATTGATCCTAGATTTTAGGGTAACCTAGCGTCAATGATTCTACAAGTTTTGGGTCTTGCAGGTCATATTTAAAGTGGATCAAGCGGATTTTGTAGCTAATCTAGTTTAGTACTTAGTTACTTTGTCTCATTTCTAAAGGATTTGATCCTGACCGATTTCTGCCTGAGGTGACACTAGGGTCTTTGTACGGATTTCTAAAGCATTGTTCTTCATCACCTAAACTTTAGGATTCATGCCTAATATGAAAGTACTTAGAGACGTTTAAAGAACAAGGTAGTGAAAGGTGAGATTTGTGAAGGAAATGGGTTAAGAAGCGATTTTTGACTGTGGGATTCAATTCTGACAAGTTAATAAGGTGTTAGGATCGACCCATTACCTAAGGACGTCTAATTCCAAATTGGCAAAAATCTGGGATGTTACATAATGACAGAAGTCTCTTTCTTTCATTTTGGATGCTTCTTCAGGACACTTTGACATGGGCAGCTCAATTGTTCCTGCTTTTAGCAATTGATTCATCATAGGAAGTACGTCCTCCTTTTCAAATGCAAAACCCTCATGAGAATTTAATGATCGAAGTTTTTTATCGTAAAACCTTTCCCTGGGGCAATTCGACTCTTCTTTCCTTTCTATCCTTTTACCCTTTGCTTCTCTCGCGTCCTGGCTTCTGTATTCTCCTGCATCTTGGCTTCTCTTTTCGTGCTCAACCATGTTTGTGATCAACTTCTGGGGTCCTCTTCTAACCAATTCACAATTGAACGCTCGCATTTTTTGAGTCATCAGTTCTAAAGTGTGCGCTTTCATAGTCAATTCACGAAAGGTCCTGATGTCGGTGCTGGTGATACCAAATGCCACTCCCATTTATATAGAATTTATGTACATTTTCACCTGTTCTTTCTCTTTCGGTAATTGCCTGCAAGAAGCCCCCAAGGTCTTCCATCTATCTATAAATTTCTCCACTGGCTCTCCCTCTCTCTGTTGTACCGAAGCTAGTTCTGTGATACTGACATCTCGTTCTAATGAGAAAAAATTTGACTTGAACGCGTCTTGCATCTGTTCCCACATCCTTATCGACCTGGGTGCTTAGCTAGAATATCATTTGAACGCTTTATTCGTCAGAGAACCCGAATAACCGGAGGCAATATTGGGGCACTGTGGAGAAATTCCCCATGCTGGTAATAAAATGTATCAGATGTTCTTTCGGTGATCCATCCCATTGAATTTTTGAAAATCAGGATGCTTGAAGTTGTTCGGGAACGGGATATCTTCTACTTCTTACGGGTATGGCGTTCGATATCGGAATCTTCCTATGCCCTCACATTCTCTTTCTAACCTCACTGCTTCTTCAACAACTTGTCATACCTCTTCTTATGTTAGTGCTCTCATTGTGGGGGCAAATCCATGTGACCCAGTCCTCAGCGGTTGTAACCCTTTCGAGGTGCTGTTCTCGTTCGTTTGTGTTATCGGTTATTTGGGGTGCCGTCATTCGGGTTACATTATGCGTAAGAGTCCCCAGGGCCTCCTGGAGGTTTCTACATTCCTCCATTAGTGCTTTTTATCCCTCTGCCATTTCAGCTATGCGATCCCCTGTAGTTGGGGAAGATCCTCGATTTGTTCCAGCCATGTAAATAGCAGCCTCTCCATTCCCTAACGAGGCAGTAGTTGAGGCCGAATGAGAGTGTATTGACGTTATAGGGGTTGCTGAAAGAGGAGACTCGTATGATCTTTGTGCTTTCCCGTGATAGCCAGTTGATCGAGGGGATGTGGAGATTGGTGACGTGGATCCTGGTGAGCTCATCAGTAGAGCTTTGCCCTTTTGCTCCCTTATCCACCGGGACTTCTTAGCAGGTAGGGCAGGGACATATTGTATTGTTGAAGGAATGACAGCTTGCCTGGGGTAGATTGTTGGTGGAGCGAGTTCGGGATGTTTCTTAGCTATATTTCGCGTTATCAGTCCCCTAGCTCTTCTCAGTGGTGAACTCGTTCCTGCAGTAGTGATTTTTCAAGTCCTTGTCCTTCTTCGAGTAACAATGATGCAGTCATCTCTTTCTCCTGTGCTACTGACGAAGCGGTTATGACTGCAACAGCTGCCTGTGATTCTTTACGCTTGATTGACGATACTCTTCTTTTGCAACATTCAGCTTGTTCATTGGCATATTCGACGACGAACCCTGTCTTAATGAAGTAGAAGACTATATTTTTTCTGAATGATTACCATTAATTGGTTGTAATATCGTTCTCTCTCTCTCTCTCTCTCCTGAATCTCCTCATATTACAAAACAACACAAGTTAGTACTTAAATGAAGTTATATTCTATTTTGGAGATGAAAGGGAGGATGTTCCCACTAAGAGTCGCCATTTTGGCGCTTTAAATACGTCAAACAGTAGTGATTGTCCTCTACACAGTTCTTAAGTTAATATCAAGTGAATACAATGATTCCCCAGCAGAGTCGCCACTTTATTTCGAATAAGAAACAAATGAATTCGATTTGGAGGATTTTATTCACTTAATAATTAGCAAAAGAAGATGAAGAAGATAACCACAACATTTATTCATTTTGAATTCTTTTATATCATTTCCCTCCTTTGATTTCAAAATAGAATATTCATAGAACCATAATACAAAGCAAATGTGACATATATATTGATCACTCCTTTAATCAAATCTGAAGCTTTTTGTTGATCTTTAACTACTGGAGAAATCACACATATGTCACTTTAACAAAGAAACATCATTGTGTGCTGATAACACTTCGCGCAGGAGCATCGTGCACTGGAACACTGTGCTGGAGGGCATTGTGCATTGGAGGGCACCGTGCACTGCAGCCCGTTGTGCACTACAACTTGTTGTACACTAACAGAGTTGTGCACCGTACAACACTTGTTCTGCATAATAGGTGCGAACTCTATCTCTTTCTCTCCAAAGTCTGCTCCTCTCCTTCCTCTCTTCTTGAACCAGGTGATAATGACCCCTTTAGAGGAATCACGGGGTATTTATAGCCCTCTCACATGTGTGAATATGCCATGTATTCAGTGTGTGGTATTCATTGTGCACCGATCCCCTTTGTGCCGACCTGAATGTGCAGTCTCCATTATGAAGACTCCACTATGAGGTGTCATGTCCCAACTCGTAAATCAGGCTCATAAAATTCCCGATTGCCGAATCTGGTGTCGACAGCCTCCATAGTACCTCATTTTCATCTTTCAGCGCCCATATGCCAGATTCTGATCCTGGGATCGTACAAGGAGGATTTTTCAACGTACATTTATCTCGTAAGAAACATAACCACAAGATTACCCATATCACAAAGGCAACATCATCATCACATATCCACTAATATAAACAGTTGAATACAATTCTGAAAGGGGAAATACATATATCGATAATCAAATCTTTAGAAGATAGCTGCACGCTCCAAGCTCAACGCTGCTGCGACCTAGCGCCACCTACACACATCTATCATGCATAAGCTTATAGAAAGCTTAGAGGGTAGTGTAAGTGTGTGCGCAAGGTAAGTGTCAAGTATATAATACAAATCCATAAATCATATAACGTCGAAAATACTAGTAAGTCTAAGAGTCATATAACATCAGAGTATGTAGTATAGATCAGTTATGCAATGCAGAGACATAGTAAGCCAAATACCATATACTGGGGATGCAATGTAATATGTGGTGCGAATGAAATGACCAATCTAGAGTGTGAAGTCGAGATGATAGTACGTAGTATCGCAAGCTATGGGGTCCATCACAAGGGACTTCTATCCAAACCAATCCCATACCTAAATTTGGATAGATAAACTCAATGTGGTAAACTCCTGATCTTAGGTTGGTTGCGTACCCAACCAAAATCATGAGCCATTGTGAAGGTGCACGTAATGATCTAGTTACGCACCATCAGCCTGAGTGCATAGTGAATGAATGAATGAGTCACATGGTGGGTACATAATCCCATACTCAGTGAGTCCACATGTTAGTATGGCTCATCTCTGGGATATCACTGGGGTTTAGTACACTCTACAATGGTTGCCGCCTCCCTAACCGCACAACTAACGAGTGAAAAATATCTCACCATCTTCCTAGCCAGCAGTCTGTTAGTACTTACCTGGCTCATAGATAGCGGACCCATTTGGGAGCTGGTCAAACTCAGCCTAGCTTACAGCCCCCTCACTCCGGCGGATAAGGCCCCCTCCCAACCGACCACAACACAGTAAGAGACACCACCTACTAGTATTTGGCACCCAGGCACTCATATATCTACTCGGTCTAGACGTTGGGGTCTCCCCCGGTACTAAGAGGATTCTGGGACTCTCACCCAAGGACATCCTATGTGTTCACAGTGCTAAAATAAAATCTTTTGGTATCCCATCTGGCCATCCATGATGAACTTGTGAAGGTCATAGCCCTAATATCGCTAGGGTGCCAAGTGATCATGTCACACAAATGCGAGATGCATGAGTCATACCATCTAGTCATGCATCAAACCTACGCGTACCGCGCGATCATGTGTGGCAACTCCGTCTCTTAAAGAATCTCCTAAATAACTAAGCCCAATGTCAATGCTATGATCAACCATTCCTCACAACAGGCATACAAATGATGTGTATGGACATGTAGCATGATTAATAAAGTACACAGGTATGATTATCTGATAAGGCGGATAATAATAATCCACAATCGGCCTTCACCGGCATTTCACATACCCAGAGTATAAACTAAACAACATGCTCCTTCTACAACTATAGGAGTCCATGCAGCATGTCCCATGTTATACTACATTAACTTTCCAAGGCACTGATATATCATATATTCCAAGATCGGGTCCATTAGAAGGACGGTGGATCTTGCCCATACATTGAGATAGGCTCTATACGGTAGATATACCAAATCTGATACTACATATTCTTCTATCTACGGCAAGGGGTGATGATGCACTAAGCGACGGTTAGCCTAGATGATACACTAATGTCCAAGATGGACCTCGCGCTTGTCTCAACAAAGAGACAGATGGTGCAGATGATATGCTCATGTCATGAGGTCCTAGTAAATGGGTACAAGAGTAGGATACACCTCTCGTGGTTTGTCAAGGGGGTATATGACAAGGTGAGTTCATAAGGTGAGCTAACATGGTGATCAATTGGGCTTCCTAAATCTCTATAACATGTAATAAACTAGGTTTTCCTATGGGAAGCCCGATACATTCACAAAGTGGGTTTGGTGGAGTTCATACATCTAGGACCTCTAATGAATTGGGTAGTCTGCTCAACTCCTAAGTGGACCTTGGGTATGGTCGCTAAGCTTAGGTAAAACATGAATTTGGATGGGTTACATTCCTATGAAAGGCCTGGTATGAACAAATGTGGGCTCTAAGGTTTGGACGATCCTACAGGGCATGGTGGGAAGGTACTAGCATCATTAGGGCCCAACGGTTTGGGTTAGCCCAATCAAATAGACGGGTAGTACTAACATTAATGGGGCCCAACGGCTTGGGATAGCCCACTAAGGGAAGATGGGATAAGACTTAACAATAGGCCCTAGGAAGATTTATAATGGTGGACCTTTAACCACCATTGTTCCTGCGATGCAGCCCATTAGGGGATTAGGATCTAACTCACAATGGGGCCCACGACCCTTATACGAATCTGGAAAAAAAGGAATGGAGAGCATGTGTATACCATACATACTGCTAGGTGGGTCTCACAAGACAGCCCCATGGAAAAATGGGTATTACTATCATCGGTGGGAGCCTAACAGTTTCAGTTAGCCCACTAGGGTATCGGTGGAAATGGGCTTAATAATGGGCCATATGAAAGTTTACAACGGTGGACATTTAACCACCATTGTCCTATGGTGCGGTCCGTATAAAAATCAAAATCGGAATCATAACGAGATTCTCGGCCCTCTAACTATTTAGGAAATTGATGGACAGCGTGTGCCCATTATTCATACATGGTGGGCCTACAAAAGGCGGTGGGGCCCATGGCCTTAAAATGGGTAAACGGTGTGTATATAACACATACACACCGGTGGCCTCACACATCCAATGGGCCTCATAAACAATCACAAAAGGGCCTCATCTCACGGGCTTAATATACATCACAATGAGCCTCTCACCTAGGCCTCAAATACATCTCAATGGGCCCCATGCCTAGGCCTCAATTACATCACATCGGGCCTCATCAAATGGGCCACACATATAACTCATCAAGGTGGGCCCTGCACATTCCTAATGGGCCCCATCAGATGGACAGTTTGGGTCAAACACGTTCATCACGTGGGGGCCACATGGATGGACGGTGCAAATGTACAACACATTACAAGGTGGGCCTATAAGATGGGCCTGAATACAATACACATCATGGTGGACTCCATGCCCCATCGACGGTGTAGATATACTTCAAGGTAGGGTCCACGTCCAGCAACAAATGGATGGCTGGCTATAGAATACATATGCATCAAAGGCTCACAGTCCCCAGTAAATAGTCGGTGCGGATATAAAATATATATAAATGAAGGCGGGTCCCACCCGTCCCAGCCTATGGACTGGTGGATAAGATCCATACATCATGGCGAGTCCCACATAGACGGACGGTGTGGAATATAATACATACATCAGTGGACCACCATCCACGTTCAGGGACTGGACGGTGTGAATAAAACACATACATTATGTGGGTCCCATGTGTGGAGCCATGTGCCGCCAGGGCAAGCCCCATGGATGAACCGAGTAGCTAAAACACTTACATCGGTGGGACCCACCGTCCTTTGCTGGACAGTGTGGATTTCACACACATTCCACGTGGTGGGGTCCACGGATTGATGGAGTGGATAAAACGCTACGTCATGGTGGCATTCCACCATCCAGCAACAGATGGACGATGGTGAAGATACAACATATACATCATGGTGGGGCCTACACATGCCATCAAGGCAGGCCCCATAGCTTGCTGACATTAATGTCAATCAGCAGCTATATAGCTCTCGTGAGATACACCAGCCGATCCAACCTCCCACCATCCAGAGGTTGGATGGTGAGGATACAACACATCCATTGTGGTGGGGCCACAAGTGTGGCCCACCATAACATTTATTTTCCATACCATTCATTGATAAGGTCAAAAAGACCTGAATTAAGAGGAAAACAAATTTCATATTTATCCAAAACTTCTGGGACCCAAAAAGGGGTTTTAATGGTAGATGTTCAATCCCTTGCTACTTTCTTGGTGGTGTGGACCACCTGAGTTCCGTGAATGACTGATTTTTAGGGGATCCCACTTCCTAAATGGGACCCACCAAATGAATGGTGTTAATGTTCAACATACATCATAGTGGGGCCTGTGGTGGGGCCCACGGTCCCTGCCCGTTTGAAGCAGCAAGGACGTTGCTTGCTACAGCGTCCTCTGGACGCTTGGTAGTAGCAGTGTCACTTATTATTATTATTTTAAAGAAATTTTATAGGTGAGGCCCACATCAGGAGGATCTACTCCGCCAATTGGGTCCCTGGGCTCGTGATGGGTCTAACAAGCCTAATATTGGATATGTTTTGACGCACAAAAACATCATAGCGGGCCCTAATAATATTTCACTATTAAAATAATTTTTTAAATGGTGTGGCCTACCAGAGTTTTGGATTAGCTTCAATTTCGGCTCAACACCTAAAATGAGCTAGGAAATAGGGTGCATGGTGTGGATTAAATACGTGCATCATGGGTGCGACCCACAGAACTTGCAAACGTTAATACATCAGCTTTATTGCTGCTATACACATACACCAGTCAATCTGCTACAAGCAGTGGGTCCTACGTGACCATACATCATGCTGGAGTCCACACGTGTATGTGGGCCATGCTGCTGGGTAGCACGAATAAAATTCATATATCATGGGTGGGCCCTACAGAAATTGCTGACGTCAATACCACAACTGTATAGCTATGGTCCCCACCGTCCATCAATACATGCTAGGTAAGCCACGATCAAACATAAAAAAAAAAAAAAAAAAAGAGTGAGAGAGAGAGAGAGCGAGTGTGATGGAGGGACCCCGACACTACGGGCCCTCCCT
The DNA here is from genome assembly GCA_030180095.1 of Magnolia changhungtana. Taxonomy (NCBI): domain Eukaryota; kingdom Viridiplantae; phylum Streptophyta; class Magnoliopsida; order Magnoliales; family Magnoliaceae; genus Magnolia; species Magnolia changhungtana. The sequence continues at coordinate 8,397,172 of JASAUF010000502.1, read as the reverse complement.
TCCATGCATACAACATACATCAAGTGGGTCCCATTACATGTGGGCCCACCAAATCAAAATCAACAGTGGAGATCCCTTCTCCACTAAAATGTAAGGTCTACACGACCCTTTTCATACAAGGAAATTAAACATCATGATGGGGTCCATGGAGAATGGCCCCATTATGGGATGGATGTATGAATCATGGTGGGCCATCGGCCACACCTAGGGTTCAAAGTGAGATCCATACCATCAATTGGTAGGCCCCACTTGGCCCATCATCAAAACTACAAATCTAGTCCTATAAACACCCACCATTCGATCTTCTTGGTCCGATGGGATGCCAAACTCCTTGGCTCTCTCTTTGATGGAAGATAATGAGGATTGAAGGATTGAGATGGGAGATGAGAGGGGTAGGAAGTGGGCCACACAAAAACACTTTTCTCTCCTTGTAATGCTTAGACGACTAACCTCTTAGGTAGCTTAGAAAAGTGAGTAGAGAATGAAAGAGAGAGGGTGGTTGTAAGAGAGAGGTGATGGGTGTGAGTGATGGATGAAGTGATATAAGAGTTGACTTTGGGGGTAGCTTTTATAAGAGGGGTATGGGTTATGTAAGAGAGGTGACATGTGAGGTATGGGTGTGATAGGTTGAGTGATGGGTTGTGTACTTGATTGATTAATTGATTGATTGATTGATGTGATGGATTGGATAGAGATTCTCTCGAAATTCGCAATGTGTGGCATTTTTCTTCGAGATAAATGTGGGCCCACATCTCCTGTCCCGGGTATCACATTGGTGTGCAATGCACGACGTTAGAACTATGACGACGGTGCGGTTGCAATGGTACAAGTCTCGGGTCGAGTCAGCTCAAATCTATGAGGTACGACTTAGGGTCCCGCCCAAATGCTGTCTACAGATTGCAGGTTGCTGCAATTCGTCGGGGAGGATCGCGGGAGTCAATTGAATGGTACGGACTAGGATATGGGTCTTGCATGTCGACTCCACTGTGCAGACTCCACTGCACGGACTCCACTGTGCGGCCTCCACTATGCGGCCTTCACTGTGCGGGCTGGCTTATTAGTGCACAATGCCTTTGCTTGTAACAGAAGTTGCCTCTCTCTCTTTTTTATGCCTCAACACTAGTCAAGGTGGAAACAACTACGCTGACCATGCAAAAGGCTCAAAAGGTATACACTTTTAATATCACTGAGGCTGATAAGATATTTGAAATACTATTAGTAATAAAGTTTATTAAAGTGCCCAGTAATCACAAAATACCAACGACCGATGAATTAAAAAAGGCTGAACAATATAAATGGCACGGAACATGTTCTCACACCACTAATAAGTGTGTTATGTTTAAGAATGTCATTCAGGACAACATCAATCACGGATTGCTGAAATTTTTAGAAAAAGGGGAAGAAACAATGTTGATAGATTCTAACCCATTCCCACCTAATATGGAGGTCAACATGGCTACAGTAAACTTGTGGAGATTAAATCAACCAACGTAGATGGTTAATCTTAATTCTACACATTATCGTGGTACATCGTGATAGCCGAGATCAGGATGATACCAATCTTATACAACAACTGGAAGTTCCATAGAACAATCGAGAGCAACACAACGTGACGGTCGAGCCTCGTCACTATGTAGTCGATGTACCAGAATGGCTGTAACATCCCAGATTTTTGCCAATCTGGAATTAGACATCCTTAGGCAATGGGTCGCTCCTGACACCTTATTAACCTGTTAGAACTCAATTCCACAGTCTAAAATCGCTTCTTAACCCATTTCCTTCACAAATCCCACCCTTCACCATCTTGTTCTTTCAATTATTCCAAGTACTTTCACCCTAGATACTATCTTAAACTAGCTAAGTATTATAGCTTGGATCACCTTTTGTACCAACTACAAAGGCCTAGGTACCACCTCAGACAGAAATCTTACAGGACTAAATCCTTTAGAAATTTGACAAAGTTAACTAAGTGCTAAACTAGATTAGCTACGAAATCCACTTGATCCACTTTAAATACGATCTGCAAGACCTAAAACTTGTAGAATCATTGACGCTAGGTTACCCTAAAATCTAGGATCAAACTCATTACCCGACTGCTCTCAGGAGCACGTTGAAACTCCGTATCAGATCTAGACCGCACGTCAGAAATCCGATAAACACGAAGTTAAGGAATTATGACCGCCTTGCTGGGATTGACAATCATCTCGGAAATCAAATCCAGACAGTGTTCCAATGCTGTTTGCTTGAGTCCGGAGTGAGGAGTGTGAAAATACTTGATTTTCTAATAAATATCTCAAATAGTAATCTGAGACTTGTCGCTTGAGGATCAGTATTAGGCAACCAAATCATCAAAATCAGGCTAAATTACACCTTCGGATCAGGAAAAATTCCATATACATATCCATGTACTCGAAATCTCCGATCGAGACCCACTGACCGTTGAACTGAAACTGGTCCGCTACTCATGATCTGGGAATCCGACTAAAATGAAAACTTAACTCCACCTAGATCCAGTGTTAATGAGCTTAAGTCCGACCTTTGGCTCAAGGAGGCCTGCCAGAAGTCCTCCGTTGAGCTAGAAAAGGGACACTTTGGTTATAACCTAAGTATACCTTAGCCATAAGTCTGTTTTAGTATATTTTTAGGCTATATAAGGACCTTAGAAACCTCTCTCTCACAGCCATACAAATTTGAGAGAAACCCTAGAGAGAGAAGAGAGAAAAGAGAGAGAGAAAGAGTGTGAGAAGTGGGAGGATATCCCTGTCATGCTTCCCTGTCGTTATGCAAGCACAACCACCCCTATCTATTCGCTTTCCCGGCAATTCTGGCATCATTTATAGGTAAGAAACCCTAACCCTAATCTGTTTTGGGGTTTTGATAGTTGTAGGTTATGAAATAGCTCACCTATTTCACTCTTTAGGCTACCAAACTGCTGTAGGCAAAATCCTAGCAAACCTATCAAACTCGTTACGATTCTACAACAAAAGGTGCGGACTTTAGATGTATAGGTTATGGTTTTCAATGCTTTCAATGTCAGATAATGATAGATTTATGATCTGCATACAATTACACATGTACAAAGTGTTGTCTGTTTTCCGTTTCGATTAAAGATGAAGAATATGGAATTTTACATACTCTAGGTATTTGTAGAAAGTACCGTATACGTATAAATTTTAGAAATGTGTTTGCCATGATTATTTGTTGTATGAATATATTATATATGGATAAAATACTTATTTGGCGAAAGGACTCGCCCTAATACATGTTTTGCTAATATACATTATGTATGTTGAAATAGTGTATTTTAAGTATTTGTGAAAATGACTGAATGAGTATAGAATTCTCATTCATGCTCGCCATGACTAATTGTCATGGGTATATGATTATTGTATTGGTGTTACCCCTTTTACGAAAGGATTTGCCCTAAGTCACGCCACGGCCACTATACACTATATATGTTGAAATGTGTAGCCCAAGTATTTGTGAAAATGTTCAAATGAATATGGAACTTGGATTCATGCTTGCCATGATTATCCGTCGTGGGTGCATGCATGTTATAATTGGGGCAACTCCCCAGTGAAAGGATTTGGCCTAATGCCTATGTGATCAACATATGTCATGTATGTTAATGTATGTAGTTTAAAGTGTTTGTTGAAATGTCTGAATGAGTAGTAGTTAGTAAATTGTAATGTTTAAGGGTGTTGAGATATGATTCTCAACTTCTTTAACTATGTGTATGATTTCTTTAGATATCTGTGTGATTAGGAATTGAATATGTACAAACTCATGCTTATGTTGTACTTCATAACATGCTCAACTGATTATATGATTTTCTCTGTGTAATGCATATGTTTAAATTCATGTTTATGTTGTATTCCATAAGTGCTGTGAAGGGTGATGAGGGAGTGGAGTAACGAGTGCGTGCAACAGCCTTGGCAGTCCTAAGTGGATGTTATCAGACTTTGATTGTATGATTTGAATCTTGATCCATTACTGCTTTACCTATCTGCAATTGAATCTGATTGGGGCTATTGTATAGTCCAGGCAGTCAGTAATGGGATCAAATTCGTGGCTGAGATTCATTCGCCACGTAGGACGTGTTTGACGAACCTGAGTCGTGCGTTGCTTGTCGGCAGTAGTTAGGCCACATGAAGTGCTTATGCACTTCATGTCGTACAACTCAACGGGCGCTCATGCTAATCGAGCTCATCAAGTAACCCGATCTATCTTATGTATGTTCACCATATTTGGACACTACTGCTTGAACCTAGGGTACCAAACTTACCAGTGAAATCCTGTTAACCATGGTACCTCGATCCACTAAGATTCATGAGCCGGGCATGGTGGTATGAGACACCGTGGTCGACCTGTCGCCTACGCTGGGGCCATGTGCCTCCCCGTAGTGACCAGTGAGTAACCAGATTTTTGAGCCGATTATGGTGGTATGGGACACTATATTCGTGCTGTCGGCCTACATTGATAAGGTGATGGGGGAGTGGTGCAACGAATGCGAGCAACAGCCCTGGCAGCCCTTTATAGTGACCTCGAGCATACTCTGAATTTGCGATGAACCTTAGAGTTTTTGCCGCGGTTTATAGAGTATGCACTAGACCTATATCTGTATAGTGATGAACCGTTAAAGAGGTGATGGGGGAGTGGTGTAACCATTGTGAGTAATAGCCCTGATAGCTTCTGCAGTGACCTAAAAACACATTATTGTATGAGATTAACTAGGACTGACGACCTTAGAATGGATCATGTTTAGGAATGATACAAGGGAGGTACCTTAGTTTCCCAATATTGCTATTTGAAATGGACTAATAACAACTCGGTAATCATGCTCATCATGCATTGCATGTGCCTGGAAGATGTGGAGCACTGAGTACCAACCAGATTGTCTTAGCTGCAGGTGATGGTGATGCTTATGAAGCAGAGCTGGACTACTATTATGATGTTGAGGAGGAGTTCTCCTACATGTAACTCTTTGGCAGGTCTATGAAGACCTAGAATTACATTGACGGGGCTATGGTATTTGGGATAAAAGACATTACACTTCCATAACTTGGTATATTTTAAAATTATGCTTGTAATTCTTTAACCTGGTAACCTTATCACACTCTGAAGACTTACTATAGTTTATATATTTTTCTATCTATCACAGTCTTCCGCTTACAATTTAACTGTCTTTGGAGTATAATATGTTGTTTTGGATTAATCTCACTCATGTTCACCACACTAATACAGACAACAGTCAATCATCATTCATTTTGTTTGCATAAGTGAGGCGTTGGAACTCGGGAGTTGAGTTTATGCTCGACCCTCGATTTTCAGGGTGTTACAATGGCCCAAGACATAAAAGTTCCACCTCGGCCAGCAAGTCAGGTCAAACATGCAACTCCAGAAAGGATCGATGGGAGAGATACCAATCGATTGCAGAAAGCATTCATACCCCTCAACTACTGGCTTCAGGAGAGAATTTTGGGTCAAAGGATGGTCAAGCCTCCACTGACTCAGAAAGGAGTATGAATAAGAGTCATGCATTTCAAATTTCTAGCCTCTTCTGAAGCAATAACTTGAACACAGAAGCATCATTAGCAGAGGCCAAGAATGCACCTTAGCTAGGGGTCGTGCTGTCACAACCATTCTAGAGGGTTACTCAATTGGAGGAACAAATAACCATGAACTCAGTCAAAGCAATTTTGAATCCCGTCATGCACGATCGAGTCACAGAAGAGGTGTCCAGCTAAGTAGTACTACAAAATTAACCAATATTGGCGATCATGACTATTTATAAGATTACCTCAACAATGAGAAGTTTTCAAGGGCTGATCTGCTAATTGAGGAACTAATGGCAACAACCGAGGTGTTGGAGGCATTATCGCCCATTTTTAAACAAGCAGAGGCAACTTCAATAGCCAAGTAGAGTGGTGAATGTTCCGATATAAGTTTTAATGAGCATTACAACTAGAAAACACATGGGGGGCAATGTCCAAGTTTGGAAATTATTTTCGGATCATTGTCACCCATGGTGTTTGATTGCAACATGGTGCACACCCTTCCATCCAATTTTCAAGCAAGACCATCCTAGCCCACTTAAATGATGGGCGATGTGGAAGAACTTGGTCCCTCTGTAACAATACAACATGCTTCTTTTTCCTCGGAATATGTAATTGAGTAAGCACCAAGAATGAACAAGATACCAAAGGTAAATATTATTACCGTGAAGTCAAGGGCATCATCCAAGAGAGTGGTCATAGAAAGGCCAACTCATGATATGATATAGCATCTTAAACTACTGTACATATCCACTTATCTCAAGGGTTACCTAATCACCAGAATCTTAGTTAACAATGGGGCTGTCGTTAATCTCCTGCCCGTAAGAATGATGCCAAAATTGAGAAAAACTAGGCCCAATATGATCCCGTTTGAGGTCACATTCAGTAACTTTGTCAAACATGTTACCAATACATATGATGTGCTATCGATTGACTTGACCATAGGTACTAAAAGAATATTGGCCCCTTACTTCATGGTTGATACCTCATCCAATTACAATGCGTTGCTCGAGAGGGACTAGATCCATTCCTTTGCATGTATTCCATCATCCATATATCAATTCATAATATTTTGGAACTAAGATAAAGTTGAATCGGGCTTGGCCGATAATAAGCCATTCTTAGCTACCTCAAATGCAAATGAGGCCTATTACTACATAGATGAATTGCGACCGATTCGTTTTACTAGAAGATACAAGTATGGACGACCAACTGAGATATCTTTCAGATATCTTTCAAAAATAACCTAGAAAGCATCATGCGGGATATTACCGCCATAATTCGTCCTAGCGATAACCTGCAGAGGGACATTGTACCATTGAAGAGGTCCCATGACTAATACACTAATAGATGAGAAGCAAACAACCAATGTCACAACTAAACTAAAAGGGCTTGAAGAGAGCCCAAAAAATGTTGACAATGATTACTTTATCAATCTGGTTGACACGGTTATTCCGACCGATGAGGATGACATTGATATGGAATTAAAGGATGCACCCGATAAAATGGAAGACTCTCAGGCTTAGGTTCATGATCCCTTAATTGAGGTGAATTTCGGAACCGAGCAGGACTGGAAGCCAACTTTTATCAATGGGTCGTTGATACCACAGGATAGAGTTAAGCTCATTGGTTCGCTTAGAGAGTTTGTCGATTGCTTCGCATGGGATTATCATTAGATGATAGCACTAAATCGAAGTTTGGTGGATCACAGGTTACCAATAAAGGAAGGTTATCGACCACACAAGCGACTTCCTAGGCAGATGACAACAGAGGTTACGCAAAAAAAATAATAAAGGAAGAGATTGCACGACTACTAAAGGTTGGTTTCATTAGGCCCATTAAGTATGCTGAGAGGATCTTGAATGTGGTCCCAGTCATCAAGAAGATTGGTAAATTGCGGGTATGTATTAATTGTAGAAATTTAAATTTAGCAACACGGAAGGGCAAATACCTGATGCCTATAACTGATCAGCTAATTGACTGAGTAGTCGGGCATCAAATGATTTCTTTCATGGATAACCATTCTAGTTATAATCAGATATATATATCCTATCGGATGATGTGAAAAAAAAAATGGTATTTAGATGTCCTAGGCCTTAGGGAATCTATTGTTAGATATTAATATCGTTTGGGCTAAAAAATGCAAGAGCTACATATCAAAGGGCAATGAATGCCATATTTCATGACATGATCAGCTAGTTCATGAAAGTTTACATCGATGATGTAGTGGTGAAATTAGCCGATGTGGGAGATCATTCTGCTCATTTAGGTAAGTTGTTTGAGCGAATGAGGTTCCATAAGTTAAAAATGAATCTCCTCAAATGCATGTTTGGAGTTTCGCTGGTAATTTTCTGAGTTTTCTTGTACATCAGCATGGAATCGAAGTAGATCATAATAAAGCTCGAGCAATCATAAACGCTCACCCACCAAGGATCAAGTCAGAATTGCAATGCTTCCTTCGCTAGGTTAATTTTATACGAATATTTATTTCCAACTATGTAGGAAAGACTAACTTTCTTTCTGCTCTGATAAAATTGAAGCAGGGTGTTTAATTCAAGTGGGAGGCAGAACATCAGTTAGTTTTCAAAAAGATTGAGAGATGATTTGTTGGCCGAAAGAGTTAATGCATTAGCGTTGACTGATCTAGTAAAATATATGTTAAACGGGTCGATTTTGAGTGTTCGAATTGGTAAATGGGTTTTGCTCTATCTGAATTCGATCTTAGGTACTTCCCCAGAAATCAATAAAGGGTCAGGCTATATCAAACTTCTTGGCTGATTATCTGCATGACTTAGAGAGCCAACTTTCCTTAGAGGTTTTAGACATGTATCATGTATCTTTAACTCCCTAAAAGCTTATTTGTTATGGTTCGAAGACCCATAAAGCCTTAAGGACTGGGATCATTGAATGGGAACAAATAAGAATTCACATTCGAGTTGGAATTCGAATGCACCAACAATTAGGCTGACTACAAGGCTATGATAATTGGTATGAAATTACTAATGGAATTAGGTGCATGAGATGTGATAGTAATGGATGATTCATCATTAGTGATAAATCAAATGGTAGGACTATTCAAATGCACTAGCCCAGCACTGTTATCTTACTATGCCTTGGCATTCTAAATGTTGGATAGCTTCGAAGAGGTAGAATTTATGCATATAACCTAAGATCACAACATAGATGCCAATGAAATGATGTAGCTGACCACAATGCTAGACATCATAAAAGAATCGGTTGAAAGAATGGTCACCATACAAAGGTCTTTACCCTTAGTCTTCGAGAGAGAGGCAATCATATAAATATGTCGAGTTAAGATAGAAGAGAACGACTGGAGAGATCCCCTCTTGGGTTATCTTCAAAGCCCATTGATCAAAGTGAGCAGAAATCTTAGGAGATCGGGCATCAATTATGTCATGATTGACAGCAAGTTGTACCGAAAAGGGGCCGATGGTATGCTACTGAGGTGCTTAGATAAAAGAGAAGCAATCCTGGCAATGGGTGAGGTTCAAGAAGGATTATGTGGAGCCCATCGGGCCAGGAGAAAAATGAGACTTACACTCACATGCTACGGATATTTCTAGCTAATAATAATGGTTGATTACATTCGATATGCCAAAGGATGTGAAACATGTCAGAAAAATGAGTCGATACAACACATGCCCAGGCTCGAGATTCACCCGATTATCAAGTCATGGCCTTTTTAGGGATGGATGATCGATTTGATAGGCCAGATCCATCCGCCCTCGTCGTGCATGGACTCTTTCATCATTGTGGCAACTTATTATTTCACCTAATGGGTGGAAGCAAGAGCTATTAAAGGAGTTATCCATAGGGAGATTATCAATTTCATTGAGACCCATATCATTCATAGGTTTGGGATTTCTAAATCAATTACCATATATCGAGGCGCAGTATTCTCAACAAAGGAGTTTAAAAGCCATGACCGACCATTACAAAACTAAGATTTTGCAGTCGACACCATATTATGTACAAACAAATGGCCAAGCCGAGGGCAACAACAAAGTGATAAATAGTATATTGAGGAAAATGATCGAAGAAAATTTATGAGAGTGGCATATAAATCTGTCTGAGGCTTTTTGAGCATATAGGAATTCACCCCGTACCAGTACAGGGATGAGTCCATTTGCATTAACATGCGGATACATGCAATAGTGCCTTTGAAGATCATTGTGTTGTCATTAAGGATCACACATGAAGCTGAGTTAACCCCTCTCGAGTTCATAAAAGCCATGTTAGTTGAGTTCGAAAGGTTACACAAAACTCAGATGAAGGCCTTAAATTCCATAATCACCAACAAGGTTGTTGTCGCCCAGGCATATAATAAGAGGTTAAAAGGAAAATCATTCAAAGGGGATAATGTGTGGAAGATAGTGTTGTTGATATGATGCAGGGATCAAGCCTTGAGTAAGAAATGGTCACATACTTGGGATGGGCCCTATGTTGTCATCCAAGTCCTTAAAGGTGAAGCTAATCTCTCATGTGATAAGTATGAAAAAGTTGCAAAAAGTCCAATCAATGGCCGATTCTTAAAGGCCTACTATCCCTCCTTATAGAAAACAGTGTAGGGTCGGGTTGAGTAATACAAAGGGAACCGATAAGCTCCTTACTGCTGATTTTCAAAAAATGGGAAAATTTTATTACTTCAAGAAGGGACTAAGGCCATCAGCTAGTACAAAAATACATAAGAATAAAAATGTGTGTAATAAGGAGGTACAATCAACCGATTGAGCAATTTAAATATAAGTAGCCTGGATCTCTTGGAACTCCTTGAGTGCAGACATTTTAGCCTCCTTACCCAATGCATGCTTACTCCTCCATGACAGTCTCTCGACCATAAATCGGTGAAGGAAGCTATCACTTCTTTGATGCAACATCCAATTATAACAACCTCATTGTTGGCTTCTTCCTTATGAGCACCACTTTTTTTCTGTGTAGTCGAGGTTGATAAAGGTTGATATGAGAATCGATGAAGGTCTGGAGCTCATGGGAGTAAGGTCGTTCCGTATTTGGATGGAGACGTGCAATCTTAGAGAGGTCTTTAGCCAGCTCATTACATTAGGCTTCAAGTGATTGCAGCATGGCCTCGTTAAAATGGTGCTCATGAGTGTAGGCGATGGCTCCATGAAGCATCATATCGGGCTAAGAGAGTTTTGGATTCTGCATGCATGGAAGACTGCTTTCTTATCAAACTGACATGCTCTTGTATCTCCATATTGGCTTTGAAATAAGCATCCCCGAGACACTGTGGTTTCGTTAGAAACTCTAGAAGTTCTTTGAGAGGTTCGTTAGATCAAGATGCTTTTGTAGCATCTCTGATAAAAGGGTAAACTTTATGGAGGAGAGGTTGGGAGAAATACTCAATCCACGTAGTGAGGATTTCCTTCAAAAGGGTCAACGATTGCAAGTAGAAGATTGAAAAAGACATGAAGGCTCGAGGTCTATTAATAGAAATAGAGGAAACTTATGTGGAAGAATGAAGAAGAATGATGATTTTATAAGCCTCGTCAGAGACATTTAATGATCACAAGTAACGAGATTTGGCGGTTGAGATAATAAAAAAAGGTGCAACACCAATTTGTGTTCCAAGGAAAGTGAAACAGGTGGTTGCATTAAAAATTAATTCCTTGGAAAACAGTGCACACATCTCCCTACTTTCATGCACCTCATCGGCCAGGCAATTATTGTAAAAAAAAAAATGCTAAGTATTGGCTACAATTGAACCTAGAAGGTGATATCAGTCGATATGACCAAGGGAGGAGGGCCAGTGCCATGATCAACAATATTTCTTTGTATACAGTTGGCTAGTAAGGTAAGTCTTGATAAATACAATAATTTAGGCCCTTTGCCTTTTCATTTAACGATGAATGAAGAGAAAACATCCTCATAGACCAAGTATCCCGGGTTAGATACGACTGATCACTGTAGTAATCCCATTATTTGATAGCTTATATTTTGATTGTTGATATCCAGAGGGAAATAATGTTATTCTATAGTAATATGTGAATGATACAAGAAGCATAATTTAGAAAAAAAAAAGTTAATTGAAAGTATGAGTGGGCCATCACCCGATTACACGAAAAAAAAAAATGAAGAAAATAAATGACCATCGGTCGAGGAAGGCAGTTTAGGCATATGCTACCTTTATCTCCTTAAATTCTTAAATGATTTGGAGCTTATCGGCCTCCACAACTTCCTTCTATAGTTTTCATTTAGACCCCACCTCCATGAAGATGGGTAGGAATTTGAGAAGTTGGTGGACACGAATGCCAATCAAGGAGACTCTACCTTTAGCCTCTCTCTTGCCATAGAAGCTCAGCCACAACCGATTCTTGTAGTCAATGATCTGGGAGTCTATGAAAGAGAGGAGATTCTTTAGAATAATAGGATCATTCACTGCATAAGTGTATTCCTTCTCCTTGATGTCCTCCACGAGCTCAACGCGTTGTGCTTGAAGGACTTGGAGTAAGGTGCAGTTGAATTGATGCACCCTATTCCATTGAAGACGGTCATTCCATGCCTTCTCATAAACATCGCCTACGGGATGAGACTCTTCCTAAGTAGTGGATTGTTGTCTCGGGTATTCAACAATTCTTCTGGACTCGAATTCGAGTTGAAAATAGTGGTGCTTGAGGTAACAGAGCTTTTCTAGTACTTCCAGAATCTCCCCTAGAGGAGCATCATATTCAACAACCCTGGAAGCCTCCTTAATAAAGAAGCTAGTGTCAAATAAGAGGGAGCATTAGCCATAATCGACAAGGCCAAAGTCGAAGATCTCCTTCAAGTAGGCCTTAGCTTGACCAAGGAAAGAGTAAGAAGATTGGTTGAGGGTCATATCAATAGGGTTGAAGAGTTTAGGTAAAACTAGGTTTTAGTGAATTGAAGAATGAACCCTAATGTTTTTTATATAGGAGACTACACCTACCCTACATTTTGAGTATCCTAGGCAATTATGACATGCAATGACGTTTCATATTCTTGGAAAATAGAAACTTGTAGCCATCCTGACAATTATTTCAGCCAAGGTCGCGCACGACTCCTTATTTTCCACCTTCCACATCATTATTTAGTTATGTGGATTGCGCGAAGTAAGAAAAAAACAAGTAAAAGATGGTCAAGAAAATAAAATGGTGTGGTTGCCAATTGTATTGATGAATAAAAAATGGTATATGGAAAAACCTAAAATTCAAAAGTAGAAAACCCGGTGAAAACCCTGCAAGCGCAACCTTTACTTCTTCCAGTCTCCTCTTCTTCTTAATGAAGATGGTCTAATGTTTTAAAGCAACCAGTCTAAGTTGGTTGATTGACTCCATTTGTTCCTTGGCAAAAAGAGCCAAGTCTTTGATTGCCTTCTTCTTATGGTCGTACTCAGCTCTCTCCTCCAAAAAAAATCTCTTTAACATTATCAGTTATGCTTTCAGAGTGACGATCTGTATGATAATGTTCTCCAACTTTGCCTCAAATTTCTTCAGCTCTTCATGTCTGGCAGAAAATTTTGCAACAGCATCACTAATTGTGGATACTTGGGAAGTTATATTCGCACACTTAGATTAAAGATGTCGATCATGACGAGGAGCTTGTGATTTTTCTTTATCAAGTCCAGGAAATCCTTAAGTACTGGCAGTTTGACCATAAGGATCTTATCTAAATGAGAAAAAATTTGATACCGGTCAATCAGCTCAGTAAATTTATCAATCAATTCAGTTAATGAAGTTTTTGGTACCCTCAAGCGTATGAGTTTTTAGATTTCCTCTTAAAGAAGTTGCAACTCGGTAGAGGGTATAGGAGACTCAACTATAGAAATGTCATTGTTTAAAGCTTGTTGGAGGGAAGTGTTCACAACCCCAAGTGCAGGGTCGTGATGTAGTAATAATCTCAGTGAGACCGAGGTTAATTCCACGAGGACTAATCTTGTGTGTCTATTCTAAAAGTAATTAGAATCAAAACTAGGAAAAGATCTTACCTAAATCTGGAAAGTAAGCACTAATCGTAAGATAATGAATTTAGAAACTTAAGAAATTCAAAGGTGGGAAACTAGGGTTTTTAGGGATCCACTTGTAGCTATTATGATGTTTCCTTATTTGATTCAAGGCACTCAATTGGAATTGGAGTCCTATCCTATCCAATTGGTAGATATTCAATAAACTCATATTTGAACTTCCATTGACCTAATTCTCAACGAATGAAAGTTGTGAAGATTGGAAGTGATTCCATCACCTAACCATGCCCAGGAGATAATGGTAGACAACAGAGTATACTGATCCAACAACTAACATGGGAGAATTGTGAAGGATAGAAGGGATTCCATCACTCAACCATGCCCAAGGGACGATGGAGAACAACAGGATTTCTATTTTCACAAACTCCAAACAGAAAAAGAAGATACTTTAAACTATTGCAGTTCTATTGTAATTTAAGTCACAACAAACCATTAAACACTAAAAGTATTCCTTAAATATCAAACTAGAATCAAATGAGTTCAACAATAACAAGAATCAAATAAGAAAACCATCTCAACCATGCTACAAGCTTCACCCCTTAGCCCTAGCTAAGGGATCTAGTCAACCATAGACATGATTGGATTAAAAACCCTAGAAGAAGGCATTAAAAATTAAGGAGAAGGGAAGAAGAACTCTTGGGAAGCAGCTCCGTCCTTTTGGTCTACTCCTTCAAAGCCTTGATCTCCTAAAAAGTGCTTAGAAACCCCTATTTATAAGCAAAGTTCTGCAAAACTGGATCAAATTTACGCAGTCCGCGTAATGCCTTTGATGTCATCGAAGGGGTTTGAATCTGAAAATCAAGCCTTTTCTTCTTTCGCACTGCGTAAGTCTCTATGTCATTGAACCGTCCTTCGATGTCATCGAGGGAAACTTCAATCTATCGAACAGGTCTTCGAGTCATCGAAAATGTGTCCAAAATAGTTCAGCGAGTTACTTCAATTTTTTCAATAAATTCAATGTCATCAAGCAGTCTTCGATATCATTGAAAACCTTCCTTTGATTCATCGAACATGTCTTCGATTGATCGATAAAAGCACACAATATATCCAGCAACCAACTCGATTTTTTCTCATAAATTCGATGTCATCGAACGGTTCTAGATGACACAGTCTTCATGATTTCTGCTTTGTTCTTTCAACTTCCTTCCTTCTCCACTTAGTTTTCTTAGATCGTAAAGTCTTAAAATCTTCAATCTTGGTCTCCAAAGATCCCTTCTTTGCTTTGGTGACTTTTGACCACTAAATCTATGCTTTTAGCATTCTTTTTAATTCAAGCTCTTAAATTTACCTTGCAATAAAAACACATGTAAAATATACCATTAAGCCATATTATATTTGTAAAACCAAGAAGTAAATGGCAGATAATATGCAATATTTGACCCTCAACAGGAAGAGGATGTCTTCGATTGGAAGCACATCTTCAATAGTTACAAAAGATGCTAGAATATCATCGGCTGATATTGGTGTTTGATCAGGTAGTGGTTCCAATTCAGAAATAGAGACATTAACCACATGAATTTATGTGGTCTCAGGTTGACCAGGGATGGTAACCTCGCATGAAGCACATAATTGTAGTAGTTTTTCATCATCAGAAAGGGGATCCATGATTGGAGAGAGGTGTTGAGCAGATGTTGGTGTAGATTGTGAACTTGATCCTCTCTTGGAACTCTAGAGAGTTGAAATCATAGGGCGTTCATCCCTCTCATTTTCATTTTCTCTATCCTCTTGGGGGATGATAACGGTAGGTGTCTAAGGAAGTTCAACTATGCATGCAGGTTCAGTATCGATGACAATAACATCCAAGGTAGGATGAGGATGAATAAGTTCGTTTCTTATTGTCCCTTTTGAATTGGTAGCTTACACCTTTGTTATGTCAATGATGTCAGTCAATTCTCGAGTAACTTGCTTCTCCACAACTGACACCTCCTAATTAATTACAATAAAAGCGAAGTTAGAAAGAAAATGGCAAAGAAGATGGGAACAAGTGTGAAAATGAAAATATCATCCACCTAAATTGGAATGGACAATGACAATGATGAATCGACTATCTACAGACTGGGAATTTTTTAAGATTTTTGCCATTACTTGAGTAGAAGCTGGGAATGGTGGCGAATTAGGGTGGTATTGATTGAGATATTTGTCGTCAAAAGGGAGATTAGGATCATTTAATTTCTTCATATTCTGCCACCATTTATTCCAACATCTATTATAATGAACGTCTTTGTGACGTTTGAGGCCTTCCTCAATTTCCTTGGCATAGTCTTCAATGGAGAACACTGGCTAGTATTTGGTTTTGAAATATGTTTCAAAAGAAGATATTGCAAATTAACATGTGGTATAATAGGATTATCACGGTTGCATGGCGGAAGTTGTGCGCGGCTGCAGAATAAAGGTTGTCCTAGAGGGGGTGATTAGGACCAATTAAAATTTTTTATCTTTTAAACCCAATTGCCTACTTAAGCTAATATGAAAATTAAGCTAAGCAGGGAAATTAAATATAAGGGTAACAAGACAATAAAGGGTCCAATCACATAGACTACAAATGATATGCTAATTAAGCAACTAATCTATAGACATGATAGTGTACATGTGTTTGTGGTATGTTCCAACTATCAACTCCTAACATCTATCTAATCATGCATAAATATAATTAAATATTTGATCATATAAGCATAATCAAACAAGTTCTCAAATAACAATCCCAAACACAAGTATATATAGTGGTTCGGTTTCCCAACTCCACTCCTAGCACATGCACTCAACCCATGAGAGTACTGAATTTCACTATCAGAGGTTTTAAATCAGGTTCTTCTCTAACCTTTAAAATCCTATATGAGGATCAACTCCTGCAAGAGACTTTAAGTGGTTTTTCATAGGCTCACTATGAACCTCGATGCTACACAAAAACTTATTAATGTACACTCACGTTGGAGGCTCCCTTAAGAGACTTTAGTTAGTTTTTTATCGGCTAACCAACAAACTCAGTCCTAATCCAAATACCTACGTTTACTCTAGCTAGATGCTCCCACGGAGACTAACATACATGCATGCGTGTTCGTTGGCCTACACAAGGACTTTGATTTAAACCCTACACAAGAGCCAAGGTCCTACAAAAGAACCTAGTTAATTTTAGTAATTCAAAATCTATACTTAATCCTACACAAAGGAGTGTACCCAGACTCTTACAATTGACAACTTACTTGTCATATTGAGCCCCTTTTGTAGAGCCTTCTCAGGTTACATGATCAATGCTTTCACGTGCTTTAATCAACTCCCTTTTACTTCCCCGATCGTGATGTCGATACTTTTCCAAGGCTCTAGCTCCAAGATCAAACACCTTACATGTAGTACTTCTTTAAGGTGACTAAGGTGATGGGAGGTTGGTTGAATCTCCTACAACTAATAGGAAGTTATAATTCAATGAGGATTCACCAAGATGAGTCTTCTAAAGGATTTAGACAATGTTATACCTATAGAGGTTGAGTATATTCTTTAGAAAATTGAGGAGTTCAAGCACATCTTCAAGGTGGAGGTTGAAATCCTCATGTAAAGTGTTAATATTAAGGAAGATGACATAGAACTCATTAGTTTAGAGCTTGAGATGAGAGATATAATCATGGAATCACATAAGCTTCTATTGCACAAAAACCCCCATTCAAATGCCCAAGAACCGAATGCATAAGGAGTTCGAGCTCTAACAGTTAAAATTCAGGTAAATAACTGCTCTTTCTATTAGATTGAGTAGTGCCTCAATGACATCGACCAATGCTTCGATGACATTGAAGAAATCTTATTTCCAGATGATTTATTATTGGAAGTTTACACACTATTATCTGATACCATCGAGTGGTCTTCGATAGCATCGACGATATCTTTTGATGTCATCGAAGGTTCCTCGAATCCATCGAGAAACTCAGATAGCCTGTTGTACATATCTGAGTTATCTACTCAATTGCATTGAGTGGTCTTCGATTCCATCGAAGTCCCATCGAAGTTTGCTCGATGGGATCAAGTAGCACTCAAAATCTATTATTTTGGGCATATTATTTCACAGCAGCTTCACACCTCTTCGAGCCTTATTTATCATGTTTCAATTAGATTTCTAAGGATAAGAGATTATCAACAAGGTTTACCTATTAAGTCAAGATCATCTAGAGGTTAAATGATTATTTTAGGTCAAGGGTTAGGGTCACAAGGCACCTTGTTTACCTATTTACTTCTTGATGCACTTGTCCTCTTATGTCTTTGGTCTTCAGCTTCTAAAGGCTCAACCAACTACATGACATAAGGACTCACGTGATTGACAAACAAGATGCACAAATTAATGCACTAACAAATACAACATTGACCAATGGAGTAACTGATTGCTTTATATTGCATGTTGTGATCAACATTAGCTAACTCATTGTTGATGGTTGTGGAGCCGAGTCAATGCGGGCGATATCCCGAATAGGAAGTTGTGGAGTAAAACTGAGAAGAGTTCCCAAATCGAGATTCCTCTTGAGAGTGGGTAGAGATGGTTGAGGCAGAGATTTTTGGAGAACAAGTCCTTTTACCATAACCTTTTGGTGTTTTAGTTTTGGAGCTATCTTGGTCGTAGGAACTATTATAGTAGTGGCATCGGCCCACTTATTCTTCAATTTATTTATTTTTTGGCTAGAAGCAGTGGCCAATTAGGATGCCACTCTCCCCTTTCTTCGCAAATCCATTGAGGAATAGAGTTAAGCGGTGATGAGTTTACGAGATTTATTGACCAGACGCTTGTAATGGATCTCCCACCAGTCAAAGAATGTATCCATTATTCGGGGATGGTTTGGGAAGCTGGGAAGCTTAAAGGGCATACAAGTAGTTGGGAAAAAAAATGAATGGAACGATAGATATCAATTTGATCAACAATTGGATAAGAGAAAGGGGGTTGATTATAACTCTTCTTAATAAATGGAAAATGAATTCATTGGGCGAGACCGAATTGTCGAGCAAGCAAGTTCAGATAACACTGCTCGATTCTCCTTGGCATTATTTTCAATATTTATAGTACCGTAATAGGGATGATCTCCGTAGACGAGGTAACTTTCACAGGCGAGGAGCATCTGAGATGTCAATTGTTCATCATTATCCTTAAAATGGCCTGTGAACAAAGCTGGGCCGAATTCTGAGTAAGAAAGGAGTAAAAGTGCGGTTACGTTTACCTTTATTGAGAGTGAAGAATAAAGAGTCCATATAACTAGAGAATGTGCGGATCTTTTGAGGACAACGAATAACATGGTGACCGTAAGAAGTATAAATAATATCGGAGGGGATGTGAGAATGTACAAGAGCAGAGCGAAAGTATTCGTAATTCCACATTTGGAGGATCCATAATAGTCCTCAACCAAGATATAGACCTTTGGTGGTTACTTCATAAATGCCTTTGTATAGGTGGCCGAGCACAAAGGGTGCAAGTGCAATTTTCAACCCTGTGTGAGCACTCAGCCGGTTGGACATAATCGGTGGCGATCTGGTGAGCATTCAGATAGAGCAAATGGTGACAAATATAGAGAAACAAGAAGGTCGTGTTTTCTTCATACCCAACCGAGCCTTTACGTTTGCAGTATATTTGCATGAAGTGCGAATAGGCTTTGCCAACCTTATTGGTGAAATGTCTTAGTTCCTTCTAAGCGAAGCCTAGGAAGACTGCCTCATTGAAGGGAATGAGTTGAGTGAGAGCAGAGATGTCCAAATCATAAGACTTATAGGACCGCATCAGGAAAAAATGTATTGGTGGATGGGGTCCAAAATGTTGACATTGCGGTAATAAGATGAGGATCTGATGGATAGTCATATAGTAATAGTTTGATGCATTCATAGATGTCAGACCCTTTATAAGAAGTCTCATATTGGGGATTGACATGATTGAACTAATCTTCGTATCCTTACAGGGTTTTGGCCACGATCGTGGATTCTTTAGAGTGTCGGAGGGTTTTCGGATTAATTTAGATTGACTTAATATTTCTTCGTACAGAAGTTCAGGAAGAAGGGATCCAATGAATGGATTTCATTAGGCTTGACTCCGATGGGTGATTTGAAAATAATTTCATTGGAAAACTTCTCGGAGAGGACATCCAAAAAGTTTATCATATTCTCTTGTTGAAAGGTTGGGGGAGTAGAAGATGAGGAAGCCACCATCGTTAGAACGAGAAGGTTAGCTTGAGCTTTAGAAATGAAGGAATATAAAAGAAAGCATGAAAGGAAGAAGAATATTTTTAAAGATGATGTATATATCGGCTGAAAATCTGGTGTATTAATTAGGGCATCATTATTTTCTAGTTTGGTACGATGCTTATACACACATCGTGAAAAGGATAGCTCAAGATGTCCTGGGGGGGGGGGGGGGGGGAGGGAGGTGAATAGGACTATGCTAAATAATCAAAATAAGTGTTGAATATGTAAATAAATCAAAGGCCTCAATTACTTAAGTATTGAAATGTTGATTCCAAATAATTCGTAGGACAACCTTAATCCGAATAGGACTATCTTTGAAAAGGATAGCTCAAGATGTCTGGGGGGGGGGGGGGAGGGAGGTGAATAGGACTATGCTAAATAATCAAAATAAGTGTTGAATATGTAAATAAATCAAAGACCTCAATTACTTAAGTATTGAAACGTTGATTCCAAATAATTCATAGGACAACCTTAACTGAATAGGACTATGCCGAAAAGGATAGCTCAAGATGCCCTTGGGGGGGGGGGGAGGTGAATAGGACTATGCTAAATAATCAAAATAAGTGTTGAATATGTAAATAAATCAAAGACCTCAATTACTTAAGTATTGAAACGTTGATTCCAAATAATTCGTAGGACAACCTTAACTGAATAGGACTATGCTGAAAAGGATAGCTCAAGATGCCCTGGGGGGGGGAGGGGGGGGGGGGGGGAGGTGAATAGGACTATGCTAAATAATCAAAATAAGTGTTGAATATGTAAATAAATCAAAGAACACAATTACTTAAGTATTGAAACGTTGATTCCAAATAATTCGTAGGACAACCTTAACTGAAAGTTTTAGGTAGGACAACCTTATTTCACGAATTTCTTTAAAATTAAAACCTCAAACTTTGCAAGAGTAAATAAAAATAAAATATTATAATATTCACCACTCAATTTGAATTTAAATATAACCATTCACCACAATAAAAATAAAGGCATTCACCACAGCTTCACCTACTCCCCTCCTAAAATTACTCTTCACATAATTTTGGCTATCACTACGAAAAAGGTTTTCCCACGTCACCTTAAAACCTGATACAATTCTTGTGATTTTTACGGGTAATCACAATTAAACCCACCACTAAGATTTCCAGGCTGTCTTAGACAAAACCTACACTGAGATTTTTCAAGCTATCTTAGAAAAACCAAATAAAGATTAGAATGTATACTTATCTTCATCGTAGAAGACATATCAGAAGCTTGTAGCTGAATAACCGCTTTCTTGAATATAGAATGTTCCTTGTTCAATCGGATAGAAAGGGTCCAGGGATTTATTGATTTTAATTAAGTTCAAACCAATGGCTACTTGAATCAATTCTCTTAAATCTCAAAAGAAGAGTATAGTTTACTCTCTTTATAATCAGAATAGAAAGATCTAAGATTAAGGGAATTGAAAAAAAAAAGCTATATAAATTAAATTATAAATACCGTTCAATATCTTGCTAATAACTTGAGCCTCTCTCTCTTAAAGAATGATTTTGATAATTAACTTAGATATTTCAGATTGAGAGAGGAACTCAATTTATAGGCAAAGAAGTTGAATCTTCGACTAGTCCGAGACAATTTCAACTAGCCCAGGCAAACTAGATTCAGTTCAACGGACTTCGGATCGTGCGAGATAAGATCTATCTAAAATTCGACTGGCCCGAGGACCAGTTCGACTAGTCGAAGAGCTATATTCGGCTAGTCGAAATTGGTCTTCGACTGGTCAAATTTTCCAAAATCTGAAATGGTGAAGTTGCTGGACTTGGAGCGGAAGTTTCTTAGGATGGTCGAAGGACAAGCTCCGACTAGTCAAACCAAAATTTTAACTTGTCGAATTTGCAACCAGAGTAGGTAGTTGCTTCGAGTTTGAACTTAGACTAGCCAAGAAAGTTTAGGCTAGTCGAAACAAAAGTTAGGCTGGTCGACATCTAAGCAGAATAAGTATTAAAATTCAATTTTAAACATTTTTGAAAGCACCTAGTTCTATGGTCTTTCTAGGGTTTTATACTACTTGAGATATATCAAATATTTGAACTTCTTTGACTTGAACTTGGTTACAAAATTCATTTTGCTTGATCTTATTCATGAACATCATTTGATCTTTAGCTTAATATTTTCTTAAGAATGTACCGATCTTGACCTTAATCTTCTCTTGATCTCGAGCATGATCTTTTCTTGATCTAGAGCTTAATCTTCTCTTGATTACAGGCTAGTCTTGAAGAACTATTGTCAAGTTGTTTTGGCTATACGAAATTTGACAACTAAAGTGTGTTTAATCATTGTAGCACTTACACGTCATCATGGGAATAACTCTTTATTCCAAAAAGGAAAATGAGAATCGACATTCAGAATTATCCCGATTAGAGACAGTAACTGAGGATTGGCACATGTCCTATAGAACAACTGCATTTTTTAGGGGCTATACGTGGCTTTCACCTTTTACCCAAAGGTGAAGCGACATGGCGGGCAATGTTCGTCCCTATTTTTTATAATTCATACAAGAGCCAATCAGAAAGATTGCGTGTAACTATCATGGAGTTACGCGGTATATTTGAAGATCTTTAGAGGTAAGTGTTGAGTGTCAAATATGAAAGTGCCCTGGTTTGTCAATTAGCGTGAGTGTTGAGTCAGTTCGTCTACAGAGCCTAATAGGAAGATCAAATCAAGAGTCTCCCTCAACTGGATGTGTGCAAGCCCGCCACAGGTAAATCTGAGCCTCACATCTCCTGTCCCAAATCACCGGATATATTAAAACCCTTAAAAACAAACTAGAACAACATAGGGCTTAAATTCTCTAAGTTTTCTTGCCCTGTTGATTGTATCAATACACATCTCAA
The DNA here is from genome assembly GCA_030180095.1 of Magnolia changhungtana. NCBI lineage: Eukaryota > Viridiplantae > Streptophyta > Magnoliopsida > Magnoliales > Magnoliaceae > Magnolia > Magnolia changhungtana. The sequence continues at coordinate 8,374,529 of JASAUF010000502.1, read as the reverse complement.
TATGATCGACCTGCTCTGTCGAGTCCTCGATGCTCCATCGATACCATTGAAAAGAGGACTAAATATGTCCAGCAACCTCATAACATATCTGGACGAATTATCGATGTATTGATACACCTATCGATATTCAAATCTCGAGTCTATCGAAGTCGACTCGATATCATCGACAGGTAGATTTTTGGCGTCCCTGTTTTTACTTAAGAAAATCACATTTGCATTGATATATCGAAGCTCTTCTCGAGACCATCAAAGTTCAAATCTCGATGATATCGGAAGACCTCTCATGATATCGATCTTGGGCGCCAAGTTCTCCAGCAAAATATTTTAGGGCAGTTTAACTATGATCAGGGGCCCTTCGATAGAATCAATATTCAAATATCGATGATATCGGTATCAGGTCGATTACATCAAACAAGGACATAAACTGTCCAGCAAGCTTAATGAAAAATCCGTTGGCTTTATTGATGCTTCGACGCTGATATCGATATCATCGATATTTAAATTCGGATGATCTCGATGGTTCCCCGATCATTCATGAGAAACCTGAAATATTTCAAGGTCAAGTCTCTCTCATTCTTTAAGTGTCGATGGATTAAACCTATCATCGATGGAATCGGAGTTCGAAATTCGATGACATCGACAATCATTTCGATTTATCGACCATCTGGCAAAATGTTTCAAAAGTGTATGACATTGAGTTCGAGTAATCGAGCGGACCATCGATGCCATCGAGTGTATACGCTCAATGATATCGAACCTGCTCAATGATATCAAACTCTGTCATAAATGTGACCGTTTTATATCCGTTGGAACCTTTTGCCTATTTAAAGAAGGACTTATCTTTTATTATTGAAGAGAAAGTAGAGAGTGCTTTTGAGTGTTTAACCTTAGATCATACACCCAAAGCCCTTTCTCTCAGGGAAGTTCATCCTCCAATCCACCCTTACCATTGATATTCAATAGAGTGGATTGGGGAATGAACTTCCGCATTCAAGGATCCTCCAGCTACTACCTTAATGGAAAATCATTAAGCTAGGATGCCTTGAATGCCTAGATGATTGGAACTACTCTATCTTCCTTATAGGAAAGCCTGTAGAGAGTAGGATTCCATCATAACCTTGACCCAACCCGTCGCCATATATCGATGCATCTTTTGTGTTGCGGATTAAGGGAGCAGAAGACTCTTCGTCAACAAGGAGGAGGAAATCTTCGGCATTGTGCTTATCGGGACTCATCAACTTATTTGTAAGTATTTAGAGTCCAAGAGGAACCTTTTGATCATTCCTTTGTAGGATTGGGTCTAAGGTGTTTCTCACCCTTTGAAGTCCTCAAGAAGGCTTCCGGCGGGAGTATACGTGGTGAGTGCGTTGTGTGGACCCTTTCTCTATAGAGAGTATAAACATCTGGTTGAAGGTGAACCAGCAAAACCTTAGGTTTGAGGTCAACCGCTATGAAACCTCGCATCTGAGATGAACCGTGTAGAAACCTCCTTAGGGTTTTTTGGAAGATTCTTAGCCAGTGTGCCTAAAAGTCGGTGCGTTGTGTTGACCTTTGCTCGTGAGAGCATAAATAGTCAGCCTCATTATAGGTTGTAAAGGTTGAAGGTGAACCTAATTTAAAACCTTAGGTTTGAGGTGAACCACTGTGAAACCTCCTTAGTGAAATTCGGTACACTCAAGGGTTGAGTGCGGTTACCGGGAGTGGAGTAGACAAGTAGTCGAACCACTATAAAAATGACTGTGTTTATGATTGTTATTCTTCTGTGCGTGTAATTTATATCAATACATTCGTATCTATATATCTGATCACTCCTCACACTCATACACAGTCATATCCATCATAAACTAAGTTATATATTGTTCTCTCTTGAATAGTTCGTGATTGGATCCTCTACCGGGCTTGGAAGCCAGTAGAGTTACATTTGAGTAATCCTGATAATTGCATACTTATAGGATTAGTGAAATAAGATTTTTAAATAAAACGGTAAAAACTTTAAAAAGTCATATTCACCCCCCTCTAGGACATATTGGCATATCCCGACTTCAACTAAAGCCATCTTCACCGCAATTTCAAAATATTGTATATTCTCTCTTATTTATATCTTGGTTTTATGAACATGATAATGATTAATGAGTATATTTTATATATGTTTGTATTACGAGGTGAGTTTAAAAGCTTTGATTGAAAAGAATGTTAAAAGCATGGATTTGATGCTCAAGAATCACCAAGGCAAGGGATAGATCTTAGGAGACTAAGATTAAAGATTTCAAGACCACAATATTCAAGGAAACCAAGTGGAAAAGGAAGTCGAAAGTGCAAAGTGTAGAAAATCAGAGAATCTGAACTTCATTATCTATATCATCGACCACCAGTTAATGACATCAAAGAAAGTGTTTGATGACTTCGAACACGGGTAGATGACATCGAATAATTATATGAAAATCGAGTTTGGTTACAGGAAAAATTAGATGCATTTCTTGATGTAATCGAAGCTCTGTTCGATGACATCAAAGGCAGTTTAATGACATTAAGATTTTTGCAGATTTTTAGAGCAACTCGCTGGAACACTCTAGATACATTCTCGATTGATCGAACACCATTCGATGACATCAAAAGACTGTTTGACAACATCAAAGGTATGTTCGATGACATGAAAAGTTACGTAGTACGAAAAGGCGTGACTTCCGGATTTAATTTACATTCAATGACATCGAAGGTTGTTCGTTGACATCGAAGGCATTGTGCAGAGTGCGTAAATTTGAGGCAGTTTTCAAAGGTGGTCGAACAAAAGGTATAAATATGGGTTCTTTAATGAGTTTTAAACATGAATCAAGTTTCAATAAGCAAATCCAAAGGGTGGAGCAGCCTCCCAAGAGTTTTTCTTCTTTTCTTATTTATTTTTAATATTTTGTTTAAGGGTATCAGTTTCAATCATGTCTATAGTTAACTAAACCTCTTAGCTAGGGCTAAGAGGTGAAGCTTGTAGTGTGTTGGGATGATTATCTTGTTTTGATTCTTGTTTATGTTGAACCTCATTCATTTATAGTTTGAATTTAAGGAATATTTTCAGTTTTCTATGATTTATTATGACTCAAATTACAATAGATGTTGTTATAGCTTTGAATATCTTCTTTTTCTGTTTTGAGATTGTTAAATTGGTAAAACTCGTGATTCATTACTTCTCTTGGGCATGGTAGATGCATTAATTCCCTTCCAATCATCACAATACTCATTCTCGATTTTTAGAGTAACTCGCTGGAACACTCTAGATACATTCTCGATTGATCGAATACCCTTCGATGACATCAAAAGACTGTTTGATAACATCGAAGGTATGTTCGATGACATGAAAAGTTACGTAGTGCGAAAAGGCGTGACTTCCGGATTTCATTTACATTCAATGACATCGAAGGTTGTTCGATGACATCGAAGGCGTTGTACAGAGTGTGTAAATTTGAGGCAGTTTTCAAAGATGGTCGGACAAAAGGTATAAATATGGGTTCTTTAATGAGTTTTAAGCATGAATCAAGTTTCAATAAGCAGATCCAAATGGTGGAGCAGCCTCCCAAGAGCTTTTCTTCTTTTCTTATCTATTTTTAATATTTTGTTTAAGGTTAGCAGTTTCACTCATGCCTATAGTTAACTAAACCTCTTAGCTAGGACTAAGAGGTGAAGCTTGTAGCGTGTTGGGATGATTATCTTGTTTTGATTCTTGTTTATGTTGAACCTCATTCATTTCTAGTTTGAATTTAAGGAATATTTTCAGTTTTCTATGATTTATTATGACTCAAATTATAATAGATGTTGTTATAGCTTTGAATATCTTCTTTTTCTGTTTTGAGATTGTGAGATTGGTAAAACTCGTGATTCATTACTTCTCTTGGGCATGGTAGATGCATTAATTCCCTTCCAATCATCACATTACTCCTTCATGTGTGGATTAGTTCAATGAAAAGTTCAGAGATTTGATCGAATTGCTTTATCTTCCAATGGATATGATAGGACTCCAATTTTAAATGTGTTTATTGAATGAGATATAATCTTGATAGCTACAAGTGGATCCTTGACACTCTAGTTTCCTTTTGATTATTGAAATTTCATTTACAATTACTTTATTTTATTCCAGTTTTAGGTTTAGATCTTATTCTAGTTCTAGTTCTAGTTATTTTCAGACTATGTACAGGTTACTCTTGGTCGATTCGACCTTAGTCTCACCGAGTTATTACTAGGTCTCGACCCTGCACTTGCGGTTGTGAACAATAAGCGAAGAGGATTTTGCGGCAATACAACTGGTGTTTATCTAACAGCGACACGTGCCCATTAAAAGAAAGTGCTCGGGTGAAAAGTGATCATGCTCAAGCAGTTATCAAGACATATGACAAGATTAAAAGTAAGGAAAGCAAGTAGTGCTGAAACGATTATAACAACCATTAAAATGTGGGAAGCATCCAGATGGTCAGGTTAAGGCCATAAATAGCAAATGAATTCAACAAAAAAATTGTATCATACCAACCAAACCAAACGAAATATTTCTTTCAATTATTGATCATTTATACTCTTTAGTGTAGTCATTTCATCTTCATCAGTTATTTACATTCTTTAGTATAATCTTTACCTTACCTACTATCTACATTCGTTAGTGAAATCTATAACAGTAATCAAGTAGTTATTAACTTTAATTATAATTCAAGTCTACGCTCATACGATGAATTCAATTCGAGTATCAAGTAAAGTTCTCCATCCAGATAGGCGTTCTGCAGTTGTTCTTTATATTCGACTGTAAGAATTTCCTTATGTGTGTGTGTGTGTATTGAAGAGATAAAATACTTTCATATAGAAAGCAGAGGTGTGAGTCATTTCAGAGGATGAACCCCACCTTATTACTTGATCATCTAAAGCAACACTATGAGTTTATGAATGAATAGGCAACTGACCTTATTAGATCTCGGTCATATATTGTCAATTTCTAACATATATGTCTATCTTAACACTTGGGTTCGTAGTTGTTTGGTTTGAATTGAGGCACACATTTAATTTTAGCACGCTGGTGTTAATCACATGACCAAATTTGAAATGAAACTACAACGGGGACAATCAATCACTACTACTAAATAAAATATGGTCCACCTGAGATTTGTATTTGCTTTGTTTTGAGCCCTAAAATGACCTGGCAACTTGGTTGGACAGCTTGATTTAGAATAGATACGTCAAGATGGGGCCACGGTAGTAGCCATGCCGTCTTGGGTGAGGCCGTGCCGCACCTGATCGGCGCTTGTTTGAAAGTAAGTCAACTGGGCCGCTTCTAACTACGTGTCCCAGTCAAACCTCAGGTCTATAATCACATGTCCCAGTCAAACCTACCACCTCAGGTTACGTATCCAAATCAGATTCAAACCTAAAGTCTCTAACTACGTTGGCCAATCAAACCTGCCACCTCAGGTTACGTGTCTTGTCACCTCAGGTTACCAAGGGCGTGGGGACATCCATTGAGTGCTACCCTCTTGGGGGGGGGGGGGGGGTTGGGTGAAAATAAACATGGTAGTGGGTTTTAGGAAGTTTTGACCGGTAGGAGGGCGGGGTATAATCTTGCGAACCGGTTGGGTGAAAATAAACATGGTAGTGGGTTTTTGGAAGTTTTGACCGGTAGGAGTTCAATCGCCACTGCTTCCTGTGGGGGTGGTCTAATTGAGCCTTGAATCTGCCCCCTTCTGAGGCTCATGCCAAAAAATGATATACGAAAATAGATGGACAGAATCGATAAAACATATATATCATGGGATACAAAGAGTCCCTGACCTGACCGTCCATCTCTAGGTAAGTAGCGGTGGGTAGTATCCAATTCGCACACTCATCAAGGATACCCACCGACAGTCACAAAGAAATCAAATACTTTTTGATCAGCCAAGATCTTGCTCAAGTATAGCCACTGGGCAAATATACGGAGCATGCGTTCCACGCTTGAAGATGCGAGGCTGCAACGCGCATTCTGCCATCTTTACACTGTTGGGAAATGCTTTTATAGGACCTAAATGCATGATGAACTTTGCGCATATGGCATATATACGCAACTTAATCTGGGCACCGTCCAACTTTGCGCATATGGCGTATATACGCAACTTAATCTGGGCACCGTCCAAACGGAATTGGATTGCGTACTGAGTTACTCAGTACGCTCTTATTTTACTCTCGTAACTAGTAAACTCAGTTGGGCCCACTGTGAAAATAAGTGGTTTATCTACATCGAACCATACGTTTTTTCAGCTCATTTAAGGGGTTGAGCCCAAAGTTGAAGCATATCCAACTCTCAAGTGGGTCATAAGGCAGAAAGCAGTGGGAATAATGATTTCCACAGTTGAAACGTTCCTAGGCACTACAGTGATGTCTATTTGACATCCAAGCTGCTAATAATATCACAAAGACATAGATGAAAGGAAAAAAAATGTATAAGCTTAATACAAAAATTTTGTGACACTCAAGAATTTTGCATCGGTACAAGTTCAATTCACACGGTTTCATATGGTGTGGTGCATTTGAGCTTTGGATATCCTTCAGTTTTGTATCAATGTTATAAAATTATCCAATAAAATAGATGGATGGAGTGGATAAAATAGGTAGATCATGGTGAACCCCACAGAGTTTACTCAGTACGCCAAGCGTACCGAGTTACTCAGTACGCAATCCGCTTCCGTCCAAACTGTCCACCTTAAAGTAGATGGGATGTACTTTAAATTAATCCGAATAAATGTTCTTATTGAAGTTGGTGATTGTTAGGCGTTTAATGGATGGCTAAATGATAGACTATCCGATGACCCATAATCAAGAATAACTATCCATCAAATCAGAGGTATCCGTTCCAATCGTAAATAATCATGCATACTGCCCCTGCTAAGTCTTGGATGGTTTTGATTGATGAACTGATTCGTCAGTTGTACAATGGCTGATTGCACGTGACATTTATCAGACAGTCAGAAATTAAAATATCCAACCGTCTTAATTTCATTTCACACGGTCGAAAATGAAAGTATCCAACAGTCCTGTTTCAACAAACAGGTAGATTGTTCACCCGGCCTGATTTTAGATTTGTGACTTGGCTCCAGTCAGTTCTACAATTTAGTTTAATATAAGATCAGTCTGATTGTACAATTTCTTAGTGCGTAATATGCAGCCAAAATATCAAGTTACTTCACACTTTAATTAGGGGCAGTGACGTCATGAACAAAGAGAGTGGTGACGTTGTGAGATTTAACCGGCAACACGCAACTCCAGGTGGTTCTGGTATATTTTTTAATGCTTTTTAATACAAGTGCGTTCTGGTATTTTTTTAATGTTTTTAATCCTTTTCAGCCGAGTTGGTAAATATATGACAGCATGCTTGACCGTTGGTCAAATCTTCACCATGCCAACCCTGTCAAGGCTGCGAGTTAAGGCGATTATAATTTATACGGTATGTCGGTAGTGTGTTGATATGCCAACGTTGTGTGGGTAAATCATCACCATTATGTATGAATTATATCCATACCGTCCACTTACTTTGGAAGATAATTTTAGAATATGAGCTCAAAATTGAACAAAATTCAAACCTTCAGTAGACTACACCATAGAAAGTAATCGGAGCAATGACGCCAACCGTTGAAACATTCCTATGGTCCACTTTCCGTCCAACCTATTCTTCATGTCACATGGTAATAAATGAAGGGAAAAAAGAAATATCAGCTCGATCTAAAACTTGTATGACCTTAAGAAATTTCCAATGTTAGGTGTTCAATCTTCACTACTTTATGTCGCGTGATCCACTTGAGGTTTTAATCTGTCTTATTTTTCGGATCATACCCAAAATTGGTCTCATAAAATGGATGGACAGTATGGATATAACACAGAGATCAGAGTGGGGCTCATGTGACTTTGCCACGTCTGTGTGACACACCGCATCGTGTCCAGTTGTGAGGGCATCCGAACCTTATCAGTGCCGGCCACTTACGTCAAGATATTTCTAGAAGATGATGTCACAAATGACATCATCCCTTGCGTCATGATGCATGCGTAATCGAATGGAGTATTCATGTAAGCAAAACGATTCACACCGGAAGAAAAACAAATGCGTGAATCGTCTTGTAGTGACGCGTTCAGGTGCGCTAGGTTGTCACCATGTGAAATGTGTGGATCATATGACGTAACCTGCCTAAAATTCCCGGCTGGCGCTTCCATCACGGCGGAAGCGGACTGGCTGGTGTACCTCACACGACCTGTATAGTTCTGCATTGACGTCAGCAATTTCTGTGACTTCGATCAAGAGGCATGTGTTATATCCAAACTTATCATTCATTTGGGAAGCTTGGTGTAAGGCTTGAGACGAAAAATAAGACAGATCTAACTATTAAGTGGACCACATTGCAAAAAGGATTGGGGGATTGAATGTGTACCATTGAAACCTTTTCTAAGGTCAGGAAGTTTTGGATTAATATGAAAGTTGTTTTTCCTCTTAATTCAGGTCCTTTTGACCTTATGAACAAATTGGATGGAAAATAAATGTTATGGTGGGCCCTACGAATTGTTTAACAGTGAAATTCATTATCTCCGCTGCTATTTGTGATGTGGTCCAGATGATCTTTGGATATAATTTATTTTTTGGATAATGCTCTAAACTGATCACTAAAAACAGATAAATAGAGTAGATATAATAAATACATCACTGTGGAGCCTACGTAACTTTGATCTCCCTTGAACTGTTCATATAAGTCAGAGCTCAAGGAGCGTCGATGCTCATCTTCGCACGACACGTACCAACAACAGCTATATAGTTGGTGTGTGGTACACCAGCCAATCCACTTCCATTGCTACCTAAACAAGGATTCGACTTTTACCTAACGTGTGGGTGTGGCACGTGTAATGCATTTAAATAGGGCACTACGTAGCCTTTGAGAGGGAGCCTATTAGGTGAGATGTCGGGCCACCCAAGACGAAGCAGCGGTTACGATGGGGCCTACCTTCACCCATGTCTTTGTATCCACATACACTATCCATCTGCTTTTCCAAATTATTTTAGGGCATAATCCTTCCTAAAATTTTCAATTTAGGAACGGTTTGGAACTGTCGCAAATTTTAAATTTAAGGACAGTTGAAAACCATCGCAAAATTTTAATTTAGGTACAACTTTAAATCCTCTCATTTAGGAACGGTAAAAAATAAATAAATAAATAAATAAATAAATAAAAATAAAAGCACCGGGAAAGGCAGTAAAATTTTTTTTTTTTCCCTTTTGAAACCTGTATTTTAAAAAATATTTGAAATTGAGAATATTGCAGTACAATTAAAAATGAATATTAAAAAAATATTGTATGACTTTACCAAAAAAAAAAAAAAAAAAACGAATACATTAAAAGAAAAATCCTCTATGTGGTCCACTCCTAACTTGGCCACTACAGATAATTATCTCTAGCCTCTTTATCGGCATATCGTTTTAACCAAGCAGCATTGGTACCCATCTATAACGGTCACGGTCAAAGTCTTCATTCACAAGTTTTAAGAAAACAAACATGTCAAGAAGTCAAATAAGACTATAAATTTTAAAATCCATATTCCTTAGTTTAAAAATGATGAATTAAGTCACGTTAATTATATTTCTTGTTTATGGAGAAGGATCGACCCATCTAACAAAGAACACTCAACACATTTTCAGGAAGAAAACAACATGTTTAAGAAAGAAGAATAAACATTGGCAATAGCAAGTTGGAACAACACTATTGTTACGCTGCTACACTAGCAGAAACATAATAAAAAAATAGGATCAGAGAAACAAGTTCTGAAATCAGATATCAAAAGACAAACTGACATCAGCATTTTAATGCATTCATATATCTATGTGCACTTTCATAATAAAATTGAAATTCAGAAACAAAAGACAAAATATCAAAAGAACACAAGAAACACATTCCACTCAAATAGCTTCCAATTATTCAATTTAAAGAAGTATTATGAAGACAACTAGGTGTGTCAAAATTTTCAATTCCAATTCTAAAAGTAAAAGATTAAAATAAAAACAAAGTGAAAGTTTTAGAACATATTTGGAAAAATAAACAACATGCACATTATTTATTTTTGAAAATAGAGTTTTACACAAGGGAAAATACCCACTTCCATGCTTCGTCTTTCCACACCGAGGCATTGTGTTTCCCAATATTAGCTTGTTATATCAATCCTTCCAACTAAGAAAGCATCATGTGCTTCATTCCAATATGCCTTGTTGGGTCCTTGGGAGGTAGGATGAGGTGCAAACATCTTATATTCAACAAAATAAAAAAGGTTACATTTTTCATAATAACATTCATCATAGATAGCATTTTCCAGTAAGCATTGGAGGAAGCATGAAAATTCACTACATGGATACTTCCTTGATCGAGTTAGCTAGAATCAATGGAACCATGGAAGAATAAGACGTCAGTTCATAAATAGCATAAGATGACAAAATTCAAAGAAAAATGAGGTTAAAGAACAGATTGTTTTCTTTTTTACCAAAAGAAATAAAAGAAAAAAAAAAGAAAAAGAAAAAGAAAAAGGAACAGTTGATTCATGCAAGGTTTAGAAAAGAATAGGCCACACCTCTCCACGGTCAAATCTCGCCTTCATGATAACTTTCAGCTAAACACCTACAGGTAGAGAAACTCAAATGGTGAGTTATCTCTTAAAATAGAAAAATAAAAAAATTTTAAAAAAAAATAGTACAATGGCCATTTGGGCTAGGGTCCGTTCCACCCACGGAAAATACAATAACTTCCAAACACACCATAAATTACTTCAAACAATAGAACCATCACATCATATATTTAGCTAGCTTGTATATATAAAAATAAAGAAAACATAAGCCGAATCCAAGATTATTAAAAACACTATTTGGTCACGCCTGGATTACTATACATGAAAAAGTAAACTATTAATTATCAAGTATTTGCTATAACCAGATCGAATGGTATAAAAATAATCTATACAGAGCAGTTCGTAGCATTTCAAACTAACTAAAGCTATGCAGAGCAACAAATGTCTTTATCATATAATGTTAAATAAAGAAACAAAAATCTAAAACAATCAAAATGAATCCACGACATCTGTTCAAAAGGTGAGATGGGAGATTTTGGTAGTTAGGAATATGTAAGTTTGCGGCTCTGTTAGTTGAAACTGCCACCTGTCACACAACAACTCATCCTTAAAACATAAATATTTCAAAGGGACCTATCGATTTGCTTCCTAGTGAAACCAAGTCCACTTGGTTTTGGCGAGTTCTAAAGCCTTGGTTGGTGTAGCACATATGTAATTTTCATTGTTTATTTAGATGTCTCAAAAGTCAACACCAATTAGTCGGGATAAGGCTTAGATGATGGTGATTTAGATGTATCATAAGTGACAAACAAACTGAAGAACTGAGAAGCATAAAGCAGTTGGAAATCAAACCTAGAAACCAAAAGATAAAATTTTAAATGAATTACCTGGTATGTAAGAGTGTGACTATTGGCAATTCCTCTAGAATTCAATTCTTCCATTATTAAACTGATACAATCTTTCATCTAATCTCTGTAAGATTAATGCAGGGGCATTTTCACACTGGGCTCGAGTGGGGTCGCTTGTGGGATGCAGGGGCACACTCGAGGTGGGTGCGACCCACGGAGGAGGTATCGTGTTCGAGACTCCTCACCAGGGGTGATTAATGCGCATTTCACACTGGGCTCGAGTGGGGTAGCCCATGGGATGGGAGGACACACTCGGGGTGGGTGGCCCATGTGATTTGGGGCCCATGAAGGGAGTTCAGCCAAGGTATTAAAACCCATGAAATGTGGGGCCTGTGCTATGAGATAAAGGGAATAATTCGCCATACTCTAACAGTTCGAGCTTTTAGAGCAAGTGGTTAATTGTCCTGCATTAAATTGGTATCAAAGCGGGAGGTCTCGGGTTCAAGACTTCTCACCGGGGGTGATTAATGCAGGGGTATTTTCGCACTGGGCTCGAGTGGGGTCACTCGTGGGATGCAGGGGCACACTCGGGGTGGGTGCAGCCCACGGAGGAAGTATCGTGTTCGAGACTCCTCACTAGGGGTGATTAATGCGAATTTCACATCGGACTCGAGTGGGGTAGCCTGTGGGATGTGGGGACACACTCGGGGTGGGCGGCCCATGTGATTTGGGGCCCATGAAGGGGGTTCAGTCGAGGTCTTAAAACCCATGAGATGTGGGGCCTGGGCTATGAGATAAAGGGATTAATTCGCTATACTCTAACAGTTCGAGCTTTTAGAGCAAGTGGTTAATTGTCCTGCATCAAAGGATCCCCTGCATCCTCAACATAACTTACTGGCACCCCATGTGCACTGAAGAATATCTGCTACTGACTACCAGTTTTCCTGTAGTCTACCCCTTGATGAAAATGACACTGCGCCTCTTGATGTAAGATGTTTAAGTGAGTTCTGTTGTGGAAGTGGATAGAAAGGTGTTGGTCAATCATAATGTACAATGAAAGATAGCAAATGTACAATAAAAGGATCAAAGATTCATGGAGGCCATGTGAAAAAAGAAGCTAGCAAATGTATAAATTGAAGAGATTCATGGAGCCCACTGAAATCACAAGTTTCAAAGAACTATCTTTAGAACAAGAAGCTAGCTCATATTCATGATAAGCATTGGGCACATGAAGTGAGAAAAGTGATAAGCATTGGGCACACTATTAGAAAAGTGATACCTTTGACGGATCTAGGTGTGTCCAGTAACTCCAAAGGCATAGCAATATCTACGCCATAAAGAAGTAACCTCAAATTTAACTTAATTGATGTCATCACTGGGGCACTAACATGAAAGGCTAAAATATGCAAGCTTTAAACATCCCTCATTATTGATGAGAATGTTATGTGTTGCACAAATACATGTAGAATAGATATCATTGAAGTTGTAAAATGTAAAATCCTAACTAAAAAAAAGATCCAACTAAGTATTTCATGACAAACCTTCGATGTCACGATAAAGCACTTGATTAGCATGGCAATAACAAAGCCTATCCAATAGTTGTTTCATATAGCACTGACAAGGAAAATTATTAAACACCTTAATTTCCAAGGGTCAGTTTAATGAAGGAAATGGGCTTTTTTTAGGCCATTAAAATAATGAAAACACCCTTGAATCCCATCACAATCTCATAGGTTAAAATTGGATGGCATGTTGAGAAACACACCTGGATTTCCTTAATTGTAAGATCCACCCATTGAACAGGTACTACCTAATTTTAACCATAGAAACCAAAAATCATGATAATCCACCATTAGTTTTGTGTAGGGCCCACCATGGTGTTTATATGCCACCCAAACCACTCAAGCTACATTAGATTGTAATCAACGTAAATAAGCTGCTAGACTAAACTACTTGAGACATTGAATTTCAACAATGAAAAAGCCATCTAAAAAAAATAAATGTGGCTTATTTAAAAAGAAGGAACATTAGAGATGATAGTAAATGAGCAGATCCAAGTGAGCAACAAAAGAGAAACAAACACATAAAATGTTATCTTTAGAAGTCACCGGAGATGAACCAAAATCATATGCTCTTAATGTTTCATGTTGGAAATATTGTATTAATTCTTTACAAAAAGGAGGAAAATATAAAGCCATTTCTATTCCACAACACATGGCTAAAGCTCAAAATGCAAGAACTTGAGGTGGAGATAGTTCTCACCTTGGATAACATGGAGTTGGAATCAACAAAGCTTCTCTTGGGTTTGTTAAAATAAATATAAATGAAACATGAGTTTTGAGTGTTTTTACATCATCTTCTTAGATAAGAGAAATATAAGATGATTATATGAACTAAAGAGAAGCTTTACATGCTTTTATAAAAATAAATTCAAAGTGTGGAACATATTAAAAAAACACCTGTCTGAAAGTTTTGAGTCGATGGTAATCTTATTTATTTATTTTTTTTTTTTTAAAGTCATGCTGCCAATCTTATACTCTATACTCAATGGAACACTTGCATCCCTGCGATCCGAATAAGAACCACAATGACAACATATTAGATGCATAAACCAGATGAGCAACATAACACAGGGAAAAAGAAAAGGAAACCAAAAAACTTTATTACATCTCGGAGCTAAAAAATGCCTTATATTGCAGATAACAGTATATGTGAGGCCCGTATCATAGACCGTATCGTTCCATAGGCTTTCGTGGTCCTCCCGGTCGAATTCCGACGACCCACAATTTGCTATCAGCATTTGCGTGTGACCTCGAGTCGTATCACGTATTCCATAGTCGGCTTGACCCGAGACTTGTACCCTTGCGACCGCGTCGTTACCGCGGTTCCGATGATGCATCTCGCCCGCCGAGGAGATACCCAGTACAGGAGATGTGGGGCTGCGTTCAGTTCAAGAAAAATACCGCACGTTATAAATCCCAAGAGAACATCACATCAATCCCATCAATCAAGTACATATCACCTCACATGTCAAGTACATGCCCAATCCCAAGCAATCCCTAAAGTCAACTCTCACTTACAACCAAGTACACATCCATCACCCATCACCCATCTCTCACCCATCACACCCCATCACTCACCCATCCCTCTCTCTCTAATCTCTCTCTCATTCTCCCAAGCAACCCAAGCACCCAACGTCTATGGCTTCTATGGAGAAGCTAGTGTGGCCCACCTTCCTACCTCCCATCTCCACCATCCAAGCTTCATCTCGACCATTGAAGTGCATTCCATGGAGCTATAGAATGTGTTGATGGAAGAAGGAAGAAGAGATCTTAAAGTGGGTGATTTTATTTGCTGATTTTGATGATTAGAGGGCCCACTTATGGTGGGACCCATCTTGATGTATGATTTTTTTCAAGAGGGGCCCATAGTGGTGGGGCCCCTCCTCTACTCTGATCCCTCTCTCTCTCTCTCTCTCTCTCTCTCTCCTTTATGATGAAGTGGGCCCACCAATATATGTGTTATATCTACTATGTCCATCTATCGGTGTGGCCCACCATACTGCAGGTGATGATCCTCACCATCCATTGTTGGGACGGTGGGAATCCCACCTGGACGCTAAACTGATATATAATATAATATAGATATGTAATATATATATATATATATATATATATAGTATATGGTGGGCCCCATGTGGGGACCCACCTGATTTGGAAATGGATTGGCTAGCATACCAGATACCAGCAAGATTTGTGGATCCCACCGTTATGTAAGGGTCTCATCTAAACCGTCAAGCACGCTGAACGGGTGGGACCCACCTTTTAGTAGAAGTAGATTGGTTGGTCCACCACACATCAGCTATATAGCTACTGTAGTGCATGCCGTGGGGACCACTGATGTATTTTTTCATCCAGACCGTCCAAAGGGACGGTGGGCCCAACAGCATCAGTTGCTAATGACATCAACAAGATCCGTGGACCCCACCTTGATGTGTATGGGTTATGTCCCAACCGTCCATTCATTTGGTGAGCTTGTACAAGTAAATAATAATAATAAAAAAAAATAATTATATAAATAATATATATTATATCTTGGTGGGGCCACACCACGTGGGAACCCACCTTGCTATATCTATGCCCAGCTATCCATTTGGACAAGCTGTGGGGGCCCCCACTCTGATGTAAGGGTGCCATCCACACCGTCCAGCACGCTGAACGGGTGGACCCCACCCTGATGGATGTGTTCCATCCAAACCGTCCACCCATTTGATGATCTCATTTTAAGGGCCGAATGGACCACGTATGTGGACCCCACCCTGATGTATGTGATTCACCTAAAACCGCCCATCCATTTGGCTAGTCTGTCTCAAGGCTTGAGACTAAAAATAAGGCAGATCTAGTTATCAGGGGGACCACACTACAAAAAACAGTGAGATTGAACGTCTACCATTACAACCCTTTGGGTTACAGAAGTTTTGGACTAATATGATATTTGTTTATCCTCTCTATTCAGGTCTTGATGACCTAATGAACAAACTAGATGGGAAATAAATGCTATGGTGGGCCCTCTAAATTTTTAATAGTGGGAATTATCAACACCACTGTTATTTGTGGTATGGTCCAGATGATCTTTTGAAATGATTCATAATGCTCTAAATGACCTTTAATTGATGTATGGGCCCCACCTTGATGTGATGTATGTTGGGCCTATATGAGAGACCCTTTATGATGTATCTGAGGCCCATCCATGAGGCTCATCATGATATATATTTGAGGCCCATATGATCGCGCCCACTTGCTTGAATCTGAGGCCTATGAGCAAGGCTCATCGTGATGTATTCGTGGCCTATAGGCAAGGCCCATTGTGATATGTATTAGGCACATGATGTGTGGCCCTTTTGATGTATTTGAGGCCCAAATACATAGCCCATTTGATACATATGAGACCCATGTGTAGGGCCCACATGTTATGTATTTGAGGCCCATGAGTAGGGCTCACCTGTTGTGTATATGAGGCCCATTGATGTGGCCCGCTTGATGTATATGAGGCCTATTGGTGCGGCCCATTAATGCGACCTGCTTGTTGTATCTGAGGCCCATGGCTCATAGCTTATTGAGATGTATACTCGACCCATATGTCGTGGCCCATTGTGATGTATTTTCGGCCCATTTGGTAAGGCCCAATGAGATGTATTTTTCGGCCCATGTATTGCGGCTCATTGTGATGTACATGAAGTCCATGAGAGAGGCCCAATACGATGTTTATGTGGTCCATTAGTGAGGCCCATAATGATGTGTATTCTGCCCTTGTATGAGGCATGGGCCCACTATATGTTTGGCTCTATATAAGACACTACTTGGGAGCAATGTTGGTTAAATGGCCACATTTATGGGCAATGATGGTTAAATGTCCGCATTGTGACCTTCCCTTAGGTCTTGTTAAGTCCATTCTCATAATTCTCTAATGGGTTTAACTTTAATGATTGGGCCCCATTGATATCGCTTGGTCCATCATCGGCCGCTCATCTATGAACCCCACCTTACCGAGGTCGATTTTGATTGACGAGGTCGATTATCGAGGCCGATTCCGATTGTCAAGGCCTATTCTGATTGTTGAGGCTGATTCCGATTGTCGAGGCCTAATGTGATGTATATGTGGTCCGTATTTGAGGCCCATGTGATGTGTATTTAGCCTGTGTTTAAGGTCCATGTAGCGCCCCGGATTTTTGCCAACTTGGGATTAGACGTCCTTAGGCAATGGGTCAATCCTAACACAGGTTTAAGTTCTTAAACGCTCAATTAAAGTCTCAAATCGTTCCTTAAATCATTTTCTTCATAAATCCCACCCTTCACTACCTTGTGCTTTCAATTTTTCAAAGCACCTTCGCCCTAGACACTATCTTAAACTAGCTAAGTAGTATAACTTGGATCACTTTATATACAAACTACAATGGACTAAGTTCCACCTCAGACGAAAATCACTTAGGATTAAATCCTTTAGAAATTGACAAAGTGAACTAGGTGTTAAACTAGATCAGCCATGAAATCCATTTGAATCGCTTTAAATACGATCTGCAAGACCCAAAACTTGCGAATCATTGACGCTAGGTTACCCTAAAGTTTAGAACCAAACTCATTTCCGTCTCGCTTCTGAATGAAACGAAACTTCGTGTTAGGTCTAGATCGTACATCGGGAGTCCGATTAACCCGAAGCTAAGGAACTAGGACCACCCCACTGGGCTTAACAATCATCTCAAAAATCAGCTCCATCTGATGTTCCACGGCCTTTCGTTTCGATTCGGAGCGAGGGAGTGTAAAAAACACTATTCCCATGCCAAAATAAATATCTGGAATAGTGATCTGCATCATTCGTTGACGCGTCAGTATTAAGCAACCTGACCGTCAGAATCAGATCAAATTACACCCTCGGATTAAGAAAAATTTCAGGAACATTTACATGTACTTAGAATTTCTGATCGTGGCCCACTGACCGTCGAACTGAAAGTGGTCCGCCACGTGCGATCTGGGAATCCGATCAAGTTGAAAATGTAATCCCACGTAGATCCATAGATGGTGAGCTTAAGTCTGACGTTTGGTTCAAGGAGGGCCACCAGAACTTCCCTTTTGAGCTGGAAAAGCGACGAATATCCTATATAAGCAGTACCCCTTGAACCTAAGTCTAATTTCGGAATGTTTTTGGCTATAAAAGGGGCTTAGAACAGCCCCTCTCACAGCCATACGAATTTTGGAGAAAACTCTAGAGGGAGAGAGAGAAAAGAGAGAGAAAGACTTGGGTTTTGTTGCCGATCTTCCTCCTACTACGTTGGACTGTTACACGGCCTACACCGCCCTGTTCTAGGCGCTTTCCCGGCGGTATCCATCCCATTTGAAGGTAAGAAACCCTAACCCTAGGTCTGATTTGAAGTGGGATCGATGTGGGATGTGTACCGACTAACCGATTCCGCTCTTTAGGCTAGAAATCTCCCGTAGACGGAAGTTCTTCTACCCTTGCTGATTCGTTTCGTTTCCAAAGGCAAAGGTGAGGACTTTAAGTGTATAAGTTACGGTTTTCAACGCTTTCAATGTCAGATAATGGTAGATTCATGATCTGCTTGTAAATGCACATGTACAAAGTGCTTTCCATTTCCTGTTTCGATTAACGTTGTAGAAATTGGAATCACATACTCTAGATATACGTAGAAATACCGTATACGTATTTTTTTTGGAAAAATGTTTGACATGTTTAATTAATGTATTATTATATGATGTATGGATAAAATACTAATTTGGTGAAAGGAATTGCTGAAATACATGTTCATGTGTAAATGCTACGTATGTTGAAATTGTATATTCTAGAAATACCGTATATGTATTTTTTTGGGAAAATGTATGACATGTTTATTTAATGTATGATTATACAATATATGTATAAAATACTAGTTTGGCAAAAGGAATCGCCAAAATACATGCTCCCTTGTAAATGTCAAGTATGTTGAAATTGCGTATTCTAGAAATACCGCATATATGTAAAATTTGGAGATGTATTTATCATGATTATTTGCTGTAGTAATATATTATACATGGATAAAATACTCACTTGGCTAAAGGATAGCCCTAATATATGTTTTGCTAACATACACCATGTATGTTGTAATAGTGTATTCTAAGTGTTTGTGAAAATGACTGAATGAGTATAGAATTCTCATTCGTGCTCGCCATGACTAATTGTCATGGATTCATGATTGTTGTATTGGCGATACCCTTTTGACGAAAGGATTTTCCCTAAATCACGCCACGGCCAATATACACCATATATGCTAAAATGTGTGGCCCAAGTGTTTGTGGGAATGACTGAATGAATATGGAACTTGGATTCCTGCTTGCCATGACTATCCGTCGTGGGTGTACGCGTGTTATGATTGGGGCAACTCCCTAGTGAAAGGATTTGGCCTAATGCCTATGTGATCGACATATGTCATGTATGTCGATGTATGTTTGTTTAAGTGTTTCTTGAAATGTCTGAATGAGTAGTAGTTAGCAAAGTGTAATGTATAAGGGTGTTGAGATATGATTCTCAACCTTTTTTTTTACTATGTGTATGATCTCCTTTGATAGTTGTGTGATTAGGAATTGAACATGTACAAACTCATGCTTGTGTTGTGATTCATAACATGCTCAACTGCTTTATGATTTTAACTATGTAATGCATATGCTTAAATTTATATTTACGTTGTATGATCCGTCATGGGTGATGGGGGAGCGGAGCAACGAGTGCGTGCAACAGCCCTGGCAGCCCTAAACGGATAATACCATATCTTGATTGTATGAGTTGAATCTTGATCCATTACTGCTTTATCTATCTGCAATTGATTGTGTTTGGGGCTATGATTATAGTCCAGGCAATCGGTAACGGATTGAATTCGTGGTGAGATTCATTTGCCACGTGGGATGTGTTCGACGAACTTGTGTCGTGCGTTGCTGTCGTCGGCGCTGGCTAGGCCACACGAAGTTGTTTATGCACTTCATGTCGTGCAGCTCAACGGGCGATCGTGCTAGTCGAGCTCGTCAAGTAACCCGATTTGTCCAATGTATGTTCACCATGTTTGGTCGCCTCTGCTTGAACCTAGGGTACCAAACTTACCAGTGAAATCCCTTTTAACCATGGTACCTCGATCCGCTAAGACGCATGAGCCGGGCATGGTGGTATGGGACACCGTGTTCGAGCTGTCGGCCTACGCTGGGGTCATGTGCCTCCCCGTAGTGACCATTGCGCAACCAACCTCGTGAGCCGATTATGGTGGTATGGGACACTATATTCGAGCTGTCGATACTTACGGCGAGAGCCGAGTACGGTGAGACCTGTGCTCGTGCTGACGGGCGACGAGTCCTCCGTAGTATCTTCGAGTATACTCCAAGTGTCTGTGATTGGCGACGAGTCTTTCACAGCAACTAGAGTATGAGTTGAGCCGAGTACGGTGAGACCTGTACTCGAGCTGACGGCTAGTGATTGGGCCAAGTACGGTGAGACCTGTACTTGAGCTGACGGCCAGCAATTGAGCCACATACGGTGAGATCTGTATCCGCGCTGACGGGTGACGAGCCCTTTGCGATGCCTTCACTACGCTTCTCAAACCATAATATCGTATGAGAATAGCTAGGATTGACGACCCTAGAATGGATCATGTTTGGGAATGATACAAGGGAGGTACCTTAGTTTTCCAATACTGCTAGTTGAAATGGATTAATAAAAACTTGGTAATCATGAGCATCATCGCACCGCATGTGCTTTGTAGATGTGGCGCACTGAGGGAGTTAGCATTTGCGAACGTAAGATGATGTCGCTTGAGGGTGGTTTGGCAAGGGCATACAGCATCATGTCATTTCATTTTCGCACTTAACAAGAGTAGTTAGAAATGTTTGATTTGTACTGCTTTATCATTACTGCTTGATTGAATTGATAACATGTTAACCTATGCTTTACTGTTCCACTGAGTTGATCACTCACTCCCACGTTACGGGACGGTGTTGTACGCACCAACCAGATTTGTTAAGTTTCAGGTGGTGGCGATGCTTGTGATGCAGAGTCGGACTACTTCTATGATGATAGGAGGAATTCTCCTATCTCAGTATCTTCTCTCAAGCAGTCAATGAAGACCTGATATTGTATTGACGGGGCTATGGTACATGGGATAGGAGGCATTACACTTCCTCACATTTGGTAAATTTTAGAACCGCACTTGTATTTATTTAACCCGGTAATGTTATCACACTCGGAGACTCATCATAAGTTATATATTTTATCTATCTATCACAGTCTTCCGCTTGCAAATTTAACTGTCTCTGGAGTATGATATGCTGTTTTGGCTTAATCTCACTCATGTTCAATGCACGAATACAGTCAACATTCAATCATCATTCATTTTGTTGCATAAGTGATGTTCTGGAACTCGGGAGTTGAGTTTATGCTCGACCCCCGATTTTCAGGGCGTTACAGTCCAATGTGATGTATATGAGACCTACTGATGAGGCCCATTGTGGTGCATTGGAGGGTCAGGCGATGGAGCATATCGTGATGTATATTAGGCTCATATGAGAGGCCTATCATGATGTGTATTAAGCTCTTGAGTAAGGCCCATGGTGTTGTATATTAGGCCCTTCTGTGAGGCCATGGGTCTACTATATGTTAGGCTCTATGTGGGCCATTCCTTGGGGGCAATGTTGGTTAAATTTCCACATTATCGAGGCAAATTGTTGATGTCGGTTATTGATACCGATTATGAGCATGAGACAACATAGCATTATGATACATACCCATACGCATTTTTTGCATGTTGATTATGAGATGTGATTGACCATTGCATATGCCATAGTACAGATGGTTTATGTGACTCCCTGATAGGTGGAGTTATCCCACATAAACGTACGGTATGCCTAGGATTGATGCATGATTAGACTACATGACTCATGCATCTTGCATTGTGTGATAGTGACTATCGTACGCCCTAGCAACATTAGGGCTGTGACCTCCACAGGAATGTTGTGGATGACCAGATGGGACACCGAAAATGTTTGGGTTCGAGCATCTGGGCACTTTGGATGTTCGTAGGTGAAAGTCCCTAAACCTCCGAGGTCAGGAGACGCCCCAACGTCTAGACCGAGTGGATATATGAGTGCCCGAGTGCCGAATACCAGGACGCCATCTCTCCCACTATGTCATGGTCATTTGGGAGGGGATATGGCCTTACCCTCTTGAGGGAGTAGGCATAGCTAGGTTGAGTCTAACCAGCTCTTAAATGGGTCCACTATCGACGAGTCGGGTAGGCATTGGTATACTACTGGCAGGCGGGTAATGAGGTCTTTTTCACTCACTGGGCTATGCGGCTTATAAGGGTGGTAGCCAGCTTGGAGTGTACTATACCCCGGTGATGATCTCAAAGAGGTATAATACTGATTCGTGGAGCAAGAGTTGCATACTCAGCATTATACTCATTCATTCATCCATTCAATATCCACTTGGGCAGGTGGTGCGCAACTATTCATTACGTGTACCTTCACAATGGCCCGAATTTCAGTTAGGGCGCATGACTAACCTGAGATCAAGAGTTTACCATATTGAGTCTGATTATCCAAATTTAGGTATGAGACTAGTTTGGACAGAAGTCCCTTGTGGTGGACCTCGTAGACTGCGATACTACGTACTATCATCTCGACTTCACACTCTAGCTTGATCATTTCATTCGCATCGCACATTGCATTGAATCATCAGCACAGTATTTGACTTACTATCTCTGCATTGCATAGCTAATCTACATTACTTCCTCAATATATGAATTGGTTTATTATATTGCATCGCATAGCCTAGATCAGGCTGATGGTATTTATGGGCCTATTAGCATGTTTTCGCATTCTTCTGATATTGTATAATTTATGGGTTTGTCGGTATTTCTACTTACTCTGATTACTCTAATATTGCTTACTTGACACTTATCTTATGTACACACTGTCACCACCCACTAAACTTTCTATAAGCTTATGCAAGATAGATGCGTGCAAGTGGCGTTAGGTTGCAGCAGTGTTGAGCTTAGAGCATGTAGCGGACCTCTGGAGCTTTTATTTTCGATATATGTATTTTCTCTTTCAGCATTGTACTCAAATGATTATATTAGTGGATATGTGATGATGATGTTTCCTTTGTGATTTGAGTAAACTTGTGGTTATGCTTCTTATGAGATAAATGTATGTTAGAAAATCCTCCTTGTAGGATCCCAGGATCGAAATCTGGCATATGGGTGCTGGGAGTCGAGAATGGGGTACTATGGAGGTTGTAGGCATCGGATTCGGCGATCGGGATTCCTGTAAGTTTGATATCCGGGTTTGGGGCGTGATAATGTAGGTGCCTGTAGGTGGTCAGTTCCGATTGAGAGAAGTCCCCTATTTATTGCTAAAAGGATCTTCAAATCTAGCAGATTCTAGGGCCCAATCTGTCCACTGGGATGCAATGGATGAATGGTCTGGATTACTGATCCATGGGCATCACTTATCCTAATTGAAATTTGGCATGCAATAAGTAAAGTCGCAAGTTGCATATAATGTATTACGCTAATGCTATGTTCTCGAACAATACCAAAGCTGCAGGTTGCCTGTAACATAATCCAATCCACCCCTGATGCTACCGCACTTTCTGAGAAAGGGAAAAATTATTCTGATGGTTGAGTTTGTCCACTGATAATCAAGACATTCCTCCAGTGGTCCAACAATACTAAAACCATACCATCGAAAATCCCAACCATCCAATTGATGGTGAGCCCTTGAACAGCTAAATTTCAAAACAATTGATTGTGGTTCATAATCCCATCGATGGTTAAATAAGGTCTACAATCTGAAAGTGCCCTGGTTTATCAATTAGCATGAGTGTTGAGTCAGCAAGACAAGTGAGCCCCATAGGAAGATCATTCAAGTGTCTGCCTCAATTGGATGTGGCTTCAGAACTCTACAAAGGTAAACTTAGCCTCACATCCCATGTCCCAAAACACTAGGTATATAAAACCCTTAAAATGGTTAAAACAACATAAGGTTTAAGGTGTGGAAATTGTTTTGTAAAATCAGAAAATTCTCTAAGTTTTCAGCCTTTGTCGATTTATCGATAGTGCTTCGATGAAATCGGACTCTGTTACTGGTGTCGTCGAAACTCACTCGATGTTATCGAAATGAGGACTTCAGATGTCCAACAACCAAAATGAATCTTGGGTTAAATTCTCGATGAATCGATGACAGGATTGATATGATCGGCTTTCGAATCTCGAGTTCATCGAAACGGCTCGATAAAATCGACATCTGGTAAGTTTGTGTCTAGTAAGCAGTTTAAGGAAAATCATGTGATTTTTGATGACTCGAAGAGAGCCTCGATATCTTCGAATTTCAAAACTCGATGATATCGATGGACCTTCGATAATATCAGATTGGGATACAAATCTGTCCAACAAGCTTTCAGGTAAATTCTTTTAAATGTTCAAGGTATCAAGAATCACGCGATGATATCGATATTCAAAGATCGATCATATCGAGACCAGCTCGATGTCATCGAATTGAGACACAAAACTGTCCAACGAGTTTATAGGAAGGTTCCTTGAAAAAATTGATGAATCGAAACTGGTATTGATATCATCGATATTCAAAACCAGATGATATCGAGGAATAAAGAAAGTATGCTCTCATGTTTTTAAATGTCGAGGACTCGAACCATGGGTCAATGAAATCAGAGTTCGAAATCCGATGACATCGAAGCATGTTCGATATCGTCGATCAGTTGGCAAAAAGGTTCAAAAGCGTTTGACAGATTGAGTTTGTATCATTGAACGGTCATTCGACGTTATCGAGAGTATATGCTCGAGGATATCAAAACCTGCTCGATGATATCGAACTCTGTCAAATAATATGAATGTTTTATTTCTGTTGGAACTTTTTGTCTATTTAATGAGAGCTTGCCTTAGGTTGTTTTAAGAGAAAATAGATAGAGCTTTTGAGTGTTTAATTCAGATCATATACCCTAAACCCTTTTCTATCAAGGGAGTTGATTCCTCAATCCACCCTCATCATTGATATTCAATAGTGTGGATTGGTGAATGAACTTCCGCATTCAAGGATCCTTCAACTACCACCTTAATGACAAATCATTGAGCTGAGATTCCTTGAATGCATTAATCGTGGTATTACTCTGTCACTCCAATGATTAATCATTTAATAGAGTAATTACCAATATAACCTTGTCCTAACCCGTCGCCTTACATTGGAGCATCATAAGTGTTGCGGATCAAGGGAACTGAAGATTCTTCATCAACAAAGGAGGAGATTTCATCAATGTGCTTAATAGAGCTCATCTACTTATATGTAAGTCATTAGAGTCTAGAGACCCTGTTGATCATTCCTTTGTGTAGGATTGGGTCACAGGTGCTTCTCACCCCTTCAAGTCCTCAAAGGAGGTCTCCGATGGAAGAGTACGTTGGCTGTTGTGTGTTGACCCTTGCTCTTGTGTAGGACAAAAACTTAGGTCCTTAGTATAGGTCCTTGGCTTGTGTGTCCTAAAAGTTAGGTTCCTTGTGTGGCATAAATCTTAGGTGCTGTGTGTTGACCTTTGCTCTTGTGTAGGGCATAAACTCTGGGGTCCTTGTGGGGATCCTTGGCCTGTATGGTCTAAAACCCTAGGTTCCTTGTGTTGATCCTTTGCTCTTGTATAGGGCATAAAATCTGGGTGTTGTGTGTTGACCCTTGCTCTTGTGTGGGGCATAAACTTGTGTCTCATGGAGACATGCTAGGTACCTTGTGTAGATCTTAGAGTCAGCCTTATGTAGGTTATACTGGTTTGAGGTAAACCTGATTTGAAACCATTGTTAGTGAAATCTGGTACACTCAAGGGTTGAGTGTGTCCGTTGGGAGTGGAGTAGGCATATAGACGAACCACTATAAAATGACTGTGTCTGGGATTTTTATTTGCATACTCTCTTATGGTGTTTACTTTTAATGTTCACATGATGCATGATGACATGATTATTTAGAATTGATAAGTATAGAACTGATAAGTATCACATTCCACACATAGTCACTCATTTAATCCATCTTAGACTAAGGTTATATACTGTTTAAATTTTGTTTAGTCTTGTGATTGGATCCCCTAATTGGTTTGGAAACCATTAGAGTTAAATAGATGATATCTTGACATTTGCATATTAGATCAAGATAATGGTAATAGGATTTTAAATTGTCATAAATTTTTATAAAAGTCCTATTCACCCCACTCTAGGACACTTTGACCTATTCCCACTTCAATTAAAGCGGTCCTTACCGCAATTTCAATTGGTATCAAAGCGGGTCTCTCTTAAGGGTTTAACCACCTAGAGAGTGATCTTGATTGAAGTTAGAATCATGGATAAAGGAGAGGGCTCATCTGTAACTAGACCTCCTGTATTTGATGGTTCAAATTATGCTTACTGGAAGGCTAGGATGCACTACTTTCTGAGATCTTTGGATCATGATGTTTAAGACATCGTTTAAAATGGATACTTGCCCCCAACCGATCAAGTGGTACTTGAAAATGGCACAACTATCTCCAAACCTAAATCCAAAGAGATGTGGACTACATATGATAAAGAGAAACAGACTGATGCGACAAAAGTAATGAATGCTATTTACTGTGTTGTGTCCCAAGAAGTCTTTAATCAAATCAACATGTGTGGCACTTCTAAAGAAGCATGAGATTTGTTGGAAACAACCTGTGAGGGAACCAACATAGTGAAAAGATACAAGCTGCAACTTCTAACTTCACAATTTGAACATCTCAGAATGGAGGAGCATGAGACATTCATGGAAATTTTTACAAATCTGAACATCATTTGTAATTCCATGGGTGGATTAAGAGAGAAAATTCCGGTCCCAAAAATCTGTAGGAAAATTCTGAGATCCCTACCAAAATGTTTCAACTCAAAAGTAACAACCATTGAAGAATGTAGGAACATGGACGAAATGAAAGTAGAAGAATTAGTAGGTTCCCTACAAACATTTGAACTACACTTCAAATAAACTCTAAAATCCAAAAATAATGCCCTTAAAAACCTTAAAACATATTCCACTAATGAGGAAGAGGAAAGTGAAAGGAAAAATGAAAATGAGGAAGTGGCCCTCTTAGCTCAACGGTTCAAAAAATTCTTCCACAAAAACAATGGCCGACCATATAAAGGGAAATAGTTGGACAACAAGTGTCATATAGGTAAATCTATTAAGAAGTCCAAAGAGCCTCAGTGTTACACTTGGCAAAAATTTGGGCACTTGTCCACTGAATGCCCCAACAAGAAGACCAAGGGAAAGGCTATGGCAGCCACCTGGGATGACACTAAAGAATCAATCTCAGAATTCAGTGAATCAGAAAGGGATGGAGACCAAAAATCCTTGAAAATACTTATGGCCTCCACATCCTCTGATATTCCCACGATAATTGAGGAAATTGATGAATCACAAGTTGAGGAGACATTTCAATCAGATGATGAAAAAGAAGAAGAAGAGGAAGAAAATGATAATATACATGATGCCTATGATCAACTCTGCATACATATCATCAATATCCTTAAAAGACTTGGTATCAATGAAAATAAGAATAAATTGCTGCAAATGGATCTAAATAAAACCTTAGAGATCAATACACATGTCACACCCCAAACTTGGAAAATGGGCTCACAAAATTCTCAATCGCCGAATCCAGTGCCGACAGCCTCCGTAGTACCCCATTCTTGGATCCCAGCGCCCATACGCCAGATTCCGATCCTGGGATCCTATAATGGGAATTTTCAGTATGATTTTTTTTTTGTAATGGAGCATAACCATCAGCATAACCAAGTCACAAAACAACATCACCACATATCCACTATATCAATTTTTTTTAAGTACAATACGGAAAGGGAAATACAGGATGATCAAAAGCTCCAAAAGAATCCAACACGCGCTCCTGCCTCAGCGCTGCTGCTGTCCAACGCTACCCGCACGCAACGGTCGTGCATAAGCTTACAAAAGCTTAGAGGGTGGTGTAAGTGTGTGCACGAGGCAAGCACCAAGTGTACAATATCAGAGTAATGCAGAAATATGTAATAAGTCCATGAATGCTACCAGCTATACCAAAGCTATGTAATGCAAGGCATGAATGCTATAGGCTATACCAAGGCCATGCGATGTGAGGCCTATGTAGCCAAATGTCATATGCGAGATGCAATACAAGCATGTCAGTACTCATCAAGTACACATATAAGTACAGTTTCTCTCTAGATATCACCGGGGTCTAAAACACCTCACACTGACTGCCTCCTCCCTAGCTGCATAGCCAAGCAAGTAGAATAGACCTCAATATTCATCTGGACCAGTAGTCTACCAATACCTACTCGGCTTGTCGATAGCGGACTCATTTGCGAGCTGGTCAAACACAACCTACTTATAGCCCCCTCACTCGGGCGGATAAGGCCACACCCCCTCCAACCGACCATGACACAGTGAGAGACGCGGCCTACTGGTATTCGGCACTCGGGCACTCGTGTATCCACTCGGTCTAGACGTTGGAGCATCCCATGGTACCAAAAAGATTTTGAGACTTTCACCCAAGGACATCCTAAGTGCCCACAGTGCTAGAACAAAGTATTTTCGGTATCTGATACGGCAATCCACGATGTACCTGTGGAGCCACAACCTTGATGTCGCTAGGGCGTATAATGATCAAGTCACACGTATGTGAGATGCATGAGTCACACCGTCAGTCATGTAGCAATCCTGTGCGTACTATGCGATCATGTGGGGCACTCCGTCTTATAAGGAATTCCGTAAATGTCTTAGCCCAACGGCTTATGCTATGATCAAACATTCCTCATATCAAGCATACATATGATGCGTATGGGCATAAATCATGGAGATATACTAAGTAGGTTACAAAGTGATGAAGTATCGACAAGTATGGGCCTATCGATGGGCCCTAGGGAGAGTTATAATGCGGACAATTAACCAACATTACTCTTACAATGTGGACATCAAACTAACATTGCTCCCAAGGCATGGCTCATCATCAAACATCATTACACAAACCATAGAGGAATCGCTCATTGCAATGGACCCTAAGGACATCCTGTTAGGCCTCGACCCATGGGCATTAGATACATCAAATGGGCCGCATCATATGACCATTTATACATCAAGTTGGCCGCATCAAAGGGGCCTTATGTACATTGCAATGGGCCATATCCAATGGGCCTTTAAATACATCAGATAGGCCTCGTAGCATGGGCCTCGTATATGTACCAAGGTGGGCCTCAACAACGGCCACAATTACATCAATATGGGCCTCCTCATATGGGCCTTATGAATGCCAAGGTGGGCCTTAACAATGGCCACTAATACACACACACACACACACACACTCAACCAATCCCCACTTCAAATAACAGTGGTGGACTCACTCGAACCATGGATCTGACTCATTCCTTAGCTCATGCCACAAAAATGAACTCTTAAATGGGATGGACAGTTTGGATGCACACTTGCATCATGGTGGGGTCCGCACACACGGCGTACCAATTAAATGGGCGGTTTAGATATAACACAAACATCAAGGGTGGGGCCCACTGCCCGTACAGTAAAGGCCTGGATAGATGGGTCCCACCGTTCGCCTGGACGGTGGATAGAACACGTACATTTAAGGTGGGTTCCACCGTCCGCCTGGACGGTGTGAATGAAACAAATACATCACTGGTGGGTCCACGTGGGGCCCACTGTAATGTTTATCTTTCATCCAAACCGTTGGTAAGGTCAAACAGACCCATATGAAGAGGAAAAACAAATTTCATATCAATCCAAGACTTCTGGAACACCCAAAAAGGGTTTCAAAGGTAGACATTCAATCACACTGTTTCCTATGATGTGGGCCACCTGAGTTCCAGATGGGGCTGATTTTTGGAGGGAGCCCACTTCAAGAAGGGGCCCACCACATGAACGGCATGGATGACAACATACATCATGGTGGGGCCAACGGCAGGGGACCCGTGGGTCCCTGCTCATTCAAGCCTGCCAGTGCACGTAGGCACTGCCTACGGCTCTGACAACAGCAGCAGCAGTGGCAGCTGCTGTTGTGTATATATATATATATATATATATATTCAGAAATCACGTAATTTTACGGTTTTTCGTGTGTGCGGCCCGTATCAAGTGAATCCACCCCAGCCACTGACTCCCATGGTTGAAGACAAGCCAAACAAGCCCAATATCCAGTATGTTTTAGCATATAAAACCATCAGGTGGCTTTTCAACGGTAAAAATCACAGTTTATTATGCTATGGACCACTAGAGATTCAGATCTGCTTCATTTTTTGGCTCAACGCCTAAAATGTTCGGGAGAATGGGATGGACGGCATGGATTAAACCCATTCATCGAGGTGGGGGCTATGTAAGTGGGCCACCCCATAAGCTTAGAAAGAGCTAATATTTGTGTTTTCCAAATTCATGTCCAGTGTCTAGGGACGCTGGACGGTTGGACATAGCACATACATTTGAGGTGGGCTTGCTTAGGTGGGCCACCACATGGAGGGTGGTGTGGGTACAATACATATAGAGTGGGCCCCACTTATAGATGGCTTGGATACAATACATGCCTCATGGTGGGGTCCATTCGAGTGGGCCACACAATCACACCAACATCACATGAAAAGAAGAATAAAAGGAAAGAAAGGGAGGGAGAGAGAGAGATACACGTGTGATGGAGCGACCCTGACACTATGGGCCCTCCGTTGCAATCAATCATACATCGAGTGGGTCCCAATACATGTGGGTCCATTAAATCACAATCCAACGGTAGAGATTCCTTCTCCACTAAAATGGAAGGTCTAGATGACCCCTTCTCATGCAAGGAAATTAAACATCATGATGGGGTCCATGGAAAATGGCCCCATCATGGTATGATCATGTAAATCAAGGTGGGCCATCGGCCACACCTAGGGTCTAAAGTGAGATCCTTACCATTGATCGGTAGGCCTCACTTGGCCCATCATAAAAACACAAAGATTTAGCATATAGAAGCACCCACCACCAATCTTCTTAGTCCATTAGAAAGCTGACCTCTTTATGCTTCACTTTGATGGAGAGGATGAGAAATGAAGGGCTAAGATGATAGATTTTTGGGATGGAAAAGGTGGGCCACACAACTCACTTTTCTCTCATGGAAGAGCTTGGACGTGAGTTCATTTGGTGCTTGGAAAATGTGAAGAGAAGAGGTTGTAAGGAGAGGTGATGGGAGATGGGTGATGAATGTGAGTGATGGGTGAGGTGATGGATTGGTTGACTTTGGTGGTTGCTTTACTTGTGGAGAAAGGAAGCATGAGGATGCTTTGTACTTGACATGAGGGGTGATTGATGGGTGTGAGATGTTGTGGAGATTCTCTTAGGATTTGCAACTTGCATTGTTTTCCTCAAACTGAACGCGGGTCCACATCTCTCGGCTAGGGTATCGGGTCGGTGCCTGAGTCGCGGCGTTGGAACCGCAACAATGGTGCGGTCGCAATGGTACAAGTCTTGAATTAAGCCGACATGAATTTACAGGATACGACTTAGGGTCATGCATAAATGTCTATTATTGATTGCCGGTTGCTGGAATTTGACCGGGAGGATCGTAGGAGTCAACGGAATAGTATAGACTAGGATACGGGTTTTACAGCTCTCCCTACCTAATAAAAATTTCATCCTCGAAATTGATACTACCATCGCACTAAGCATAACTCATAAGGGAGTAGGAAGCATAACATCATATATAATCAAAATATAGTACAACATACAATCGAACATCGAAAAGATGGGGATAGTGCTCATGAATCTCTGCTTCGCGCTCCCAAGATGCCTCATCCACACTATGATGGCCCTACTGCACCTTTACCAAGGGAATAACCTTGGTCCGCAGGACCTGCTCCTTCTGATCGAGGATATGAACTAGCTGCTCAAGGTATGAAGCATCCTCACGAATCTCCAACGATTGCCAATCAATAATATGAACGATGTCTGACCCATACTTCCTTAACATAGAGACGTGAAAAACATTGTGGACGCCAGACAACTGAGGTGGCAAGGCAAGCCGATAGGCCACAGCGCCAACGCGCTTGGTGATCTCGAAAGGCCCTATAAATCTTGGGGCAAGCTTGCCCTTCACCCCAAATCGAACCATACCCTTCATGGGTGAGACCTTGAGATACACATGGTCCCTAACGGTAAACTCCAAGGGACAACGTTGACGGTCGGCAAAACTCTTCTGCCGGCTCTGAGCTGTGCGCATCCTCTGCTTGATGATATCGATAGCCTTTTACGTCTGCAGCACAAGCTCGGGACCTATGAGACGCCGCTCTCCAACCTTGGTCCAACAACTCGGAGATCTACACGGTCTACCATATAATGCCTCAAAAGGAGCCATGCCAATGGTCACTTGATAGCTGTTGTTGTATGCAAACTCAGCCAATCACAAGTGCTCATCCTAACTACCCGAGAAATCAATCACGCAGGCCCAAAGCATATCCTCAAGGATCTGTTCGACCCTCTCGGTCTGGCCATCGGTCTATGGATGATACGCTGTGCTAAGCTGCAAATCAGTACCCATCGCTCTCTAGAAGCTCCTCCAAAACTGAGATGTGAACCTTGAGTCTCAGTCTAAAATGATCAAGACAGGAACACCGTGCAGTCTCACGATCTCATCGATAAACATCTTGGCGACCCGATCCGTATGTTAAGTCTCACGAATCGCAATAAAATGTGCCGACTTTGTCAGACGGTCCATGACAACCCAGATAACATCATGACAGTACCGAGTTCTCGGCAAACCCATGACAAAATCGATAGATATGTGCTCCCAGTTCCACATCGGGACACTCAGCGGCTGCAACAGACCAGGGGGTCTCTGATGGTCAGCCTTGACACGCTGGCATATGTCACACTTGGCTACAAAATTGGCTATCTGGAGCTTCATTCCTGACCAAAAATACCGATACCTCATATCGCGATATATCTTCGTCGAGCCAGGGTGAATAGAGAACCGCGATCTATGTGCCTTGGTCATAAGATCTCAGTGCAACTTAGGAATGTCTGGGACACATAATCGGCCCCTGAAGTAAAGTCCACCATCAGAACCAATCTGCCAATCTGTCTGACTCTCAGATACTGCCTCTGCTCGGTACTCCTGTAACGACTCGTCTGTCTACTGAGCCTCGATCACCCTTGTGACAAGAGAGGGTTGAATCGACAGGCTCGATAGGTGAATGATAGAAGACTGTAGACCAAACTCTAAGTCATACTCGGCTACATCCTCGAGCATCCTCCACTCCCGAATCATCAAGTGTGCTACCAAGCCTCGTGGCTGACAGCTGAGGGCATCCGCCACTATGTTTGCCTTGCCTGAATAGTACTGGAGATCAAATTCATAGTCTTTTAAGAGCTCTATCCAACGCATCTAACTCATGTTCAGCCCTGACTGAGAGAATATATACTTCAAGCTCTTGTAGTCGGAGAAGAGCTCGAACCTCACCCCATAAACATAGTGCCTCCACACTTTCAGTGCGAAGACAATTGTCGCCAGCTCTAAATCATGCGTGGGGTAGTTTAGCTCATGAACCTTGAGCTGACGAGATGCATTAGCCATCGGCTTCCTGTGCTGCATCAGGACAGCACTCAAGCCAACTCGTGAAGTATCGGTAAGTATAACAAATCCATCACTCCCAGAGGGGAGAGTGAGGACAGGAGAGGACGTGAGGCAGTCCTTCAGCTCCATAAATGTATGCTCACAAGTGTCACTCCATACAAACTTGACACCCTTCCGGGTCAACCTAGTCAATGGGGTTGCAATATGAGAGAATCCCTCAATGAAACGTCGGTAGTAGCCCGCCAAACCAAGAAAACTATGGATCTCGGATGTGTTAATGGGCTGGACCCACTGATGCACGGCATCAATCTTTGAGGGGTCCACTGCGACACCCTGCCTCGTCACCATATGACCGAGGAACTTCACCTCCTCCTGCCAGAACTCACAATTCTCCAGCTTTGCTTAAAGCTGGTGTACACGGAGGGTCTCCAATGTAATCTCTAGATGCCGCTCATGCTCCTCACAGGTCCTCGAATATATCAAAATGTCGTCGATGAACAACATAACAAACTGGTCGAGATACGGGTGGAAGACCTCGTTCATCAGCTACATGAACACTGCGGGCGCATTGGTCAGTCCGAAGGACATGACCTGGAACTCAAAATGACCGTAACACGTCTTGAAGGCTGATCAAACAAATCATCAATCCTCGGGAGCGGGTACTTGTTCTTGATCGTGACCTTATTGAGCTCGCGGTAATCTACATAAAACCTTGTCGAACCATCCTTCTTCTTCACAAAGAGTACCGGTGCTCCCCACTGTGAACTGCTCTGACAGATAAAGCCTAACTCACACAGCTCGTCTAACTGCTTCTACAATTCCTGTAACTCCAACGGTGCCATACGATACGGAGCCTTCGAAATAGGTGCAGTACCGGGCATGAGATCAAGCTGAAACTCGGTGTGCCGGTGAGGTGGTAACCTCGGAATCTCCTAGAACACATCGGGAAAACCACAAACAACTGGTAGCTGGTCAATACTCAAAGTAGCTAGCTCCTCAATGGCACATGATAAGAGGCAAGAAAGCTGCTCTCCTCTAGGCTCAGCAACAAACTGGAACTCTGGCATGCCGGGTATATAGAACGTTACTGTTCTCACGAAGCGGTACAAATGGCGTAGTACTCAGCGAGCCGATCCATGCCCAGAATGACATCAAACTCGGACATTGGGAATATATATAAGTTAGTAGGTAAGAAGATATTCCCAACCAGAACGGGACAAGATGCCCAAAATTGGCCCAACAATGCAGTCTTCCCTAAGGGCGTCGATACTGACAAATCCTCACGGGCAGACTCCATCAGCAAACCGGTCGATCGGCAGAAATCATCGACCACAAAGGAATCCGCTGCACCAGAATCAAACAATACACCTGTAATGCATGAAGAAACAAGGAGAGTACCCTCAATGACCCATCCTGATGACTGAGGGTCCTGCCGTGCAGCATAAAATCTACCCTGAGCCTGCTGGGGAGGTGCAGGTCCCCTCTGAGGTCTCTACTAAAGCTGTGGCCGCTGTGAGGGCCTAATCTGCTGCCTCTGCTGCTGTGGGGGAGGCCCTGGAGACTGGTGTTGTGGTCGCTGCTTTGCTGCTGTGGTGGCACTCGTGGAGGTTGATGCGGTGTCCTCGGCTGCTATCGTTATGGATGGGGACACTCGTGCAGACGATGTCCTGTCCTCTACTGCACCCAAAGCAGGTACCTGTAAACAGTCCTGAAGGTGGTGCTAGGGGTACTGCTGGTGCTCAAAATGCTGGGCGGGTGGTGCGTCGCTGCTGTGAACGATGCTGCTGCTGTTAGGAACTGCTAGAGGGCACATTCCTCTTCTTATCTTCTCTCTGGTCACGAGCTCTCTGCAAACTAGACCAATCTGACTCGTAGATCTATGCCCTCTCTACAATCTGCTTGAACGTCGGAAGCATGTGTCCGATCACATGACTTCTGAGGGCAGGACGCAAACTGTTCTCAAAACAGCGGGCCTTCTGCCCCTCATCGTCAACAAGGTATGTCGTAAATCTTGATAGTGTGACGAAACGAGCCTCATACTGGGACACAGTCATGTCCCCCTGGACCAGAGTCTCAAACTCTAGTGCGCTCTACTGTCGCACATGCTC
The DNA here is from genome assembly GCA_030180095.1 of Magnolia changhungtana. Lineage (NCBI taxonomy): Eukaryota > Viridiplantae > Streptophyta > Magnoliopsida > Magnoliales > Magnoliaceae > Magnolia > Magnolia changhungtana. The sequence goes on along the minus strand of JASAUF010000502.1, from coordinate 8,338,792 downwards.
AGGAAAGAACTTCCGGTCAAACCGGTCCACAAAGTCCTCTCAGGTCCATACAAAATCGGCCGCTACCGATTGGGCTACAGATGCCCACCAATGCTGAGCCTCACCCTTGAGAAGAAACACGGCTAAGGTAACTCACTACTGGGTCGTACATCTCATGGTGTCGAATATATTCTCCACCTCGATGCACCATATCTCTGCAGCAGTAGGGTCTGGCTCACCCTGGAAACGCGGAGGATCATGCTGTCAGAAGTCTTGAGAAGGGCGCTCGCACGCTCCTGCTCGGCCTCAGCTGGTGTAACAGTGGGACACCCGCTCTGCGCCTGAAGAATGGCGGTCATCGCCTAAAGCATCTGCTGCACCTAGGTGGCTCTCACGTGTACGGTCGGATCCGCACCGGTCTCAGGTAAAGGAGTGGAATCCTCAGGTTAGAAAGCAGGAATATCTAGTGGTGGAGTGGGAGTCGCAGGTGGTAAAGCGGGAGTAGCAGGTAATGGAGTGGGAGTCGCAGGTGGTGGAGCGGGATTCACTCGAGTCGTTCTTCTAGCCATTACATCCTACAGAAAACAACAAGGGCCTATCAGCCTTGAGAATTCTCGAAGGCATAAACGTTAAGGGTCTATGTCAGAAAATTACTAAGTCATTCAGACTCGGAACCTATTAATTCTAGTGCATAACAGATATGTGATGTGATCTCAGGTATTCCCAAGTTATGCTTTGATACTAACTTCTGTCACGCCCCAAAGTCAGAAAATGGTCTCACAAAATTCTCAATCACCGAATCCGGTGCCGATAGCCTCCTTAGTATCCCATTCTCGGATCCTAGTGCCCATACGCCAGATTCCGATCCTGAGATCCTACAAGGGAGATTTTTAGTATGATTTTTTTTTGTAATGGAGCATAACCACAAGCATAACCAAGTCACAAAATAACATCATCACATATCTTCTATATCAATTTTTTTTTTAAGTACAATGCAGAAAGGGAAATAAGGATGATCAAAAGCTCCAAAAGAATCCGACACGCGCTCCGGCCTCAGCGCTGCTACCGTCCAACGCTACCTGCACGCAACAGTCGTGCATAAGCTTATAAAAGCTTAAAGGGTGGTGTAAGTGTGTGCACGAGGTAAGCGCCAAGTGTAGAATATCAGAGTAATGTGAAAATATGTGATAAGTCCATGAATGTTATCAGTTGTACCAAAGCTATGTAATGCAAGGCATAAATGTTATAGGCCATACCAAGACCATGCGATGCGAGGCCTATGTAGCCAAATATCATATGCGAGATACAATACAAGCATGTCAGTACTCATCAAGTACACATATTAGTACAGTTTCTCTCTAGATATTATCGGGGTCTAAAACACCTCGCACTGACTGCCTCCTCCCTAGCTGCACAGCCAAGCAAGTGGAATAGACCTCACTATCCGCCTGGACCAGTAGTCTGCCAATATCTACCAGGCTTATTGATAGCAGAGTCATTTGCGAGCTGGTCAAACTCAGCCTAGCTTATAGCCCCCTCACTCGGGCGGATAAGGCCACACCCCCTTCCAACCGACCACGACATAGTAGGAGATGCGACCTACTAGTATTCGGCACCCGGGCACTCATGTATCCACTAGGTCTAGACGTTGGAGCATCCCCTGGTACCAAAAAGGTTTTGAGACTTCACCTAAGGATATCCTAAGTGCCCATAGTGCTAGAACAAAGTATTTCCAGTATCCGATACGGCAATCCATGATGTGCTTGTGGAGCCATAACTCTGATGTCGCTAGGGTGTATAATGATCAAGTCACACGTATGCGAGATGCATGAGTCACACCGTCAGTCAGCTAGCAATCCTGCGCATACCACGCGATCATGTGGGGCACTCCATCTTATAAGGAGTCCCATAAATGTCTTAGCCCAATGACTTATGCTATGATCAAACATTCCTCATATCAAGCATACATATGATGCGTATGGGCATGAATCATGGAGATGTACTAAGCAGGTTACAAAGTGATGAACTATCGACAAGTATGGGCCTATCGATGGGCCCTAGGGAGAGTTATAATGCGGACATTTAACCACCAATACTCTTACAATGTGGACGTCAAACCAACATTGCTCCCAAGGCATGGCTCATCATCAAACATCATTACACAAACCATGGAGGAATCGCTCATTGTAATGGACCCTAAGGACATCCTGTTGGGCCTCGACCCATAGGCCTTAGATACATCAAATTGGCCGCATCATATGACCTTTTATAAATCAAGTGGGCCGCATCAAAGGGGCCTTATGTACATTGCAATGGCCATATCCCATGGGCCTTCAAATACATCAAATGGGCCTCGTAACATGGGCCTCGTATATGTACCAAGGTGGGCCTCAACAATGGCCACAATTACATCAATATGGGCCTCCTCATATGGGCCTTATGAATGCCAAGGTGGGCCTTAACAATGACCACCAATACATACATATATATATATATATATCATATCAAAGGATCAACCAATCCCCACTTCAAATAATAGTGGTGGACCCACTCGAACCATGGATCTGACTCATTCTTTAGCTCATGCAATGAAAATTAACTCTTAAATGGGATGGATGGTTTGGATGCACACTTGCATCATGGTGGGGTCCACACACCCGACACACCAATTAAATGGGCGGTTTATATATAACACAAACATCAAGGGTGGGGCTCACTGGTCGTACAGTAAAGGCCTGGACGGATGGGTCCCACCGTCCGCCTAGACGGTGGATAGAACATGTACATTTAAGGTGGGTTCCACTGTCCGCCTGGACGGTGTGAATGAAACAAATACATCACTGGTGTGTCCACGTGGGGCCCACTATAATGTTTATCTTTCATCCAAACTGTTGGTAAGGTCAAACAAACCCATGTGAAGAGGAAAAACAAATTTCATATCAATCCAAGACTTCTGGAACACCCAAAAAGGGTTTCAAAGGCAGACATTCAATTACACTGTTTCTTATGATGTGGGCCACCCAAGTTCCAGACGGGGCTGGTTTTTGGAGGGAGCCCACTTCAAGAAGGGGCCCACCACATGAACTGCGTGGATGACAACACACATCATGGTGGGGCCCACAGTAGGGGACCCGTGGGTCCCTGCTCATTCACGCCGCTGCCGGCCGAACACAGCACTCGCCATCGCTTCTCCGACAACAAAGAGCGGCAAGCCGATCGGTGTCAAGTTGTGTGTGTATATATATATATATATATATATATATATATATTCAGAAATCATGTAATTTCATGGTTTTTCCCGTGTGCGGCCTGTATCAAGTGAATCCACCCCAGCCACTGACTCCCATGGCTCAAGACAAGCCAAACAAGCCTACTATCCAGTATGTTTTGACATATAAAACTATCAGGTGGCTTTTCAATGGTAAAAATCACAGTTTATTATGCTATGGACTACCGGAGATTCAGATCTGCTTCATTTTCTAGCTCAACGCCTAAAATGTTCAGGAGAATGGGTTGTATGGCATGGATTAAACCAATTCACCAAGGTGGGGGGCTATGTAAGTGGGCCACCCCATAAGCTTGGAAAGAGCTAATATTTGTGTTTTCCAAATTCACGTCCAGCGTCCAGGGACGCTGGACGGTTGGACATAGCACATACATTTGAGGTGGGCTTGCTTAGGTGGGCCACCATATGGAGGGTAGTGTGGGTAAAATACATATAAAGTGGGCCCCATTTATAGATGGATTGGATATAATACATGCCTCATGGTGGGGTCCATCCGAGTGGGCCACACAATCACACTAACATCACATGAAAAGAAGAATAAAAGGAAAGAGAGGGAGAGAGAGAGAGATACACGTGTGATGGAGGGACCCCGACACTATGGGCCCTCCATTGCAATCAATCATACATCGAGTGGGTCCCAATACATGTGGGTCCATTAAATCACAATCCAACGGTAGAGATTCCTTCTCCACTAAAATGGAAGGTTTAGATGACCCCTTCTCATGTAAGGAAATTAAACATCATGATGGGGTCCATGGAGAATGGCCCCATCATGGTATGATCATGTAAATCAAGTTGGGTCATCGGCCACACCTAGGGTCCAAAGTGAGATCTTTACTATTGATCGGTAGGCCTCACTTGACCATCATAAAAACACAAAGATCTAGCCTATAGAAGCACCCACCGCCAATCTTCTTGGTCCATTAGAAAGCCGACCTCCTTATGCTTCACTCTGATGGAGAGGATGAGAAATGAAGGGCTAAGATGATAGATTTTTGTGATGGAAAAGGTGGGCCACATAACTCACTTTTCTATCATGGAAGAGCTTGGACGTGAGCTCATTTGGTGCTTGGAAAATGTGAAGAGAAAGAGAGAGGTTGTAAGGAGAGGTGATGGGAGATGGGTGATGGATGTGAGTGATGGATGAGGTGATGGATTGGTTGACTTTGGTGGTTACTTTACTTGTGGAGAAAGGAAGCATGGGGGTGCTTTGTACTTGACATGAGGGGTGATTGATGGGATTGATTGATTGATGAATGTGATATGCTGTAGAAATTCTCTTGGGATTTGTAACGCGCGGTGTTTTCCTCGAACTGAATGCAGGTCCACATCTCTCGGCCAGGGTATCGGGTCGGTGTGTGAGTCGCGGCGTTGGAACCGCGACGATGGTGCGGTCGTAATGGTACAAGTGTCGAATTAAGCCAGTTTGAATTTACAGGATACGACTTAGGGTCATGCACAAACGTCGATTATCGGTCACCGGTTGCCAGAATTTGACTGAGAGGATCGCAGGAGTCGACAGAATAGTATAGACTAGGATACGGGTTTTACAACACACTTGATTAATGACCTTCAATAATACCACTTAGAAAATGATAGGTTGGAAAGAATCAATTCATTTCTCAAATCTGAATCAGTGAAACTAAACAAACAGATTGAATTATTGAAAGATGAAAACATGCATATTAAGAATGAAAATCACACACTTATTTTTTATGCAGAAAAATCTAAAAAATCTGTTGAGCTTAGTTACAAAATTTTCCAAAGTAGTGAAAAACTAGAAAAACTCTTAGGGATGGGGAGACCACAAAAAGACAAGAGAGGATTGGGATATGAAAATTTCAAAGCAAGTCCCACTTCTGCAACACCAATGATTAAGAAAACTGCTGCATCAGGAAGTAATACAAGGGCTACTCCTATTTGTCACTTATGTGGAGACTCAGGCCACCATAAATTTGAATTCCTTACCTTTGACAGGACTCAACTCGATTCTAGTTTGAACTTTACTAGTAAATATAAACCAACCGGAAGAACAATGGAGAATGTCAAGAGTCCGCCAAGGTTCATGCCAAGAGGTAAGAAACATCCGTCTCCACCTAGAATGATAAAGAGAATGGAGGATCCATTAAGTCAAGTGGCTCAACTAAATCAGAAAACAAAGGAATTAATGAAACAAGGAAATGTGATTCAGTTACCCAACATGCCCAGACAAGCCCATAGTGAAGTAAAAATAACTTCTCCAGGAAAAACTGCCATAAAATGGGTAGCGAAAAATAAGAAAAATTACCTTGTAACTCATTCCTCTTTAAAAACAGGCAATAGTGCTAAATAGTACCTTGATAGCGGGTGCTTAAGATACGTAACTGGTGACAAATCCCTTGTCTTAAATTATTCAAATCTTGATGATGGGGTGGTAACCTTTAGAGATGCAAGCACTGCTAAGGTAATGGGGCAAGGAACTATAGTCGGATTGAAAATGCTAAAAAATGAGAGTGCTCTTTGCGTAGAAGGGTTGACACACAATCTTCTAAGCATCTCTCAAATATGTGACAACAAGCATGTGGTGATAGTCTCCAAACAACAGTGCAAGATCTCGGACCTATCAGGAAAATCAATTATGAAGGGTCTTCGCACTAGTGACCAATGTTATGTCGTTAAAGGCAATAAAAAGAATGATCCATCTACCTAATATCACGTGAGAATAGAGAATAAGTCCAGGTCACGGCATTTAGGCCTGGACGTGTGTGTGAAATGATGCACTTTTGTGGTTATCATGGTATATCTGAGGTTTCTATACCTCAAGAAATTCTTTTTGAATATGAACATAGCAAATGTTTATAATTTTAGGTCTCTCAATATTTTGTACAAATTTTGCCGTGTGTACAAGCTATAAAGGAAATATTTTATGATATGCATCTCTGAGAGTTTATCGAAGTACTCAGATCAATGCCACAATTTTCAATTCGATGAGTCAGTCAATGAATCGAATGACTCCTTGATGACATCAATCAAAGTTCGATGTCATTGAAGATCTCTCAGAATTAGAAGCGTCACACATGGTAATCTGATATTGCCCATGGATGGGCAAAATGAATGGATTTTTTTTTTTTTTGGGGTAAATGTGCCCATGGATGGGCTAGATGATTTTTTTTTAATGAGTTTCATGTCTTGAAATTAAGTTGTGAGTGGTGATATTTCTAGGCTTGAAATTAAGTTGTCTATGAGAATGAATCATGTCTGCAGGATGCTAAACATTGCATATTTTATGCCCGTCTGGATTGAATGCTGAATGATTATAGAATGGTAATTACTTTTTTAGTTATTCTTGTGGTAGGGTGTAATTCCGATTGTTAAATGATGAATTCAATGCTCTATTTCAAATGCATATGTGCTTATTATGTCTCTTATGGAATACTGTATACTCTGATATTATATTATGTATTTTAAAAATATGGTTTCATATTATAGAGTGAAGTCTTTCGCCTTTATGTTATGAGGCTTCCCTACATTGCCCTCCTATTGTCTTAATTCTCTCAGTATTTTCAAATTCAACTTCAGTCAATACATTTGTGATTGGTATATTCTAACCTTTGCCAATTACTGACAAAAAGGGGGAGAACAAATCCCACCATGGAGAAAATTGTGTGTATCTATGTATGTATAGTGGTTCTAGTATTAAGGGGAGCAGTTGCAAGAAGATAGGGGGAGTAGTTACTACTGAATGTTACAATCTTGTGTGTGAACTCAAATAACATATTTGTAAAATTGTGTAAAGTTCTTGTACACACAATTTAGGGTGTTGGTTTAGATGTTGTTCTAAGATTCAAGGTGTTTTGTCACGTAATTGACAAAGGAAGAGATTGAAAGTGCCCTGGTTTATCAATTAGCATGAGTGTTAAGTCAATAAGACAAGTGAGCCTCACAGGAAGATCATTCAAGCGTCTACCTCAACTGGAAGTGGCTTCAGATCTCTACAAAGGTAAACTTAGCCTCACATCCCACCTCCCAAAATACCAAGTATATAAAACCTTTAAAATGGTCAGAACAACATAAGGTTTAAGGTGTGAAAACTGTTTTACATAATCAGGAAAATCTCTAAGTTTTCAACCTTTGTCGATTTATCGATAGTGCTTCTATGAAATCGGACTTTGTTATCGATGTCCTTAAAACTCACTCGATGTTATCAAAATGAGCACTTCAGATGTCCAGCAAGCAAAATGAATCTTGGGCTGAATTCTCGATGAATCGATGACAGGATCAATATGATCGACTTTCGAATCTCGAGTTCATCGAAACGGCTAGATAAAATTGACATCTAGTAGTTCGTGTCCAGTAAGCAGTTAAGGAAAATCATGTGATTTTCGATGACTCGAAGAGAGCCTTGATATCTTCAAATTTTAAATCTCAATGATATCGATGGACCTTCGATGATATCAGATTGGGACACAAATCTGTCCAGCAAGCTTTTAGGTAAATTCTTTTAAATGTTCGAGGTATTGAGAATCACTCGATGATATCGATATTTAAAGGTCGATCATATCGAGACCAGGTCGATGTCATCGAATTGGGACACAAAACTGTCCCATGAGTTTATAGGAAAATTCCTTAAAAAAATTGATGAATCGAAATTGGTATCGATATCATCGATATTCAAAACCAAATGATATCTAGGAATGCTCGATCATTTCGATGCCTATTTAGTTCCAAAGGCAAGTCTGCTCTCATGTTTTTAAATGTTGAGGAATCAAACTATGGGTCGATGAAATCGGAGTTTGAAATCCGATGACATCGAAGCATGTTTGATATCACCGATTAGTTGGCAAAAAGGTTCAAAAGTGTTTGACAGATTGAGTTTGTGTCATCGAGTGGCCGTTTGACGTTATCGAGAGTATACGCTCGAGGATATTGAAGCCTACTCGATGATATTAAACTCTGTAAAAAAATATGACTGTTTTATTTCCATTGGAACGTTTTGCCTATTTAATGAGAGCTTGCCGTAAGTTATTTTCAGAGAAAATAGATTGAGCTTTTGAGTGTTTAATTCAGATCACCTACCCTAAGCCTTTTTCTCTCAAGGGAGTTCATTCCTTAATCCACTCTCATCATTGATATTCAATAGAGTGGATTGGTGAATGAACTTCCGCATTTAAGGATCCTTCAGCTACCACCTTAATGACAAATCATTGAGTTGAGATTCCTTGAATGCATAGATCGTGGTATTACTCTGTCACTCCAATGATTAATCATTTAATAGACTAATTACCAACATAACCTTGACCCAACCTGTAAGGCCCGTATCTAGACCGTACCGTTTTGTAGGCTTCCGCGGTCCTCCCAGTCGAATTCTGGCAACCCGCAACCTGTATCCGACAATTGCACGTGAACCTAAGTCGAATCCTGTATATCGGAGTCAGCTCGACACAAAACTTGTACCCTAGCGACCATGCCATCGCCACGGTTCCAACGTCGTATCTTGCTCACCAATGCAATACCTAGGCCAGGAGATGTGGGCCCCCGAATATTTTGAAGAAATGTCCCATGTTGCGAATTCCAAGAGAATCTCTATGACCCGTCACATCAATCAATCAAGTACATATCACTTCACAAGTCAAGTACACCACCTATGCCCCATGCCACCTCACCCCTCGCAAGTCAACTCTCTCTCTCCCCACCCATCCGTCTTTTACCTAAAATTCAACTAAACCCATACCTTTCCATCCCCTTTCTTACAACACCCATTCTACCCATCCCTTATCATCCCATCACTTCTCTCTCTCTCTCTCTCTCTCTCATTCTCTAATAATCTCCCAATCTCCAAAGAGAGCGTCCAACGTCCAAGCCTAGCCCACTTCTCTACCACCCAATCTCTCATCTCCACCATCCTCCATCAAAGAGCAAGCCAAGGAGCCTAGGAGTCCAAGGTGAAATTAGCAGTGAAGACCGCTTGAGTTAAAGAAGGGATATGCCAATATGTCCTAGAGGGGGGTGAATAGGACTTTTTAAAGTTTTTATGATTTATTTAAAATCCTATCACACTAATCATAACAACAGACATATATTAGGATTACTCAAAAATAAGTCTACTGGCTTCCAAGCCCAATAGAGGATCCAATCGCAAACTATGAAAGAAGTAAATAGTGTACAACCTAGTTTATGATGGATAAGACTATGTAAGTGTGTGAGGTGTGATCTCAGATATATGGATATGAAAGCATTGACATAGAACACACACATAGAAGAATAGCAATTGCAAACACTGTCAATTTTATAGTGATTCAACTACTTGTCTACTCCACTCCTGGCCTCTGCACTCAACCCTTGAGTGTACTGGATTTGACTAAGGAGGTTTCCCAGGGTTCATCTCAAACCTAAGGTTTTAAATCAGGTTCACCTTCAACCTTTACACGAAGGTTTCTACTCGGTTCACCTCTAACTCTGGAGTATTACTGGTTCACTCCTAACCAGATGTTTATGCTCTCCATAGAGCAAGGGTCCATATAACACACCCGGGAGTTTTACTGGTTCACTCCTAACCAGATGTTTATGCTCTCCATAGAGCAAGGGTCCACACAACGCACCCACTATGTACACTCCCACCGGAGGCCTCCTTGAGGACTTCAAAGGGTGAAAACCACTTAAGACCCAATCCTAGAAAGGAATGATCACAAGTGTCCTCTGGACTCTAGGTACTTACAGATAAGTTGATGAGTCCCATTCAGCACAATGCCGAAGATCTCCTCCTTCTTGTTGACGAAGAGTCTTATCCTCCCTTGATCCATAACACAAGATAATATACCAATACTAGGCTTCGGGTTGGGTCAAGGTGAAGTTGGATTCCTACTCTCAAAATATTTTCCTATCAGGAATGTAGAGCGATTCCAATCTTATGCATTCAAGGCATCCCAGCTTAATGATTTGCCATCAAGGTAGTAGCTGGAGGATCCTTGAATGTGAAAGTTCATTCCCCAATCCACTCTATTGAATGTCAATGGTGAGGGTGGATTGATGGATGAACTCCCTTGAGAGAAAGGGCTTTAGATATATTATATAAGTTGAAACACTCAAAAAGCTCTCTCTTCTTTCTCTCACAGCAACAAAAGACAAGTCCTCTATATATAGGTAAAAAGTTCCAACAGATATAAAACGGTCACATTTATGACAGAGTTCGATATCATTGAGTAAGTTCAATATCATCGAGCGTATACTCTCTATAACATCGATGGTCTGCTCGATGACTCGGACTCAATGTCATACGCTTTTGAAACTCTTTGTCAATCAGTCGATGAATCGAAACTATTGTCGATGTCATCAGATTTCGAACTTTGATTCCATCGATGATAGGTTCGATTAATCGACACTTGAAAAATGAGAGAGACTTGACTTAGAGATATTTCAGGTTTTCATGAATGATCGGGGGAACCGTCGAGATCATCGGAATTTGAATGTCGATGATATCGAGATCAGAGTCGATGCATCGATAAATCCAGCGGATTTGTCTTTAAGTTTGCTGGATGATTTGTGTCCTTATTCGATGCAATCGACCTGGTGCCGATATCATCGATATTTGAATATTGATTCTATCGAAGGGCCCCCGATCATGGTTAAAAACAACCTGAAATATTTGCTGTAAGAAATGTGCACCCACTATCAATATCATCGATGGACCTCCGATCTTATCGATATTTGAATTTAGATCATATCAGACGGTCATCGATATATCAAAGGGATTTGAGATTTTCATTATAAAATAAGGGCGTTGGAAAACTGTCTGTCAATCTTATCGAGCCACTCTCGATGGACTCGAGATTTGAATATCGATAATATCGATAGATGTATCGATACATCGATAATTCGTCCAGATATGTTGTGAAGTTGCTGGACATATTTAGTGCTTTTATCGATGATATCGATAGGTGTATCGATACATCGATAAATCCGTCCAAATGAATATTTAGTTGCTGGACATTTTTGGTCCTCTCATCGATAATATTGTTAAGGTATCGAGGATATCGATAGTGCAGGTCGATCATATCGAGAGTGTATCGATAAAATCAGCAAGGCGAGAAAAACTTACAGATTTTCCTATTTGCAAAAAGTTTTCTCACCTTAAAAACTCTAAGATGTCTATCTTATTTTAAGGGTTTTAATCATCTAGTGTTTTGGGACATGGGATGTGAGGCTATGATTTACATATGGCGAGCTTCCACACATCCGGATGAGGCAGACGCTTGAATTGTTCTTCTTATCGAGTTTTGTAGATAGTCTGACCTACCATTCACGTAACTTGACAAACCAAGGCACTAGCAGGTGCACTTTCAATCTCCCCCTTTGTCAATTACGTGACAAAATACCCAAAACACCATAGGATACTTCTAGATAAATACACCCTAAATTGTGTGTACATGCTTTTACAAAATTTTACAATTTTTCTATCCCATGTACACAACCAGTAGTATCTAATCCTCCTTACATCAAAACTCCCCCTATCTTGGTGCAGCTGCTCCCCCTGACACCTGCAACAACATACATAGTTTTCAATTTGGGGTGTTTGAGGTGTTCTCCCCCTTTTTGTCAGTCATTGACAAAGGTATAGCAAGTGATATTGACTGAAGATTAATAAGAGAACCCATTAGGTAGAAGCAGAACATTGATGTATAGAAGTTAACTTAATTTGATCAATCATCAATTTCAGAATTCATGAATGCATATTAGATATGATATAGCCGTTATATAGCAGTGAAAAATATTCATTAAGGACATCACATGTATTCCAGAACTTGATAAACCAAGGGAGCTTAAAAACATAAATATGGCATTAAAGATATGAGTTCTACACAGTCATATTCAAAATGAAACCACAGTTATCTAATTATCCAAAATAGACTGCCCAAGATTGGTAGCAAATTATCAGTTATCCTAGTAAAAACTCCAAGCTAAAAACTTGTATTTAATTACAGCAACCAGCTTCTACCCTCTACGCGAGTCACCACATGTGAGTAAATCAACTACTTGCTGATTTGTTTGTTGGAGAGAATCGACTTTTTCTTCAATCACGGTGAGACGTCTCTCACAATTGTGAAGTCGCTCCTCCATGCTCGCCATACCGTTCAGAAGGTGATGTTTAAGATGATGAGTTTGGCAATTTGTGATCGACTCTGGACTCAGCAATGGCGTTCAGTTAGATCCCCATGGATATGACGGAGGAGCATATGGAGTAGCCGACTGTAGGGGAGCACTGTTCTCAGGAAGAACTGAAGGAAGACAGAGTTGTTGTACCACATGAGCTGAGTCACTGTCTAACCACTTATCTGGATAGACTCTATCAGATGAGGCAGGTATACCAACATGATGAGCTAATTTACAGATGAGTACAAGAAAAGCTAGTGTATCCTGATGATTTCCTTGAATGACCCGAATTAGCTGTTTAAGAAGAAGTGTTGGAAGACACACCTGAACTTCCTGATATATATCGTACAACACATTTAACACAAAAGGAGACAGATGATTACCATTCACATCACACAGATAGACATTGGACCCAAAGATGATATGAAGAATTTTAAAAGTGGGTCCAAGATGATTAATATGAAGGGAATTATCATCGTTCCGAGAAATAGTAGTTCCCTGACATAGTACTCGAGTTATCTCGCCCCACACATAAAGACCATTTAGATTTCGATTGGTAACAGGAGTGAGAGTAATTGGAGATCTAAAAGGTGACTCAAGGTGATGGGACTGATGTGCTTGGAGTAATGCAATAATTCTACTTGAACACAGGGTGGATCATCATAAATAACATGACTTTTACTGAGGAAGTCATGGACCACTCCAATTTGATAAGTACCACCAAGATTCAGAATATTTTGTCATCCTATTACTTCTAGAAAAAGCTCGACATCAAAAGACTCGATGGCATTGTTGAGAACCAGACGTTCAACGACAGTATCTGGATGTCTCACTAATGAAGTGAGTTATTGCATACTAGGTTGTTTTCCTTTCCCTCTTGAAGACTGAGAAAGGGACTTACCTTTCCCTTTGTTCATGATGTTTTAGTATAAGAGACGAGTAAAGGTAAGGGAGGTCAACCAAGAGAATGGAAAGTACCTGACCGAAAGTGAGATTAAACTCTGGAGAGGAAGGGATGGAAGGATAATACCCGTTTCTTTTGAAGCTTCTGGGACCCGTTGATGATCTTCTGGCCGAGGATTCGAGCAGAGAGCAAAATAGAAAAATTTTTAGAGAAATAAAATTCTTTCACTCGATCGCCTTTTATCGGCCAGGAGTCTTCGATTTTATCGAACTTACTTTCGATTATATCGATGATCCACACCCGAAGTTATCGGCAATTGCTTCATTTAATAGTCTCAATCTGTGACTTTCCACATTCTGAAGAGACGTCGATGATATCAACCCATGATCGATTAATCAGAAATGACAGATCGATAGGAATGAAGAGGAATATTTTTCTTTTTCGACCCTTCAAGTATATCAATAACATATTCAGCAAAATTATATACAATTACTGTACATAAAAAATTATAAACATTTACATGTTTATTTACAAAAGATTGAGGTGAGAAACCTTAGATATATCATTTGACGCTCAATAAAATTTCTCTGCTCAGTATTTCTAGGCATCAGTCCTTTCTATGCCTCTGATGATGTAGCAGTGGTTGTTTGTGCGATGACCCTTAATTACTGATTTTCCTGATTGATCTAGGATATCGCATTCTTCTTTGTTAAATTTGACCACATGCCCCTTATCACTGATTTGAGAGATGCTTAACTTATTATGTGCTAGTCCTTTTATGCAAAAAGTATTCTCATTTTTGAGCAAATCAATTCCTCTTATCATTTCTCGTCCAATTACATTGGTAGTGGCTCCATCTCCATAGGTGACTATCCCTTTATGAAGATTTTTATAGTTGGAGAGAAGGGATTTGTCACCTGTGACATGTCTTGAGCAACCACTGTCAAGGTACCATTTGGCCTCATTGCTTGGTAGACGATCTGAATGTGTAACAAGGCAATTTGACTTTTCCTTAATCATCCACTTTGTGATAGGAGTTTTACTTGTAGTAGATTTGTTCATCTTATCCGATTTGTCCACATGATTTAATGATTCATTCATCTTGTCAACTAGCTCGAGTGGTGATGATTGCATATTTCTTTTGTTCAGCTCATAAACTGACTCACCATTTTTGTGACGAGCTGGGATAGGTTTGATGTTACTACTAGAGGCAACAAATTTTCTAAAAGGTTGTGCATCGTATTTAGTTTTTATTCTATCCTTTCCATAACCTAATCCCTTTTTGTCCTCCCCACATTTTCCCATGCCTAACAGTTTTTCTAATTTCTCACCACTTTGAGAAAATTTGCAGTTTAACTTGGCCATTTTTTCTGGATTCATCTAATTCAGCTTGAAGTGTATGATTTTCATTTTGAAGAATCATGTTTTTCTCATTTAATGTTTTAATTTGTTTAGTTAATCTTTCAGATTTAGATTTAAGAGAAATGTTGATTCTTTCAAGTTTATCATTATCTGAATGATATTGCTGCAAATCATTAATCAGATGAGTATTGATATCTAACGTTTTGTCTAGATCTAGTTGCAGCAATTCCTTTTTGTTCTCAACTATTCCAAGTCTTTTGACAATATTGACGCTATGAGTGTAAGTTGATTGTAAGTGTCTTATAATTCATCTTGTTCTCTTTCTTCCTCTTCTTCAATTTCCACATTATCGGATGAAGATGATTTCATGGCTAGCTGTTCTTTCTCATTCTCTGATTTGGTGGGAGTGATTGAAACAGTGGAGACCATAAGTATTTTCAATGATTTCTGATCTCCATTGCTTTCTGAGTCACTGGATTCTGAATTTGACTCAT
The DNA here is from genome assembly GCA_030180095.1 of Magnolia changhungtana. Classification (NCBI taxonomy): domain Eukaryota; kingdom Viridiplantae; phylum Streptophyta; class Magnoliopsida; order Magnoliales; family Magnoliaceae; genus Magnolia; species Magnolia changhungtana. The sequence continues at coordinate 8,323,641 of JASAUF010000502.1, read as the reverse complement.
CTGTATCATCCCACGTGGTAGCCATGGCCTTACCGTTGGTTTTTCTATTTGGGCATTCGGTAGATAGGTGTCCATACTCTTGACAAGCATAACATTGTGGATCTTTGGTCCTTTTACCAAATTTGCCTGTAGAAGGTTTGTTGTTCACCTCTCTTCCTCTAGAAAGATGGCGGCGATTCTTATGAAAGAATCTTATGAATTTTTGTGCCAGCAAAGCCTCTTCCTCATCTTCATCTTCTTTTTCACTCGCACTGTCCTCATGAATTATTTTCTTTGAGATTTTTAGGATAGTGTTTTTGGATTTTTGGGGTTGTGTGAAGTGTAGTTCAAAAGTTTGTAGGAAACCTACCAGTTTTTCTACTTTCATTTCATCTATGTTCCTACACTTCTCAATTGTTGTTACCTTGGGATTGAATCGTTCTGGTAGGGATCTTAGAATTTTCCTACAAATTTTCGGTACTGGAACTTTCTCTCCCAATCCACCCATGGAGTTGCAGATAATATTCAACTTGGTGAAAAACTCCATAAACGTCTCATGCTCTTCTATTTTGAGACTTTTGAACTGTGTAGTCAGGAGTTGAAGTTTGGATCGCTTCACAGTGCTTGTGCCTTCATGGGTTGTTTCCAATAAATCCCATGCTTCCTTGGATGTCCCACACATACTTATCTGATTGAATATATCTTGGGACACGACACAGTAGATAGCATTCATAGCCTTGGATTCAGATGTTTACCTTTCTTTGTTGAATGCTGTCCACTTTTCTTTGGATTTGGGCTTTGTGATTGTTGTGCCACTGTCAAGTATAATTTGTTCAGTTGGTGGCACATATCCGCTTTCAACTATATCTCAAACGTCATGATCCAAAGATCTTAGAAAGTAGTGCATCCTAGCCTTCCAGTATGCATAGTTTGAGTTGTCAAATACTGCAGGTCTAGTGACTGATGAGGCCTCTCCTTTTGCCATATTCCCAACTTCAGCTAAGATCACTCTCTAGGCAGTGAAACCCTTAAAGAGAGACCTGCTCTGATACCAATTGAAATTAGCGGTAAAGACCACTTGAGTTGAAGAAGGGATATGCCAATATGCCCTAGAGGGGGGTGAATAAGATTTTTTAAAGTTTTTGTGATTTATTTAAAATCCTATCACACTAATCCAAACAACAGACATATATTAGGATTACTCAAAAATAAGTCTATTGGCTTCCAAGCCCAGTAGAGTATCCAATCACAAATTATGAAAGAAGTAAATAGTGTACAACCCAGTTTATGATGGATATAACTGTGTAAGTGTGTGAGGTGTGATCTCAGATATATGGATATGAAAGCATTGACATAGAACACAAACATAGAAGAATAGTAATCATAAACACAGTCATTTTTATAGTGGTTCGACTACTTATCTACTCTACTCCTGGCTGCCGCACTCAACCCCTGAGTGTACCAGATTTCACTAAGGAGGTTTCCCAGGGTTCACCTCAAACCTAAGGTTTTAAATCAGGTTCACCTTCAACCTTTACACGGAGGTTTCTACTCGGTTCACCTCTAACCCTGGGGTTTTACTTGTTCACTCCTAACCAGATGTTTATGCTCTCCATAAAGCAAGGGTCCACACAACGTGCCTGAGAATTTTACTAGTTCACTCCTAACCAAATGTTTATGCTCTCCATAGAGCAAGGGGCCACACAACGTACCCACTATGTACACTCCTGCCAGAGGCCTCCTTGAGGACTTCAAAGGGTGAGAACCACTTAAGACCCAATCCTAGAAAGGAATGATCACAAGTGTCCTCTGGACTCTAGGTACTTACAGATAAGTCAATGAGTCCCATTCAGCACAATGCTGAAGATCTCCTCCTTGTTGACAAAGAGTCTTCTGCTCCCTTGATCCGCAACACAAGATAATATACCTATACTAGGCTTCGGGTTGAGTCAAGGTGAAGATGAAATCCTACTCTCAAAATATTTTCCTATCAAGAATGTAGAGCGATTCTAATCTTATGCATTCAAGGCATCTCAGCTTAATGATTTGCCATTAAGGTAGTAGCTGGAGGATCCTTGAATGCAGAAGTTCATTCCCCAATCCACTCTATTGAATGTCAATGGTGAGGATGGATTGGAGGATGAACTCCCTTGAGAGAAAGGGCTTTAGATATAGGATATAAGTTGAAGCACTCAAAAGCTCTCTCTTCTTTCTCTCACAACAATAAAAGACAAGTCCTCTATATATAGACAAAAAGTTCCATCGGATATAAAATGGTCACATTTATGACAGGGTTCGATATCATCGAGCATATACTCTGGATAACATCGTTGGTCTGCTCGATGACGCGGACTCAATGTCATACGCTTTTGAAACTCTTTGCCAATAGGTCGATGAATCGAAGCTATTGTCGATGTCATCGAATTTCGAACTCTGATTCCATCGATGATAGGTTCAATTAATCGACACTTGAAAAATGAGAGAGACTTGACTTATAGATATTTCAGGTTTTCGTGAATGATTGAGGGAGCCGTCGAGATCTTCAGAATTTGAATGTTGATAATATCGAGATCAGAGTCGATGCATCGATAAATCCAGCAGATTTGTCTTTAAGCTTGCGGGACGATTTGTGTCCTTGTTCGATGCAATCGACCTGGTGCCGATATCATCGATATTTGAACATCGATTCTATCAAAGGGCCTCCGATCATAGTTAAAAACAACTTGAAATATCTGCTGTAAGAAATGCTCGCCCACTATCGATATCAACGATGGACCTTCAATCTTATCAATATTTGAATTTAGATCATATCGGATGGTCATCGATATATCGAAGAAATTTGAGATTTTCATTAAAAAATAGGGGCGCCGGAAAACTGTCTGTCGATCTTATCGAGCCACTCTCGATGGACTCGAGATTTGAATATCGATGATATCGATAGATGTATCGATATATCGATAATTTGTCCAAATATGTTGTGAAGTTGCTGGACATATTTAGTGCTTTTATCGATGATATCGATGGGTGTATCGATACATCAATAAATCCGTCTAGATGAATATTTAGTTGCTAGACATTTTTGGTCCTCTTATCAATAATATCGTTAAGGTATCGAGGACATCGATAGTGCAGGCCGATCATATCGAGGGTGTATCGATAAAATCAACAAGGCGAGAAAAACTTACAAATTTTCCCATTTGCAAAAAGTCTTCTCACCTTAAAAACCCTAAGATGTCTATCTTGTTTTAAGGGTTTTAATCACCTAGTGTTTTGGGACATGGGATGTGAGGCTATGATTTACCTATGGCGAACTTCCACACATTCGGATGAGGCAGACGCTTGAATTGTTCTTCTTATCGAGCTTTGTAGACAGTCTGACCTACTATTCATGTAACTTGACAAACCAGGGCACTAGCAGGTGCACTTTCACAAGGAGCCAAGAAGAAGGCTGATCGGTGGGTGATCTTGGTATTTTCACCATTGATTTTTATTTGAGGGCCCACTTGTGGTAGGACCCATTTGATGTACATGTTGTAAACGGAGAGGAGCTCATAGTGGCAGAGCTCCTCCCTCGCACACACACCGACCCTCTATCTCTTTCTCACTCTCCCTCCCTCTCTCTCTCCCTTTTTTGTGACAGTGTGTGGTGTGACCCACTTGATCCAGCAGCCCGTGGGGCCACCTTGCTGACATCCAGCCAGCCCAAATGAAGGGAGAACATAAATATCACCTTTATTCAAAATCTGGTGGGTCCCACACGTGTGGACCCACCCCATGCACACGTTATATCTGGACCGTCCATCTGCTGAACGGCCAATAGGTATTTACGTCAGCAAATTCTGTGGGCCCCATCATGAAATGTGTGTTAGATCTAAGCCGTCCGTCTGTCTTTAGGACGGTGGGGCCCATGGTTGATTAACATCAGCAAGCTTGGCAGGCCAGCTTGATGTATGCATTTTATTCAAACGATCCACCCATTTGGAGTCGTGGGCTCACCCCACACGTGTGACACATGTGGAGGGTGGGACCCACCTTGGTGTATGTATTTTAATTCCACACTGTCCGTCCAGCGTCCAGGGTCTAGACGTTGGACCCTTTTTAAAAATAATATATATATATATATAGAGAGAGAGAGAGAGGGAAGTGGGGTGGCCCACCTACGTGGGATCCACTTTTGGACGGTACTGGATGGGCCGCACCAGATGTTTGGGTCTTATCCACACTGTCTAACAATCTGGATGGGTGGGACCCACCTACTTTGATGTATGTGTTACATCGAAACCGTCCGTCCCATTTGGCGAGCACATCTTAGGCTTGAGACTAAAAATGAAGCAGATTCACATCTCTGGTGGGCCACGTACGTGGACCGCACCCCTGATGTATGTGTTACATCCAAACCGTCCATCCATTTAGTGAACTCGTCCTAAGGCCTGTCAAGAAAAATAAGTCATATCTGCTATTATGTGGTCCACACTACCAAAGCAGCGGGGGTTTGAACGTTTACCATTGAAAGCCCTTTAGGTCACAGGAGTTTTGGACCAATATGATATTTGTTTTTCCGTTGGTTCAGGTCTTTGTGACCTTATTAACAAACTGGATGAAAAATAAACGTTGTGGTGGCCCTATAAGATTTTAATAGTGAAATTCATTATCTCTGTTGCTATTTACGATGATCTTACAATCATTATCATCACTGTCATTTGTGGTATGGTCCTGATGATCTTTCAATCATCATTTCTGCTGTTATTTGTGGTATGGTCCAGATGATCTTTCGATATGATTCATTTTGGGTAATGCCCTATAATAATCTCAAAAAAATATATAGTTTGTGGGCCCCACCTTGATGTAATGTGCATGAGGTCCATTATGATGTGTTGGAGGCCCATGGGACGTGGATCATTTGATGTATATGAGGCCCAAGTAGTGCGGCTCACTTGTTGTATTTACAGACCAATTGGTGAGGGCCAATATGATGTATTTGGGGCCCATTTGATGAGGCCCGATGTGATGTATGTTGGCCCATGAGTAAGGCCCAATGTGATGTTTATATGGCCACATGAGAAGGCCCATTGTGATATATATGCGGCCCAGGTATGTGGCCCGTTATGTTGTGTATGAGGCCCTTGTGTGAGGCCATTGGCCCACTATATGTTTGGCCCTATGTGGGCCACTCCTTGGGAGCAATGTTAGTTAAGTGTCCACATTGATGGGCAATGATGGTTAGATGTCCACATTGTGACCTTCCCTTAGGCCTTGTTAGGCCCATTCTCACTGATTTCGATTGTCGAGGTCGATTGTTGAGGCCGATTTAGATTGTCGAGGTCGATTGTCCAGGCTGATTATTAAGGCCGATTTTGATTGTCGAGGTCGATTCCAATTGTCAAGGATTCTAATTGTTGAGGCCGATTGTCTAGGCCGATTATCGAGGCCGATTCTGATTATCGAGACTGATTATCGAGGCCCATTTTGATTGTTGAGGCTGAAATGGTCAAGCTATATGTCCTAGAGGGGGATGAATAGGACAACGCCGAATTTATAATAATTACAGTGAAATTTAATAAAGAGATAACCAAATAAAGTAAATCAATTTACAATGTTGAAATGAAAAGCAACTTCAATAATCAAGTATTGAGAGGTTGATACAAAAATTGTTTTAAGTACAACCTTACACCAAAAACCAAAGTTTATGGTAGGACAACCTTATTTCTTGAAAGGTCTTTGTATCAAGAACTTAAACTAAAGAGGAATGAATATATTCAAACTATACTGAGGAATAAAATGCAATCTCAAATATTGATTGTTCTAAGGACAACCATGCACAATAAAAATGGCAGGGCAACCTTACTAGAACAAATAGAGAAACTGAAGCTCAAACCAATAAAGGAATAGCAAGGGATAAATTACGGAAATATAAATCTAAACTATTACAACATTCCCCACTCAGCATAAAGAATAATTAAAGTTAGGAAAATGAATCACACATCCACTCGGCATAAAGAGTTATAGTGGTTCGCCTGTGTGTACACCAACTGTTCAATAACAGCCACACAAAATGCTACTCCATTCATAATATCCTCACACAGGGGATATTAGCGTTCACTATCAAATAGGGTTTCACAGGTTCACCCAAAACCTTCACAATTGTGTCTTTTTCAAAGGGCTTACACAATTAAAAAACCCTTACTTTTGAGTTTTCTGGCTCTCCTCAGATAACCAACAACATTGAGATTTTTCTGGCTTAATCTTAAATAAAACTAAATACAGTAAATTACACAAAATCTAAAATACCTATTTTTCTTCTTTGATGTAGCAGCCCGAAAGAACCAAGTCGGAGTAAAGATTTGAATGTCAAAGTTCAATGTCTAATACTCACTATATAATGGTTCTAAATTCTAATAGATTTTAACTTAAAACAAATGGGCTAGCTTTAATTGCTTTTGATTCTAGAAAAAGGAAAACAACACTTCCCCTTTTCAAATCAGATTGGAATACAAGAAACAAAATCAATTTAAAAAGCTAAAGAAAGAAAATATTAAATATGCACACTTAGCTTAAATAGAGCGTAGACAAATCTCTCAGAAGGCCGAATTAAATTAGCTTGAGTTTCATATTTTATTTTAAGATTCGTGCTCTATTTATAGGTGAGCAAATCACGTCTTCGACTGGTCTTAAGTCGCTACGACTGGTCGTAGGACCAACTGATATTTGAAAATTCGAGCGTGATAAGATAAGACAGTTTCACGACTGGTCGTAGGTAGTCTACGATTGGTCAAAGGACACCTTCGACTGGTCGAAGGTTGCTCACGACTAGTTGAAGTAAGTCAAATTTCATTACTACAGTTTGAGTCGTAGGTCTATGACAGGTCGAAGAAGCAGTCGACACTGTTCATACAACCAGTCGAACAGACCCCAGGACTGGTCGAAACTTAATAAAAAATTTCAAAAATTTGCAACAAACTTACGACTGGTCCAGGGAATTTTAGGACAGGTCGAAGAAGAGCTAGGACTAGTCAAACAACGTCCAGGACTAGTCTTAGAACAGACCAAACTCACTTATATAAAATATATGACTTTTTTTATCCAAAATGGCCTACTCTAAAGGTCAACCTATGTTCAGTCATACCTCAAATGTGAAGTAAGGACATTGAAACTTAAAGATGAGTGACCTTGAGTATAATAAAACTTGAGATCTTGGTGTAGCTTTGAACTTGAAAGCTTCTTGAAATCTTGAGTCTTGAAAGTTGAACATTATCACATTCTCGAGTTTTCTTGACTTGTGAACTTTACTTGTTTATCGAAGCTGATCTTGTGAGACTTTTGTCTTGACTTGACATAACATCTGTAGAGCTTTGTTCTTCACATATGCATGCTTCATAACAAGATACATATAATGTCTTTTAGCACCTCAAATTTGACAATATAGTGAAGCTATCAACTATAGCACTTACAGAGGCCAATTCTGATTGTCGAGGACGATTATCGAGGCTAATTCTGATTGTCGAGGCTGATTTCGATTGTTAAGGCCGGATATTAAGGCCGATTATTGAGGCTGATTCCGATTGTCGAGGCCGATTCTGATTGTTAAGGCCAGATATCAAGGCCGATTACCGAGGCCCAATGTGATGTATATGAGGCCTATGTGATGAGACCCATTGTGATGCATTTGAGGGCCAGGCGAAAGAGTCCATTGTGATGTATATTAGGCCCATGTGAGAGGCCCATCATGTTGTGTATTAAGCTCTTGAGTGAGGCCCATGGTGTTGTATATTAGGCCCTTATGTGAGGTCATGGGTACACTATATGTTAGGCTCTATGTGGGCCACTCCTTAGGGGCAATGTTAGTTAAATGTCTACATTGATGGGCAATGATGGTTGGATGTCCACATTGTGACCTTCCCTTAGGCCCTTTGTTAGGCCGGATATCGAGGCCGATTATAGAGGCCGGATATCGAGGCCGATTGTCGAGGCTGATTTTTTAGGCCGATTATTGATGTTGATTATCAGTGCCGATTATTGATATCCATTATGAGTATGTAATAGCATTGCATCATGATACATGTCCATACACATCATTTGCATGTTTGTTATGAGATGTGATTGACCATTGCATGTGCCATAGTGTAGGTGGTTTATAGGACTCCCTGATAGGCGGAGTTATCCCACATGAGTGCACGGTATGCGTAGGATTGATGCATGATTGGACTACATGACTCATGCATCTTGCATTATGTGATTGTGATTACTGTATACTCTAGCGATATCAGGGCTGTGACTTCCACAAGCATGTTGTGGATGGTCAGATGGGACACCGAAAATGTTTGGTTCGACTATCTGGGCACTTTGGATGTCCTTGGGTGAAAGTCCCTAAACCTCCATAGCAAAGAGATGCCTCAACGTCTAGACTGAGTGGATACATGAGCACCCGAGTGCCGAATACCAGTAGGGCGCGTCTCCCACTGTGTCGTGGTCGGTTGGGAGGGGGTGTGGCCTTATCTGCCCGAGTGAGGGAGCTGTAAGCTAGGCTGAGTTTGACAAGCTCCCAAATGGGTCCACTATTGATGAGCCGGGTAGGCATTGGTATACTGTTGGCAGGCAGGTAGTGAGGTCTTTTCCACTCGTTGGGCTACGCGGTCGACCGAGGTGGTAGCGAGCTTGGAGTGTACTAGACCCCGATGATGATCCCAGAGATGTACAGTACTGATTTGTAGGCTGATTCGTGGAGCAGGAGTTACATACTCGGTATTATACTTATTCATTCATTCATTTATTCACTATCCACTCGGGTTGGAGGTGCACAATTAAGTCATCGTGTGTACCTTCGCATTGACCAGGATTTCGATTGAGGTGCGCGACTAACCTGAGATCAGGAGTCTACCACATTGAGTCTGACTATCCAAATTTAAGTATGAGACTGGTTTGGATAGAAGTCCCTTATGATAGACCCCGTAGCTTGCGATGCTACGTACCATCATCCCGACTTCACGCTCTAGCTTGACCATTTCATTCACACCACATATTGCATTACATCCCCGGCATATGGCATTTTGGGGTGCTATGTTTCTGCATTTATATGGCCTAGATGAGGCTGATGGTATTATTGGCTCTTCAGAATTACATTGCATCCTCGGTATTTGATATTTGGCTCACTATGTCTTCACATTGCATTACTGACCTACATTACACTCTCAGTATATGACACTGACTTGTTATGTCTTTTCACCATATATCTTGAATGAGGTTGATGATATTTTTATGGACTTGTTATGTAATGACCCAAAAATTTTCGTACATTAGGTCGAGTACCACCTCGACCAGAAATCACGTAGGGTTAAATTCTTTAGAAATTTAACAAAGTTAACTAAGTACTAAACTCGATTAACCATGAAATCCGTTAGGATCGCTTTAAATACGATCTACAAGACCCAAAAGTTGTAAAATCATTGACGCTAGGTTACCCTAAAGTTTAGAACCAAACTCATTTCCCGTCTGCTCTCGGGAATGAAACGAAACTTCGTATTAGGTCTAGATCGCACATCGGGAGTCCGATTAACCCGAAGCTAAGGAACTAGGACCGCCCCACTGGGCTTAACAATCATCTCAAAAATCAGCTCCATCCGATGTTCCACGGCCATTCGTTTCGATTCGGATCGAGGGAGTGTGAAAAACACTATTCCCATGCCAAAATAAATATCCGGAATAGTGATCTGCATCATTCGTTGACGCGTCGATAAGCAACGTAACCGTCAGAATCAGACCAAATTACACCCTCGGATTAAGAAAAATTTCAGGAACATTTACATGTACTTAGAATTTCTGATCGTGGCCCACTGACCGTCGAACTGAAAATGGTCCGCCACATGCGATCTGGGAATCCGATCGAGTCAAAACGTAATCCCACGTAGATCCATAGATGGTGAGCTTAAGTCCGACGTTTGGTTCAAGGAGGGCCACCGAGAACCTCCCTTTTGAAATGGAAAAGTGGCGAAATGCCTATATAAGCGACTCCCCTTGAACCTGAGTCTAATTTCGGAATGTTTTTGACTATAAAAGGGGCTTAGAACAGCCCCTCTCACAGCCATACGAATTTTGGAGAAAAACCCTAGAGGGAGAGAGAGAAAAGAGAGAGAAGAGCTTGGGTTTTGTGGGAGATCTTCCTCCTACTGCTTTGGACTGTTACACGGCCTACACCGCTTTATTTCAGGTGTTTTCCCGGCGGTTTCCATCCCATTTGAAGGTAAGAAACCCTAACCCTAGGTCTGTTTTGAGGTGGGATCGATGTGGGTTGTGTAACGACTAACCGATTCCGCTCTTTAGGCTAGAAAACTCCCGTATACGGAAGATTTGTTACCCTTGCTGATTCGTTGTGTTTCAAAAGGCAAAGGTGAGGACTTTAAGTGTATAAGTTACGGTTTTCAACGCTTTCAATGTTAGATAATGGTAGATTCATGATCTGCTTGCAATTGCACATGTACAAAGTGCTTTCCGTTTCCTGTTTCAATTAACGTTGTGAAATATGGAATTTCACATATTCTAGGTATACGTAGAAATACCGTATACGTATTTTTTTTGGATAAATGTTTGACATGTTTATTTAATGTATGATTATATAATATATGAATAAAATACTAGTTTGGCGAAAGGAATCGCCAAAATACATGCTCACTTGTAAATGCGACGTATGTTGAAATTGTGTATGTTAGAAATACCGTATACGTATTTCTGTTGGAATAATGTTTGACATATTTATTTAATATATGATTATACAATATATGAATAAAATACTAGCTTGGCGAAAGGAATCGCCGAGATCTATGTTCACTTGAAAACACTATGTATGTTGAAATTGCGTATTCCAGAAATACCGCTTATGTACAAATTTTGGAAATATAATTGTCATGATTATTTGTCGTATGAATATGGCATGCGCGGATAAAATAACCGCTTGGCGAAATAATCGCCCTAATACGCATTTGCTAACATACGTTGTGTATGTTGGAATAGTGTATTCTAAGTGTTCGCGTACATGCTTTGTGTGTGTAAATGTTTGATTGATAGTGCCTTAGAGAGCTGCTGATATGGGATTTCCGACTCCCTTAGAGACATGTAGGACCCCTCTCCATGTGGTGGTTAGCTATAACGACTCACTTGAGATGTGGATGTAATTGTATCCCTATGTGTATAGTGCTTTACAACATGCTTTACAACATGCTTGACTCCATGCTTTATAACATGCCTGTTAACATGCTTTACTCCATGCTTTATAACATGCCTGTTAACATGCTTTACCTTATGCTTAACTTCATGCCTTACAACTGTTTGAGTTTGGGACTATGCCTATAGTCCAAGCATCCGGTACCAGACTTGCGGTTGTGGGTGAGATTCATATCGCCACAACGGATGTGTCTGGTGAACCCGAGTCGTACTTCGGTTGGCGATAGTGGTTGGCCACACGGAGTGCTTTTGTGCTCCATATCGCTCAACTTGTGGTGCGCTCGAGCTAGTCAGGCCCGTCAAGTAAACCGGAGTGTATATGTATGTTCACCATGTTTGGTCGCTACTGCTTGAACCTAGGGTACCAAACTTACCAGTGGCGATCCCGTTAACCATGGTACCTCGATCCGCTAAGACGCATGAGCCGGGCATGGTGGTATGGGACACCGTGGTTGAGCTGTCGGCCTACGCTGGGGTCATGTGCCTCCCCGTAGTGACCATTGCGCATCCAAACTCGTGAGCCGATTATGGTGGTATGGGACATTATATTCGAGCTATCGATACTTACGGCGAGAGCCGAGTACGGTGAGACCTGTGCTCGTGCTGACGGGCGACGAGTCCTCCGTAGTATCTTCGAGTATACTCCAAGTGTCTGTGATTGACGACGAGTCTTTCACAGTAACTAGAGTATGAGTTGAGCCGAGTACGGTGAGACCTGTACTTGAGCTGACGGCTAGTGATTGAGCCAAGTACGGTGAGTATGTACTTGAGCTGACGGCCAGCAATTGAGTCGCATACGGTGAGATTTGTATCCGCGCTGACGGGTGACGAGCCCTTTGCGATGCCTTCACTACGCTTCTCAAACCATAATATCGTATGAGATTAGCTAGGATTGACGACCCTATAATGGATCATGTTTGGGAATGATATAAGGGAGGTACCTTAGTTTCCCAATACTGCTGGTTGAAATGGATTAATAAAAACTTGGTAATCATGAGCATCATCGCACCGCATGTGCTTTGTAGATGTGGCGCACTGAGGGAGTAAGCATTCGCGAACGTAAGATGATGTCGCTTGAGGGTGGTTTGGCAAGGGCATACAGCATCATGTCATATCATTTTTGCACTAACAAGAGTAAATAGAAATGTTTGATTTGTACTGCGTTATCATTACTGCTTGATTGATTTGATAACATGTTACCTTATGTCTTATTGTTCCACTGAGTTAGCTACTCACTCCCACGTTACGGGACGGTGTTCGCAACACCCACCAGACTCTGTCGCAGGTATAGATGGCGCCTCTGTTCAGGAGCCGGAGCTCGACTTCGAGGAGGATCAGGAGGAGTTCTCCTTTATGCAGTACTCTGACGGCTATGCTTAGGCCGGCTGCATCGCGGGATTTTCAGGGCCTCTCTTGAGGATTGTATTTTGATTTTTGGAATTAGAAACAATACATGTATATTGGTACTCAGTTAGTACTCATACTCTGGAGTTCCTAAAATTTTGTTACTTTACATACTTTGAATATAAAATTTCAGTCTTCCGCTTGCCTTTATACAATTGAACTGGAGTATGATTTACTGTTTTGGTATAATCTCATTCATGTTTATTGCGCTAACTCAGACAACATTTAACCATCATTGTGTATGTTGCATAAGTGATGCATTGGAACTCGGGAGTTGAGTTCATACTCGACCCCCGATTTTTAGGGCGTTACATGGTAGTATTTCTGCTTACTCTGATATTGTATGGTTCATGGACTTACCAGTATTTCCATTTACTCTGATATTACATTCTGAGCACACATATACTGCTCACACACTTTCACCACCCTCTAAGCTTTCTATAAGCTTATAAACGATAGATACGTGCACGTGACGTTAGGACACAGTCGTAACTGAGCAGGAGAAGGAGCACGCAACCGAGCCGTATGAAGATTTTATTATATGCATGTATTTTCCTTTCAACATTGTACTTGAATGATTATATTAGTGGATATGAGGTGATGATGTTGTTCTTATGATTTGGGTATACTTGTGGTTATGCTTCTTACGAGACAAATTCATATTGGAAATCCTCCTTCTAGATCCTAGGATCAGAATCTGGTGTACAGACACTAGGAACCAAGAATGGGGTACTACGAAGTATGTCGGCACCAAATTTGGCGATCGAGAATTTTGTGAGACCGGCTTTCAAGTTTGGAGAGTGACATAATCGGACGCCTTACATTGGAGCATCATAAGTGTTGCGGATCAAGGGAGCTGAAGATTCTTCATCAACAAAGGAGGAGATCTTCATAAACATGCTTAATGGGGCTCATCTACTTATCTGTAAGTCATTAGAGTCCAGAGACCCTGTTGATCATTCTTTTGTGTAGGATTGGGTCAGATGTGCTTCTCACCCCTTCAAGTCCTCATAGGAGGCCTCCGACGGGAGAGTACGTTGGGTGCTGTGTGTTGACCCTTGCTCTTGTGTAGGGCATAAACTTAGGTTCTTAGTGTAGGTCCTTGACCTGTGTGGTCTAAAACCTAGGTGCTATGTGTTGACCCTTGCTCTTGTGTAGGGTATAAACTTAGGTCTTTAGTTGAGGTCTTGACCTGTGTGGCCTAAAAGTTAGGTTCCTAGTGTGGATCCTTTGCTCATGTGTAGGGCATAAAACATAGGTGTTATGTGTTGACCTTTGCTTTTGTGTAGAGCATAAACTCTAGCGTCCTTATGTGGATCCTTAGCTTGTGTGGCCTAAAACCCTAGGTTCCTTGTATGGATCCTTTGCTCTTGTGTAGGGCATAAAACCTAGGTGCTGAGTGTTGACCCTTGCTCCTGTGTGGAGCATAAACTTGTGTCTCGTGGAGACATGTTAGGTACCTTATGTAGGTCCTAGAGTCAGCCTTGTGTAGGTTGTAATGGTTTGAGGTAAACCTGATTTGAAACCTTTGTTAGTGAAATACGGTACACTCAAGGGTTGAGTGCGTCCGTTGGGAGTGGAGTAGGCATATAGTTGAACCACTATAAAATGACTGTGTTTGGGATTGTTATTTGCATACTCTCTTATGGTGTTTACTTTTAATGTTCACATGATGCATGATGACATGATTATTTAGAAATGATAAGTATCACATTCCACATACAATCACTCATTCAATCTATCTTAGACTAAGGTTATATATTGTTTAGATTATCCTCAGTCTTGTGATTGGATCCTCTAATTGGTTTGGAAACCATTAGAGTTAAATTGATGATATCTTGATATTTGGATATTAGATCAAGATAATGGTAATAGGATTTTAAATTGTCATAAAATTTTATAAAAGTCCTATTCACCCCCCTCTAGGACACTTTGACCTATTCCCACTTCAACTAAAGTGATCCTTACGGGAACAACCAATGAAATAGGAAAAAGAAAAAGGTTGCACATGTTCTCATACAAAATGCAATAGGATTATTCAAATAAATGCAACTAGAAAAGGTTCACTATAGGATGCACAACTTACTTTTGTTTTAATTTGCTAAAGAAGAATGTTGTGAATGGTATATTAACGAGAATCCCTTCAAACAATGCCTACAAGAACATATAAAAAGAAATGAGGGTCAACAAAAAGAGCATTTAGATAAAATTTGAGATTATGCACACCAACACTCTTGTGGACATTCTGAAATAGCGACAAGAGAGAAATGATCAATAAAGAGTGCAATATCCTACAAGTTGCACCATGTGAACTGTGAAGGTTACCAGTAAGAATGGGATTTCAAATCTTAATCGGTCGACACGTGTTAATGGTGCCCACCATGTACCTTGGCCCAAAAATCAGGCCACTCTGGCGATCAGGCAAAACTTCACCAACATCCTCCACGAACATTAAATATTTATTACGATGTTTCAGAAGAGTTGCAATATTTTAAACGCCAAATAACACATGTTAATCTCATGCATCTCAAGCATCCATATTTTTTGGCCTCGCAGTCAAAATCAAAGTGAGAATCAATTATAGGAAACAAGAAACAATGCTTTTTACAAGGGGAAGTGAGTTCCTCATAACATTTGATGCTAATGTTCCTATGCTCTAGTATAGTGACATATACCTGCATTTGCATCTGTATGAGAAGTTCTATTTTGATCCATCAAGAAGCTTCACTCTCATTGCCTTCTCCACGCTAGTGGCTGGTGACCTCACTGGCTGTCTTCCAGAGCTAACCGTCATTTGTGACAACTTCTCGGCTGCATTAGCAAAACAATATCAAGCTAAAGTAAACAAATATGGTTGATGATGTGGGAAAGCGAAGTTGGGTACCAATCAGAATTTATAAAGATGATAGCAATAGCTTTTCTCCACATAATATGTAAAGATAATGAGATGAACCTGAATTTCTGCAACAAGTAGTTCAACCAGCTTCATGAGTCCTTTGTCATTTTGTTTATTTTCTTCTATTCCAAGGAGAAGGAGAAAACCATGAATACTATTTTAACACAACTATGGAAAAAATACATTATTCATAGATTCAAGTAAAAACATAGATTTGGGCATCCCTTCAATAGTTGTTAAAAGAGAGGTGTATAGGTAAGAAGAGCGCTTACAAGGGAGGATATTCTTCCAACAACACAACTCATCACCACCAAACGCTGGCAAAATCAACATCTTAGCCTTCTTCCAGCAATTTTGGGGTCATCTTTTAAATGGTAATTCTACACAAGTTTTACAATAGGCTGTCGACCAGCCAATGCGTCATCATGATATATTGTCTTAAGGAGAAATTAAGCTAGAGATGATAAAGCAGACAAGTTGCAGACTCATCCTTTGAGCCCTCATATCCAGGAGAGTGACCTCCTAATTGATTTCACTACTTTGCCAATCAGGAAGACCTCAGATGGAACAAAAGCAGCCTTGTTTAGGTCATCATGTAGCCACAAACATCAACCTCTCACATGAAAGGTCACACATTATATGTTAATTGGAACTCACCTTAGTTTTCCAATGTAGGTACCACTTCCTTTGGACAATTAGATGGTAGAGTCCTTGATAAGGGAATGATGTTAAAGGAAACTCCTTACATCAACAATAAAGGACTCAACAACTAAAGGACTTTCTAGATGTTGATGCGAAGAAAAGAAAGAAGTGCTTGTTATTCATTTGGAGGCCAAATTGCTGACATTGCCCATCTTGTGCATTAGGATTCCAGTACAATAGAGGCTTGCTCAAGCTAGAATTTAGTAATATCCTCACAAGTAAAGAGATCTCATTTGGACAAAAATCTAGAGCAACTTGGCTCAAAGGTGGGGTAAAAACACATTGTACTTTCATTAGTTTGCCAGCACAAGAAGTATAAACTATATCACTAAGTGTAAGGGTGGACAATAGTCTTATGAAAAGACAATAATAAAATTGAAAATTTGGTTGTTGTTTTTTTTATCATTCAATCCATATATAAATAAGTATCAAATCAAAGAGAAACAGATCATAATATCCCAAATACTGTCTTTGATCCTAAATACTTTGTGTGGGATCCTGGTCATTTGCAACATCGCTCGTGTGCACATGTGTCCCAACTTGCATCGTTGATAGACCATACACTGCACCCTAATGCACCTAGAAGACTCACCGAAGTGATTGGTTATGGATGACCTTGAGACCTCTATCATGTAGACCGCGTCGTCATCGCGGTCATAATGGTGAAAACTGTGTGTCAATTCGACGCTCCGTTAGTGAGATATGACCCATCGAATGTACGACCCAAATTATGTATCCAGTAACACAAGCAACCTTTATTACGCTAGGCCCATTAGACTTGAGCCATGTGGGCCTAAAGCTCACTTTTAAAACATGAAAATTACCAACAAATAGGACAATTGCTACATGACAAAATAAGAACCTAGCATATATAAGACAGTACTATAAGACAAAATTAGATTTTATCCCAAAACTCATCATTAGATCTCTCCCCATGCCTTAGAAACTAATCATGGCTCATGTCCACCTTATCCTATACGTGCATTCAATGCATGTCTTGATTTATGCCACATCACTTCAAACAACCAATTGTTAGCCAATGCATGTCTAGATTTCTTCCACCTTGGCTGATGCATGCTTAGCACCATCTACCTCATCCATCCACTACCTATACCATACATCACATTGTATATCACTTTTAGCACCAATGAGATCCCATGAACTTGCCACATCATTTTGCCACCTCAACCCCCAATTCCCTATATAAGAGTAGGAGTTCTCTTCTACTTATTTTTTTCTTATACTTAGAAAAATTCTGAGATTTTAAGAGAGTGAGAGAGAGTGGGGCCAAGGTGTGGCCCACCATTGGTCAAGAGGGAGTAGACCACACTTCATCATCCAACCATCTATCCATTGAAGTGAGTCTACACTCCTCCTTCCATCTTCCTCATCCTCCTTTTTCTTCCCCTTTTTATTTTCTCTATATGTGTGGGCCCCACTAGTGTGGAGTTCTTGTGTGTATGTATTTATATCTATGGTGGTCAGCAAAGTGGCCTTTGTCAGTATGGTCCATCGTGATGAACATTATATCAATACCCTTCGCATGTAATCCCATTTTTGTATCTGGACAACAACTTGTAAAATTTGTATAAAATCAATCATGATAAGATCGGAGTTGAAACTTAAGGATATTATGAATCACAATATGAAATAACTCTGGATTAAATTTTGTAGCCATCCAACGGTCCAATCATCTGTAATATCAAGTTTACTTGGCTGCTATCCAGCAGCACATGCAAGATTCTGATTTGCCTAAACAGACCCATTTTTAACTCTTTTAATAAATGTATTAAAAATATATACATTCCATTGGATTCATAGAAAATCAAACCAGCTTTCCAACGGTATATAATAAGTCTCAATCGGAGTTCAAATGGCTTAGATCTTGGCTTTATACGAAAGATGTATTTGGGAGCTTATTATGATCGTTCTTGTTTGGGCCATATCCGTGATTCTAACGGTCAGATGTATTTGATATTTGCTCTTAACTTACTTGAAATAGTTAATAATCATATGTATGGTCCCTATGGTTAGATTCTTTCATGATAAAATTTTAAAAATTCTGGACTGATAGATACTTCTGCAAGGACAAATCTTGAATTTCTATGTGTGGTCCAGATAGATCCAAGGCTATGCATGGTTGAAAACCTATAAATGGCCTAAATAACTTTCTCCCAAACCATCTATTGGATCAGATCTTCCAACAGAGAATCTGATCATAGAGATTTCATCAATATATATTTCATGTGTTACTTGATGAATATGTTGGATTTATGTTATACGTAACAATTATCCTCTCATTAACCCACTTGGGTGTGGGATCACTTGTGATTTATACATTTTATTATTTCATCCAATCTGGGAACCCATGTATATTTTTGTGTGTCTCTTACCTATGGTTTGCTAGTATGTGGGCCCCACTTGCCATTGGATCTATTTCATTCCCTTTACACTTCCTGTTTGCTGAAAATTGTATTGCATGTAGGCCTCTTTGACACCTTGTAGTGGGCCCCACACTTTGTAGTTAAGGGTCCCACTTTGGGAGATGTTTAATCCTTATATAAGTGAGCTGAGATGTCCCACATTTTTGCCAGGAATGATCCCTAAGTGTTTGGAAATTGGGCCCTAAGTTGTGACAGACCCCATTTCTGAAAATTGTCTGATTATTTGTGTTTTGTACCAACTTTGTGCCTCTGTAGTGGACCACACGTTGGAGGTTTGTATAGGCCACCACTTGGAACCTATAACTTACACTAATGAATAGATAAATAATATTTTAATTGGGCCAAATCAGACCTCACATGATTAGGGAGTGGATTCCAAAGTGTGGTCAGACATGGTTGTGCAAAAAAATTATGTGCAGAAAATCTAAGTGCATATGTTTGGCCCTATACTAAATATTACGTGTGCATAACCAGTTAGTCTGAACTTATAATTTTTGAAGTGCATATATAGTACAACCAAGGGAACCTGACAACACACTGAAATGTGGTCCCTTGTGATCATGGGATATACTTAAAATTTGGCCAAAACTAATTTTGCACTATATTTCCTGCACAGTTTCTCTAAGTACCCATGTTTGGGCCATCACTGTAAATTGTACTTAGCCAACCAATGAGGCCTGCCTTATAATTTGTAAAGCCCATACATAGAGCTACTAGGTGGTTATTCTCTTTCACGATATGTAGGCCCCACGTGATCATGAATCTGACTCGAAAATGGCCCAAAACCAACATTGCACAAAAAATCTGTTTGATGTAAAATTTATGTGGGGCCACGTCAGTGGGGTCTACCACATTCCCAAAGCATTTAATGTAGTATTTAAACTCTGAAAAATAACTATCAGCTGTTGTTGGTCTCAAAACCTTAAGTGGGCCATCTAGTATGAGCTATCTTGTATGGGCCTTACCTTCCATGTGATGAGGCCCAATAAGATGTATGTGAGGCCCTTGTATGAGGCCCACCGTGATGTATATGAGGCCCATGTGATGAGGCCCAATGTGATATATGTGAGGCCCTTGTATGAAGCCCAGTGTGATGTATATAAGGCCTATGTGGTGAGGCCCATTACGAAGTATATAAGTCCCCTGTGATGAGACCCATTGTAATGTATATGAGGTCTATGGGATGAGGCCCATTGTGATGTATATAAGTCTTATGTGATGAGGCCCATTGTGATGTATATGAGGCCTATGAGATGAGGCCCACTGTGATGTGATGAAGCCCATGTGATGAGACCCATTGTGATGTATGTGAGGTCCATGTAATGAGGCCCATTGTGATATATGAGACTCTTATGCAAGGCATAATTATGATGTTGATCCCACCATGATGTATATGATAATGTTTATGATGCCCATCCACTTTTCTAGCTAGTTTAAGGGCAATGGGCCCCATTGTGAGATAGTTTCTAGAGTTGCCCACATTCTAGGTGACAATGGTGGTTAAATGTCAGCATTATAAACTCCCTAAGGTCCATTGCTAAGCCCATTCCCCATTGTAAGATAGAATCTAAGGCGGGCCACACTTTAGGAGCAGTGATGGTTAAATGTCCACGTTGCAAACTCTCTAGAGCCCATTATTAAGCCCATTTCTATTTTTCCCTTATTGGGCCCTCATCGAGAATAATGCTTTCCATCATACCCTGTAGTACTACTCAAACCTTGGAACCCATCTTGTGGCCATGATATGTAGGCCCGTTGTGATAGTAGGACCGTTGTGATATGTAGGCCTATTGTGATTGTATGAGGCCCATTGTGCGAGGCCCATTGTGATTGTATAAGGCCTATTATGACACGCCCCAAGACCGGAGATGGACAGCTTCCGTGATGCCCCGAATCTGGCACTTGACTTCCATACACTAAGTTTCGAGTTCAGCGCACCACAAGGAAGATTTTTGACTAATTATATAAAATAGTAATAATAATAATAATAATAATAATAATAATAATAATAATACCTGAGCATGAAGATCCATGATCAAAATACCAAGCAACACTCTCCATTATAAATCCTGATGGTTACAAGTACAATGCTTTCCAATGGTACACGATGTCAACATTGCCAAATCAAAAAATAATACAATGCATCGAGAAAGCTAAGTCTTCCAAGCTACTCCTGCCCTTAAAAAAATGGGAAATAGGAAGCTTAGGCAAAATGCTTAGTGGGTACACACGTGTGTGCAGTGTGTCGTACATGCAAGCAAGATGGATATGTCACGAAGAAATCATGTATGGCGAAAGGCATATAGTACTTAATGTATGATGTTAATGCCAATGCCAATGCAATACATATACATCATAGTAATACTTCGAGTCAATGCTACTAGCATCACCAAGTCATATTTTCATTTCTCCTATACCACAACTATAACCGTATTACATGCATCCGTAATCACATCATCATCATTGTATTGTCATGCCATAATCATACAATATCAGAAATTCTGGTAAGATCATGAATCATACAATATCATAGTAAGCAGAAATACTGACAAGTCCATGAGTCATACAATATCAGAGTACGCAATACAAATCAACTATTCAAATGAGGAGTCATAAAGAGCCAAATATTAGATATCGAGGATGCAATGCAATATAAAATTCTTGATGAGTTCACGAATACCGTCAGTCGTATCTAAATACAGAAACACAGTAACCCAAAATGCCATATGTCGTGGATGTAATGCAATATGCGGTGTGAATGGAATGACCATGCTGGAGAGAATTCGGGATGATAGTACGTAGTATCGCAAGCTATGGGGTCCATCACAAGGAACTTCTATCCAAACCAGTCTCATACCTAAATTTGGATAGTCAGACTCAATGTGGTAAACTACTGATCTCAGGTTAGTTGTGCCCCCAACCGAAATCCTACACGTAACAAATAATTATGCACTACCAGCCCGAGTGGATAGTGAGTGAATAAATGAATGAGTATGCAACTCCTGCTTAATAAGTCCACATATCAGTACAGTTAATCTCTGAGATCATCAACATGGTCTATTACACTCTACGCCAGCTTGTCGCCCCTATCCGAGCGTACAACTTGGTAAGTGGAAGAGACCTCACTATCCGCCGGCCAATATCGGGCCTGACTCATCGATAGCGGACCCATTCCTCAAGCTGGTCAAACTCAACCTATACATTGCCCCCTCACTTAGATGAGTATGGTCACACCCCCTCCCAACTGACCATGACACAGTGGGAGACACAGCATACTGGTATACGGCCCTCATGCGCTCATATATATCCACTCGGTCTTTACGTTGAGGCTTCTCCTGGCCACGGAGGTTTAAAAATTTTCACCCAGGGACATATATGGCGCTTGTATGCTAGAACCAAACATTTTTGGTGTCTCATCTGGCCATTTACGATATACCTGTGGAGGCTTCGGCCCTGATATCACTAGGGCGTACAGTAGTCGTATCACAAAATGCGTGATGCATGAGTCATACAATTCAGTCATACTTTAATCATATGCATACCGTGTGCTCATGTTGGACGACTCCGCCTATCAGGGAGTCTCATAAACAACCTGCCGTATGACATATACAATGGTCAACCACATCTCATAACAAACATGCAGATGATGTGTATGGGCATGTATCATGATGTTATATTCTCACATACTCATAATCGGTATCAATAACCGGCACTGACAATCGGCCTCGATAATCGGCATCTACAATCAGCCTCGACAATGTGGACATTTAACCAACATTGCCCCTAAGGAGTGGCCCACATAGATCCTAACATATAGTGGACCTATGGCCTCACACAAAGGCCAAATATACAACACTATGAGCCTCACTTAAGAGTTTAATACACATCACGATAGGTTTTTCACATGGGCTTAACATACATCACAATGGGCTCCATAGCCTAGCCCTCAAATGCATCACAATGGGCCTCATCACATAGGCCTCATATACATCACATTGGGCCTTAAACACGGGCTGAATACACATCACAACGGGCCTCAAATATGGGCCGCAGCAATGGGCTGCACACAAATGAGCCTCATACTCATCAAGTGGGCTACATCAATGGGCCACACTAATGTGCCTCATACTCATCAAGTGGGCTACATCAATGGGCACACTAATGGGCCTCATCTCATCAAGTGGGCTACATCAATGGGCTACACTAATGGGCCAACCGCTTTACTAAACTTTCACATAGTCAGGCGACCAGTACCACAATTCCATATAGTTTAGCAGTCACCTAAGCACTACATAATCATATGGTTGAGTGGTCATTCAATGTCACTCTACTTACGATTATTAAATGATTTAAGGTCACATGGTTACTTATCATAACTCATACATCTATGGGCAACCAATTTATTAATCTCCCACATGGTCAGGTTGCCGATGCCATAATTTCATTTAGTATCCTGGTCTAGTGACCGCATCTCAAAGCATCGAAGGCATAATTACAAGCATACCCACTATTCCCGATTTCACTAACTCTTAAACTGTAACCACTCAATACTTCATATGGAGAATGACTCAAATTCGATGTCACATAATCAAGAGGCCAAAAACTAGTTTTCATCACATTAGATATAGATTAGTGGTCCCCGCATCTGCCTCATTTATGAGCATAATATAAGGGTTGTATTTATATCGCATGACACTGAATTGAGGGCCACTCCATTATCAGGTTGTATAATCCAACCTATATCATAATTCTCATGACTAAGAAAATCTGCACGTACAACCCGATTGTTCATGGTTTGGGTGACTATGGCTATGCCCATAAGCATGTGGTCATAACATTGGGTGGTCAATAATGCCACCTGACTACATATAATTGGTTGAACTTGTGTGAATTTTGAAATCATACAATTAACCGCCCACATATACTCCACAATTACATTTGATTAGGTGGCCATACATACATCACATGCCCACATGATTAAGGGGCCAAATACATATCTCACCCTCACACATCTAGAGTCTCCCTAATTGTTATAATTGAACATGTTTATGGGTTTAAACATGTCATATGATTCTACTACCTAGGACTGCACTCTAACCAAAGTGCCAAGTGGTGAAAGGTTGTTCACTCATTATATAATTAGGTAGGGAGCAACATGATACAATGCATATCACATACCAAGTGATGAAGGGCTATACACATAACACAATTTCACATGTTTCAATATAGCATACATTTAATACATGTGGATCACGAACTCTTGCCGAAGAGGGCCAATGGTTGGCCTAAACAAGACTACTACCGATGGGCCACATGACATTCACTCAAAATGGGCCTTAACATTCTTGGGCCCACACATCAATGGAATTTAAATGGGTTCTATGTGGTGTAGAAATTTTAACAGATATCGGTACCATTCACATATCAATCCAATTTGCATAATTAATAGGCCACCAATCCATGGTGGACCTAGGGCTAATAAAAATCAAGTCAATCTATGGCACATGTGGGCCACACCACACAGAAAAATTGAGAGGATTACCCTCCATTAAAACATTCATGATTACTTCTCAGGCCACTAAGGCATGGATCACAAATCCAACCCATCCATTATATGTGTACCACTGAATTGAGGGGTTAGTCCAAGTTTTCGATGCATCCAAATTTCAAATGGACCCCAAAAGTGCTTTTATATACTTGAGCTTCGAGTTGCATGAACGGTTTAAGGAGATCAAAATCACATGGGTCCCATAGTGATGATGTATTTACTATATCTATACTATTTATCTATATTTAGAGATCATTATAGAAGATTATCCAATAAAATGAATCATAACCAAAGATTATCTAGACCTCGCCTCAATTAGTAGTGAGGATAATGATTTCACCATTGAACCATTCATAGGGTCCACCATAACGTTTATTTTCCATCCAATCTGTTCATAAGGTCACAAAGACCTGAATTTAAGGGGAAAAACAAATTTCATATTGGTCCAAAACTTCTAACCCAAAAAGGGCTCCAATGGTAGGCATTCAAACTCTACTACTTTTTTTTTTTTTTTTTGTAGCGTTGACCATTGATAGTTAGATCTGTCTTATTTTTATTCTCAAGCCTTAAGACAAGCTCACCAAATGGATAAATGGTTTAGATATAACATATACCTCATGATCAGACCCATGAAAATTGCTGATTTATTCAGCTTCATAAATTTATTTTTATTTTTTTTTTGATGGTGTGGGCCACCTGAGTTCTGTGTACGGCTGAATTTTGGAGGTGACCCGTTTTTAAACGGGACCCATCAAATGCATGGGGCTGATGTTCGACACACATCATGGTGGGGCCTGTGGTGGGGCCCACCTCCTTCCAGCCTCAGCAGAGATCTTTTGCTGCTTGAGCATCAGACGATTGCAGCAACAACGTTAGTGATATTTTTTTTTTAGTTTTTCATATACGGGGCCCGTAATAGGACGATCCAGTCCATCTGTTGTGTGTGTCCCACGTGGTGGAGGGTTTACTCCAAGTTTCAGATGCATAAAAATTTCAAGTGGACCCTAGCAAGTACTTTTATTTGTTTTAGCATGTCTTTACATAATTTTTGATGGTGTGGCCTACCAGAGAACTGGATTGGCTTCATTTTTCGGCTCAATGCCTAAAATGATCTGAAAATTTGAATGGATGGCATGGATTTAATACATACATCATGGGTGGGGCCCATTGTGGACCCATAGCCCTTGCCTCTTTAATTGAGAAGCTGGACGCTGCTGCTGCACCGTCCTCTGGACGCTGGTGGCAGCATCCTCTCTTTATATATATATATATATATATATATATGTACGGTGTTGTATGCATGTGTGTGCATGGGTGTGAGTGTGTGTGTGTTTAGCCAACACAATGGACCACACTTTAGATGATTTGGATAGCCTACAAAATTCTAGTGGGGCCCACAATCAATGGGTCCCACATAAATTTTATAAATTATTTTGTTTTATTATTATTATTATTATTCTTTTTATACGTATTCTCCCATGAATCCACACCATTAAACACATCATTATCATCATATCATCACCATTTTATTTATTATTATTATTAATTTTTTTCATCTTTTTATATATACTCTCCTATGTATCCACACCATTGATCACATCATTATCATCAAATCATCATACAAATAATAAAAAAGAAAACAAACCAAGAGTGGAGTGGGTGTACTCACCTTGATGGATAGTTGAGATGGTAGAAGAGATGGAATTGATGGTTGAGATGGATGGAAGGGATGGGATTGATGGAGTTAATGGCCCACAAAGATCACTCCTCTCTCTCTCTCTCTCTCTCTCTCTCTCTCCATGAGTAGGAAAGTGGTAAAATGCTAAGGGTTGAAGGGATATATGTAGAGAAATTGTTAAAAATGTAGTTAGATTTAATTAATGTGATCTTGGTTAGCTTAGATTAGGATTATATCAATTAATTCTTGATTTGCAATTAATGGTGGATTAAAGGAGCATGGGATGGCATGGTGTGATGATGTCATGCTTAAGGTATGGAATGGAGAGATGTTGACTTTGGGGAGACATGAGAGATGGGAGGTATGGGTGTGTGACATCACACACATGGGTAGAGATTCTCTCACCCATGTGTGACATGTGCATGTGTGTATGACATGTGTTGTGCACATGTCTGGAATGAAGTACATGGCGCCTTGCGCACATAATATACTAATGATTCTTCACAGCATATCTCACTAACGGAGTATCGTATAGACGTATGGGTGGTACCTAAACGACCGTAGCGACGGGGCGGTCAATATGAGATAGGTTTTAAGGTCTTGGGGTTCCGGTCAGTTAGGTGTGTACTATGAACGGTCAATCCAGGTCTAGCTAAGGGCGTCAATCATTGTGTACGTATGCATCAAAAATGGCACGGAATGGACGGGGTGTTACACATTATGATTATATGAGGCCCATTATGTGAGGCCCATTGTGATTGTATGAGGTCCATTATGATTATAGGAGGTCCATTGTGATGGTATGAGGCCCATTGTGATTGTATGAGGCCATTATGATTGTATGAGGCCCATTATGATTGGATGAGGCCCATTACGATGTGTAAGGCCCATTGTATGTGAGGCCGATCATTGCTATGATTGATAATCATACATGACATACATTATGATTCATGCCCATACGCATCATTTGCATGCTTGTTATGAGGAGTGATTGACCATAACATACACCATTAGGCTAGTTGTTTTCAGGACTCGCAGAGAGACGGAGTTGCCCCACATGAGTGCGCGGTACGCTTAGGATTGATGCATAACTAGATTGTATGACTCATACATCTTGCATGTACATGATATGATTTCCGTTCACCCTAGTGACATTAGGGCTAAGGCCTCCACAGGCATATCGTGGATGACAGGATTGGACACAAAATATTTTGGTTCTACATGGGGCACCATAGATTTCCCTAGGTAAAGTTCCTTAAACCCTTATGGTACTAAGAGGATGCTCTAACGTCGAGACCGAGTGGATGTATGAGCGCACGAGTGCCGGATACCATTAGGCCGCGTCTCCCACTGTGTCGTGGTCGGTTGGAAGGGAGTGTGGCCTTACCTGCCCGAGGGTAGGGGACAATGCCAGGCTGAGTCTGAGTAGCTTGTAAACGGGTCCGCTATCGATGTGCCGGATAGGTATTGACAGATTATTGGCCAGGCGGACAGTGAGGTCTCTTATGCTCACTTGGACTGCACGCCTGTGGGAGGGTCAATGCCATTTGGAGCGTACTAGACCTCGGTGATTGTCCAGAGAGGAACTGTAACACCCTGTATTTTTATACTCTAGTGTTACTATAGGGATCTAAATAATTTTGCACATGTGTGAGAACACATATAATTTAGACCACACACCTCTATTCAAGTGTTCTCAATTTATCCACCTTGACCATTAGATTCAGACTTAACAACCCCCAACGTATCTGCAAAGTACTTTGAATCGACATTTGACCTTTCTACATAAGACTACACCATTAATGGTGATCAAAGCCATAATCGATACAATTACCAACATAAACCAATCTCTTAACTTGGTCCTAAATCGACCTGATCAATTCACATCATAATCATAGGTTGGGTCTAATTTAGCAATCGATGTCGGGATCTGCATGTAACTCAATCGTGCATAAATTAACACCAAGCATTTTAATATTAAGACTCGACATCAAATATACAGTCCATCAGGCCAACAACATCCCATAAAGCGATCTACTGCCTAATCACACTGGTCAAACAATCTAAATGTTTAGCCAATCAATAAAGTCCACTTGGTTGGATAATAGAGCTCCTAGGGTCGTCGACAAATGATTACCAAATCTATCATTCAAACTCACTTGAATAATCCTGAGAAATCCTAAAACCATAAATTGATGACTTCTATATCATAAGATCCTAAGAGGACTAGATGATCATTTGTTCCGCTTTAATCAAATCATCCAACTATTAGATCGCTTAGCATCACTGTTTAAAGACCCTTAATTTCGTACTATAGATACCCTGAACTAATGCAATCGTTATAAGATAAGTTAGCATGTATACTAGATCCCTCTATGGTTGGACTCACATCACTCGTTATAAGAATCCAGCACTAACCTTCATAACCAAGTTATTGGACCACTGAATTTACCACAAATTATCCTTTAAACAAGTCCTAAAAACCTTGTACTCTAGTGTGAATTGGACTTAGAACAAATCCAACCATTGATTTCTAACTAAGGGACCCTTGGGACCATTTTGACCGTTGAAGTTCAATCTTAAAATGATCTGATCATCAAATCGATGGAAAACATCAGTTAAATCATAAAAAATAAAACAAAGTGGTCCGCCTTAGTGTTGGATCTTCCTCAGCGCAAATTAGGTGTCCTATCTAGGCATGAGGAAGCAAATGGGCAGCCTGGATTGTACATATCATCACTATGGACGATGTGCATGTACACATGCAAGTGATGCACTCGAAGTGCAATGGACTACCGTTCGGGTCAATAAGTTGTTGACTCGACAATTATTTTAAAAAGGGAGAATTCCCTTTGTTTTCCTAGCTTGAACAGTGTCCGAATGGATGGGTCTCGTTTTGATGATCGGTGGCCCACAATGTGCTTACAGTTGGAAAATCCAAACCATCTATCAGGTGTGGCATCAGGATCCATCCAAAACCCTGCAGATTCCATACGTTTTGGTGCACGTGTGTGCACAAAAACTTCGGTGGAATCCGGTGTTGTGCACGATAATTTCCAAAAATGAAAATCATTTCGCCTTTTTGCTGCTAGGCTGGCTAACCGCATGCGGGATTCCCTCAATCTCAGACCTTCATGCAGAAACATCCCAGCCCTCGATTCTCTCCATTCTTTATGTCTTTCTTTACAACAAGAAAATTGCCGCCGTGAGTTGAAACCAAATCCACTAATGGATGACGCAGTAGCCTTCCGTTTGATGGGTCCCACAATGACCCTGGGACCTATCCACACCATCCAAGTGCCTTAGATCAAGGGATGACCCACCCAATCAGAATCTGCCATGATTATGGCCATCATCTTCCCCATTCATTCGAAAAACCCAATTCCTTCAAGTGGACCCCGTTCCTTGATCTAACCCATCCATCCGGTGGCTCATGGTCTCAGATATCCATCCATAACATCCGATCTCAGCCACGCTAACAGTTCTTAACGATATCAACAGCGATCTCTCCTTCTTATTTGTGATTAATGGACAAAGCTTATAAGTAACTGGTGGATTAGTTGTCAGTCCTTTTAGACATCTATGAGGGGTATAAATAACCCTCTTTCCTTTTTTGGCAATGGATTCAAAAAGAGAGAAAAAAGAAAAATAAAGAGAGAGGAATAGAGAAGGGGCGTCACTGTGATGTTGCACCGATTCGGCTCAATCGGGGGTCGAGCCCTGTAGGAGTTGAGATCCTCCCTGCCCAAGGAGAGTAGAAAGGAATGAAAGGAAGAAGAAAGCAAGAGAAGATGAAGGAGGAAATGAGAAAAAAGGGTGGGTGCCAATGCGTCTCTGTTACACCTTGTGTACGGACTCGCTGGCGAGTCGAACCGAGTTCGGTTGAGTCCCATTGCTGGGCGTTAACTGCAGATAGGAGAAGGGGAATGGAAGTAGAAGAAAATGAGAAGAAAGCAAGAAAAGGGAGATGGAAATGGAAGGTGGGAGTACAATCCAGTCGAGTTCGGGTTGCTGGGTTGATTTAAATCCAAGTCGAGTTTTACTGAGCCTGTCCGAGTCTAGACTGAGTCTAGACTCATTTCTAGTTATCTAATGAGAAGAAGAAGAAAAAGAAAGGGAGAGTGTGGGAGAGAGAATGAAGAAAGAAGGAGAAAGAGAAGGAAGATAATAAAGAAGAGGAAGAAGTGAAGCAAATTGCTGAGTCGACTCGGTTCAAAACCGAGTCAGGTCTCTGACTCACTGGCTGGTGAGGTCCGGACCCTGTGGGGAATTCCTAGCAAAAGAAAAGAGTAAGGATGGGAATGAAGAAGAAAGAGAGGGTGAGAAAGTTACGGGCTGCCGAGTTAAGCTGAGTTGACTCAGTTGGACCTTTCCCAAATGTTATACATTTACTTCCGCAGTCAAACCAGGCTTGAATCCATGCAAGTTCAAATTCATAAGGTGAGGGATGTTCCACATGGCTTCTTTCATTCATTTTAATCCAAATTGGTTTAAGCCTAATGAGTAGAATAATTTCTAATTTCGCTCCCTTTTGCCTAGTTGACATTGATAATTACTAATGGATGTTCCAAAGCATATTACTCTAATTCATGTTTATAGGATTTTAGTAATATACTTATCTTGCTACATTTGAAATGGTTTAGCTATATGTACCTTCCTATTAGTATAATATGAAGTAAAGGATCTTATTTCCACCCATCTTATAAACTATACTGTTGTTTCTTACATGTGTTAGACTTCATTTAGTTTAAATCTAATATGTATAGAATAATGTAGATGGTAATTGAACCATGACATTCATATCTCAATTAGTAACGATAAGAGTAATGAAATTTCCTTTCATTCTATGTTACCTATTGTATAATGAATATTGTGAGTGGCATATTATTTTCTACAAGGAACATAGCCAGAACTTACCAACAATTGGTCGTATTTGACATGTTACATTTATGGGCCCTCATTTGGACCTAGAAAAATGTAAATGAATCCATGGTTGAAATCATGCTTGGAGGTTTAATATATTGTGATCTTTGACAACGCCTGTGAAAGCAACCTTATTAATCATATGGAGTATTCATGAGTATAATGGCGCATGACATCCACGCATGACACATGAGCTTTTCCGAGTGCTCAATGTAAGTCACACTGTCTAATTTGATGTAAGTCCTGTTACTTCAGTTAAATTCCCAGATCATGTGCATTTGTGTCACTTTGGGCGCTCTTTCTTTGCACGAGGCATTTCCGGGATTAGACTCTCATTGGACGTACGTCGTGTACTTTTCCATGAGATATCCTTGGGCCCACTCGTCTGAATGGCCTATTCCAGGTAGTTAATCTACCGCGGGCGGTCTGTATGGTCTTTTCCAGGTAGTCAATTACCGTGGGCGACCCTTTATTTTGACAGCTGGATGTGTATCCCCAGATCCGTGACTTGAACATACATTCATACACCAATACATTCATTTATAATTTCATGATTTGTTTCCTTATAATTTGAACATGTTGATTTAAACTGTTTTGGAATAACATGGAATGCATGAATTAATGCGGGAAATTTCCACTGAGTTTTCACTCACCCAATCGTGCGGTTGCACCAAATAGACACAGGTTTGATGATAGGTGGAGACCCCTATGACGGGATGCCAGGGACGACTGAGGTGGAGATTGATGATGAGAACCTTTATGTGAATGTAGTTGGGACATTGGAGCTTACTGATGTTTTAGGATTTACATATTTTCACGTTTCAGACTTTGCATTATATTTGAATTCTAATAAAAATTTCCCTACTGTGGGATTTCACTTTTGTTTCCATTTACATGTATTAAACTTCCTTTTTGTTACTCTTAATATCCTTAATTTATGCAATGTTGCCTTATTCATGTTATGAAATTTGCTGCTATTTTGATGAATGTTAGTCCACTTCATAATGTAATACTCGGGTTCTCAATGAGGAGAAACTATCATCGGGTTTTGAGAACCATGGTGTTACAAGAACTGTACTGATATGTGGATTCAGATGAGGACTGACATGACTTGTGATTGCACCTTGCATATGACATTAAGCCGTATCTCCCACTGTGCTGTGGTCGATTGAAAGGTGGTGTGGCCTTACCCGCCCGAGGGTAGGGGCAATGCTAGGCTGAGTCTGACTAGCTCGTAAATGGATCCGCTATAGACATGCCGGATAGGTATTGATAGACTATTGGCTAGGCGGATAGTGGGGTCTCTTACGCTCACTTCAACTACGTGCTTGGGGGATGGGCAATGCCATCTGGAGCGTACTAGACCCCGGTGATTGTCTAGAGAGGAACTGTACTGATATGTGGATTGAGATGAGGACTGGCATGACTTATGATTGCACCTTGCATATGACATTGGCCACGTAGGCCTTGCATCGTATAACCTTGGTATGACTGACAGCATTGTACTAAACCCCAGTGATGATCCCAAAGATGTATGGTACCGATATGTGGACTTACTGAGCAGGAGTTACGTACTCATCATTTGACTCATTCATTCATTCATTGATTCATTGTCCACTTGGGCTAGTAGTACGCAACCAAATCATTACGTGTACCTTCCAAATTTTGGTATGAGACTGATTTGGATAGAAGTCCCTTGTGATGAACCCCACAACCTACGATACCACATACTATCATCCCGACTACACATTCCAGCCTTGTCAAACTACTGTGCACACTTTAGGCAGGACCTTGTCCCACATATTCGTGAATTCATCAGGATTTGCATATTACATTGCATCCTCAGCATATGACATTTGGTTTATTATGTCCTTATGCTCGAACGATTACACGTCAGCCTTGCCATTGCCTTTCCATCGTATGCCATATGGTAGAAATTGAAATTTGATTATCTTGTTCATGATAATTGACTATTTTACTGATTCATGGTCACTTGTTGAGTGACATACCTATTATTGATGTCATTTTCATGATAACATGTATAGTTATACGACATACTTGATTGATAACATACTCACTTATGATAATATGATTGGTTGACAACATGCCTATGGTTGTTTTAGAAGTCTTTAGGGGAGCGCCCTGATATAACGTGTTTTACTCCCGGCACGCAGTAGACTCACGAGCTGTGGTTTGCTCATACATATGACTTACACTTTTCAGGATGCATGCAAGAGTTGTTAGAGTTTGCTATTGTTTCCTTCATTACTGTTAAGCTAGTGCACCATATCCTATGTGACATGTTGAACAGGTTCATCTCTCTGATATGCGTTGATACCATGTACAAAATGTGTAACCGCCTAAACAGATTAATCGTTTAAAAAAATTTCACACTGAAAAATCATCCTTGTAGGATCCCAGGATCGAAATCTGGCATATGGGTGTCGGGAGTTGAGAATGGGATACTATGGAGGCTGATAGCGCCGGATTCGATGATCGGGAATTTTGTGAGCCTGGTTTCCGAGTTTGGGGCGTGACATTTTGTTACCTTGATTCTATGATCCCTAACTTAAAGTAACTACGAATTCTCATCTTGAAGGCCTACTTGTGGTTGTAATGAGCGGGTTGAGCTGCATGACTGAAATGTGATTGTGAGACCTGGATTAATACAGGAACCAAACTCTGAGGTAAGTTCTCTTAAAGCTGGCGATGTTGATGCATCTAAGGCAACAATACATGTTTACAATAGAAGAATAAAATAATCTTCCATTTTTTTTTAAAAAAAAGGTAGTTATACAGATATAAATGGACAAATCCAAGTCTGGCCATAAAATAGTTCTTAAATGGACAAATCCAAGGCTGGTCAAAGGTAGCCTTGTGATAGACAACAATCATGCAATGTGGACGGTGTGATAGACAACACTCATGCACACATTCACTGTCCACATTGTATTCATTTTTTATCCATTCACAATTTCCGAATGAAGCTATTACCTATGTAGGACATCAATACAATATACAATCTTGACTGTCCAAACCATTCATTCATTCATACAACTAAGAGTAAGTCATAGTGCAAGAAGCAAACCAAGTAGATGATTAGAATCATCACATCAAAAGTATTAATTTAGAATCACAAGTGTTGGTTGATTATGTTTGCTGATTTTCCATCCCTGAAGATACCGTATTGAAATACCTCACTGCAAAGTTGCCAGATGTAGCCAACAATCCACAATTCACTACAAGTCAGAAAGGAACGATTCCCCTCTGTTGGATTGTTGAGGGTTTCTCAAACCCTTCAAAGAATTAACATCTGAGTGTCAACTTACCACTCAAAAAAGATAACGTCAACAAAGGAAAAAAATAGAGGACACATTGCTAGCAAGCATCTACCATATGCGTAAATTCCTCTAAGAAGGTTCTCTTGCAAACCCATCGCATCAAAACTTTCATAAACCTTATCATATGATTTAAAGAAATCTTGTCCATCTGCTGTAAGTCTACACCAAGCCAAACAAGATTATCAGCACGACATACTCAACACGAAAATCTTCAGAGTTTATATCTAAATAAACTACAAAGAAAAAGGCATCAGAATCAGAGGAGAAGAAGATAAAAGATGAAATTCAAAAA
The DNA here is from genome assembly GCA_030180095.1 of Magnolia changhungtana. NCBI lineage: Eukaryota > Viridiplantae > Streptophyta > Magnoliopsida > Magnoliales > Magnoliaceae > Magnolia > Magnolia changhungtana. Next base: position 8,289,223 of record JASAUF010000502.1, on the reverse strand, counting down.
AGACTTACAACTCATTCATTTTGGCATCATATGATCACGCATCAAACTAGGATCCTTCAGGTGCCACTCCTGCCATGACTGTACGGTACAAAAGAAAAAGCAACTCAAGCATATCAAAGATTGGACATATTTAAAAAAGGTATTCTTCTTCTTTTCTATTACAAGGACAGTTTCATGTTTACATCCACAGAAACACAAAGACGAGAAACACAGTTCTCCCAGAGAATAGGAAATGACATGATGAAACAGAAAAGTAACCGAAAATTCAACCTAATGAATTTTGAACTGAAATAAAGATCTGGCTAAACAAAACAAGATATCTCAGAAGTCTTGCAGCCTGCAAAGAGACATTATAGTGCCTATAAACACAATTTTCTAAACAGTGATTGAAAGACAAACAATGAGATCCACGGATTTTTCTATTCCAATCAAAGAAACACTAAAATTCCAATCATCATGACGATCTGAAAATAAAATAAAATAAACAAATACCTTAAGATATAGCCAAGGGGGAAAAACATTCATATGCTTAAAGATTCACGACAACATAATATACAAAACAATCAGCACCTGATCTAATTGAAAAGCTATTACGGTAACATGTTGATGAGCATACTTGGATTATTGCATTTAGGTCCTAACAAGACCTGTTGCAATTGGACTGCGCAACTGTCACTAAAACATCACGGTGGCCCAAAGAAAAATTAATTAACTGACCCAACAACCTTGTACATTTTGATCTGGATATCAATGAGGTTGGGTATGAATATTAATTCCCTATACTTGGATGCATACTTGCATGTCATTGCCTACCCAGTTGATAAATAAACCTAATTTTCTAATTCTATAGATACATACGTGTGTGTCATTACCTGCCCAGGTTAATAAATACACCCATTATTTTAATTCTATCCTACTAATAGATACATGCATGTATGTCAGAGGTTGGCCTGCTGGTGCAGAAGCAGTCCCACCACTATCGGCAACACCACCTCCACCAATAGAGCCATATCCAATAGGAGATTGGTTTTTCCATGTGCTTCTTGTAGCACTATGTGGGCTACCTACGTAACCAGCATTAGGGGCATTTGGGTTTCACTACAAGAAAACTGGCCTTTACCGGCGGTCAGAACCGCCGGCAAAGGTCCAGAAAACCGCCAGGAAATCATTTGCCCGCGGTCACCTAACAGCTGGTAATGCCTCGGTCGGTAAAGGCTTTACCGGCGGTCAGGACTTTTACTGACGATTGTCTTTGGACGCCGCTAAACCGCCAGGTTTTTGCTACGCTACCAGATTATTGGCTAAAAGCTACGGATAAAATCCGTAGCTAAATATGAGTAGTCACACAGTACTACCGTAGCTGTTTAAATCTTTACTACGGATTTTATCAGTAGCTATAGGGATCAAATCCACCGACAATTCATAGCAATAGAGGAAATCTTTCTTTAAAAAAATAATAATAATAATAAAAGATGTCTGATATGCATGCTCATGCTGGACAAAAAAAAAAAAAAAACAACAAAGATAAGAACGCACAACCTCATTTGCAAAAATTTTCTCTACCAGTGCCATGTCACTTTGAATTGTGTTTTTGATTTGTGCTCCTGCTGCTGCTCCTGCCTCCTAGCTGTTCATACCTGCTAACATTTGGAGGAAGTGTCTTGATGCATCGAGACGTGAATGATGTCCTGGTGCATCAGCCGGTTCGAGTACGGCCCATGGTTCCTGATCCTAATGGTTGATACGAAGTCCCCACCAAGGATACAGGATGCCCTCACCCAGATTGGAAGATCATAGCCCTCTAATCCGTGCATTAAAAAAGATAGTTGCGAGCAAATCACAGCAAGTCCTGAAAAGGGCTAAAGATTGGATAGTTGGAATCTTACAATATGGAGTTTTGGGGATCTCCCACGCCCCATCCACTGTGGGGCCCACTAGATCAACAATATGGATAAAAACTATAAAGGATTGAATATAGCCACCGTAGACACTAATTTACAAATCCAACTGTATGATTATTTAAAATGAAGGAACCATATACCAAAGGAGGACAAATATGTCTAATTTTGGTGTTCTGGGTAGACAACTAACCAAATTCCTCATGGACCATGCACTCATAACTTCAATTCATGAACGTCTAGTTTTAGCGTTCTATGTAGACAACAAACCAAATCCATCATGGACCATGCACTGATAAGGTTCATTAAGGTGAGCATTGACACTACAATAGAATATAAAATTCGACACAACATAAATAACAGAAAGAAATCCATATGACTACGTCTATTGTTCTAACCTTTCGGAACCCTGATTTCCCGAGCAAGGTTTTGTACATCCTGACAACTTCAGCGCCCTGTTAAGAGGATCAAGAATTACTCTATACTTTCAATAGTCTATGTCAAATACAATCCGTAGAGAGAGAGAGAGAGAGAGAGAGAGAGAGAGAGAGAGAGAGAGAGAGAGAGAGAGAGAGAGAGAGAGAGAGTCACCACCTGTGTAGAAGTTGTCCATCTGTTTGAAAAAGAAGATGAAGAACAGACCAAGACCATTACCAATTACTGATGTTTAATGAAAAGCCAAAGATTTATATGGACTTGAAACAAAGTGTGAAATACTCCAATAGGATATGTGCATGGGAACTTTCCCATGCATAAAGCAGTATTTGGACATGTGGAGATTGAAATCACTGATCTGGACTGTCTATTCAGTCGCAACACTTTTATAATCCACTATGAAAAATAACACCAGGTCGGATGACTCTAATCATCTCATGACGTTCTTCCTTATCCATGCAATGGATCAGATCATCGGCTGACCAAAGTGGCTCTCTGGAACCATAAAAAATCCAAGGTTAGGCCCAAAGAAGTGGATGATTGAACCTGTGGTGTAAAAGAAGATCTTGGCCATTTCATGCTTTTGATTGGAGAGTTACAATCATCCAACGGATATGGTTTTCTCAAGGTAGACTCTGAAGAGAGGTTTGGGCCAAACAGATAGATCAATATTGACCATCCACGTATCCAAATTGAAATGATTTGCATGGGAATGTTTCGATGCACTGGCCCATGGGAGCCATTTCACAAACTAAAAAAAAGAGTTTCTAAAATTTGAAGACCTACCTTAATATATGAATGGGGACGAAAACAGGATGAGCCATTGGACCAGCATCCTAGAAAATCACCTACCAAAGATTAGCATTTAAATGCAGATTGATACACCATAAACAAAATATTGGATATTATGGATTTTCGAGTTATAAACTAGAAAAGATTAAGACAAATAAGTATATATAAAAATTTGTGGTTATTATCAACTTGAGGAAACTGGTAATTGTGAAGTCTTGAAACATCTGCTATGCGCTTAACTTGCACGTTGCCCATGTCGGATGAGAACTCCTACGAAAGCAATTCAGAGTATGATTGCAAACACTTGAACCAGTGAAGAAATAAATCCATGGTAGAAGGCAAATCTCAAGCCATTAAAAAGTCAAACGAAAAAAAAAAAAAAAAAAAAAAAATGAATGAAAGCAACGTGCACGATCTCTGAAGACAAGAGACCTTCCTTCAGTGAGTTGGAACCATCCACGGCATGTAACTCGCAACGATTTCAACATGGCGATTAATTCGAGTTGACTACAACTTTTGAAATACAAAATTCTATCCTCGGGACTAATAGTATAGGAAATCGTACTAAACCCAAATGTGTGTACACTAAAGTGATGCACACATCCACATGTGCCAATGGCACAATAGGTCTGAGATCCAATCCATCAATCGAACAACACCACTAGATTGACGCACTAGCCCAAGAATGAGGTTGATCCACTTTAGGTCACGCGAGCTACATTCGATAAAACAAATTTACGGTTCGAAAAAACTTGGTGAAGTTTACTAACCATCCACCTGTTTTCAATATTACGGCCCACATGCTTTGATTGGACCAGATTTTAATTTGGGAAAAAAATTATAAGGTCGACCAACTTTGATGGATGGATTAGTTCTTGCACCTATGTGCCATCTTGGCACATGTGCAGTGTGTAGATGAGCTTCATTGCACATAGTGTGAGCTTCCCAATTCTCTGACCGTGCCTAGCCCTTAGATCCGTGCCCTACAAATTGATGATGAAGCAATACGAGAGATGGTCTACAATCAATATCAAATTGGCCAAAGATCAAGAGTCATGATCTTCCAATCAGAGAGATCTTTGGGGATGCCCCCTCAAAAGCAGGCCCATCATATCTACAGTTTGGATCAACAAACCATAGGCCCCACATGTGACAAGTTCTCCAGACCCAATAAATCCTCGAAAAATGGACTCAGTAAAGAAACAAGGCAGAAATACTGGATAAAGCAATATAAGAGAACGAGTTTTTTTTTTTTTTGAAAGATGAAATTTATTTGGCCAAAGCCAAAAATAAAGCAAACAAAAACAAGAACAAGGGGAAAAAAAAAAAAACTAGGAAAAAGCTAAGAAACTAGGGAATATAAGGGAACAAGTTATAAAAGCTTAATAGTAAAACTGATAATAAAGGTACCAAGTACCAACCTATTGCTGTCCGGTTGTGGAAATACATAAATAAACTCAAGTCGGAAGTCCATCAAAGACGAAATCGAGATCCAATTAAAACTGAATAGGAAAATCAAATTTTGGTAGATCAAGATCATTTTTATAGTAGAATATACCTCGTGACCGATGACTCCCAAAATTGCAGCGTAATCCGCATCGAAGCAGTTTCATGAGAAGACAAGACAAGCTTTGAAATGAATATCTGTTCCAACACACGCACGCACGCGTGCTGAAATATCAGGAAATCATCTCCAAAAGTAAATGAGCTGATTAATTTTGAAAAATGTCATAGGTCGAACATACGTTGAGGCTCTTGTTTTCCATGGCTCCCCTGTCAATCAATCAACCAAGTAATCAATTTTGATGTATTTACACAGAAAGAAGCTTAAGTGACAAACTGTACATAAGAAATATAACCCTATGACTAGTGAAACCGGAGAGCTAGTGAAAGTCACAAGATATCTAGTGAAACCGGAGAGCTATTTGAAATCTTAGTGAAACACATGATTTGAATAGAAGTGAAGTCCCTCCGATGATTATTTCAACTGATAACATCTTATTTGAATCGAACACATCGATCACGGATTCCCATTGCCCAGAATAACATCTTATTACACAGATGAAGTGTAGAGAGAGAGAGAGAGAGAGAGAGAGAGAGAGTGTGTATTAGTAGCAAAAGAGGACCTCCAAAACCTTAAAGAGCTGATGAAGGTGTTCAGATCTAGTAACCATAAGAAAACATTGTACTTTAAATGGTTGATTTAACGTTCATTGCTATCGGCAAGAGCTACCTCCCAATGATGGATTCATTTGTTGCGAAAAATCTCCCTAATATCATACATGAGATCTACCAACAGTAGTACTATTGAAAAAACAAAGAAATCAAAGAAATATTCACGACGTGTGCAGCTATCTAACACATGTGGCATTGGTGTCCAGCTATCTAAACCATCCAAATGGTGGATCCCATTATGGATGGAACATGTCTTTAAGATCATATTGACAATCAATCTTAACCATGCATCCAATTAATATCTACTTGAATGGATGATTAAAAGTTAAATAGTTAGAGGGTGGGCTTGGGCTTGGGCTAGAGATATGACTTGTCTAAACAAATGGACGAGCTTAGGTTGAACCCTTCCTGACCCCTCCTGCCTATCTAGGTTACCAAAGGGTGGGGCCAGGCAATCCAACCCAACCTCGATTCAAGATCCAAAACAAATAAAGAGGAAATGTATAGATGATTTTTTTTTTTTTTTAAACAAAGAAAAAACAAAGATATTTCATTTTAAAAGGTATCCTCTCTCATCTTTGATTGATTTCTTCCATCATTACTTACAAGTAAATCATCAATGGGTTCTAATTTAGAGCTTTTAATAGAAAATTAGAAATCTCAAAAAGAAGGCATAGTTAAAACTCCAAGAAGTTCCAAAGTAGCTCAAGAGACTTTTATGAGTTGTCTCAAATGGGCTGGACACTTCATACCAGCAAAAATCACAGATCCAAAACTTTGATTGGACGAAGAAAACCTAGAAGAAAGAAAAATTCCTCTTTTATTTCGTTTTTTGTGTTTTTTGTGTTTTTTTTTTTTTTCAAAAGAAAGGTAACAAAAGATTGAGTGCATGATTACACGTGTGCATCCTACAAACGTTGGTAGGAACCTGCTCCAACCTATCATTGATGAGGCTACTGGGAGTTGATGGCGTGTCAAGTGTTCAGTGTAGATGTTTTGGGCAGCAAGTAATGGAACTCCCAAAGGAAAAATCAATAATAATATGATATAACGTTGAAAAGATGTGTTTGAAAAATTGAATTCTTTATCAAAAATGATATGCTAAAAGAGATTTCATAAAGAAAATACGAGGTGGAGAATAACAGAATCTGCATTGCTCATCACTTCTATACTTGAAAGTAGGGAATCTTGCTTGCTTGCATTTTGGTCATTGTACTCAACCTGAAATAAATCTCTATGTTAATATCAAATTAGAAGATATAAAAAAAAAAAAAAGTGTATTCATTTCTAGGAAAGAAGAAGATCGCTAGGAAACAAAAATTGATGTTCCAAGAATCTTAGAGATGAATAGTTTTAGCTTTTTGGTAGGTACATGGGGCAGTTATAAGAAGCAAGAATTAATCTAAATAAGTTATGTGAGCTAATCAAAGCAGGCATTGCACCATTCCCCACCTGGACAGGGGAACAACATTAAGAAAGAAAAATAGGAACCCAATTCAAGTAAGAAAGAAATTCTAAATCAACTGTAGAAAAATCAGAAGATAAGAGAAACCCATGTCAAAAATATTAAGAAAACTCTAGCTATGGGATTGTGTGCTTTCCTTTAGTCTTGGAGCAGTTTTGTCTCTTTGCTGGTTGGAGACGTTATCCCTTTCCCCATTTTCATATTAACAAGATCGTGGGTCTCATCTGATGATCAGCTTGGATCTTGTACGTGTGCCATGTTCACATATATGGCTTGTTACCTGTAACAATCTGTGTATTGGATTTAACCAATGTCTAGAAGATCCTTCTAAAAAAAGAAAAAAAATAAAAGAAAAAAGAAGTGTATTGGATTTTAAAATTTTGTAGAAGCAATCCTGGAGGAATGTTCTTGACCCAGAAAACAAACCTGCAAATGTTGATAGTTGGAACCTGAATAGTCGCAATTGGCCCGGAAAACAAACCTGCAAATGTTGTCGGGAAATTGTTTTCGAAAAAAAAGGTTTCACTACTTCCACACTTCAGTTGGGAAATCTGTAAATACAAAGGGAAAAATAAAATAAAATAAATAATTGCGTGGCTGGAAGAAAGGGCACAAGACACAGTCCCAAGGTTTCCTCGTTCATATGCCATGTAAAAGGTCAACGCTTTCTAAGAAAAATATGAAATGGCAGTGTCACTGAGTTACAGACAGTTGAAATTCCTAATGGAGAAAACCTCGATTTGACAATGAAGTTAGTAACCACCTAAGTTTCTCATCTTTTTCTACGAAGTCCATTTTAGGAAAAAAAAAAAAGAAAACCAAAAAGAAAAAAAAAAAAAAGAAAAGAAAAAGGAAGACTACAAAGGTTGAGACTGAGCTTTTACATCATAAATTTCTATATTAACTATTGGAAGAGACTGAGCTTCGATGATGATGACCATTGAAAGAGACAAAAATTCAACGCCTTAAACAATTACAAGTAGCATAGTTGAGTACTCACCATCCAAACCGGATTTAAGGTATGGAACAATGAAAGATGAGGAGTTCACTTGATCAAGGCGCTATCCAGCAACATGTCAATACATTCAAAAGCAGCTTTCCTAAGCTCAAGGCCATCGTCTACAATGTGCTTAAAAGGACCAAGATCGACAATCTGATCAATTCTTCTTTGCATCGAAAAGCAAGAAATTACCAAAAGGTGACCATCATATTTCTAAATTATTCAGTAAAACAGAGAAAAAATTAAGGTATGGAACAGTGAAATATGAGGAGTTCACTTGAACATATGTTGGTAACTTGGCAAGTTGGCATGTAGTGCATTAACAGAGAAAAAATATGCCCTCATTATTGTGTTTTGACTTAGCAACTCTAATCGACTCCTTTAGTCCTGATTCCAGATGAAACTTGGATGAGTGACTTGGGTAAGTCATCAATCCCAGTCCCCATCCCTCATCAATCAAAAGTAAAAATCACATTTGGTAGTAAAAATGAACATATGTTACCATTATTCCCTTGGATGAAAGCATCGCCACATTTATTTTTCAGCCGTCCATTGACATATTCTTTAGTTTGCTCACGTTTATTTTTCAATTTGTCCATTGACATATTCTTTAGTTTGCTCACGTTTATTTTTCAGCCATCCATTGACATATTCTTTAGTTTGCTCATATTTCCATACCAACAAGCTAGAATACCTGCATAATGATAAAGGCACACCAAAAGCACTACTCTTGGCAAGTGATACAAAGAACATACATTGGTAATTTGGCAAGCTAGCATGTTTCGATGTAGAGAACTGTATCAATGCCATAGCAGGTGACCTATATAAGTTCTTGGATTTTGTCAGGCATGTAGTGACTGGAATAAGAAGAAGATGCATAAGATTTATAACTACAATGAAGAGAGTAAAGAAGCTAACATCTTTGTCGACTTGAAAGAGTGAGAACAGTCTCAACTGCTGACTTCCTTAAATGTGGGTGGACAACTGCAGCTCAGGCAACAAAACCACCCATGGAACAATACCGACCAAAGTTGCACTTGAGACAAGTTTCCAACACTTCAAAGACACCTTCCATGGATCGAGCATCACATGACTCTTGATATTGATCCAAAATCTTCGGACATGCAAGCAGGATCAGACAACATACTTACAGTATGCATCAGAAGTGCAGAGAAAGAGAAACAAAATACATGAATAGATTAGTGGAAGAAAATCTACAACATGTACACGGGTAGATATTGATGTGGAGTGCCTCCAATAACATAAGAGTCTAATACTTATAGGCAAAATGTGCTCAAAGTCCAAACATATTGCAAGTAAATTTCTTGTTTTCTTGTCCATGTTTAATAATATATATAATGCCATTACATTCCTCATGTAGTGTATTCATATGATAATCCAAACCGTTCTTACATCGTGGACAATCATGGACTTGTCATGGCTCCAGATTTTAGGTGATTGGACAATCCTAGTTATTAAAAATGATCTAATCATTTTTAGGTGAGTCTTCTTCTCTTCTTCTTCTTAGTTTTTTCAAAAACTAGAGTTTTTTCATAGTCTAAAAACCAGAAAAGTCAAACTATAATATTAAACAAAAACTTTTTCTCCTTTTCTTTCTTCTTCTTAGTTTTTTCATAATAGTATTCTGCACTGGAGATTGTCTCACAAGTCAGTCTTTTAGCTACACTGAATTCATGCTTTTTCTTTCCCTTCTATTAGAGAAGAAAGAAAACAATGAAAGAAAACAAAATATATGGTTGCATAAAGCTTGAACTGCGGCAACAAATTCAAAGCTGGGGGGAATTGTCTATTCAAAAATGTTAGCAGAGTAAACAACTCGAAATGGAAGCGGGCAAGCGGTCTCAAGTGCTACTTTAAGCGGGGCTGCATCTGGATAAATTGTGAATCTAACTAGTGAGTAGTGAGTGCCCATCTATCGACTTCAAACACAAGTGGCAAATAACACGTCGAAGGGTCGTAACTTCCCTTGATCCTGTAGACAAACGATGACCGCTTCAATCCTATGAGTTGAAGTTTGAAAGGGCAATCACCAAATCATCATTGCAAGACCAATGAGAAAACAATAGATTGTGAAAACAAATGAAAGCTAATACAGTTTTCAATGGAAGCTATGATGTATGCTTTAAAGACTGCATAAATTCACATCCCATGTTCAAGTACATTAAGAAGAATTATATTTATTGGATACTCAATCCAAAGTGTACTCGGGTTTTCATGGCCACCGACAATATGTAGCAATAGAGAGAATCTTTCTTATCAAAAAGTAAAAAAAAAAAAAAAAAAAAAAAAAAAGAAAAAGAAAAAGAAAAGGTTACCCACATGCATCGTATTTTTTTTATTTTTTTTTTTACACCGATCTAAGCGACTAACATACCGACCACAAAGCATTTTGTGTCTATGTAACAACTAACTTGGAAATAATGAATATCGGTGAGTTCAAAAGATAGGACTTATCCTTGAAAGGCAACAAGTAGCAAGAAGAATTCTACAAAATGAAGATGTGCCTTGCAACTTTTCAGTTATAGAAATGTACACTATTGAAACCTTTCTGAATCTAACTATGATGTTTACATGGTGTTAAGAAATGTTTACATGTTTCTCAATCTACACAGACCATGTAAAAGGAGTGATTGTGAAAAAGAATAAGAAAAACACTTGATTAGATGAGACCTACCAAGAAGTTCAAAAGAAAAGAAAAAAAAGAAGTTTTTCACCTCTTGTATGCAAGTCCTATCGATCAAAGTTAGCGTGCATATCAATTGACTCCCACGACCTCTCATAGTCCTCTTCAACATAGATTTCATTCAAAGCCTCATTTACAACACTATGTTGTTGCTCTCGGACTATGATCATGTATGGCTTAACAAGAAGCAGATGACCAACTTTGAAACCCACAAAGAAGGAATACATAACCAAAATGAATATGAACACAGCCTAAACCAGGCAATGCATCTAGCAACAAGAGGGAAAAACAAATGATTCCAAATGCAAAATTGATCAAATCCAAACGCTCTGCATCGTAATCACAAACACACACCTTCCGCATTATGGATAATTTTTGCAAGCAAGTATTTCAAATCAAATGAATGGATGCTACTCACGATTAAGATTTTCGATAGAGGTATATATGGGAAAGGCATAGTAAAAAATACCTTCTTAAAAGAAAGCCTCTCTCTTTTAAAGACACCATCGATCTGGTTGGGTAGTGATAAGATTCATTAAACCTAATACACAGGTTGGTAAATATTGTAATTAGGAAAATGATCAGATTGAAAATACAAGAGAACTAAACATTTCTAGTTCCACGAATACAATTTCTAGATCCAAGCCATAGCAGGGTTCAAACTCTAAAGATATCATCACCACAGCGTCACCCATATTAGGCGAACCTAATCGGCCTTAGATGAACTCTGCATTGTAGTTGAGAAAAGCATACCGGGGAGCTCTTGACCCAAAGGGTCTCGAATATCGATCGTAGACAATTTGTTGGAATTCTGGCAATGGGATGTGGAAATATGCTAGCCCTGGCACTGGTTGTTTCTGACCCTTGGATCCACCCATGTACTCTTTCTACAAAACAGAGCATACGATTGAACCACACAACTCATAAATTTGATCCTGTAAAAATTTTTATACACAATGAAAATTTTATACACTAAACTCGGTGCATCTGCCATCTCTTCCACGTTCAAAGGCATGGTCATGTACTTGGGTATACCAGACTTTTCCATCCATTTCAATGAATATGGTCCAGATTGGGTCCGATTGATGAACCACTTTGCCACGAGACGACAAGCTTTGCTTCAAAATTGGTAGTCGGGCATCCTAAGTCAGGGATCGATGGGGTTTGCTGCGAAAGCTATCTAAAGTCATGTGCAAGGGTCCATAAAGCAGTGGATTATTTGAGCATTGGTGAATGTTGAAGAACTCTAGGATCATTATGGTCCAATTTTGGGACGATGGCCTACTCAAGTGCTGGCCCATAATTGGATGCATGGGTATGTGCATGGATTCAACAAATAGAACATGTGGGATTATTACTCAAGGATCAGCACAAGCAATTAATAGATGCATTAGATGTTGACTGAAAAAATACGAGTTAGTACCTTGCTTAGGTGGACAAATCAGCACACACTCCAAATGCATTTCCTAATTGCCCAACTAGGCTCGGTAGTTCTCCATGGAGTCCATCAACTATGAAGGAAGCAGAAACGGTCTAGATCACGAACACACGCAGCATGAATGCAGATTCATGTTAATTTATAGGGAACAATGCAGGATTTAGTTCCATACAAGGATAAGAAGTCACCCCCATTTGTGCATTTCTCCGAGGATTTGTTTCCATGCAAGGATAAGTCATCCTCCTTTGTGCATTTGTACCGGTGTTTGGGTATCTGTGAACCTTATGTTATGAGAAGCATGCATCAAATGATCCTGCAAGTGGCAAAACGTCAAGGGAATTTGGGCTGGTCCAGGATGAGATGCCCATGAGGTTCACCAATGGTGCTGATCAGTCCACCACCAGATCATCCACCCTCACATGAGGGCATACGTGACAACCTAACACCTATATGGGATAATTGAGCACGGATCAGGTGGGTGATAGATGACCTGTCATCCAACTTGGCTAATCAACCCATCAGGTGGGCAGCACATGCATGATAGCATCTCATCCTAGATAGTTATAAAGTCATGGTAGAGTCTTGAAGCAGTTCATACAAGTGCGGCTCTGAAACCTGCAAAACAAAATAGCGAAAAGAGGATCTGAAAACTACTAGAGTTCTATGGCAAAGATGTTCTGACAGTGTAAGAGGAAGCAAAAAAATATATACAACTTCCTTATTTTGTCTCCGAAAAGAATAATGTGAAGGAGAAAAACATGGGTTGGATTGCTTATCTTGGTTTTGTATCTCGAGTCTTTCACTTGTCTCAACTTAACTTACCATTGCATAAGCTTAGCTTTGCAGGTTATTCATAAAAAGAAAAAAGAATAAAAGGAACCAAAGCCAACCATGATTAGATGGAGTAAACTGAAATGAAAATAACAAGGAAGTAGATTCAGTAAGCACTTGAGTTTTCAGCAGATGGCTTGAAGATGGATAAAACAATGAGCCATTTCTCTTTGTTATTCCTGCACAAAAATTAAAGGGTTTTTTTTTTTTTTTTTTTAATATATATGTTTTCCACAGGTACAAATTGAAAGATCCATTGATTTAAGATCCTAGGTAAGAAGCACTTTTGGTTTTATTATTCTTGGTTGCTGATTTTCTATGTATAACATTTCATAGTAAGCAATGTGATTGCTTGACATCTAGAGTTGTTTTGACAAGGGTTTTGGGATTTGGATTCTTATGGGAATTGGGTTTTCTTCTTTTAATAGATGGATTTCTTGTTCTCAACCAGCTTCTACAAGCGTGCAGCAACTTGTGTACAGTTGCACTAGCATGGTATGTCTTGCCACTTCTACAAGTGTCCAGAACTTGCAGATTGTATGCTCAAAGGCCATTTTTAGTTGATTTATACCAAAACCAAATTGCAAGCATCGACAGAGAACATAAGAAACTGTTACGAATGAATTTAGCAAACTTATAACAGAATTATTTTATACGGAGATTACCTTAATCCACTTCATTCATTTATTGCATATATATAATATATATATATTAAAAATCAGTGATAAATTTGTTGCATTTTGAATTTGTTGTACCTAATAAAATAAAAAATAATAAAAGAAGTTTGATGACTAATCATTTTGAATCTGCAATGTTGGAACAATTGGGATGCTTATTTTTGGTTCTTGAATGGCCCATCTACTAATAGCTTTCTCATATTTTATACTGAGAAATTGTAAGCACTTCACATTGTTTATGCCAATATAGACGTGCAAAGCCTTGAACCATTCATTATGTGGGGTCCACTTTGTGAACATGTCATAACCTCAAGTCCGCGAGATACATTCATCATGTGGACTACATGTGTATGAGTAAATTACCAGCAATCTATACCTGAAGGATGTGTGGCTGACTCGATGAACACCAACTTGTTTTGGCAAGGCGTTTTCATGTGGGTACCACTTGATGAATGACATGGATCATGCATGTATTCAATATGCAAATCTGATGGTGTATTTCAATTGGTTGGGCCCACTGCGAATTTGTCCAAGCCTGGATGCCACACATGTTTTTCATTCTCTGTGTAACCATCATTTGGACCCACTATCAACATGCTCCAGTCCAAAACTTAAGCCGGACAAATCATCAACCGGACCAATGGCATACTTATATTGTTGTGCTTTCTTGTACATGTTTCTCATACACATGTATACCACCTGATTAGCGGACCATCCTGGTTTGGGTTAGGGCATTCTCATGATTGGCCCCACCATATGAATATATCCCAAATCTTTCGCTTGTCTATTGGAATGTGGGTCACAAATCTAGAGCAATTCCCTTTGAATCCCTATAAGAAAATAGGGAATTCTACTTGTTTCATAAGGCTTAGTGAGGCAAAGGTATTTTTTTTTTTAAAGCGAGTTAATTTCGATATACATGTATGAGAACGTATGTGTATGTATGTATATTTTATTTTGTTGCAACTTGGTTATAAGTTATGGAGAAAAGCATCTAATGGGCTTTCTCTATTGCAGTGACTATTTGTTCAAGCTCTTGCGTATTGGAGATTCTAGTGTTGGCATGCTCCGAGGAACCTGATATACTTGTTTTCCTCATAAATTTGTAGAAGAGAGAGGTGACAGATTAATTGCTTTTATAACTATTTTCTGGTGGACTCATTTACGACTTAAAATCTGGAATTTTGAAAGGACAATCGACACAAAATGCCGATATGAGCAAAATAAAAGAGTACTATCTAAGAACCCGAGACACTTGTTTGTAAGTTTAGGAAGCGGGGCTTTCCAAAGATATAAAGAAATGGCCCAACCAGACAAAAGTATCTACACTGCCATATAACTTCCCTATTTCCCACACCCTATAGAATAGTGGAAGATGGTTAGAGAACTCAAACCAACAATATATTTCTTTGAAAGGAAATGTGAAAAACAGACCTTCCATGCAAGAGCAAACAACCATCCCTCAAAATCAGCTTGATTCCAAGGTTTAGGAAAATCCGAGTTCTCACTTGTCATCATTCTCAAAGATCTTTACAACTTGCAATAGTCGATGGTAACGCATAGGAGAAAAATGAAATCCCAGAGAAGGTAGACGAACAGCAAGTCTTGTTGATGGATAGAGAGGATATTCGATCGAATCTATATGATAATGTTAAATATACAAGATTAGAGCCGAGAGATTAAGATCTTTGTCACCGGACAACGATTTATGCGAGAAAAAGACAGTGAAGGGCAATAAAATCAAACCAAGATGATAATCCAAACACCAAATTCAAAATTCAAAAAATAAAAATAAATATGGTCCCTACTTGGTACACAATAAAGACAATAGCTAATCCATGGTTTGAAGACCACCAACAATTAAAAATCAACCAAACGATGCGAACCAAATGAAATAACCACAAGGAATACTTCCTATTTTCTAACATAGATTATCAAATCAATAAACAGTGTCAAAGGAAAATTCATTCAAAATAATGCGTTTTCGGAATATTACCTATCAACAGTTTTCCCAATTTCACCACCCAGTGAATATACCTCATGTACCAGATGAGATTTTGCAAGTCCTCCCAACTGCAGGATTGCAAGGTGGAATTTGGTAGTTGTTGAGAATTCTTATCTGAATCGAAGATAATATGAAGATGCCGCTCAATCTCGCAACCAAAATGTCGAAAATCATTCGAAAGATATCATTCAATTTAAACCCAATCACTTTCATTGGGAGAAAAGCTCATCCTAAAACCCTAATTTCCAGTAGAACCATGGGAAAAGAGCGTGAATCAGACCAAAAGCCCTAAACCTAGGAGGGAGAGAGAGAGGGAAGGGAAGGGAATAGAATCCATAGCCCTAAACCGCGAAGGGGTTTAGATCTGTACTGTTCTGATGGTGAGTAAAAGGACCGGATATGGCCGGACTGTGCTCGATCGTGTAGGATGGACAAGCGATACAACAAGCTGCGGTCTTCGGTTTGTCTTTGGAGGATGGAAGACAGAGAGAGAGAGAGAGAGAGAGAGAGAGAGAGAGAGAGAGAGAGAGAGAAAGAGAGAGAGATGAAGCTTCTCGAGCCGGGAGGATGGGGACAGTGGCGAGAGGAGAGAGAGAGAGAGAGAGAGAGAGAGAGAGAGTCAGCGATGGGTTTGAGAGTGGAGAGGGAGAGACAGAGAGAGATCGAACGAGACGGAGAGGTGCGAGAGAGAGAGAGAGAGAGAGAGAGCGCGCAGAGGGGAGAGGAAGGGAGAGCGAGAGGGAGAGCGAGAGGGAGTGGAGAGGGAGAGGGAGATCGAGTGGTGGAAATGAAATTAGGGCTACAGAATTTATTTTTTTTAACAGGGACCTTTTCTAGTGGTCGTTAGAACTGGCTGCGGGCAAAGGTTAGCCCCATCGGTCGGCTAATCTCGCTTTTGTTGTAGTGTTTCCATAAGCAGGCCCGCCAATTTGGTCGAACTATTGATGAAAATGGTCATAACCGCTCTGTCTGCTACGGCCTGGAAATTTGCTTTATTTGAAATTCTAAAAGTACCATTTACACCCCACAAACCATTTTAAAGAAAAATGTGTCCAAAATCTAAATTCCAAGTCCCATTTCCTTCATTTCTCTCCCAAAAACATTAGTGGATAACCAAATCATATATCATCCATATAACGACAACAAAAGCAAACATAATAAGATAATTGACATTTACACCCCTAAAATTGCATCTTACAACCCCACAAAATCCACAAAAAAAAAAAAAAAACTACTTTTTTTTTTCCATTCTATTAGTCTCGTATCCTTCCTTACTTTCGATTCTAAAACCAGACCTTGATCTGCTTCGACTCGATATTTGACAGTATCGAGCATTCTCTTATGAGCTGCTGCCTACACATCGAGCTCGGCTTCAGGCACTCAATATATACCCTCTCAAACGCCTCCACCTGTGTTGAGGGTCAAATATTGCATATTATCCCCCATTTATATCTCGGTTTTATGAATATGATACTACTTAATGTCCTATTTTACTCATGTTTGTGTTGTAAGGTGAATTTAAGAGCTTGGTTGGAAAAGGTGCTAAAAGCGTGGATTTGATGCTCAAAGATCACCAAGGAAAAGAATAGATCTTAGGAGACAAAGATTGAAGATTTTGAGGTCTCAAGATTCAAAAACCAAAGTGGAGAAGGAACGAAGTCGAAAGAACAAGTGTAAAAGTCACATTGATTGTATCATCGATCACCATTCGATGACATCGAACACGGGTCGATGACATTGAATTTATGAAAGAAAATTGAGTTGGTTGCTGGACAAATTGAAGACACTTTTCGATGACTTGAGGACCTGTTCGATGACTCGAAGCTTTGCTCGGTGGCATCGAATTTTCTGTGAAATTTCAGCAAAACTCGCTGGACACATTAGGAACCATGTTCGATTACTCGAAAGCTTCCTCGATGATATTGAAGACCTACTTGATGACATCGAAGGCCTTTTCGATGACATCAAATTTATTGAAGAAATTGGATTAACTCTCTGGACTGTTTTGCACGCATTATCAATTCCTCAAACAACGTTTGATGAAATCGAAGGCCTCTTCGATGACACCAAAGGTAGGTTCGATGACATAGAAGGTTACAGAGTCCGGATGAAGTTACAAAAGTGTGGAAAAGACACATATAAAAGACACCTTTGATGACATCGAAGCTAGTTCGATGTCATCGAATGAATCGTGTGAAGTTACATAGAGTTATATAGAGTGCGTAAATTTGAGGTAGTTTCCAGATTTTTTCAAGGAGGTGTGAAAGGAGGTTTTGCACAACTATAAATAGGAGTCCCCAAGGCATCAATCTAGGGTTTGGAGTTACGAAGCACAAGGGTGGAGAGCCAATGCCAAGCGTTTTTCTTCTTTCTTCCTCAGTTTTTCATGTTTTCTTCTAGGGTTTTAGATCCAATCATGTCTATGGTTAACTAAACCTCTTAGCTAGGGCTAAGAGCTGAAGCTTGTAGCATGATGAGATGTTTTCTATTGCTTTGA
Source organism: Magnolia changhungtana (assembly GCA_030180095.1). NCBI lineage: Eukaryota > Viridiplantae > Streptophyta > Magnoliopsida > Magnoliales > Magnoliaceae > Magnolia > Magnolia changhungtana. Next base: position 8,271,306 of record JASAUF010000502.1, on the reverse strand, counting down.
TTCTTGTTTATGTTAAACTCTCTTTGATTCTAGTTTGATATTTAAGGAATACTTTCAGTTTTTAATGGTTTATTGTGACTCAAATTACAGTAGATTTGTAATAGCATTGAGTATCTCTTTTCATGTATTGAGATTGTGAAGTTAGTAAATCCTGTTGTTCACCATCATCCCTTAGGCCTGGTTGGATGATGGAATCCCTTCAAATCTCATTTTTCTCCTATATTTGATTGTCGTATTGGTATGCCTTGTTATTTGTCATTGTCTAATGGTCATGGCTAAGTGGTGGAATCACTTCCAATCCTCACAACTCTCATCTATTGAGAATTAGATTAAGGGAAGTTCATATTTGGTTTTATTGAGATATCTTCCAATTGGATAAGATAGGACTTTGATTCCAGTTGTGTCCTTGAATCAATCATAGATCTCCCTGGTTGCTATAAGTGGATCCTTGGAAACCCTTGTTCCCACCTTTAAATTTACAAGTTTTAGTTAAATAATCCACAATTACTCTCTCAGCACTTTTAGATTAGATTCATATATTTTTCTAGTTCTACTCCTAGTTGCTTTCAGAATACTCATGAGATTAGTCCATGTAGATTCAACCTCAGTCTCACCGAGCATATTACTGCATCCCGACCCTACACTTGGGGTTGTGAACAAGTTTTTGGCGCTGTTGCCAGGGACTAACAGTTGCATTTTTCTGAGATTAACTAGTTTTGGAATTAGTTTAAGATTAGGGTTTTTTTACTTTCTATTTTTAGGTTAGGGATTTTTTTGAATTATTTTAGAAACTATCTTACCTTTGTAATTCTAGGATAGAAACTTTCCTTTTTAAAAACTTTCTTTTTTCATTTTTAGAAACTAGTTTACTTTCTATTTTTAAAAACTTTCCTAATTTTTTTTTAGAAACTAGGTTGCTTTCCTTCTTTCCATTTTAGAACCTAATTCACTTTCCTTTTTCTTTTGTAGGATCCTAACATAGAACCTTCTAATTTGGTAACTTCATTCTAATTCTCTCTCTTTCTATTTCTAGATTTCTATTTCATTTTTCTTTTTTTAGGTTTAGGTTATATTATGAAATTGAGGGCTGAGAGTGTTTCATGTTCAAGTGGGTCGGTGACAACACTCGACGTCTATTGAGTAAATGAGGATTGGTTGAGGGGTTATCTATCCATCACAGGATTAGACACCACGCAAGATCCATAGAGTTAACTGAAGTTATGCCCATCAATCAACCAGCCAATCAACCTCCAAATCCACCTCGACCTAAGGTTGAGGAAATTTAGGATAAGAATGAGGTGCATTAAGCACCCTCGCCTCGTACTTTATGAGATTATTTACAACTGATGGGGGTGAGCACGCCCTTATGCATGGTTTTTTCATAAAATACGGGACATGGATATCAAGCCAGGTGTGATCCAACTCCTTCCAAAATTTCATGGACTTGAATATGAAAATCCATATTTACACATGAAAGATTTTGATGAGATCGTAGCCACTTTATATTTTTTGAACGTGTCTAAGGACACGGTCAGGCTGAAACTCTTTCCCTTTTCTTTGAAAGAGAAAGCTAAGACGTGGTTGCATTCACTACGTCCTTGATCTATTAGTAGATGAAACGATATGACAAGGGAGTTCATAAAGAAAATTTTCCCACACTATAAAATGAACACCCTCATAAAATCAATCATAAACTTCACCTAAAAAGAAGATGAAACATTCTTCCAATGTTGGGAGCGGTTCAAGGATCTTGTCAGTTCATGCCCATAACAAGGTTTTGAAACGTGCCGCATTACACATTATTTCTATGATGGACTGACATCCTCCATGCGCCAATTGGTCAAGACAATGTGCAATGGGGAATTCATGAATGAAAACATCAATGAGGTGTGGGATTATTTGGACAGACTTACTGAAAATGTGCAATCATGGGATGTCTCCCCAAAATCGAGTACCACCTCTAGGCTCACTCAATCAAAAGAGAGAGGCATAATATATCTTCTGAAAGAGGATGATGATATCAATTCTAAAGTGGTTAATCTCATAAGGAAATTCGAGGCCATGAAACTAATGAAGGATAAGGCTAAGGAAACTGTTTACGGTATTGTGCTTGCAACATTCACACAGGAAACTGTTTACGGTATTGTGCTTGCAACATTCACATGATGGAAAATTGCCCAACAATACCTGCTTTTCAAGAGGTACTGAATGAGCAATCTAATGCTGTGAATAACTACCAAAGGCCTTTCAACGGACCAATCACCAATACATACAATCGTAGTTGGAGAAATCATCCAAACTTTAGTTAGAGGAATGGACAAACTGCTACTCCTCAAGGATTCCCTGATCAAATTCCAAATCAAGGGAAACCTCAAGAGGACCGAGTTCAAAAAATATTTGAGACCAAGTGATACTCAATCAGAATTCGGCACAAGCATTCCAAGATATCAGATCAGCATTGGGAACACTTGCGTTGTCAATTCAAAGGATAGAGTCACACTTAACAATTGGGGAGAAAGGAATTCTACCAGCCTAACATTTCCCCAATCCTAAACCGCAATATGAAATAAGTGATTCAAGCTCTTCAAATCAAATGGAGCAAGCTAAGTCTATCACCACCCTTAAGAGTGGAAAAACAATTGCCAAATATATTCTGGTAAGGGCTAAAAAGTCTAAGAACCCAGAAATAGACGAAACTGATAGACTTAGCACTGCTCTGTAAGAATTAGAACCAAAACTTCAAGGCAAGCCGATTGCATAATTCCCCCAATGCTTGATTGCATAAAAACCTCCTTCCAACTCTTAGGACATTCTAGAGGTGTTGAAACAAGTGAAGGTCAATATTCTTCTACTTAATGTCGTAAAACAAATACCTTCATATGCCAAATTTCTGAAAGACTTATGTACGACCAAAAGATGATAAAATATTCAAAAGAAAACTTTTTAACAGAAAACGTGAGTGTCATTTTAAAGCAAGATGTGCCACAAAAGTACAAAGATCCCGATAGCCCAACCATCGCTTGTATAATTGGGAATTACCGGAATGAGCATGCACTTCTTGATTTAGGAGCGAGCGTAAATCTGATCCCACACTCGGTTTACGAACAACTGGGTCTAAGTGAATTAAAACCCACTCGGACTACCTTACAACTTGGCGATCGCTCAGTTCGTGTACTGAGAGGGATAATTGAGGATGTGTTGGTCTAGGTTGACAAATTCTACTACCCAGTAAATTTTAACATCCTGGATACTCAACCAATCATATAGATATGAGCACTCAAATTCCTGTCATCCTTAGTTGCCCATTCCTTGCTCATCAAATGCGATCATTAATTGTAGAAATGGATTCATGAATTTATGTTTTAGGAATATGACATTGGAGCTCACTATATTTTTCAATATGAGCAAACAGACGAAGGATGATGACGACGACCATGATTTAACTTGATTGATTCTTTCATGGAAGATAAAACACTTCTGACCTTATCCTCTGATCCTCTAGAGACATGCTTGGCCCACTCCCATTATTTAGATGATGACATGATTAGGGAGACGGGTGCCATACTTGATACTGTGCCGGTACTCAAAGTTAACCAGTGGAGGCTACAATTTGAAAAATTGCCCCAAACTGATGTAGTGCCTTTACCGTCTAACCTCAAGGTACCAAAGCTTCACCTAAAACCTTTGGCCTTTGTGATTTGAAATGTCTATTTAGGTCAAGATAAGACATACCCGGTGGTGATTTCTTCTCACCTTGAGCAAGAATAGAAGAGTATGCTTATCTCTACTCTCATTGAGCACAAAGGAGCCCTTAAATGGTCGATTGAGGACCTCAAGGGAATTGAAACTTTGATTTGTACTCACCGCATTTATCTAGAGGACAATATGAAGACCTCTCGACAACCACAACATAGATTAAATCCAAACATGAAGGAAGTGGTCAAAGCCGAGGTTCTTAAACTATTGGATGTGGGTATCATATATCCTATATCCGATAGCCAATGGGTGAGTCCAACTTAGGTGGTTCCTAAGAAGATCGGAATAACCATTGTATCCAATACTAACAACGAACTCATGCCAACTAGAGTTACTACTGGTTGGAGAATGTACCTTGACTACAGAAAGTTGAATATAGTCATGAGGAATGACCACTTCTATCACGCCCCAAACTCAAAAACCGGGCTTACAAAATTCCCGATCGTCGAATCCGGTGCTGACAGCCTCCGTAGTACCCCATTCTCGGCTCCCAGCGCACATACACCAGATTCCGATCTTAGGATCTTACACGGAGGATATTCCAACGTACATTTATTTCATAATAAGCATAACCACAAGATTACCTGAAACACAAAGACAACATCATCATCACATAAATACTAATATAATCTTTGGAGTACAATGCTGAAAGGGAAATATATAAATCGAACATCAAGCTCCAGAAGACTGCTGCACGCTCCAAGCTCAACGTTGCTGCACCCTAACTCCACCTGCATACATATATCATGTATAAGCTTATAGAAAGCTTAGTGGATGGTGAAAGTGTGTGCACAAGGTAAGTGTCAAGTAAGCAATATCAGAGTAATCAGAGTAAGCGAAAGTACTGACAAGTCCATGAGTCATACAATAATAGGGTATGTAATGCAAATCAGCTATGCAAATGAGGAGTCAAAGAGAGTCAAATATTAGATGCCGAGGGTACCATACCATAACTCATACAATATCGGAATAAGTGGAAATATACTGATAAGTCTATGAGTGTTATCAGTCGTACCAAGGCTATGCAATGTAAGACATGAATATTAACAACCATATCAATGCAGAAACATTGCAACCCACAACAACGTAATATGCGGTGCAAATGAAATGACTAAGTTGGAGTGAAGTCGGGATGATAGTACGTAGTATCGCAGGTTATGATATCCATCACAAGGGACTTCTATCCAAACCAGTCCCATACCTAAATTTGGATAGTCAGACTCAATGTGGTAAACTCCTGATCTCAGGTTAGTCGCGCGCCCAACCGAAATCCTGGCCATACGAAGGTACACAACAATTAGTTGCGCACCACCAGCCCGAGTGGATAGTGAATGAAATGAATGCATGAGTATGCAACTCCTACTCAATAAGTCCACATATCAGTACGGTTCCTCTCTGAGAAATCATCGGGGCCTATTATACTCTAAACCAGATTGCCACCCCATCGCGTGTAACAAGGTGAGTGGAAGAGACCTCACTATCTGCTTGCCAATATCGGGCTCGGCTCATCAATAGTGGACTCATTCCTCGAGTTGGTCAGACTCAGCCTAGCATTGTCCCCTCCTCTCGGGCAGGTAAGGCCGCATCCTCTTCCAACCGACCACGACACAGTGGGAGACGCGGCCTAATGATATACGGCCCTCATGCGCTCATGCATTCACTCAGTCTAGACGTTGGAGTAACCTCTGGAACTAAGAGGGTTTAGGGACTTTCACCTTGGGATATCTATAGCACCCCATGTAGAACAGATTTTCAGTATCCCATCTAGCCATCCACGAAATACCTGTGGAGGCTATGACCCTGATGTCGCTAGGGCGTACGGTGGTCATGTCACATAAATGCGAGATGTATGAGTCACACAATCCAATCATGCATCAATCCTGCACATGCCGTGCTCTCATGTGGGGCAACTATGCCTATCAGGGAGCCCCATAAACAACTTGCCCTATGGCATATGCAATGGTCAATCACATCCCATAACAAATATGCAGATGATGCATATGGACATTTATTATGATGCTATGTTGTCACACGCTCATAATCGACATCAATAACCGACATCAACAATCAGCCTCGACAATGTGGACATTTAACCAACATTGTCCCCAAGGAATGGCCACATAGAGCTAAACATATAATGTGCCCATGGCCTCACACAAAAGCCTAATACACAACACGATGGGCCTTACTCAAGGGCCACATATACGCAACAGGTGGACCCTGGTCATGGGCTTAATACATATCACAATGGGCCTTACCCATAGGCCATGAATACATCACAATGGGCCTTGCCCATGGGCCATGAATACATCACCATGGGCCTTGATCAAGAGCTTAATACACATGACGATGGGCCTTTCACATGGACCAAATGTTCATCACAATGGGCTCCATTGCCTAGCCCTCAATTATATCACATTGGCCTCATATACATCACATTGGAACTTAAACACGGGGCTGAATATACATCACAAGGGGTTGCATAATCATCACATAAGTCTCGTCAATCATCCTCGGCAATCGAAATCGGCTCCGACAATCGAAATTGGCTTTAACAATCGGAATCGACACTTGAAATCGGCCTCGACACTTAGCTTCGACAATCGGAAGAGGCCTATACAATCGGCATTGATACTCGGCCTCAACAATTAAGATCGGCCTATACAATCAGCCTCAACAATTAAGATCGGCCTATACAATCAGCCTCAACAATTAAGATCAGCCTATACAATCAGCCTCAACAAATCAGAATCGGCCTCGATTATCGGAATCGATCGATAATCAGAATGGGCAAATCGGTCACGTCAATCGGAATCGACAATTGGTCCCGATAATCGAAATCGGTCGATAATCAGAATCGTAAATTGGTCACATCAATCGGAATCGGCAATCAGTCGCGACAATCAGAATCGATCGATATTAGCATCTGCAAATCGATCACGTTAATCAGTATCGGCAGTCGGTCATGACAATCAAAATCAATCGATAATCAGAATCGGCAAATCGGTCACGTCAATCGGAATCGGCAATCGGTCGTGACAATCAAAATCGATCGATATCAGCATCGGCAAATTGGTCACATCAATTAGTATCAGCAGTCGGTCATGACAATCGAAATTGATCGATAATCAGAATCGGTAAATGGGTCACGTCAATCGGAATCGGCAATCGGTCATGATAATCAGAATTGGTTGATATCAGCATCAGCAAATCGGTCACGTCAATCAGTATCGGCAGTCGGTCATCACAATCAAAATCGATCGATAATCAGAATCGGCAAATCGGTCACGTCAATCAGAATCGGCAATCAGTCGTGACAATCGGAATCGATCAATAATCGGAATCGGTAAAGCGGTCACGTCAATCAGAATCGGCAATGGGTCATGATAATCGGAATCGATCGATAATCGAAATCGGCAAATCGGTTACGTCAATCGGAATGGACAATTGGTCATGACAATTGGAATTGGCAAATCGGTCACGTCAATCAGAATCGGTAAGAATGGGCTTAACAAGGCCCAAGGGAAGGTCACAATGAGGACATCTAATCATCATTACCCGTTAATGTGGACATCTAACCAACATTGCTCCTAGGGAGTGGCTCACATAAGGAATTCATACGCAACGTAACGGCCACACATACGTCACATCGGGCCTCACCCATGGGCCTCAAATACGACAAGTGGGCCACCTCAATGGGCCTATATACACATCAAGCGGGTCGCATCAATAAGCCTCATAAACATCAAGTTGACCTTAACGGATGGGCCACAAATACATCAAGGTGGCCTCATGGATGGGCCATAAATACATCAAGTCGGGCCGCACCACGGTGGGCCACATATATCACAATGGGCCGCACCACGGTGGGCCACATACATATCGTAATGGGCCACGTCATATGGGCCATGTATACATCATATTGGGCCTCGCCCATTGGCCTCAGCACTGGCCTCATATATCAAGTGGGTCGCATTAGATGGGCTACGCCATAAACAGCAATGGAGACGAAGATCGAAGATCATCTGAACCAAACCACAAATAGCAGTGGAGATAATGATTTTCACCGTTTAAAAATTCTAAGGCCCACCATCACATTTATTTTCCATCCAGTCTATTTATAAGGTCATCAGGACCTGGTTGAGATGAAAACAAATATCATTTTGATCTAAAACTACTGTAGTCGTAAAAGGATTCTAATGGCCGATGTTCATCTCTCCACTGTTTCCTGTAGTGTGGTCCACTTGACTTTAGATCTGTCTTATTTTCTTTATCTCAAGCCTTGAGACAAGCCTGCTAAAAGGATGAACGGTATGGATACAAATATACATCACGGCGGACTCCACCTGTCCAACTGATGAATGGACGGCGTGGATATAGACATACATCAGCGTGGGTCCCACGCATGTGTCCCACCTTACATATATTATAATATAATATAACAATATATCATAATATAATATAATATAATATATTTAATTTACAAAGAGCCACCGTCCAGACCTGGGAAGTTCTGGACGGTGGAGATTTCATACATATTTACATGGTGGGTCCACACATGTGGCCCACCACATATCATAATAATATATATTATATTAATATATATAAATATATATCATATATCATATATATATATATTTATTTATTTTTTATTTTTTAAATCAACTACAACCTGTATGAATAGACGATCGGTGTAGAGTAAACACATGAGCTGGTGGGTCCCACCGTCCATATTGCTGGACGGTGAGGATGCACCATCAATACATCAAGGTGGGTCCCACCCCCACACGTGTGGGGTGGGCCCTGCATCTCAAACGGATGGACGGTATATAGAATACATACCTCAATGGTGGAATCCCACCGTCCGACAGATTGGACTGTGGGGATATAAAATATATACATCTCAGTGGGGTCCACGTGGGTGTGGCCTACCAGAATTTCAGTATCAAGCTGATATGTTTGTTCCCCATTATCCAGCGTCTAGGGGTTTTGGATGTCCGTCAAACGAACGGTCTAGATTATCACAGCTCCCCACGATCATACCTGTAGCTGCTGTTGCCCAGACAAATGAATGGAGTGGATCTCCACATACATCACGACAACCCATAGAGTGTTGCTGCACATACAGTAGCTGCTTGCAGTGGCTGCTGGGCCACCATCCATTAGACAGACAGTTGGACGAAACACAAACATCAGTGGGGTCCACGGTTGCTGACGCAATACAGAAGCTTCATGGATGCGTGGGTCCCATCGTCCCACACCGTGGACAGTGAGGATCATCATCAAGGTGGGCCACAAAAAAATTATGGAGAGAGAGAGAGAGATAGAGAGAGAGATCGGATGGATGAGGGAACTCCGCCACTGTGAGCTCCCTCAAGGGGATACAATCCATACATTAAATGGGTCCCACCACAAGTGGACCCTCAACTCATCAAATTTAAGCAATAAAACATATATTAAATCTTAGAGAAACACTCATCGTCGATCTCCTCTTCCTTCTTTTGCCAACATGATCTAGAGCTCCAGGGAAACGATTCCGATGGTTGAGATGGATTTTGGATGGTGGGATTGGGTGGTAGGGAGGTGGGCCACACTAGCTTCTCCTCTCATGGAGTGCTTGGACGGTTGCTCTCATGGTGCTTGGGAGGTGGAGTGAGAAATGAGAGAGAGATAGGAGAGTGATGGGTGAGAGATGGGTGATGGGTGTACTTTGTGTAAGAGAGTGTTGACTTTAGGGGTTGCTTGGGGTTGGGTGAAAGGTGATGTGTACTTGACAGGAGGTGATTGATGTGCACTTGATTGATGGGATATGTTATAGAGATTCTCTTAGGATTGCAAATGCGTGACATTTTCCTCGAACTGAACGCGGGCCCACATCTCCTGGCTTGGGTATCGCCTTGGCGCGTAATATGCCGCATCGAAACAGCAGTGACGGCACGGTCGTTAGGGTACAAGTCTCGGGTTAAGCTAACTGTGGAATACGGAACATGACTTAAGGTTGCGCGCAACTGTCGATAATAGATCGCGGGTTTCAGAATTCAACCGAGAGGACAATAAAAGTTTATGGAATAGTACGGGCTTAGGTACGGGTCTTACAGCTCTCCCTTCCTAATAAAAATTTCATCCTCAAAATTTAAAATACAACACAATCAATACAGAGCTCACCAAGGGAGGGAAATCTTATCCGGATACAACATGCCAACATGATCAAATACCTAAGTGATGGGGACAACGCCTGTGAATCTCATCCTCCTGCTCCCAAAATGCCTCATCAATACTACGATGGTCCAACTGGACCTCGAATCCTTGATCAGAAATGATCGAAACTGGAATACTATACAGCCTCACAATCTCAACGGTAGGGAGCTATATTAGAAAATCTCTAACTTATTTGAACTTGGGGAGCTAACCATTCTAAGTTCTCAACAATCATAGAGTGAAGGGTAGCTATCAGTAGATATGTGATGTTATCCTCAGGTATTCCCAAGTTATGCTGTGATACCAACTTCTGTCATGCCCCAAACTCGGAAACCGGGCTCACAAAATTCTCGATCGTCGAATCCTGTGCTGACAGCCTCCGTAGTACCCCATTCTTGGCGCCCAGCATACATACACCAGATTCCAATCCTGTGATCCAATAAGGAGGATTTTCCAACGTACATTTATTTCATAACAAGCATAACCATAAGATTACCCGAAACACAAAGACAACATCATCATCACATAAATACTAATATAATCATTGGAGTACAATGCTGAAAGGAAAATATATAAATCGAAAATCAAGCTCCAGAAGACTGCTGCACGCTCCAAGCTCAACGTTGCTACACCCTAACTCCACCTGCATACATATATCGTGCATAAGCTTATAGAAAGCTTAGTGGGTGGTGAAAGTGTGTGCACAAGGTAAGTGTCAAGTAAGCAATATCAGAGTAATCAGAGTAAGCGGAAGTACTGACAAGTCCATGAGTCATACAATAATAGGGTATGCAATGCAAATCAGCTATGCAAATGAGGAGTCATAGAGAGTCAAATATTAGATGCCGAGGGTACAATACCATAACTCATACAATATCGAAATAAGTGGAAATATACTGATAAGTCTATGAGTGTCATCAGCCGTACCAAGGCTATGCAATGTAAGACATGAATACTAACAGCCATGTCAATGCAGAAACATGGCAACCCAAAATGTTAAGTGCTGCGGATGCAACGTAATATGCGGTGCGAATGAAATGACCAAGCTGGAGTGAAGTTGAGATGATAGTACGTAGTATTGCAGGCTATGGGGTCCATCACAAGGGACTTCTATCCAAACCAGTCCCATACCTAAATTTGGATAGTCAGACTTAATGTGGTAAACTCCTGATCTCAGGTTAGTCGCGCGCCCAACCGAAATCCTAGCCATACGAAGGTACACAATAATTAGTTATGCACCACTAGCCCGAGTGGATAGTGAATGAAATGAATGCATGAGTATGCAATTCCTACTCAATAAGTTCACATATCAGTATGGTTCCTCTCTGAAAAATCACCGGGGTCTATTACACTCCAAACTGGATTGCAACCCCATCGCGCGCAATAAGGTGAGTGGAAGAAACCTCACTATATGCCTACCAATATCGGGCTCGGCTCGTCAATAACGGACCCATTCATCGAGCTGGCCAGACTCAGCCTAGCATTGCCCCCTCCTCTCGGGCAGGTAAGGCCGCACCCCCTTCTAACCGACCATGACACAGTGGGATACGCGGCCTAATGGTATACGGCCCTCATGCGCTCATGCATTCACTCGGTCTAGACGTTAGAGCAACCTCTGGAACCAAGAGGGTTTAGGGACTTTTACCCAAGGATATCTATAACACCCCATATAGAACAGTTTTTCGGTGTCCCATATAGCATCCACGAAATACCCGTGGAGGCTATAGCCCTGATATCGGTAGGGCGTATGGTAGTCATGTCACATAAATACGAGATGCACGAGTCACACAATCCAATCATGCATCAATCCTGCACATGTCATGCTCTCATGTGGGGTAACTCTGCCTATCAGGGAGCCCCATGAACAACCTGCTCTATGGCATATGTAATGGTCAATCACATCTCATAACAAACATGCAGATGATGCGTATGGGCATGTATTATAATGCTATGTTGTCACACACTCATAATCGGCATCAAAAACCAGCATCAACAATCGACCTCAACAATGTGGACATTTAACCAACATTGCCCCCAAGGAATGGCCACATAGAGCCAAACATATAATGTGCCCATGACCTCACACAAAGGTCTAATATACAACACGATGGGCCTTACTCAAGGGCCACATATACACAACAGGTGGGCCCTGGTCATGGGCTGAATACAAACAACAACGGGCCTTACCCATAGGCCATGAATACATCACAATGGTCCTTGCCCATGGGCCATGAAAACATCTTAATGGGTGTTACCCATGGGCCATGAATACATCACCATGGGCCTTGATCAAGAGCTTAATACACATGACGTTGGGCCTTTCACATGGGCCTAACGTTCATCACAATGAGCTCCATCGCCTAGCCCTCAATTGCATCACATTGGCCTCATATACATCACATTGAAACTTAAACACGGGCTGAATACACATCACAATGGGCCTCAAATACGGGTCGCATAATCATCACATCAGTCTCTTCAATCGACCTCAGCAATCGAAATCAGTCCCAACAATTGAAATCGGCCTCAACAATCAGAATTGACACTCGGAATCATCCACGACACTCAGCTTCGACAATCAAAATAGGCCTATACAATCGGCATTGATACTCAGCCTCGACAATCAAGATCGGCCTATACAATTGGCCTCAACAAATCAGAATCGGCCTCGATTATCGGAATCGATACTCGGCCTCGACAATCAAGATCGGCCTATACAATTGGCCTCGACAATCAAGATCGGCCTATACAATTGGCCTCAACAATTAGAATTGGCCTCGATTATCAGAATCGATCGATAATCGGAATGAGCAAATCGGTCATGTCAATTGGAATCGACAATTGGTCATGACAATCAGAATCGGTCGATAATCAGAATCACAAATCGGTCACATCAATCGGAATCGGCAATCGGTCGTGACAATCAAAATCGATCGATATCAGCATCGGTAAATTAGTCACGTCAACCAGTATCGGTAGTCAGTCATGATAATCGAAATCGATCGATAATCAGAATCGGCAAATCGGTCATGTCAATTGGAATCGGCAATCGGTCATGACAATCGGAATCGATCGATATTAGTATCGAAAAATCAGTCACCTCAATAAGTATCGGCAGTCGGTCATGACAATCGAAATCGATCGATAATCAGAATCGGTAAATCGGTCACGTCAATCAAAATTGACAAATCGGTCGTGACAATCGGAATCGATCGATATCAGCATCGGTAAATCGGTCACGTCAATCAGTATCGCAGTCGGTCATGACAATCGAAATCGATCGATAATCAGAATTGGTAAATCGGTCACATCAATCGGAATTGGCAATCGGTCGTGACAATCGAAATTGGTCGATAATCAGAATCGGCAAATCAGTCATGTCAATCAGAATCATCAATCAGTCATGACAATCGGAATCGATCGACAATCAGAATTGGCAGATTGGTCACATCGATCAGAATCGGCAATCGGTCATGACAATCGGAATCGATCGATAATCAGAATCGGTAAATCGGTCACGTCAATCAGAATCGGTAAGAATCGACTTAACAAGGCCTAAGGGAAGATCACAATGAGGACATCTAACCATCATTACCCGTTAATGTGGACCTCTAACCAACATTGCTCCTAAGGAGTGGCTCACATAAGGGATTCATATGCAACGTAATGGCCACACATACATCACATCCGGCCTCGCCCATAGGCCTCAAATATGACAAGTGGGCCACCTCAATGGGCCTATATACACATCAAGTGGGTCACATCAATAGGCCTCATAAACATCAAGTGGGCCTTAACGGATGGGCCACAAATACATCAAGGTGGCCTCATGGATGGGCCATAAATACATCAAGTCGGGCTGCGTCACGGTGGGCCACATACATCACAATGGGCCACACCACGGTGGGCCACATACATATCATAATGGGCCACGTCATATGGGCCATGTATGGGTCATATTGGGCCTCGCCCATTGGCCTCTGCACTGGCCTCATATATCAAGTGGGTCGCATTAGATGGACTACGTCATAAATAGCAGCGGAGATGAAGATCGAAAATCATCTGAACCAAACCACAAATAGCAGTGAAGATAATGATTTTCACCTTTTAAAAATTCTAAGGCCCACCATCACGTTTATTTTCCATCCAGTCTGTTTATAAGGTCAGTAGGACTTGGTTGAGACGAAAACAAATATTGTTTTGATCTAAAACTACTGTAGTCGTAAAAGGATTCCAATGGCCGATGTTCATCTCTCCACTGTTTCCTGTAGTGTGGTCCACCTGACTTTAGATCTGTCATATTTTCTTCATCTCAAGCCTTGAGACGAGCCTGCTAAAAGGATGGATGACATGGATACAAATATACATCATGGCGGACTCCACTCGTCCAACTGATGAATGGATGACATGGATATAGACATACAATAGGGTGGGTCGCACGCATGTGGCCCACCTTAAATATATTATAATATAATATAATATAACAATAAATCATATTATAATATAATATAATATATTTAATTTACAAAGAGCCACCGTCCAGACCTGGGAAGTTCTGGACGGTGGAGATTTCATACATATTTACACGGTGGGTCCACACGTGTGGCCCACCTCATATCATAATAATATATATTATATTAATATATATATAAATATATAACATATATCATATATATATATATATATTTATTTATTATTTTTTTTAAAAAATCAACTACAGCCTGTATGAATAGATGAACGGTGTAGAGTAAACACATGAGCTGGTGGGTCCCACCATCCATATTGCTGGACGGTGAGGATGCACCATGAATACATCAAGGTGGGTCCCACCCCCACACGTGTCACACGTGTGGGGTGGGCCCTACATCTCAAACGGATGGACGGTATATTGAATACATACCTCAATGGTCGAATCCCACCGTCCAACAAGTTGGACGGTGGGGATATAAAATATATACATATCGGTGGGGTCCACGTGAGTGTGGATCTCCACATACATCACGACGACCCATAGAGTGTTGCTGCACATACAGCAGCTGCTTGCAGCAGCTATTGGCCCACCATCCATTAGACGGACGGTTGGACGAAACACAAACATCAGTGGGGTCCACGGTTGCTGACGCAATACAGTAGCTTCATGGCTGCGTAGGTCCCACCGTCCGACACCGTGGACAGCAAGGATCATCATCAAGGTGGGCCAGAAAAAAATTATGGAGAGAGAGAGAGAGATCGGATGGAGGAGGGAACTCCGCCACTATGAACTCCCTCAAGGCGATACAAACCATACATTAAATGGGTCCCACCACAAGTGGACCCTCAACTCATCAAATCCAAGCAATAAAACACAAATTAAATCCTAGAGAAACACTCACCGTCGATCTCCTCTTCCTTCTTCTGCCAACACGATCTAGAGCTCCAAGGAAACGATTCCGATGGTTGAGATGGATTTTGGATGGTGGGATTGGGTGGTAGGGAGGTGGGCCACACTAGCTTCTCCTCTCATAGAGTGCTTAGACGGTTGCTCTCATGGTGCTTGGGAGGTGGAGTGATAAATGAGAGAGAGATGGGAGTGTGATGGGTGAGAGATGGGTGATGGGTGTACTTTGTGTAAGATAGTGTTGACTTTAGGGGTTGCTTGGGGATGGGTGAAAGGTGATGTGTACTTGACATGAGGTGATTGATGTGCACTTGATTGATGTGATATGTTGTAGAGATTCTCTTGGGATTGCAAATGCGCGACGTTTTCCTCAAACTAAACGTGGGCCCACATCTGCTAGCCTGGGTATCGCCTCAGCGCGTAATATGCGGTATCGGAACAGCGGCGATGGCGCGGTCGCTAGGGTACAAGTCTCGGGTTAAGCCAACAATGGAATACGGAACATGACTTAAGGTTGTGCGCAACTGCTGATAAGAGATCACGGGTTGCCGAAATTCGACCGAGAGGACAGCGAAAGTTTATGGAATAGAACAAGCTAGGGTACGGGTCTTACAAATTTCCTTTGCCCTTCATTGATCAAATTTTGGAAAGGCTTGATGGTCACTCATATTATTGCTTCCTTGATGGGTATTCGGGCTGCAATCAGATAGAGATAGCCCATGAAGATCAGGAAAACACCGCATTCACATGTTCCCTTGGCACCTTTGCTTACCGAAGGATGTCATTCAAACTGTGTAATGCCCCTGCCACTTTTCAGCGATGCATGATGAGTATTTTTTCTGACATGGTGGGGCAATATTTAGAGCTCTTCTTGGACTACTTCTCAATTTTAGGTCCATCCTTCATCAATTGTTTATAAAATCTTAAATGTGTGTTGAAGCGATGCGAGGAAAAGAATTTGATACTAAATTGGGGAAAGTGTTATTTCATGGTTCGTAAGGGAATTGTCCTTTGACATATCATCTCGTCGAAGGAAATTTAGGTAGATAAGGCTAAGATTCATCTTATCTCGAACTTACCTCCACCCAAGAACATATAAGATGTGCGATCCTTTTTAGGATACTATAGATGATTCATAAAGGACTTTAGTCAGCTCTCTCATCCTTTATGCAATCTACTTCGAAAGGATGTACCATACGAGTGGACTGAACAATGTCAGGAAGTTTTTTCAAACCTCAAGGGCATGTTAACCACTGCACCTATCATACAGCCACCCGACTAGAACCTTCCTTTTAAAATTATGTGTGATGCGTCCGATTATGCTCTTAGGGCATTTTAGGCCAGAAAAAAGAGAAGAAGCCCTATGTTATACCCTACATAAGTAGAACTTTAAATCCCGCCTAAGTGAACTATTCTACTACAGAAAAAGAACTCTTAGCCATAGTATTCGCTTTGGATAAATTTAGGTCTTACTTGATCGGATCTGAGATCATCATCTACACAGATCATGCGGCGCTCAAGAATCTTCTTTCCAAGAATGATGCTAGGCCCTGCTTGATAAGATAGATCCTCCTACTTCAAGAATTTGATTTTGAAATAAAAGATAAAAAGGGAGTAGAGAACATAGTGGCTGACCATCTTTCCCACCTTAACCCCTTTAATTCCCTTGAGACGACGCATATAAATGACATGTTCCTTGACAAACAAATGTATAAAGTCTCTCATTCACCTTAGTTTATGGATATTGCTAATTTCTCGCCACAGGTTTCACGTCAATACATTAGACTGCACAAGATATGAAAAAATTATTTACCGAGGTACTCAAATTCTTTTGGGATGATCTATATTTGTTTAAATATTGCCTAGACCAAATCTTAAGGAGATGTATGCCAGATAATGAATACCAGAGTGTCATCTCCTTCTGTCATTCTCAGGCCTGTGGTGGTCACTTTTTTACAAAAAAGACCACGAC
The DNA here is from genome assembly GCA_030180095.1 of Magnolia changhungtana. NCBI lineage: Eukaryota > Viridiplantae > Streptophyta > Magnoliopsida > Magnoliales > Magnoliaceae > Magnolia > Magnolia changhungtana. Next base: position 8,254,003 of record JASAUF010000502.1, on the reverse strand, counting down.
AAAAATTCTGCAGTGTGCCTTTTATTGCCTCACTATGTTTAAGGACACTCATGAGTTTTGCAAAGCTTGTGAGCATTGTCAGAAATTGGGAGCATTGTCCCATCAAAATATGATGCCCTTGAACCCCATTCCAATCATTGAAGCATTTGATGGTTGGGGTATCGATTTCATGGGACCATTCCCCCAATCTTTTAGAAATTTGTATATTTTGCTAGCGGTAGACTATGTCACTAAATGGGTCAAAGCGATACCATGCCAGAACAGTGATCATCAAAGGGTCATTAAATTCTTAAAAGAGAACATCCTTTCCCGGTTCGAAACGCCTTGAGCCATTATTAGTGATGGAGGTTTACATTTTTGTAATAGGCTATTTGTGAACTTAATGAAGAAATATAACATTTCCCACAAAGTGAGCACTCCATACCACCCACAAACAAGTGGACAAGCTAAGATTTTCAATAGATAAATTAAACATATTTAGGAAAAAACGGTTAACCCTGACTATAAGGATTGGTCAATCTGATTGACCGATACTTTATGGGCTTACCGTACCGTATTCAAGGCCCCCATTAGAATGTCTCCCTTTAGACTTGTCATTGGGAAAGCTTGCCACTTCCCTATAGAGTTGGAACATAGGGCTTACTAGGCTATTAAAAATTTGAACTTCAATTTGGACAATGTTGGCTTGTTACGCAAACTTTAGTTGAATGAACTTGAAAAGATCCAGAATGATGCATACGAGAACTCGAGAATTTATAAGGATAGGATGGAGGTGTTTCATGACTAACAAATTCTTCGAAAATCATTCACACCAGGCCAAATGGTCCTTTTGTACAATTCTCAGTTATATCTCTTTCCGGGTAAACTCCAATCTCATTGGACCGACCCTTTCAGTATGTCTAATGTCTATCCTCATGGGGTCGTCGAGATTCAGAATCCAAACAATGACAATATTTAAAAAGTAAATGGACATCGATTAAAGCCATTTGTTGAGAAATTTGATTCAGAGGACATGTCTATACCTCTAATTGATCCTGCCTACTAGGATTGACCTCATAGTCTGATGGAGGTATAGTTAGATTTATTGCTTTCACATATGTTAGGTTTAGGATAGTTTACTTTCCACTATTTTAGGATAGTTTGCTTTCGGTTGGTTTAATTCTTATGCTAACCCATCTTTACACTAGGATCATTGGAAAAGCCTCATAATTCCTTCTTCAGGTATTACCTTTCCATCACTTCCCTTTTCTTTCTATTGCCTCTTTTGCATTATACACTTATTTCTTTTACATTGAGGACAATGTGATTTTTAGGTTTGGGATGAGTGATTAGGTAAACTAATCAGTGTTTTCTCAATTTTGAGCAAAATTTTTAAAAATTTTCAATGTTTTAAGTTGAAATCGATTTGGAAAGCGATGAATTGTATACTTAAAAATGCTTTAAGTATGATAAGATAGAGATTGAATCTTGATTTGTTGGAGTTTGATCAACTAAGTAATCTATCACCTAAGTTATTGCACTCAATTGATTAAGAGGTAGTTTGAATATCATGATAATCTAAATCACAAGATACATTCAAATTGTCTTCTGTGAGACATTCTAGAGGTTTTTGATTGTTAATATGTGAATCATTGATAAATGGTGAGAATCGAGTCTAGAGAATTTTATCCACCTTTAAAAAGGAAAAGAACCAGTTAAAAAATAGGAGATTGACAAAAAGGTCATGTATTATGAAAAAAGTGAATAAAAAGAATGAAAAGATTGACAAAAATGCAAAAATAAAGAATGACCATCAATATAAAATTAAAAACTGGAAAAAGAAGGAGAAGGAGATAAATTCAGAATTAGTACTTTTGAGTTTCAAACTAATCTTGAAGTGATGAGCATGGCTAAGATGATGAATTGCTAGTATTCATACGGGAAGTAAGTTAACTTTCACTGAGCACATTGAAAAACTTGAAATGCAAATTTTGCTTTGATTTAATGGGCAAAGAACTTATTTGATCGGTTGCTTATGTGATTGGGTTCTAAGTTTTCAAAATTCCACTGTCATATCTTATTTCTACACATTCATACTCGAGTGCACAAGAGATTATTTTCTGAAAGAAGTTTTGGACATTGAGCATTGAGGTTTATTTCACACATACTTTGCTTAGGACTAGCACAATGCTGGTTGGGGATTGTGTTGAAGGTAAAAAAATTACATATTATCCCCCATTTATATCTTGGTTTTATGAACACGATACTACTTAATGTCTTATTTTACTAATGTTTGTGTTGCAAGGTGAATTTAAGAGCTTAGATTGGAAAAAGTGGTAAAAGCATGAATTTGACGCTCAAAGATCACCAAGGCAAAGAATGGATCTTAGGAGACAAAGATTGAAGATTTCAAGGTCCCAAGATTCAAGACAACCAAGTGGAGAAGGAATGAAGTCGAAAGAACAAGTGCAGAAGTCACATTGTCTGTGTCATTGATCATCATTCTATGACATCGAACACAGGTCGATGACATTGAATTTATGAAAGAAAATTGAGTTGATTGCTGGACAAATTGAAGACACTTTTTGATGACTCAAGGATTTGTTTGATGACTCAAAACTTTGCTCAATGGCATCGAAGCCAGTTCGATGACATCAAATTTTTTTATAGAATTTTGCAAAACTCGCTGGACACATTGGGCATCATGTTCGATCACTCGAAAGCTTCCTCGATGATATCAAAGACCTGCTTGATGACATCAAATTTATTGAAGAAATTGTATTAACTCTCTGGACTGTTTTGGACGCGTTATTGATTCCTCGAACAACGTTTGATGACATCGAAGGCCTCCTCTGGACTATTTTGGATGCGTTATCGATTCCTCAAACAATGTTCGATGACATCGAAGGCCTCTTCAATGACATCGAAGGTACGTTCGATGACATAGAAGGATACAAAGTCCAGAAGAAATAAATATGTGAAAAAAGCACGTATAAAAGATACCTTCGATGACATCGAAGCCAGTTCGATGTCATCGAATGAATCGCGCGAAGTTACGCAGAGTTACGTGAAGTGCGTAAATTTGAGGAAGTTTCTGGATTTTTCCAAGGAGGTGCGAAAGGAGGTGTTGCATAACTATAAATAGGAGGAGCAAAGCACAAGGGTGGAGAGCCATCACCAAGCGTTTATCTTCTTTCTTCCTTAGTCTTTCATGTTTTCTTTTAGGGTTTTAGATCCAATCATGTCTTTAGTTGGCTAAACCTGTTAGCTAGGGTTAAGAGGTGATGCTTGTAGCGTGATGGGATGTTTTATATTACTTTGATTCATGTTTATGTTAAACACTCTTTGATTCTAGTTTTATATTTAAGAAATACTTTTAATTTTTAATGGTTTATTGTGACTCAAATTACAGTAGATCTGCAATAGCTTTAAGTATCTCTTTTCATGTTTTGAGATGGTGAAGTTAGTAAATCCTGTTGTAACATCCCAAAAATCGGGGGTCGAGCATAAACTTAACTCTCGAGTTCTAGAACATCACTTATGCAACATAAATAATGATGATTAAATGTTGTCTGTGTTAGTACAATAAACATGAGTGAGATTCTACCAAAACAGTAATTCATACTCCAGATCCATGTATAAAACATAAGCGGAAGACTGAAAGGTGTATATAGATATATATAAAACAAAACATTCTTGATCTCCAGAGTATGAACACTAACTGAGTCACAGTATATATACATGTTGGTTCTGAATCAAAATGTCAAAATAGTACAACTGAAATTATCAACCCTGTAGCCCCATAAGACGACACTTATGCGAAGCCTCCAAATAACAAAGATGTAGGAGAACTCTTCCTGATTGTCATAGAAGTTGGGCTCGCCTCACCGTGCTCTAGTGATACCCGATCTCGATACAGTCTGGTCCGTGGGTGTTTTAAAACACCGTCCCGTAACGTGGGAATGAGTGGCCAACTCAGTGGAACAATAAAGCATAGGTTAACATGTTATCAATTCAGTTAAGTGGTAATGATAAAGCAGTACAGTCAAACAATTCTAACTACTCTTACTTAATGCAAGTATGAAATGACATGATGTATGCCCTCACCACACCCTCCCTTGTGCGACACCATCTTACGTTCGCGGCATGCTTTCATCCATCAGTGCTCCATATCTTCCAGGCACATGCAATGCATGATGAGCATGATTACTGAGTTTTTATTAGTCCATTTCAAACAGCAGGATTGGAAAACTAAGGTACCTCCCTTGTATCATTCCCAAACATGATCCATTCTAGGGTCATCAGTCTTAGTTAATCTCTGACGATGGTGTGTTTTCTAGGTCACTACAAAGGCTGTCAGGGCTGTTACGCACAAGGGTTACACCACTCCCCCATCACCTCTTTAACGATTCATCACTATACAGAAATAGGCCTAGTTCATACTCTCTACACTGCGGTAAAACTCGTCACCTCACCGCAAATTTAGAGTATGCTCGAGGTCACTACAAAGGGCTGTCAGGGCTATTGCTCGCATTCGTTGCACCACTCCCCCATCACCTTATCAATGTAGGCCGACAACACGAATTAATGTCCATACCACCATAATTGGCTCACGAGTCTGGTTGCTCACTGGTCACTACGGGGAGGCATGTGGCCCCAGCGTAAGCCGACAGCTCGACCACGGTGTCCCATACCACCATGCCCGGCTCATGAGTCTTAGCGGATCGAGGTACCATGCTTAACGGGATTCCACTGGTAAGTTTGGTACCCTAGGTTTAAGCAGTAGCGACCAAACATGGTGAACATACATAAGGCAGATCGGGTTACTTGACGAGCTCGACTAGCATGAACGCCCTTTGAGTTGTACGACATGAAGTGCATAAGTACTCCGTGTGGCCTAATCACTGCCGACAAGCAACGCACGACTCAGGTTCGTTAAACACGTCCTACGTGACAAATGAATCTCAGCCACAAATTCGATCCCATTACAGACTACCTGGACTATACAATAGCCCCAATCACATTCAATTTCAGATAGGTAAAGCAGTAATGGATCAAGTTTCAAATCATATAGTCAGAGTCTGGTATTATCCGTTTAGGGCTGCCAGGGCTGTTGCACGGAATCGTTACACCACTCCCCCATCACCCATGACGGATCATACAACGTAAACATGAATTTAAACATACGCATTACATAGGTAAAATCATACAATCAGTTGAGCATGTTATGAAGCATGTTGTAAAGCATGTTATAAATAGGAATACAACACATATATTCCATAAGTAAGTGGTTAAAGTAAATAATCGCATGCAGGAAATCATACACGTCTCTAGGATAGTTGAGAATCCCATCTCAACACCTACTTAAGGCACCATCATTCAAACACTTACTCTCACAAGCATTTTGTAACACCCCGGATTTTTGCCAACCTGGGATTAGACGTCCTTAAGCAATGGATCAAACCTAATACAGGTTTAACTTCTTAAACGCTCAATTAAAGCCTCAAATATCTTTTCAAACCATTTTCTTCACAAATCTCACCCTTCATCACCTTGATCTTCCAATTTTTTTAAGGACTTTCACCCTAGACACTATCTAAACTAGCTAAGTAGTATAACTTGGATCACTTTAGATACAAACTACAAAGGACTAAGTACCACCCCGCATGTAAATCACTTAGACTAAATCCTTTAGAAATGAGACAAAGTAACTAAGTGCGAGACCAGTTTAGCTACGAAATCCGTTTGAATCGCTTTAAATACGATCTGCAAGACCCAAAACTCATAGAATCATGGACGCTAGGTTACCCTAAAATCTAGGATCAATCTCATCACCCTACCGCTTCCTGAGAGCACGTCCGAAACTTCAGACGATCCGGACCGCACGTCGAAAGTCCAAATAACTCGAAGTTAAGGAATTATAACCGCCTCGTTGGGCTTGACCATCATCTCAAAATTTAGTTCCATCCGATGTCCCAAGGCCATTCGTTTCTATTCGGAGCGAGGGTGTGTGAAAAACACTATTCCTATTCCAAAATAAATATCAGGAATAGTGATCTGGCACCTTTCGCTTGCGTGTCAGTATTAAGCAACCTAACCGTCAGAATCCGACCAAATTACACCCTCGGATTAAGAAAAATTTCAGAACATTTACATGTACTTAGAATTTCGATCGTGGCCACTGACCGTTGAACTGAAAGTGGTCCGCCACGTGCGATCTGGGAATCCGATCGAGTCGAGAACGTAATCCCACATAGATCCATAGGTGGTGAGCTTAAGTTTGACGTTTGGCTCAAGGAGGGCTACCAGAACCTCTCTTTTGAGCTGGAAAAGTGACGAATATCCTATATTAGCAGTAACCCTTGAACCTGAGTCTATTTTGGGAATGTTTTAGGCTATATAAGGGCCTTAGAGCACCCTCTCTCACAGCCATACGAATTTGAGTTATGGGAGAGAGAAAAGAGAGAGAAAGTGAGGGAGAAGTGGGAGGATCTTCCTCCTACTATTGCAAATCACCCCACGGGCTGCACCGCCTCTTTCCAGGCGCTTTCCCGCCGATATCAACTCCGTTTTAAGGTAGGAAACCCTAACCCTAATCTGATTTGGGGCTTGGGTGGTTGTAGGTTATGAAATAGCTAACCTATTTCGTTCTATAGGTTGTCAAACTGCCGAATACGGAAGAGTAGCAAACCTATCAACTTCGTTACGATTCTACGACTAAAGGTGCGGACTTTAGGTGTATAGGTTGCAGTTTTCAACGCTTTCAATGTCAGATAATGGTAGATTCATGATCTGCATGCAATTGCACATGTACAAAGTGCTTTCCGTTTTCTGTTTCGATTAAAATTGTAGAATTTGGAATTTCACATACTCTAGGTATTCGTATAAAATGCCGTATACGTATTTTTTATGGAAATGTGTTTGACATGTTTATTTGTCGTATGGATATATGACGTATGGATAAAGTACTTATTTGGCGAAATGATTCACCTAAATACATGTTTACTAATAAACACTATGTATGTAGAAATACTGTATTGTAAGAAGTACTGTATACATGTATATTTTAGCGATGTGTTTGTCACCATTAATTGTCGTATAAATATATTATGTGCGTATAAAATATTTTCTTGGCGAAGGGAATCGCCGTGTTACATGTTTTCTTGTATACACTATGTATGTTGAAAATGCGTATTCTAGAAAATATCAGATACGTATAAATTTTGGAGATGTATTTATCATGATTATTTGTTGTAGTAATATATTATACATGGATAAAATACTCACTTGGCTAAAGGATAGCCCTAATACATGTTTTGCTAACATACACCATGTATGTTGCACTAGTGTACTTAAGTGTTTGTGAAAATGCTTGTGTGAGCAAATGTTTGAATGTTGATGCCTTAGGAGGGTGTTGAGATTGGATTCTCAACTACCCTGGCGACGTGTATGATTACCTCCATGAGGTTGATCACTTAAACCACTTACTTACAATATATGTGTTTGTATTCCTATTGATGTAGTGCTTTACAACATGCTTTATATCATGCTTTATAATATGCTTATAACATGCCTACTAGTATGTTTGAATTACTTTATTTATCATGCTTGAGTTACTTTGTCTATCATGCTTTACTCCACATGCTATGGATGACGATTGATTGTGCTTGGGGCTATGATTATAGTCCAGACAATCGGTACTAGATTGGAGACCGTGGTTGAGTTTCATGCCGCCACGTGAGATGTGTTCGACGAACTCGAGTCGTACTTCGGTTGGCGATAGTGGTTGGCTACGCGAAGTGCTTATGCACTTCATGTCGTTCAACTTGTTGTGCGCTCGAGCCAGCCGAGCTCGTCATGTAACCCGATTTGTCTAATGTATGTTCACCATGTTTGGTCACTACTGCTTGAACCTAGGGTACCAAACTTACTAGTGAAAACCCTTTTAACCATGGTACCTTGATCCGCTAAGACGCATGAGCCGGGCATGGTGGTATGGGACACCGTGGTCGAGCCCTCGCCTACTGCCTGGGGCCATGTGCCTCCCCGTAGTGACCATTGCGCAACCAAACTCGTGAGCCGAATACGGTGGTATGGGACACTGTATTCGAGCTGTCGATACTTACGGCGAGAGCCGAGTACGGTGACATCTGTGCTCGTGCTGACGGGCGACGAGTCCTCCGTAGTATCTTCGAGTATACTCTAAGGGTCTGTGATTCGCGACGAGTCTTTCACAGCAACTAGAGTATGAGTCGAGCCGAGTACGGTGAGACTTGTACTCGAGCTGACGGCTAGTGATTGAGCCGAGTACGGTGAGACCTATACTCGAGCTGACGGCCAGCAATTGAGCCGCATGCGGTGAGATCTGTATCCGCGCTAACGGGTGACGAGCCCTTTGCGATGCCTTCACTATGCTTCTCAAACCATAATATCGTATGAGATTAACTAGGATTGACGACCCTAGAATGGATCATGTTTGGGAATGATACAAGGGAGGTACCTTAGTTTCCCAATATTGCTGTTTGAAATGGACTAATAATAACTTGGTAATCATGAGCATCATCGCACCGCATGTGCTTTGTAGATGTGGCGCACTGAGGGAGTAACCATTCGCGAATGTAAGATGATGTCGCTTGAGGGTGGTTTGGCAAGGGCATACAGCATCATGTCATTTCATTCTCGCACTTAATAAGAGTAGTTAGAATTGTTTGATTTGTACTGCTTTATCATTACTGCTTGACTGAATTGATAACATGTTAACCTATGTTTTATTGTTCCACTGAGTTGATCACTCACTCCCACGATACGGGACGGTGTTTCGAACACCCACCAGACTTTGTCTGATTGCAGATGGCGACGCTACTTCGAGGCGAGTCGACTTCTATGACGACGAGAACGCTTTCGTATATGTCGTATCCGGCGGCTTCGTGAGAGCCGTACCTTGATTGTCGGGGCTACAGGGGATGTTGACTAGATCATACTACATAACTTGGTATAATTTACTTGTAATTATTTAACTCGGTAACTTTATCACACTCTGAGACTCACCACATTTTATATATTTTATATATCTATCACAGTCTTCCGCTTGCTAATTTACCGTCTCTCGAGTATGATATTCTGTTTTGGCTTAATCTCACTCATGTTCAATGCACAAATACAAATAACATTCAATCATCATTCATTTTATTGCATAAGTGATGTTCTGAACTCGGAGTTGAGTTTATGCTCGACCCCGATTTTCAGTGGCGTTACAAGATGGTATCGAGCATGATTTGGATTAAATCGGACTGGGTTATGGTCACACGACGCACACCGACGCACTCGACTTAGGAGAGAGCGACGGAATGTAGAAACAGCCTTAGGCATCCCTGTTTCGTCCAACGGCTAGTTCACTGAAAATGAACGCCGAAATCGAGTATGTATTCAACCATGGTCGCACGGGTCGACCTTAAAACATTTCTAGGTTGTCTAGTGAAGGGTCTAGATCACCAACCATCTCATCCCAATCATTGAGAATCGAGAATGTGTGCAATAAACGTGATGAGGATAACTACTCCGAATCCTTGGAGCTTCTCCGGACTCCTACCGAGAGACTTCTCGAATCTACAAGAGGAGAAAGCAGAAAATAGAAATAAATTCTAATAAATTCGAAACTGATTAATGAATGACAAAAAAAAATGAGTTCACAACCCTTTAAATAAGGATACCAGGTAATGAGAAAGAAATCAGGAACAAACTACAACTAAAACTTCTAGAATTCGCGACTTACTATATATGGGTCGTGATGTCTACTAGTGGGTAAAGTTTTTGGTCAAAAAATAAAATAAAATAGTAAGTGTCCTAAACGACTTCACCCAACCGTTCTCCTAATTATTATAAACTCTTTTCTCATTGGGCACAACTCCTAAAGCCCAACGGATGAAGAGAAATCAAACTAAAATTACTATTTTAGTCAAACGAAATTAAAACGGGGAAATGACTGTCAATCGCAGGCTTTTTTCGCAATTCCGGGCTGCGCAACCCGGCATAGCAGGGTTGGTTGGCTTCATTAGCTCGTTCTACCCCAAATTCATATATTTTACATCAGATAACTCATTCCGGATTGCAAGATACGTCCGGTTTGACCCGAAACGACTCGAAACGGAGTCGGGGGCCACACGCGTCAATCCGGGGGTGAAACTAGTGGGTCCAGGGTGCATTTGGCACCTTGGGACCATGGGGAACAAGTCCCCACTGCGGTGGCACAGTTCCGGCGAAGTCCGACCGCGGCGGCGCCGCGGCTCGGGCGGCAGACCGCGGTCCGGTCGATTTTCTAGGGTGGGGCCAGGGCTAGGGTTGGTCGGCCTGACCTCCTCTACCCCGTGGCACGTGCCATTTTGGCAATGGATTAGGATTTAAGAGCTGGAGTACCCCACTCTCTCATTTCTTCCTTTCAAGCACTTCCACACCTCATTTTCGATTTTCTCTAAACCCATCCCTCCAAACCTTGCAATCTTCCATTTTCTTCCATAACCCACACACCCCAACCTTCCACAACAGCCCTAGCCTCCCCCTTTCCCCATTTTCTCAAGTTGGAGCTCTCATACCCCCTCACTTGGAGCTCAAATTCGTGCAACCTTTAAACCTATCTCATTTCTCCCTTTTACTTTCTTCATCCCTACCTTTTTGGCCTTTACAATCCCCGTTGAGGCTCAAGTCCATGGAGAACCAAAACTTCAAATTTCCCCATTTCCCTTATCCTCATTTTCTATGGCTCTATCCGAGCTCATCCATATGTTGCCTTGTAGTTTGCGTGGGCTACTATCTTAGGGTGGTTCTGTTTTCCTGTTGATAGGTGTAGTAGTTGGTAGAATGTTCAAGGTATTTGAGAACGTTTAGGGTCCGTTCGGCCAAATTACATTAGGTAAGTTTACGGTGGATAGAATTGTAAAAGTAATAATAAATGTATATGTAGGGTATGGCCCCTAGATTGGGTGTATCCTATGTCTTCCGACACCATGTTTAGAATGTACGCGATTAAGGGTAAATTCCGAGAATTCCTTTCCAATAACACTTAGAAATTCCCCATCGTGAGTTATGGAAATCCCATCTCACGTTTTTCCAACACTAGGCTCATTTTCCAAGGCCTATAAAATTAATCCCCTCCTACCCTCCTACCAACCATGTCACACCCAATCCCAAGGTAGGATTAGTAATGCGGTCCCATTTAATACAACTTAAGGCCACTGGCCAAATTGTGTTGAAGTGATAAAGTCCCTTGATATACATTAACCCACCACACTCTGATAGCTTAAGCTTTTGGAGTAAATGGTTGTTTGATAGATAGACCCATAGAGTTTGGACCTAGAGCAGTGCTTCGACAGACTTGACAATATAGGAAATCCAACCAATTAAGAACGTGAACTCTAGAACCCCTTTTGTGGTTGGTTTGAGCAGGTGTGACATGCTCGGGCGTAGTTAAATTCAACTTTAGGCAACTCAATTCCAATTAGACAACTTTAACCCTAAGTAATGAAACCCTTCCTTGTCTTGAAAATGATGTGAAGTCGTCTAGTGTATAAGCATAGATTTTGGACTCACCTATGGATTCCCGCTACTCCTAGATTAAGACTAGACTACTGGTCTAATTAATTATGCTAAGCCAATTGAATAATAGAATTAGTTATTCGGCTTAACCGACTCAGACCCACTACACAACATTCCTTCTGTGTTGGCCCAACCACTTGCAACTAAAAGTTTATAATTTTGTCCCTGAAAAGTGATAGGAGTATATAGCTGATAGAGACTTTGTCTTTTAGGCCTAAGGAATTGCCCAAATGGGCAACAGACAGTTAGGAATTAGGTCCCAAGTCGCATGCCATGTCGGCATACGTATTGTGCTTATGAACGTAGAAAGATAGCCTACCTATTAAGCTAGACATGATTAAATAGGATAAGTCTGGACCGCGACAAAAAAATTCCTTGGTAGAATTAGGCATCTTGCCTCAAACTCACACCCATTCGTGATAGCCCCTTTCTATAATCCTAGGTACCAAAACTGATGTAGTGGGAGACCGCATCTCATTTCGTGTCAAGGATAGGGTATAAATTACACCTTGTTCCAATGTACGAGGTGACATAAATCTTAAGCCTTGAGGGTGAAAATAAAATTTTAAGGGGGTAGAACATTATGGTCCCAATCTAGTTAGGTCACCTATCGCATCTCTTTGATCCGGGCGCACAATGGAACGCGGTGGACCCTACCCCACTGGCCCAGGATCGAAATGGTGCTCGTCGAATACGAACATTATAGAAGCCCTAGCCTGCCCTAACATGAGAAAATGTTTTAGGATGATCTAGTAAGACCTGATTCCCCATTTCCTTTGACATAGATAATAACGAGGACTCTCTTAGACTGAGACCTAAAGGGCAACCTTAGAATAGACAATTTGAGCCTTTCAATGATGGACATTCCCTACGTTTCTAGAGTGATCGTACTACGGAGTTACTGAAATATACAACTGCGAAACATTCGCGGCTTGACCCAATTCTTAATCCTGTGCGACTACCAACAGACTCACTGCTGACGAGCAGAAGACTCGAATCCACTAGGATTCGGAAGGGATACGATGAGCTTTCTACCTTAGCTCGGTAGATGATCGATGTATCGGGATCGAGCCCACCAAAATTGTCTCTCCATATTGGTCAAACTTTGAAAACAGCTATTTTACTCTAAATTGTGGGAATTGTCGTCGAGACTCCAAATAGGTAAAGAAATAAATTGTAGCAAACCATTAGGGTATGAGAAATGGGTAAAGAAATAAGTTTTAAAGGGGGTAGACTAAAATGAACCAGGCTAGTATATACCATACCACGCGTAGGAACTCGAAATCAAGAAGTCTTAGGCAAATGAAATAATAGAAATCTTTCCTTATTACCCTTAGGCAATTTCGGGGACGAAATTTTATTTTAAGGGGGGTAGATTGTAACACCCCGGATTTTTGCCAACCTGGGATTAGACGTCCTTAAGCAATGGATCAAACCTAATACAGGTTTAACTTCTTAAACGCTCAATTAAAGCCTCAAATCTCTTTTTAAACCATTTTCTTCACAAATCTCACCCTTCATCACCTTGATCTTCCAATTTTTCTAAGGACTTTCACCCTAGACACTATCTAAACTAGCTAAGTAGTATAACTTGGATCACTTTAGATACAAACTACAAAGGACTAAGTACCACCCTGCACGTAAATCACTTAGGACTAAATCCTTTAGAAATGAGACAAAGTAACTAAGTGCGAGACCAGTTTAGCTATAAAATCCGTTTGAATCGCTTTAAATACGATCTGCAAGACCCAAAACTCGTAGAATCATGGACGCTAGGTTACCCTAAAATCTAGGATCAATCTCATTACCCGGCTACTCTCAGGAGCACGTCGAAACTTCGTATCAGATTTGGACCGCACGTCGAAAGTCCGAATAACTCGAAGTTAAGGAATTAGAACCGCCTCGTTGGGCTTGACCATCATCTCAAAAATCAGGTCCATCCGATGTCCCACGGCCATTCGTTTCGATTCGGAGCGAGTGTGTGTGAAAAACACTATTCCTATTCCAAAATAAATATCAGGAATAGTGATCTGGCACCTTTCGCTTGCGTGTCAGTATTAAGCAACCTGACCGTCAGAATCCGACCAAATTACACCCTTGGATTAAGAAAATTTCAGGAACATTTACATGTACTTAGAATTTCGATCGTGGCCCACTGACCGTTGAACTGAAAGTGGTCTGCCACGTGCGATCTGGGAATCCGATCGAGTCGAGAACGTAATCCCACATAGATCCATAGGTGGTGAGCTTAAGTTTGACGTTTGGCTCAAGGAGGGCTACCAGAACCTCTCTTTTGAGCTGGAAAAGTGACGAATATCCTATATTAGCAGTAACCCTTGAACCTGAGTCTATTTTGGGAATGTTTTAGGCTATATAAGGGCCTTAGAGCACCCTCTCTCACAGCCATACGAATTTGAGTTTTGGGAGAGAGAAAAGAGAGAGAAAGTGAGGGAGAAGTGGGAGGATCTTCCTCCTATCAAGCAAATCACCCCACGGGCTGCACCGCCTCTTTCCAGGCGCTTTCCCACCGATATCAACTCCGTTTTAAGGTAGGAAACCCTAACCCTAATCTGATTTGGGGCTTGGGTGGTTGTAGGTTATGAAATAGCTAACCTATTTCGTTCTATAGGTTGTCAAACTGCCGAATACGGAAGAGTAGCAAACCTATCAACTCCGTTACGATTCTACGACTAAAGGTGCGGACTTTAGGTGTATAGGTTGCAGTTTTCAACGCTTTCAATGTCAGATAATGGTAGATTCATGATCTGCATGCAATTGCACATGTACAAAGTGCTTTCCGTTTTCTGTTTCGATTAGAATTGTAGAATTTGGAATTTCACATACTCTAGGTATTCGTATAAAATGCCGTATACGTATTTTTTATGGAAATGTGTTTGACATGTTTATTTGTCGTATGGATATATGACGTGTGGATAAAGTACTTATTTGGCGAAATGATTCACCTAAATACATGTTTACTAATAAACACTATGTATGTAGAAATACGGTATTGTAAGAAGTACCGTATACATGTATATTTTAGCCATGTGTTTGTCATGATTAATTGTCGTATAAATATATTATGTGCGTATAAAATATTTTCTTGGCGAAGGGAATCGCCGTGTTACATGTTTGCTTGTATACACTATGTATGTTGAAAATGCGTATTCTAGAAAATACTGTATACGTATAAATTTTGGAAATGTATTTATCATGATTATTTGTTGTAGTAATATATTATACATGGATAAAATACTCACTTGGCTAAAGGATAGCCCTAATACATGTTTTGCTAACATACACCATGTATGTTGCACTAGTGTACTTAAGTGTTTGTGAGCAAATGTTTGAATGTTGATGCCTTAGGAGGGTGTTGAGATTGGATTCTCAACTACCCTAGCGACGTGTATGATTACCTCCATAAGGTTGATCACTTAAACCACTTACTTACAATATATGTGTTTGTATTCCTATTGACGTAGTGCTTTACAACATGCTTTATATCATGCTTTATAATATGCTTATAACATGCCTACTAGTATGTTTGAATTACTTTATTTATCATGCTTGAGTTACTTTGTCTATCATGCTTTACTCCACATGCTATGGATGACGATTGATTGTGCTTGGGGCTATGATTATAGTCCAGACAATCGGTACTAGATTGGAGACCGTGGTTGAGTTTCATGCCGCCACGTGAGATGTGTTCGACGAACTCGAGTCGTACTTCGGTTGGCGATAGTGGTTGGCCACGCGAAGTGCTTATGCACTTCATGTCGTTCAACTTGTTGTGCGCTCGAGCCAGTCGAGCTCGTCATGTAACCCGATTTGTCTAATGTATGTTCACCATGTTTGGTCGCTACTGCTTGAACCTAGGGTACCAAACTTACTAGTGAAAACCCTTTTAACCATGGTACCTTGATCCGCTAAGACGCATGAGCTGGGCATGGTGGTATGGGACACCGTGGTCGAGCTGTCGGCCTACGCTGGGGCCATGTGCCTCCCCGTAGTGACCATTGCACAACCAAACTCGTGAGACGAATACGGTGGTATGGGACACTGTATTCGAGCTGTCGATACTTACGGTGAGAGCCGAGTACGGTGAGACCTGTGCTCGTGCTGACGGGCGACGAGTCCTCCGTAGTATCTTCGAGTATACTCCAAGGGTCTGTGATTGGCGACGAGTCTTTCACAGCAACTAGAGTATGAGTCGAGCCGAGTACGGCGAGACTTGTACTCGAGCTGACGGCTAGTGATTGAGCCGAGTACGGTGAGACCTATACTCGAGCTGACGACCAGCAATTGAGCCGCATACGGTGAGATCTGTATCCGCGCTGACGGGTGACGAGCCCTTTGTGATGCCTTCACTATGCTTCTCAAACCATAATATCGTATGAGATTAACTAGGATTGACGACCCTAGAATGGATCATGTTTGGGAATGATACAAGGGAGGTACCTTAGTTTCCCAATATTGCTGTTTGAAATGGACTAATAATAACTTGGTAATCATGAGCATCATCGCACCGCATGTGCTTTGTAGATGTGGCGCACTGAGGGAGTAAGCATTCGCGAACATAAGATGATGTCGCTTGAGGGTGGTTTGGCAAGGGCATACAGCATCATGTCATTTCATTCTCGCACTTAATAAGAGTAGTTAGAATTGTTTGATTTGTACTGCTTTATCATTACTGCTTGACTGAATTGATAACATGTTAACCTATGCTTTATTGTTCCACTGAGTTGATCACTCACTCCCACGATACGGGACGGTGTTTCGAATACCCACCAGACTTTGTCTGATTGCAGATGGCGACGCTACTTCTGAGGCGGAGCCGGACTTCTATGATGACGAGAACGCTTTCTCGTATATGCTGTATCTGGCGGCTTCGTGAGAGCCATACCTTGATTGTCTGGGCTACAGGGATGTTGACTAGATCATACTACACAACTTGGTATAATTTACTTGTAATTATTTAACCTGGTAACTTTATCACACTCTGGAGACTCACCACAGATTTTATATATTTTATATATCTATCACAGTCTTCCGCTTGCTAATTTACCGTCTCTGGAGTATAATATTCTGTTTTGGCTTAATCTCACTCATGTTCAATGCACAAATACAGTCAACATTCAATCATCATTCATTTTGTTGCATAAGTGATGTTCTGGAACTCGAGAGTTGAGTTTATGCTCGACCCCCGATTTTCAGGGCGTTACACATTTTCACAAACACTTAGAATACACTATTACAACATACATAGTGTATATTAGCAAAACATGTATGAGGGAAAGTCTTTTCGCTAAGCAATCATTTTACGCATATATAATATATTTATACAACAAATAATCATGGCAAACACATCTCTAAAATATATATGTGTACGGTACTTTTTACAATACAGTATTTCTACATACATAGTGTATATTAGTAAAACATGTATTAGGGCGAATCCTTTCGCCAAATAAGTATTTTATCCATATATCGTATATTCATACAACCAATAGTCATGTCAAACACATTTCTAAAATTTATACGTATACGGTATTTTCTACAAATACCTAGAATATGTAAAATTCCATATTCTACATCTTTAATCGAAACAGAAAACAGAAAGCACTTTGTACATGCGCAATTGTATGCAGATCATGAATCTATCATTATCTAACATTGAAAGCATTGAAAACCATAACCTATACACCTAAAGTCCTCACCTTTTGTCGTAGAATCATAACGAAGTCGATAGGTTTGTCAAGCTTCCGTATTCGGTAGTTTGGTAACCTATAGAATGAAATATGTTAGCTATTTCATAACCTATAACTATCTGAACCCCAAAGCATATTAGGGTTAGGGTTTTTGACCTAGAAATGACGTCGGAATCACCGAGAAAGCGATGAGAATAGGGCGGTGCAGCTTGTGTAGCGGCAGGGGAGCATGGCAGGGAGATTCTCCCACATCTCCTACACTTTCTCTCTCTTTTCTCTTTTCTCTCTCTAGGGTTTCTCCCAAATTCGTATGGCTGTGAGAGAGAGGTTTCTAAGGTCCTTATATAGCCTAAAACTCTCTGAAATTGACTTGTGGACAAGGTATTCTTAAGTTATAACCAAAGTGAGCTGGTTTCAGCTCAACGGAGGACTTTTGGCAGCCCCCTTGAGCCAAAGGTCGGACTTAAGCTCACCGACACCGGATCTACGTTTAGTTAAGTTTTCGTTTCGGTTGAATTTCCAGATCGCACGTGGCGAACCAGTTTCAGTTTGACGATCAGTGGATCTCGATCGGAGATTCCGAGTACACTGACACGTGTATGAAATTTTTCTTGATCTGAGGGTGTAATTTGGCCTGATTCTGACGGTCAGGTTGCTTAATATTGACTGCAAGCGACAAGTCTCAGATTATTATTTGAGATAATTATTTTATAAAGAAATCTAAGTGTTTTCACACTCCTCACTCCGGACTCAAGAGAATTATACTGGGACACTATCTGGCTTTGATTTTCGAGATGTTGTTAAGCCTAGCAAGGCGGTCCGAATTCCTTAACCTCGTGTTAATCAGACTTCCGACGTGCGGTCCAGATCTGATACGGAGTTTCAGGATGCTCTCGAGAGCAGCCGGGTAATGAGATTGATCCTATATTTTAGGGTAACCTAGCGTCAATGATTCTACAAGTTTTGTGTCTTGCAGATCGTATTTAAAGTGGATCGAGTGGATTTTGTAGCTAATCTAGTTTCGCACTTAGTTACTTTGTCTTATTTCTAAAGGATTTAGTCCTGAGTAATTTCTGTCTGAGGTGGCACTTAGGCTAATGTAGTTTGATATAAAGTTATCCAAGTTATAATACTTAACTAGTTTAAGATAGTGTCTAAGGTGAAAGTACTTAGGAAAATTGAAAGAATAAGGTGGTGAAGGGTGGGATTTATGAAGGAAATGGGTTCAAAAACAGTTTTAGACTTTGGGATTGAGTTCTGACAGGTTAATAAGGTGTTAAGATCGACCCATTATCTAAGGACATCTAATCCCAGGTTGGGAAAAATTTGGGTTGTTACACCTGTTGTTCACCATCATTCCTTGGGCATGGTTGGATGATGGAATCCCATTTAATCTTCATGATTCTCCTATGTTTAATTCTGGTATTGGTATACCCTATTGCTTGCCATTGTCTAATGGGCATAGATAGGTGATGGAATCACTTCCAATCCTCGCAACTCTCATCCATTGAGAATTAGATTGTTTCGAACAAGAAACAAATGCATTTGGTTTGGGGAAATTATCTTATTCGAATATGACAAAGAGAGTATATGAAGAACAATTATCGTATTATTAATACTGAGTTCATTTACATTCTTTAGTATCCCTTGATTATAAGATAGATCATTTGAAATACATAAATTGAAACTAACAAAGTTCAAATGTCGAATCTTGAATTCGGTAGCATTTCGACAGTCGCTTCAGTCATCTCCTTAGGAGGAATGTTATGTTGATTTGATCATTCAACTTCTCCCATTTTGAGCTTGTCCCTTATGTAAAAGGAGAGCTTAGAGCAATGAAGGTCGTACTGGATAATTTCAGCAGCATCTCGACCACTTTTATAACTGGCCATATAGTGACCGGGTTGCGCGACCCCCACAATAAGTTATTGGTTGGGCGGCCCGTGCAACCAATCTCTGACTTCCCTTCTCACATCCAGTCTTCCTTCATAGCTCTGCTCCTCTTCCAAAATTCTTCTTCTCTCTCTCTCTCAAATGAGACGGGAAGTGGGGTATTTATAGGTCTCCACACATGTGAACCCTCGATCTTCATGCCATAAGACCCACCTTACATCAGATATGACCGTTCAAAATAAACTCTGTAATCTTGCTTATGCGACCCGTGCAAAGGATGAAATCAGTTGTGCATCCCGCACAATGGAGGGAATCAATTGTGCAACCGGCGCAATGGAGGGAATCATTTGTGCGGTCCGCGCAACAAGTTTATTGCTTGCACGACCTGTGCAACTGTTGACTAAAATACTTGATCTTCTCTTTTCTTTCTCATTTCTTCACTTCATGTTTAATTTCTAATCTTCTAACCCTTTCTATCTCTCTTCATTATTTTATGCTTCAACAGTTGCCCCCTTGATCCGTTCTTTGTTCTTTTGAATCAAAGAATTAGGATCAATCTTCTTAAATTTATGACCTTCCTGAAGTCGTTGCGTGACTCGCGCAACGAGCGGCCGAGTACCATACTCAGCCTCGTTCTCTATAAATAGTCGGTCCCAGCTCATTCTCCTACTTTCTACTCTTGCAGCGAAGCTCTTATAAACTTTTTCCTTCCCGCGCAACCAAACTTAATTGCGTGATCCGCGCAAGGTAAAATGCATCTTACGAACCGGCGCAACGGTCTTTAATTACGCCACCCGCACAACGAACTTCAATTTCGCGATCCGTGCAACTGACACTTAGTCATTTCCAGACTTTTTGCTCACTTTCCTGTACTAAATTTTTTCAACTCCATTCTTTTCAGGACTTAACTTCTCTCATCATGGCTCACACAAAGAGACCTTTCATCGTCGTCGACCATCCTACCGCTCATCCCTAGTATCAAGAATTACTAAACCCATCACCTTCTTAAGCCAAAGAATCTCCCTCACCCCCTATTGAACCTTCGCGCAAGCATTTTAAGACAACTGCTACGCGCCCTGCCTTTATTAAGGAGCCAGTACTCCCCACATTCAACTTCACCGAATGCATCAACATGCTGCCATCCCCCATCCATAGAGCCATTGCAATGGGCGATCTCGAAAGACCTCTCAAACATGGTCGCGAATATGACTCTGAACAATGGCTGAAATCCACAGTACATCATCAGACCATTAGCCAGAAAACCTCCCGCCAGGGAGGATACTCCGCCCCCTTCCCGACCGAAGAAAACCTGTTAGAATAAGGCCCAAGAATTTTAAGATAAAATCAAGGAGCACAATCGGAAGAAACTGCATAATTTTAGGGAGTCAATTAGTGCAATTGAATGTGTCATAAAATTTGACAATTCTTACAAGCGAGGCATCGTAACGATTCCAGTAAGACTTCATCATCATCAGTCTATGCTGAACTGCGAGCCTAGCGATCACCTGGACAGAGAAAGGCTAGCTTACATAGAGTCTTGATCATTTAGAGAACCAAGATTACTGGAAGGCATTCTGCAGCCGACGAAACTGAGACAACAAATCGGTGATATTCATTCCATGATCTTCCTCACTCCGTCTTATGATCCGCACAGCCTATACCCGACCTGCTTTTATAAGACGCTCTAGTAGCATTTCAGCGAATGCCGCTTTATTAGGAATCCCGAAGAGTTCAGAACAGGGGGCCTCTTAACTCCCCGTAATTATTATTTTGAATGGGCCACAACAGTCCTTGCGAAGCATGCAGAGAGGTTATTTAAGATAGATATCTACACCGTGATCGAAGCAACATCATATCCTTTCTATAAGGAATATTCTATTCTGAAGGCTTTCCTCGACTATTGGTGTCCTTCCACCAACTCCTTTCATATGCCCGAAGGCAAAATGAGCATTACACTTTGGGATATTCATAGGATCACCGGTCTGCCGATAACTGGAAAATTCTTCGATGAATTCATCCCCACTAATGACGAATTAGCCTTCGTCTCTTCGCCGGACTGTATCACCTTTATTTCAGAAGCAACCGCCGAACTCTTCAACGAGATGTCCGAGTTTCCAAACATCCACAAGATTCACCCCATGCAATGGCTAGCCCATTTTAGCAGTGATCTTCGGTAATTTTCCTTCTTCTCAAATTAACACTTTTATTGTGCCTTGATAAGTAATCTCGATTTCACCTGTTGTTTTTATTTTTATTTTTATTTTTATTCCAGGTTTAATGGTAACCACTCGTGAGAGCTGGAGCGTCTTCATAGGAGCATAAAAGAGCGTGCCGAGCATTCTATTTATGGGGAACTTGCAGCATTTATCGCTTACTAGCTGAGTATAGTGGTTTTTCCTAGCTCTAAGTCAGCAGATGCCATCTGCCCCTCGCTGTTTGTGGTAGCCAGTGCTATGGTCGATGGAGTCAAATACTCCCTTGCTCCTCCTACTCTATGTTCGATTTATAAAGGTTTCAGAGAGATTGCTTCTCATATAAAAAGTCCTTCTGTCGGCTCTGCTTCTACTTATATTCCATGGGATTACATTCTTGGGTAGCTTGACATCTATTTCCCTTAGACCTTCGAAGTGCCAGAGAAAGCTTATGTCCATCCTTCTAAGATTCCTCTTTGGTTTTTCCAAAAGATAGCCATGGTGAAGAGGTCCCATGACTTGGCGAAAGATGACATCTCCTCCGACGCCAAGATTAATTATTTTTATTTCTGTTTGCCTTGCTACACGATAGACACAGACATGTCAGACACAAAACCACTCACCACAGGAGAAAGGGCTTTCTTTCCATCGATTAGATCATGCAGTCTTCCGTTGAGGGAGGGAACAAAATTCTGGAGAGAACCATACTACCCCAGCCATTTTGCTCGTCAATTCAGCTTTCATCAGGCAGTTCCCGAAGACTGTGGACTTATAACTCGAAGAATGTAGAGTTATGGTACTGGCCCATTTAATTGGGCGATGGTCTGGAAGCAACTATTAGGCTGAGCCAATTCTTCTTTCATCATCATGGGGTGCGACCGTATTCCTCAGAACTCTCCACCATTCAAGAGGAGAAGAAGTCACAGAAGCTACTTCCCCTACGCCAGAGAATGTTGCCAACCTTTAAGACCAGCCAACCTCTTCTACTCATCTTCAACATCAATCAACCTCTTCTCCTGCCCCCCGGACTGTCCATCCTAGTCCTCCTTTACCAATGATGAGATCTCGAACTCATTCCCAAGCTTCTCCCCAGGAAGGGACCATTGCTTCTGCTTCTCTGGTTATAGCCAATACAGATCCTCAACTGGAAAGCAACCAGTTTCTTCTTTCTAAAGGGAAACAAGTTATTGAAGAGTCTAGCGAAGGAGATTCGGATGGTGAAAGTTCAACTTCTTCGTCAGAAAATACTATTTCTGATGAATATGAGGCGGGAGGAGAGAATCAAGACGATGACTATGAGGAGGGGGAAGTTGATATTAGCGGTGAAGATGATATCATTGTAGAAGATGTTCCTACCGATGAAGGACATATCATACCGACCTCTGAAGCTGTTCCTACAAAAACTTCACCCATTGCAGGGGAAGAAGAAGATGAAACCCTAGACTACGGGGAATATGGTTATTCACCATGTAAGAGAATCTTACTGTCTTCGTTCGCTTTTATTCTTTTCTCCTTTCCTGTCTTATGTATTTTATTTCAAGCGATCATGTTGTAAATACGGAGGCAGATAACACTTCTCCCATAGATTTACCTCCCGTCGTACCAGCTGCTTCACCGTGATTCTCGATGCCTCCATGAGCAGTGGCACATGAAATTGCTTTTCCGGTGGAATCAACTAATCTACCAACTCCCACCACTGTTGATTCAAGTATTGAAGCTAAGGCTCCATCTTTGCTGAGATGGTGGAACTTGATCCTTCTCTTGTTAGAGAGACGCAACCTTCCACTGTTCCAGTACCAGTAAAAGGTATATCCTTTTTTCTTCATTCATACTTTCCATATTACCTGCACTTACAATTTTGCTATAACTTTACATTTCTTATTTCTTAATAGGGAACTTACCTCAAAGTGGCATGGTAAGTTCTGGCTTTATTGTGGCTTTATCAAATGTGCTATCCCTTGAGAAGATTTTCGCGTATAAATTGGCGTTGATCAGGAATTCCATATTAGTTATTGTCGAGTTGTTTAAAGATCTTGATCAATGGTTAGATCTGGCTGTTGCTTTAGATGTCCTGGACAGTGCTTCATGGATGGCTAAAGTTAATGTTTCTTTTGTACGCGATGCTCTCCTAAGATTCCATAATTCAATAATTGTTCTATCATCAGCCAAAACCGCGATTGTCCCACCTGAAATTTTGGAGTATAGGAAGCAACATGCGTATGCTAAGGAGAAAGTTTCTCAGATTGCTCCCATTGTCTCTTGTCATGACCAAGAACAACTATCTTGGCGAGAGCAACTGAAGACTTTTGTTGATAACAAGATGGTTATTTAGAATCATATTACTCTTTTGAAGCAAGAAATCACTCAGCTGGAGAAGCAAAGTCTGGAAGAAGATCTGAATATTGAAAGAGTACAAGAAAAGATACAGTGCAACCTTTATTCTGTGGACTCTGAAAGATCTGAATTGACTACGAATGAGGAACTAATTGCCTCTTTGGAAGAAAAGCTGACTGGTATCCTGGATCCTGCTAGAATTATTTCAAATGCCAAACTGGAACATGCGGCTGCTCAAGTTAATCTTCAAGAAAATTTACAATGATATTTAGTAGCATTAGGCATTGTAGAAGAACTATGAGATGTAAAACTTTGATATTTTCTCTTTTATTACTATAAGTACTTTTAGAATTGCAAGTTATACAAGTATCTCATGATATTTTTTGATAATGATGCTCTTGTGTTGTTTACGTGATCTTTTGATTGATGTGTTAGGCCTCTTCCTTTTTTAAAAAAAAATATCCTCTTATGTCTTGGGATTTCCTATATGATTCCTATCTTAATTGGTAGTGCAAAATTTTAGTTTAGTCAGAAAATCACACATAGTTTGCCCTCTTGAGTAGTGGAGGCACAACTTTTTAGACTTTTGAGTAGTGGAGTCGGGTCTCATGCGATGGCCTCTGTAACTCTTAGGAGTTCACTGGACTTCTCACAGCCCGGTGAGTTCACAAACCGCGATCCATCAGAGGGGCCCAGTAAAGCTACTGGGGTCATGAACTCGGTTTATTTTACACACAGGGTTAGCCACAGTAACTCTCTAGAGTTCACGGGGCTCACAAGGTGACCTTTGAAGTACCAAATCTAGGGCTGCCAGTCCATCAATGAGAATGTTTAAGCCATTCCTCATGAGTTAATACTGAAATCAAACCAGAGATCTTGGGGGGGGGGGGGGTCTTATACATGGTTAGCCTATATATGGACATGGCTAAAGAGCTCATACTACAGCCCGCGTTTTCTTTGCCTGCAAGGTCGAACCCATTCACAAGAGGGCATTTTCATCCGTTCCCTATGACGATGTCGGAAAGCTATACAAACGGCATTGGTCTCATGTGTGACTGGTCGTTGAGGACTTTTTGACCTCTTAGGGTTTTTAGTCGCTAGCTCCTTCCGCTGCCCACATTGGTATGCGTATGATGACCTTTATGGGCTTTTTAGGGCCACTGGCTTGTCACTGCTGCCCGAATGGTAAAAATGATAGGTCTTATATATAACTAGTCATTTTTTTAGGGCTTAACTAGGTTGCCTTATAAGATAATAATAGGTGGCCATCGTTGTCGTGAGAATGATAGACATCTCTGACTGAGATTGATACATTGCCACTTCTACTAATATCTTCAACGATATTCATATGTGTTGTTCACAATATATCAGCTTGGTGACGTTACCATTTTCAACAAAATTTTGTAAAGCTCACTCAATGATGATGATGATGATCGCCTTCCTTTTGTAACATAGTCTTAATGTGCTCGCAAATTTCTTCTTCATTCATTCATCTAACAGTACACAGTCGTGGTCTTGTTTATTTTTGCCCCCTTTTGATACATAATCATTATTCTGATAATATTCTAGATCAAAATCAGTAGTATCTTCAGGGAAGATATTTTTTAATGAAGAGAGCATTAACCGGTATACTGATACCTTGTCCATCTTGATCTACGACTCTGTATGCTCCATTGGAGTGTACTTCTTTTATTATGTACAGCCCGTCCCATTTGGACTCGAATTTGCCCCATGTTCTGCGGGTGATAACTATAGGTCTTTTCAACATCAGCACCATATCCCTTTTTTTGAAAGAGCAATACTTGACTCGTTTATCAAAGGCGGTCGATATCCTTGACTGATATGATTGCAATCGTTGTTGGGCTGCCAGTCATTTCTCATCGAGCAAATCTAATTCATTCAGCCTTGTTTTTACATTTTCATCATTTGTAATTGACTGATGTACTGCCACTCTGAGTGACGTAACTTGTATTTCAATTGGGATCACTGCTTTTACACCATAAACCAGCGAGTACGGTGTTGCTCTTATTGTTGTCTGGTAGGTAGTTTTATATGCCCACAATTCTTCTTGCAACCTCTCATCCCAATCTCGCTTATTTCCTGTCACCATTTTCTTCGGTATCTTGACTATCGTTTTATTAAACGCCTCTATGAATCCATTGGCCGGTGGATAGTAAGGTGTTGAAAATGAATGACAAATGCTGAATTTCTGACATAGCTTCTCCGTGCCTCAATTTTTTAAAGGAGTGCCATTATCCGTAACAAATTTCTTCGGAATACCATGGTGGTATATTATTGCGTTTTGGATGAAATTAACCACATCTTTTTCCTTGACAATGCACAGTGCAATTGCTTCTATCCACTTGCAGAAATAATCTATCGTTGCCAAAATATATTATTTTCCTTTTGACGAAGGTGAATTTATGGGACCAATAACGTCAAGTCCCCAGGCAGAGAAGGGCTAAGAGGCTACTAACTGATGCAAGTCTTCTAGAGGAATGCGTATAATATCTCTATGAATCTGACATTCGTGACACCGCTTCGCATAATTTATCGCATCTTTGAACATGGTAGGCCAATAATACTTCATTCGATGTATCCGATGGAATAAATTTCAGCCAGCTTGATGTGGCCACATTCTCCAGAGTGCACCTCTCCCAACATCTGGCCTACTTCTCGTTCATATAGGCAACACAGTAGCATCCCATTGTAAGATTTTCTATACAATACTTCGCTACATATGATGAATCTGCTCAATCTTTGCTTGATTTGTTGTCTCTACACTGAGTCTTCTGGCAAGATATCATAATTGAGATAATCTATGAAAGGCTGACGCCAATCATTTGTCGTTACCTCCAAGCAAGATATAGGAAGTGTTTTAACATTTTCATTAATGGCCTCTTAAGATTGTAAAAATCTCATTTCTTCTATAGTTACCTGAAGAGGGCTCCGATTCGGGCAGGACAGAGTTGCTACTAGGCTGGCCAAAGCATCTACTTTTGCATTTTCGGATCGTGGTATATGCTTGATTTCAACATGACAGAACTGCTCTAATAACTGTTGCACTTTCCGGCAGTATGGCAAGAGCTCTTGTTATCTTATCTCGAATTCAGTCATCAATTGATTTATAATCAATTTAGAATCCCCGAAGATATGTAGCATTTTTATCTTCATTTCCTAAGAAATTTCCATTCCCATGATGTGAACTCTATATTCGGCTTCATTATTTGTACATGCAGTTCCCAATGTGAAGGAATAAGGTAACAAATCACCCTGAGGTGTGATGAAAATAACTCCTGCCCCACTCCTAATGCTCAAGTAGCACCATCGAAATACATTTCTCATGGGCTTTGTGACTCGGGCAACATAACCTGTTCATCAAAAAAATCATCACTAATGTTCTCACACTCTGCTACAAGGTGCGCTGTAAGGAAATCTGCCACTACTTGCCCTTTTACCGCTTTTGTCGGCTCATACATAATATTATATTCTGAAAGTAGCAACATCCATTTGGCCAATCTCCTAGATAACATTGGTCTTAACATCAAAAACTTTATCAGGTCTGCTCTTGAGATCAAAGTTATGTCATGAGAGAGACAATAATGTCTCAGTTTCTGCACCGCGGATATCAGCGCTAGACATTCTTTCTTGATCGGTGAGTAATTACATTCTGTGCGCATCAGAGTTCTGGCTAAATAATAAAGAGCAATCTCTTTCCTAGATTCATTCACTTTTGCCAACAAAGCTCCTAAAGAATTCTCGGTTGCAGATACGTACAAAATAAGTGGCTTCCCTTTATTGGCGCTGTCAATACCGACGGCTATTTTAATAATTCCTTTATTGAATCGAATACATTCTGATAGGCTTGGTCCCATAGAAACTCTATGCCTTTCTTCATCAGATGAGAAAGTGGTTGACATCTCCCTGTCAGATTTGAAATGAAATGGCGAATGTACGCCAATTTTCCTTGCAAACTTTTTAATTCTTTTAATGTCTTTGGTGGCGGCATATTTTGAATGGCTTTAACTTTCCCTGGATCGATCTCAATTCTCATATGTCGGATAACAAAACCAAGGAATTTACCTAAAGACACCCCAATTGCGCATTTAGCTGGATTCATCTTCAGCTGTTTCTTTCTGAGTCACCAGAAAACTGATGTCAAATGTTTACGATGATCTTGATGATATCCTGACCCGACTACCAAGTCATCAACATAACACTTGACATGTTTGTGCATCATGTCTTGGAAGATATTCTGCATTGCCATCTGATATGTTGCCCTGACATTTTTTAGATCAAATGGTATAACTTTATAACAATAAATCCCAAGCGAAGTTCTAAATGTTGTCGCTTCTTCATCTTCAGGTGCCATTCTAATTTGATTATACCTTGTATAGCCATCCATGAAGGACATGATAGCATCTTTCGGACAGGCTTCGTTCAGATCTTCAAAGTCAACGCACACCCTAACTTGTCCATTTTTCTTTTTCACTGGGACAATGTTCGATATCCACTTGAGATACTTGACCTCCCTGATAAACCCAACTTTTATCAACTTATTCACTTCTTCTTCTATGAGGGGAACCAAGTCCGAATGAAATCGCTTTTGCGCTTGTTTAACTGGCATTTTCTCCTTAGAAATATTTAATTGATGCATTGCTACGGAAGGCTCCAAACCCGGCATCTCTGCATACGTCCAATCAAAGATGTCTCTATTTTCTTTAAGAAGTTGAACGTATTTCTCAGACGCCTATTCAGAAAGACCGGCGCTGACGAATGTGTTCCTCGACTCTTCCTCCATACGCAAGTTTACTTCTCGTAAACTGTCTATCGTTAGCTGCCCCCCGTCTTCCATTTGCTTTGGAGCTATTTCAAGATGCTCGACTATTTTAGGATCTTCTTCCAATAATTGCTCAGTTGTAACCATGTTCATCGATGATTCTACCCCCAATCCTTAAAATTTTCCTCGCTTTTCATGACCAACCCCAATAGGAATTTGAATTCCTTTCCCATGATTCAGGCCAGTGGGTTCTTCATAATCAAAACCCATGTTTCTCATGATTTTCTTGCTTGCTGGGCTATATTTTTTAAGATCTTGCAGTGTCAACTTATAGTAGTACACATTATTCTCGACCTCTTCTCCTGCCTTTGCTTCCGCTGGGGAGTAAAATTCTATTGGCTCCGGGTATTTTGTGCTAGCCTTGACTTGAAATCATCGCAGAACAGCCGAAAATGGCTTACTTCTTTCAACATACGGCAATGGCACTGTATAATTGGACTGTAAAATTTTCAATTGTTCAGGTGATAATAGAGTTAGTGGCGGTTGCCCTGGTTGTCTCAAATGTATCGGCACAAACTAGAATTTCTTCAATGTTTCTATAACTTTGGATGATTCTGCCTTTTCTGTTTCTTCTTTCATTACCTTTAACTGAATGTCTTTTAGGACTTTTTTCTCATCATTCTTTCTTTCTTCTTTAGTGAAACCCTTATAATAACTGGTGTCTGCAAAGAAGGACTCAGCTTCTATATAGGGCATCGGCCATTACTTTATACTGTATCCCACCTTTACAGTATTTGAAGCATTGATGTAGAGGGTACAATGTTGTACTAATGTATCCATGGTCGTCCTAGGAGAATATTGTATGTTGTCATTGTGTTTATAATGTGGCACATGACATCTGGAGTTACACTACCAAAAAAAGGGCAAAGGATTCAAACCACATTACTTTTTCGCTACGGATATAAACCTTAGCTATACTTGCTATGGTTTTAATCTGTAGTTAAAAAGTGGATACACCATTAATAATTAATAGTGTTGTAAGGGGCTCTATGAGGCCTAAAAAAAAAGACTATATGTTCTATCTAAGCCATCTATACATTTGTAAATATTACTTTAGAGGTTGAAAAAAAAAATCAGCTAGATTGAAGGCTCAAGTGGACCACATGGCAGGAAACATTATAACTTGATTTACGGTTGCTTCTTATGGTGTGGTCCAGTTGGGCCTTAAATACACCTAAAAATTTATTTCTTAAAGTAAAATAATTTATTAAAATTATATATAGGAATGGATTAACGAAATACATCATGATGGGCCCCACGGAGTCCCTAATCGGTTCGTTCGTCAAAAATCCCCAAATTTGGGCGCGTGGTCTAAAAATATCAGTGCCCATACTCTCTCTCACGCACTCTCTCTCCCTGTTTCTCTCTCTCTCTCTCTCTCCCGTGCAATCTCTCTCCCTGTCTCTCTCTCGCGCAATCTCTCTCCCTGTCTCTCTTGTGCAATCTCTCTCCCTGTCTCTCTCTCTCTCGCGCAATCTCTCCCTGTCTCTCTTCTCTCTCTCTACCGCAACCGAGCTGCCGCTCAAACTCTCTCTCGTGCACTCTCTCCCTGTCTCTCCCTCTCTCTCGCACTCTCTCACCTTGTCTCTCTCTCTCTCTTGCGTACAATCTCTCTCCCTGTCTCTCTCTCTATCGCAACCCAGCTGCCCTGTTCTACAGCAACCAGCTGCCCTACGACGACATTGCAATGGTGCTTCGACCACACCTCATCAGCCTACAAATCCAACGGATTAGGGTTTCCATTTATGGAAGGTGATATTCTTTTGATCTTCTCAACTTTAATATATTCATGATTGTTTGATAGTGCTAAATTCATGAAACGAAATTCTCTTTCTTTTTTATTTTCGGGATTTCTTCTTTGAAGATCGATCACTCGTTTATTTTGATATTGATGTTGCTCACCAAGTGTTTGATGAAATGACTCAACAAAGTGTCGGCTAGTGGTAAGGAAGGTATGCACACCAAACAAATACCATTTTTCCTTGATTTTGATGTTGAATATAAGGTGTTTAAGGAATACTTGTTGCTGTTTTACAAATAGTGAGAAACTGAAAGTGCCCTGTATGTGTTTGTGAAAATGTTGCATAGGCTCAATTTTGGCTGAAACTCGGCTTTATTGGCCCAACCTGCTGACCAAACTGAGCCGATTTGAGTTTAAGTTGGGATCAACTAGTGGCCGAGTTGAGGTCGGCTCGACTTAGTGTTCACCCCTTGTAGGACGCAATCACTCAGGTGGATACAAAATTCAGTGGGCCTCACCATAAGAAATAGTTAGAACGGAAACATCTGCCATTGAAACCTTCATGGAGCCAACCATCTAAACCTTTCATAGGCTTATTACCACTCAAATAAAGTATAGGTACAAATATCATTCTGATACAAAAATTTCATGGCACCCAAAAAGTTTCCAATGTTAGGCATTAAATCCCTTTTGTTTCTTGTGGTGTGGCCCACCTAAGTTTTATATCAGCTTGATTTTTGGATTCCTTTTTTGTGCATTTTTGTGGCTATTTCGGCTTGATTCTTTAAAAATAATTTCTCTTTTATTACTATTCCAATGTGGTTGAAAGAATTGGGTGTTCCACTAGACTTAAACGATTTAGTCTTATTGGCTTTGGATTATGAACTTCACTAAGAAATTGGATGTGTTGCTCTTTTGCACACATTTCAGAAAGGTAAACAATTACCATATTTGTTTGGCAAATCAGTTTTGCAACAGTAAGCAAGATTCAATTTTTTTATTTTATCTTTAATTTTCCTGTTAGACAGGGTTCACCTGTCTTTCATCTTGGATGATTTTTATTATGGTTCCTTGCTATTTTGTATGAATTTGTTGGGTTTTCCTTGTTTCATTTGTGGTCCCCTAGAAGTAATTTTCAATTATATCAATGAAATTATAAATGGTCTCTGCCCAACCCATGGATGAAACTTGGGCCAGGCTCATCCCAATCCCAACTGGTCTAACCTAATTATTCCATGGTGGCATCTTTAATTGTTTATCAAGTTTATTAATCATGTTTATCCAATCCAGAGAAACAGGCGCTGTTGGATAAATGTTTGGGTTGCCGAGTTGAGGTAGGACTGGAAATTGGGTCCTAGTACATGCCCAATTTTCAATCCTAACTAGTGAGCTATGGAATTGAGCTTTAGTAGGCTCACTAGCCAAATACTCACCCTCCAAAAGACTCTTATACTGAGCTTGGAGATCTCTAGTGTGCTGGAAAATTCTACTACAAATACATTGTGAGGTTACAAACCAATGATCTACTGTTCTGAGCATAATGAATTATGTTATAACATATCATTTTATTTTCTAACTTCTTGCCTGGACCACAATGAGTCATCCAAATAGGCCCTTTGTATTTATTTTTTCTACTTTTAGTAATCGTTTGATGTAAAGATCTCACAACTTAATCAGCCAATTAGACAAAATTTCATATGAAGTTCATTACTCATCAGTTAGATGTGTCTCCAACACACATTTATGTACAACCCTGGACATTCATAAGGTGTCCCCTATGGACGAACGCCCCTTTCATCCCTAAGAATCAAGATGGTCCATTTATCAGGTGGCAATGGATGTCAAAAGAAATGGGTGGCTTTGAAAATGACAACCAATGAGTTATAGATTTGAAGCTGCAGTTCACTTCATCTTCATGCATTTCTTGTTGCCTCAATAAATTTCTGTATGTTTAGTTCTGGATTACTGTGGATCATTCTGCAATTATCTCCTTCAAGTATTTCAAAAGTTTTTTTTTTAAATATTTTAAATACCCCTTCAAATCTCCACTATTAAACAAGTGAACTGCCCCACATGTGTCAAAATGGCATGTATGTCCAACATATGAGCTTGGTGCCAGGTCTGACAATACATATACATGAACATGCCTTGTACCCTTTTTTTTTTAGAAATTAAAAACAAGTTAATATCCTTCACCATCATGTCTTAAACCACACTTAAAATTTCTAAAATATAAAAACCAATAAAGGAAAGCTTATGCCATAGAGACTAAAATCCCAAATAACTTGAAAGCATCTCAACTTTCTAATAGTTTCAACGAATCTGATCTAGCAACACAAAGTCACAGACATCATTGATCAGAATTACATGAACAAATCAGGCCTCGATGTCTTGAATGTTGAGCTTCCTAGTTGGTGGCCTAACCTTCTTGAACACTAATGGGAACTTGATTTTGGAATCATGAAATTGCTTGGTATTCTCTCTCTTGCGAAGCGAGTCAGGTATGGTAGCTGTCTTGATGATCTGAATGCAAGGAGACCTTACCCTGTGGCGAGAAACCATCTCATCATACATGTGCTCAATAACACTATTAAGAGTGGTGTCCTGGTATTCCTTGTACATGTTAGGGTAACCAGTTTTGCTTTGGTACCGCAACCAAATTTCGTAGTTCTCAATAATGGTGGGATTCCTCTAAAAAATCTCATTGATGGTAAGCACTTGCCCGATACTGATGGAACATGCCCTGTACCTAAATCCAGGTTGGTCCCAACCCTCAATATGGGCAATCCATCAAATGGGTCCATCCTTGATTGCCCCTCTCTCTAAAAAAAATCACTTTTGACTAGATGATCTTAACTATCCAATCAATGGCTAAGGAAATTGATGGTTTATATTGTTCATACTATAAACAGTCATTAATCTAGACTTTCCATGATGTTGGTCCTGATCTTGATTGTCCATTCATTTTTCCCTATCATCGCGGATCATCAGCCCAAAAATGAATTGGCATTCAATAATCATTGTTTCATCTTATGTAATCCACATAAGATTTGGATCTTCCTTTTTTTAGTCTCATGCCCTAATATGATGCAGAAAAATGGATGAATGGCATGGATGAAACACATACATCATGTGGTGACCCACACAACACCGTTAGTAGGCAATCAAGGTCCCTCGTGATATGCCCATGAAAAGTTAAAGTTATTCAAAGACTAAACTCCAATGATAGTCATAGATGCATGTGTTTAAAATTAGATCCGTGAGTGGGTAAAAAATAATAATAATAATAAATTTTTTTTGTAAGGTGGAGGTTCAAAATGAACCCCATGGTTAATCAGGATCTGGCTATAACAGATAGGGAGTGGATGACACTAAGTTTTCCGAACCCTCGTTTTATTTATGGAATCAGAAGCTTTGTGAAGTTTGCACGAGAACACCTTCCTAGTAGAGAAACCACTCTTTGTCCATGCACCGCTTGCAGATGTTTGTGATTACCAGTTTCTTATGATGATTTGGAAATACATCTAATGAAAAATGGATTTGACTCAAGCTATAGGGTCTGGGACATGCATGGTAAGCATGTACCACCTAAGCGTACTGAATATGCATTAAGTTCCCAATAGTAACACAATGTCCTGAACTTAAATGAGGTTCACAACGCAATTGTTCAAGAACTTGGTGGTAATAACCTAGATTAAGTTGTACAGGATAAGCCGAATGTGACCCCTGTAGTCGAAGGCGTCTTTGGGGGAAATGAAACTGATGAGTTTAAAGAAAATTTACGAGACGCAATGACTGAGCTATACCCAGGGGCCCAAAATTTCACCGTGCTGACTTTTATTGTACAACTTTTCAACTTAAAGGTGAACCATGGATGGAGTGAAAAAAGTTTTACAGAGCTCCTTCAACTACTAAAGAAGGTGTTACCTTCTGGTAACAAGGCCCCTACTAATACTTACCAAGCGAAGAAGATCATTACAAAGTTGGGTCTTGATTATGTTAAGATCCATGCTTGTCCAAATGACTATATCTTGTACTGGAAATAGAACGAGATGAAAACCAGTTGTCTAACTTATAAAGCTCCTAGGTTCAAGATAGAAATGAATGTTGAGAAAAAAGAATCTCAGGTACCTGCCAAGGTGTTAAGGTATTTTCCATTAACACCAAGGATATAAAGAATGTTCGGGGTGCCATGGTTAGCAAAAGAAATGTCCTAGCACTCAACCAAAAATTTGCAACCTGAAAAGATGGAGCATCCGGCTGATTCTATTGCATGGAATAATCTCGATGAGAAGTATATGGAATTTTCAGTTGAGCCTCGCAATGTTCGATTGGGCCTGACTACAGATGGGTTTAACCCATTCGATGCTTTGACTACAACTTATAGTTTATAGCCCGTTATGTGTGTGATGTACAACGTTCCACCAAAGCTTTGCATGAAATCTCAGTTTACTATGTTGACTTTGCTCATTGAGGGACCACAATAACCAGGAAAGGATATTGATGTTTATTTACAACCATTGATTGATGAATTGCAAGACTTATGACATAAAGGGGCCATGACGCTTGATGCATATCATAAAAAAAAAATTCAATATGTGTGCCATTTTGCTCTGGACAATCCACAACTTTCTAGCATATGGTAATGTTTCTGGTTGTAGGACCAAGGGTAAGTATGGTTGTCCTGTATGTGGTCCCAACACAGATTCCTTGTGACTCCAATATGGAAAGAAACATGTTTATATGGGTCACAGACGATGGTTGCCAATGTCAGACCAGGTAAGGAAGGACACAAGTGCTAGTACATTCAATAAGAAGGTAGAGATACAACGTCAACCTATTCGTCTGGACGGGATTGAGGTCGAAAGACAAACTGCGAACCTGCATATGCAATGGGGGAAGACTGAGAAAAGGATTATGAGGGGTATTGATGGAGGCTGACAAGAGCTAACGGGTGATGTTGAATCACCATGGCTCTTTAAACGGTCTATATTATTTGATCTGGAGTATTGGAAAGATATTTCAGTGCATCACAACCTTGATGTTATGCATGTCGATAAAAATATATGTGAAATCCTTATCACCTTGTTGTTGAACATACCTGGCAAGACCAAGGATGATGCTAATGCACGCAGGGACCTGAAACGGTTGGGAATTAAGAAGCGTCTATAGCTAAAAAAGAGCAATGGCAAGATGATTCAGAAACAAGGTCCTTCTTGTTTAAGAAAAGAAGAGAAAAAGTTTTTCATTCTGACTTTGCATGACCTGTGAGTTCTAGTCGGTTTTAGTGCGAATTGGAAGACCATCATAAAGGAATTTTGAGTGCATTTAAAGGGAATGAAGTCTCATTCTTACCATGTGTTGATGCAACATTTACTCCCAGTTCTCATCCAGCATGCATTGCGGGGTAGGGAGGTCATTCGTCCTATAATTACAAGCTTTTGCACCTTCTTTAATGCCTTGTGCTTGACAACGGTAGATGTTCAAACGCTCCTCACTCCTGAGAGGGGTATGGCTAGGACGTTATGTCAGCTTGAGATTATATTCCTCCCATCTATATTTGTCGTGATAAGGCATTTGTCCATCCATTTGGCTTATGAGGCTCGCATATGTGGTCTTGTATACTATCGATGGATGTATCCATTCGAAAGGTATGCTATAAGTTTAGTAAGAATAATTTGGCTTAACATCTACGGTTGTATGTATTTGTAATGTATCTTTATCTTTGTCAGCTTCATGAAGACATTCAAGTCCTATGTCTGTAATAAGACACGACCTGAGGGTTGCATTGCAGAACAATATATCCAAGAGAAGACAATTATATTGCAACCTATATAAAGGAATTTTTTTTATAAAAAAAAGCCTCTTAGACAAATTGGAGAAACGGTTTAATGGAGTCATTTCAAGATTATAAAAGTCACAAGATGTTATTGATGACGATAACAGTGATGACGATGTTAGTCTAATAGGTTCAGGTCAAAGTGTTATCTTAGTGGGTATCAAATACTAACAGGCTCGTACATGGGTACTGAAGAGTCATCCCAGCTATGATGTGTGGGAAGGGTATGCACAATTAGCTCATTTGTATATATTTTCTTTACTTTATGTGATTTCAATATAACAATGGTATCAAATAACACATAGGAAGCACAAAAATTTCTTGCAGCGATGTTACAGAAGGACCAACAGGGTACCTAGCGAGGATGAATTCATACCTTGGCTGAAGAGGCAACCAGACTTTAACGAATCTGATGATAAAGAATTTAAAGATATAGTGAGAGGACCTCTAGCTTTTTGTACTCAATACAATAAGTATTGTATTAATGGTTTTCTCTTTGTCACTAAGGACTATGAGGATAATAAAATGAACTAAAACAATGGGGTTATGACAGAGGGTATGACCACCTTTCGTTCTAGTGTTAAGGATATGAATACAGTAGATGAAAATCAACCTTACTACGTAGTCCTTTGTAGAATTATCCAATTGGAGTATAGAACAGGGTACAAAGCCCATCTTATTTAAGTGTGATTAGGTGAAGGTGATGCATCATGGTGT
This sequence comes from Magnolia changhungtana, assembly GCA_030180095.1. NCBI lineage: Eukaryota > Viridiplantae > Streptophyta > Magnoliopsida > Magnoliales > Magnoliaceae > Magnolia > Magnolia changhungtana. The sequence continues at coordinate 8,217,171 of JASAUF010000502.1, read as the reverse complement.
TTCTTTTGATGTCGAAGCGAATTTGAGATTAATAAATTTGTCCAATCTTTACAGTTCAAACAAATTGGGTGACGAGCCGTTCATTCTTACGGAGCATGCCATGCAAGTTTTCTACTCCAGAGATCCAAAAAATCCTGACTGACATGTGGTATTGGTAGTTCCAAAAGAGATTTTTATCGAAGAAGAGACATGCCATCTATCGGAACGATTTAAGGATGTAACTGATGCCGATGTAGGACCTAATCTCACCTCATTAGCAATTGTTGATGAGTTGATATTTAATGAACCTGAAGACATCAGTGTTGTAGTCGAGAAAGCAAAGAAAAGAAAGCGACCGAGGAGAATCTATTGAATTGTTTATATTTTCTAAGCATGTAATAATATGATATTTATTAGAGAAAATCCAATCGAGGTATGGATAATGTAGTGAATTGTTTGTACTTTATTTGTTATCCAAGTTATTGTATTAATCATTAGTGTTTTTATTTTATTTTATTTTATTTTATTTTAAACAGGCACATGGATTCACAACCAGAGGCATTGGGTGTGCACTTGACCGAGACTATAGATGCGAGCAAGACTAAAGGTAATATGATAGTTATCCTTAATTAGATATGTAAATTTTAATATTCTTATATATTGGCGGTAATCAACGATGTATATATATAACTGTTACTCTTTTTATGTTGTTGTGTCAGCTTCTTTTTCTTCATCTAGAAAGAGAGGACTTACTAGGGGTGCTTTTTTACATAAGCAACCTGATAGAAAATAAGTCCTAAAGACGAGTGAATTCAGGCAACCGAATGAGGATTGTCTTGAACAAACGCAATTTGCATCGCATATCGGTATCCTCACCTGTACTCATATCCCAATCATATACCGGGACTTTCGCTAGGTGCCTCATGCACACATTCAAATGATCATAGAGTCATTGTCACAGGCTTATGAGTTTGAGGGTCAAAGTTCAGATGCGAGTCTTACATACGTAACAAAACGCATCAAGGAAACATGGCAGAATTACAAGAAAAGGTTGACTACAAAATATATTAAAGATAAGGATCTTGCAGTTGTGAGAGATAGTCCTGCCCCCTCCGCCCCCCAAGGTATCCCTATGGAGGATTGGTTAGTCTTCGTGAATCAACATAGCACTAAGGAATTCAAGAGAGCAAGTGAATGGAATAAAGTCAATCGATCCAAGCTAAAAGGACCTGCGTGTCATGGGAGGAACATCATGGCTGTTATTCACCATCAGATGGTATGTATTATTTATTTATAAATATAGGTATTATAGTTTAATATTGAATTTACTTTTGAATTATCATTCATCTAACTCCATTTTTATGTAATGTGCCAAAGGCGAAGGAGGAGAATCTTATCTCTGATGCCGAGATAGGTAGATGTGATGTTTACTTAAGAGCCCATATAAGCAAGGACAAAGTTGTCCAGTATCCTGACCTTGTTGTAAGTACATCCCTTTATACCACTAACCAGTACCTTTATGAGATGCCAATGTATAACTTTGAATTATTTAACATCCATTTGTATTTTGTCGTAGGAAAAATTAGATGAGCTTTATTATAGCAATCCTTCTTCTAAGATTACCAGCGTTGATGATGCCCTTACACAGGAAATAATAAAATTTAAAAATTACAATGAGATTCATGGTAATTATGAATTTTCTAATAACTTGATTTACAATATTTTACAGTTGGTTTGTTCTGACAGTAGAGGGTGAATGCGGGGTCTAGGTTGCTTAATAACCAAGACAGGATTGAAGATGTCAGCCCCTACCCATTCAAAGGTAGAGAATTTGATAAAAGAAAGAGATGGCCTAGTGCAGGAGATATTTGATATAAAGAAACCATTGGCCATGATGGAGGCTTGGATGGAGATGTAGCAACACGCATAATCTACTCAAAACTTCTCATCACCAACAATTGCTAAATCTGCTCAGGCATCATCGGTATGCAAGTGTAAATTTGCTACTGTATTGAACTTACAATTATTTTATAAACGATAACAATACTAATGCCATTTTATATGTGTACATGTAGTCGGATGTTATATATATCAGTGAGAGATGCGACTTTCTTAGCTGGCGAAATCGTGATGTAGTTGCTCATGGTCAAGTACGTGAAGTTAATCCAAATGCAGTTATCTATTACGAACCATTGGAGGAGGGAGCTTTTATTATTACCCTGACTGAGATTATACATCCTAACACTCGTTTGTGAAAAGAAGATGGGTTTGCGTCTACACTTGGAGAGGCCGGTCCGGGATCACTTATGCAATGGGGAAGGAATCTTTGAGATTTTGATAATTTGAACAAATTTGGTACTCTATAATTGAACTTGGTGTGGATGCTTTTTTTAGTTACTTTATATGATGTTTCACTTTTTTTTTTTTTGGTTAATTTTGAACTAATTTGGCACTTTAGTTACTTTATATTGATGAACTCAGAAATTGGTTTTGTTTTTAGTTACTTTATATTGATGTTTCGCTTGTTTTTTTCTTTGTTACTCTATATGTTGTTTGGTTTGGTTTCTGTAATTTTGAATGAATTTTATACTCTATATTTAAACATATTAGACTCTATTTGGTCGTCACAAACCAAATGGAGCCTAAGCCCCTTTTTAACTTCGCCAATGCAAATCCTTGCATTGCTGGTCTCAAGCCCGGGTAAAGTAGGAGGGAGAATGGGCATTAAGGTGAGTTGTGTACTTTTCCTTCATTTTCTGAGAGGGAATTTTAAAATTCTTGATGGTTAATTTCAATAGTTTTTTAGCTTTTTCTACTATCATTTGAAGACGTCAAAGGCCCAACTAACTTGAGATTTTTATATGCAGGCTCATGTATTTTTAGCCCCACAGATCAATGTTGCCACTACAAGGTTCAATATTGAAATGGTAAAGTTTCTAACTATTTATTTTATCTTTGAAATGGTTATTTTTCACTCAGATGTACTCAAATTTTAGCACTTTATTTATATTTTCAGATACACAAGTTTTTAGTTGTTGCTTCTGTGTTGCAAATTAACATTCAGCTTTTACATCTAAGTAGATTTCTATTTTATTGGTGTTGTTTATTAATTTATCTTGCTAGTGCAGATAAAACCTTTGGTGAAGCCAACCAAAGACATAATGAAAGTTCATCGCATTAAATATGCTTGGCATGAGTTTTTTCTTGAGGGTACTCATCTTCCTTTTGGTCCATGATATCCTGGCTTTTTGTCATTTCATTCATATAATTTTTTTTGTTCTGTCAATTCAGCTAGGTACAACATTGGTGCAGTTATCTTGCTCTAGGCACCTGTAGTCTTGGTATGTCTCATTGTCCTTTAGTAATTTAATATATCGAGATTTATTTCCCATCATCATTTACATTTTCTTCTTAATCGATACTTGGAAGTTAATATAATCATTTACTCTATTTGACAATCTTTAAAATCTTTATATGTAAATCTGTGCCCATATGCAATGTCGGAGACACTAAAAAACTTACTCATTCTCAGATTGCAATGTGGAATATCCATCCATTATTCAAAGAAAGGGCGACATTCCAAGCACTCACACTTTCTCTCCCTGCTAGGTAAATTGGTGAGTCTTCTTTCCTTCATACTATATGTTTCATTGATGAAGTGGCCCGGTCATTTGGACAGGCCCATGTTTATATATTATCTCAAAATTGATGAAGTAGATCCGGATGTGCGTCGGAGCTATTCGGATGTTGAGCAGGGGTCCCTAGAAGGTGGAAACCGTTGTTATGACCATGATGAAGCTGTCTATTTACTATGGACAACATTGGAGGGGCCTGACCATTTGGATAGGCCGTATTTATATATTTGCTCGAAATTAATAGAGCAGACTAGGATGTGCATTGGAGCTATCCGGATGAGTGGGGGTCCCTGGAAGGTGGGAACCGCTATTATGACCATGATGAAGCTGTCCATTTCCTATGGACAACATTGGAGGGGCCTGACCATTTAGACAGGCCGTGTTTATGTATTTGCTCGAAATTAATGGAGTAGACCCGGATGTCCGTCGGAGCTATCCGGATGAGCAAGGGTACCTGAAAGGTAAGAACCGCTGTTATGACCCTGATGAAGCTTTTCATTTCCTATGAACAGCATTGGAGGGATCTGCCCATTTGGACAGGCCATGTTTATATCTGTATTTGTAGGGACCACACCCTTAACCTAAACCACACTCTAAACCTATAACCTAAACCTATTCTCAATTCCCTAAAGCTATAACCTATAACTTAAACCTAACCCTAAACCTAATCCTAATCTCAACTCCTAACCTAAACCTAAACCTACACCTAATCCTAATCTCAACTCCCTAACCTAAACCTAAACCTAAACTCGAAAATTCAAACTTAAACCTGATCCCGACCAGAACCCGATTTCCTAAACCTAAACCTTAACCTATTCTCGATTCCCTAAAGCTATAACCTAAACCTAAACCAAACCGAAAACTTATAACCTTAACCTAAACCAAAACCTATAACCTAAACCTTAACATATAACCTATAACCTATAACCTATAACCTAAACTTATATCCTATAACCTAAACCTATAACCTAAATACAAACCTATAACATAAACCTATAAACTAAAACCTAAACCTAAACCTAAACCTAAATGTACTCTTAAATCCCTAAACCAAAACCTACACCTAATCCTAATCTCAACTCCCTAACCTAAACGTGAAAACCCAAACTTAAACCCGATCCCGAACACGAACCCGATTTCCTACACCAAAACCTAAAACTACTATCAATTCCCTAAAGCTATAACCTAAACCAAAACCTAAACCTATCACCTTAACCTAAACTTAAAACCTATAACCTAAACCTAAAACCTAAACCTAAACCTAAAACCTAAACCTAAACCTAAACCAAAACCTATAACCTAAACCTTAACCTATATAACCTATAACCTAAACTTATAACCTATAACCTAACCTTAACCTAAACCTAAAACTATGACCTAAACCTATAAACTAAAAGTTAAACCTAAACCTAAATGTATTCTCAAATCCCTAAACCTAAACCTACGCCTAATTCTAATCTCAACTCCCTAACCTAAACCTAAACCTAAACTTGAAAAACCAAACCTAAACTCGATCCCGAACCGAACCCGTTCCTAAACCTAAACCTTAACCTATTATCAATTCCCTAAACCTATAACATAAACCTAAAACTTAAACCTAAACCTAAACCTAAACCTATCACCTTAACCTAAACTTAAAACTTAAAACCTAAACCTAAACCTAAACCAAAACCTATAACTTTATCCTAAACCAAAACCTATAACCTAAACCTTAACCTATAACCCATAACCTAACCTAAACCTAAATGTAAACTTGAAAACCCAAACCTAAACCCAATCCCGAACCCGAACCCAATTTCCTAAACCTAAATGTTAACCTATTCTCAATTCCCTAAACCTAAAAGTATTCTCAAATCCCCAAACTTAAACCTACACCTAATCCCAATCTTAAAACCTTAACCTATTCTCATTCCCTAAACCTAAAAGTATTCTCAAATCCCTAAACTTAAACCTACACCTAATCCTAATCTTAACTCCCTAACCTAAACCTAAACCTAAACTTGAAGCCCAAACCTAAACCCGATCCCGAACACGAACCCGATTTCCTAAACCTAAACCTTAACCTATCCTCAATTCCCTAAAGCTATAACCTAAACCTAAAACCTAAACTAAACCTAAACCTAAACCTATCACCTTAACCTAAACCTAAAACCTATAACCTAAACCTAAACCAAAACCTATAACCTGAACCTAAACCAAAACTTATAACCTAAACCTTAACCTATAACCTATAACATAAACTTATAACATATAACCTAACCTTAACCTAAACCTAAATCCTAAACCTAAACCTATAAACTAAAACCTAAACCTAAACCTAAATGTATTCTCAAATCCCTAAACCTAAACCTACTCATAATCCTAATCTCAACTCCCTAACCTAAACCTAAACCTAAACTTGAAAACCCAAATCTAAACCCGATCCCGAACACCGAACCCGATTTCCTAAACCTAAACCTTAACCTATTCTCACTTCCCTAAAGCTATAACCTAAAGCTATAACCTAAAGCTATAACCTAAACCTAAAACTTAAACATAAACCTAAACCTAAACCTATAACCTTAACCTAAACCTACAACCTAAAACCTAAACCAAAACAAATAACCTTAACCTAAACTAAAACCTATAACCTAAACCTTAACCTATAACCCATAACATAACCTAAACCTAAACCTAAACTTGAAAAACCCGATCCAGAACCCAAACCCAATTTCCTAAACCTAAACCTTAACCTCTTTTCAATTCCCTAAACCTAAATGTATTCTCAAATCCCTAAACCTAAACCTACACCTAATCCTAATCTTAACTCCCTAACCTAAACCTAAACCTAAACCTAAACCTAAACCTAAACTTGAAAACCTAAACCCTAACCTGAACCCGATTTCCTAAACCTGAACCTTAACCTATTATCAATTCCCTAAAGCTATAACCTAAACCTATAACCTAAACCTAAACCTATCACTTTAACCTAAACCTAAGACCTAAAACCTAAACCAAAACCTATAACCCAAACCTTAACCTATAACCCATAACCTAGCCTAAACCTAAACCTAAACTTGAAAACCCAAACCTAAACCCGGTCTCGAACCCGAACCCGATTTCCTAAACTTAAACCTTAACCTATTCTCAATTCCCTAAACCTACAAGCATTCTCAAATCCCTAAACCTAAACCTACAACTAATCCAAATCTCAACTCCCTAAATTAAACCTAAACCTAAACTTGAAAACCCAAACGTAAACCCGATCCCGAACCCGAACTCGATTTCCTAAACCTAAACCTTAACCTATTCTCAATTCCTTAAAGCTATAACCTATAACTTATAACATATAACCTAACCCTAAACCTTAACCTAAACCTATAACCTAAACCTAAAACCTTAACCCAAATCTAAAACCTTAACCTAAACCTAAACCACCTTAACCTAAACCAAAAACCTATAAACTAAACCTTAACCTATAACTTATAACCTAAACTTATAATCGATAACCTAACCTATGGATTTTTCCATAGTTTAGAAAGATTCGTAGGTACATTTTTTATTTCTTCATATATAATTGTTTTTGAGATGTGTACAAAGGGATGCTTGTTTGATTGTGTCTACAATTGCTGTTTTATACAGGTTGACAAGCTAAAGAAGTCAGTGGAGGATGAAATTCATTTTCTTAAGGGAAGGGTTTTAGAACTGGAAAGTGATCTTGTGTTGAAGTCTACAGAAGTTACATCTGCAGTTTCAAGGAAAGAAGAAGCTCAATCATCTGCATTTGTTGAAATTGACCGTTTAAAGGATGAAAATTATGTAAAAACGTGAGCATTATTGAATGCATATGGAGGGCATTTACTGTGTTGGAGTGTATTGTTTCTCGCACATGAGGGCACGCCTTAGTTGTAATTTTTATGATAGGTTGAGCAAAGTGAAGTATTGTTTATTTAGAAATGTGAATGTAGGATGCATTGTATGATTTGATTGCTATTGTAATAAATGCATCATTTTTTTTCTCTGATTGCATTTTATGTTCTATTTCTATCAGCATTAAGCTTATATTAGTTATCAATCACAGCAGGTTCTTACAATGGAAATAGGTAAAAATAACTACGAATATAATCCATAGCTTTAGCTATGGCTTTTGTCCGTAGCTATTACTATCTATTGCTATGGATATTGTTTGTAGCTATTGGTATCTATTGCTACGGATATAATCTGTAGCGATGGTATCTATTGCTACAAATATGATCCGTAGCTATTAGTATCTATTGCTACGGATATGATCCGTGGCTATTGGTATCTATAGCTATGGATAGAATCCGTAGTGATTGGTATCTATTACTACGGATACTCTCCATAGTTATTGGTATCTATTACTACGGATCGAATCCGTAGCTATTGGTATCTATTCCTATGGATAGAATCCATAGTTATTGGTATCTATTGCTACGAATGAAATCCATAGCTATTGGTATCTATTGCTAGGGATATAGTTCGTAGATATACCTTTAGCTACACCACCAATAGCGATGGACGTGCTACGGATTATATCCGTAGCAAAAGGATTTTTGCTATGGATTTTGGCCGTAGCCTTTGCCCGTTTTTCTTGTAGTGTTAGCTCTCCTATCTCCAACGTCACTATAATTTTACCGAGTGCATGTTGCCCATCTTGATTGAAGCCCTATATCATCATTCCACTAGGGCGTAGATCGGAGCGACGATAACCTAGTTTACTCAACATCGAGAGTGGTAAGAGGTTCACTGTAGACCCATATCTATCGTAATTCGTTTAACCTTCTTCACACGGATATGGCCTTCTATCATTAGCATCTTGTTATGCCCTGCATCGCAGATCAGATTATCATCAGAGAAGGAAACGACTGGCATGCAGTCTTCTTGCTCTTTATACTCTTTGTGTTCCATCTCTGCCAGCAAGGTTTCTCTGATATCATGATTGGACAATGATTGAACCAAGCTCTACCAAAATTCCTTTGACAACTTAAGTGCATCATAGACGCTTAATCGAGCCGGTATGCCCTTCAAATGACTTACCACATCGTAGGTCACTTTTGTTGTCTCATCCTTCACTTCTTTCTTATCATCATCATTCTGTCTTTCAACAACTTCTCTTCTTATAACTCCTATTTTGTGCTTCGTAGGGCTTGTTATCTTCTTTCTTGATCGTAGCATAATCATCGTTACCTTTTTTATCGTCTTACAATAATCTTGCTCTTTCATTTCTCGGCCCTTTTCTCGGATTGTGAGCATATTTACTGTCGCCATTGTACCCCTTTCTTTTTCTTTTCCAATCACTATTTCACCTCCATCTATCATTCGTTGTATTAAACATTTCAACGTATAACAATTCTCCGTCGGATGTCCCACCGAGCAATGATAGCAGCAAAAATCTCTCTCTTGTTCTTGTCACATCTTCAGGGCGTTTGGGTTCAAGTAATTCTATTGTACTGGCTTTTAACAATTGGTTCATCATAGGAACAACATCTTCCTTATCAAACGCAAACCCTTCATGAGAATTGAGCATTTTGGGCCTTTTTCCACTATATCTGTTTCTTGGCTGATTCACTTCTTCTTTCTGTCCCGGCCTTTGATCTCTCGAGTCTCTTGTATATTTGCTTCTCTTTTCACGATCGACGGTATTTGCAGCCATCCTGCTGGGTGCTCTCCTAGTTGTCTCATAGTGAAATGATGACATCTTCCGAGTCATCAACTCTAAAGCATGAGCCTTAGTGGCTAGGTCACGGAAAGTTCTGATATTGGCGCTGGTATGTCCAAACGTGATTCCCGTCCCCATGGAGTTCAGACACATCTTGACTTGTTCCTTTTCTTCTAGTAGCTGCATACAGGAGGCTCCTAATGTTTTCCATATATCTATAAAATTTTCTACCGATTCCCCCTCTCTCTGCTACACGGAAGCCAATTCCGTATTACTAACATCACGCTTCAAAGAGAAAAAGTTTGACATAAAAGCGTCCTGCATTTGTTCCCAAGTACATATTAACCCTGGGGCCAGGATGGAATATCATCAGAATGCTTTGTCTGTTAAATATGGTCCAAACAATCGCAAATAATACTGCGGTATTGTAGAAAATTTTCCCATGCTGGCAATAAAGTGCATTAAGTGCTCCTCTGGTGACCCTTCTCCATTAAATTTCTAAAAATTTGGATGTTTGAAGTTGGCTAGGAACAGGATGTCTTCTACCACTCTTGGATATGGCATTCGATATTTGAAACGGCTAATATTCTCATGCTCCCTCTCTATTCTGACAGCTTCTTCAATGACTTGTCTCACTTCGTCTTGTGTCATAGTTCTCGTTGCTGGGACAGACCCCAGTGATCCTACCCCTGGTGGTTGAAAGCCTTCAGGTTGGTTTTCTTGCCCATCCATTATACCCATCATCGGGGGATCCGCTATCTGGGTTACATTGTGTGTGAGATTCACTAAGGCTTCTCGGAGATTTATGCATTCTTCCAATAACGCTCTCTGTGCTTCCTCCATTTCATTCATACGATCCTTTATAGTTGACATATTTTTCTGGTTTGTTCCAGTTGTATGTACTATGGTTTCTCCGCTCTTCGACGAGGCCGTAGTTGGAGTGGGGTGGGAATATGTCGACATAATAGGGCTTAGGAAGAGAGGGGAAGATGGAGTTTCATTTGACATCTCTACGCTTCCATTGCCATTGATTGATTGGGGCGATGCAGATATTGGCGAACTTACTAGTAACGCCTTACCCTTTTGCTCTCTTGTCCATTTGGCTATTGGGGCAATCAGAGCCGAGAAGTCGCGCAATGTTAGCTGCGGAACTGTTCGCCGGGGATATATCGTAGGAGGGGCAAGTTTAGGATTCCTCCTAGCAGCATTATGTGTTATTGGCTTGCTAACTCTGGACGAAGGCAGATTCATTTTGTGGTTTCTTGTGTTCCGTGCTCTCGCCCTGCGAGACATTACAACAATCCAATCCTTGTCACTTTCTAGTGCTTGAAGTGAAGTAGATACAACTCCAGCTATTACTCGGGTTAGGTTGCTTTTGCTTATAGAAAGTCGAACCATGTGTTCCGGGGGTTGGTTCGACGCACATTCTATCATGAATCCAGCCGCAGTGAAATAGAAGCTCACTTTCTTTGCAGAAATTGCCATTGGTTGTGATTTGTAGTTAGATTCCTTCAGATATAAAATATAATTATACTTAGTACTTGAAGAATTAAATAATCTATCTTAGAGATGAAGGGGAGGATGTTCCCACCGAGAGTCGCCATTTCGGCGTCGAAAGACGCCAAACTACAATAAAGGTTCTACAATACTCTCAATGTTAGTATCGAATAATAATAATTCCCTAGCAGAGTCGCCATTTTGTTTCAAACAAGAAACAAATGCATTCAGTTTGGGGAAATTATCTTATTCGAACATGACAAAGAGAGTATATGAAGAACAATCATCGTATTATTAATACTGAGTTTATTTACACCCTTTAGTATCCCTTGATTCTAAGATAGATCATTTGAAATACATAAATTGAAATTAACAAAGTTCAAATGTCAAATCTCGCATTCAGCAACATTTTGACAGTCGCTTCGGTCATCTCCTTAGGAGGAATGTTATGTCGATTTAATCATTCAAGTTCTCCCCCTTTGAGCTTGTCCCTTATGTAACAGGAGAGCTTAGAGCAATGAAGGTCGTACTGGACAATTTCAGCATCATATAGACCCATTTTATTACTGGCCATATAGTGACCTGGTTGCGTGACTCGTGCAATAAGTTATTAGTTGCGCGGTCCACGCAACCAATCTTTGACTTCCCTTCTCCCATTTAGTCTTCCTTCAAAGCTCTACTCCTCTTCCAAAATTCTTCTCTCTCAAATGAGATGGGAAGTGAGGTATTTATAGGACCCTCGATCTTCGTGTCATGGGATCGACCTTATATCAAATCTAACCATTTAAAATAAACTCTCTGATCTCGGTTGCGTGACCCGCGCCATGGTTGAAATCAGTTGCGCGTCCCACGCAATGGAGGAATCAGTTGCACGACCCGTGCAATGGAGGGAATCAGTTGTGCAGTCCGCGCAACAAGCTTATTGGTTGTGCGACCTGCGCAACAGCTGACTAAAATACTCGATCTTCTTTTTTCTTTCTCATTTCTTCACTTCATGTTTAATTTCTACTCTTCTAACCCTTTCTATCTCTCTTCATTATTTTATGCTCCAACATAGATCAAGGGAGGTTTAGATTTGGTTTTATTGAGTATCTTCCAACTGGATAAGATAGGACTTTGATTCCAGTTGTGTCCTTGTATCAAGCATATATCTCCTGATTTCTATAAGAGGAACCTTAGAAACCCTAGTTCCCATCTTTAAATTTAAAACTTTTAGTTAAATAATTCACAATTACTCTCTATACACTTTCAGATTAGATTCACATCTTTTTCTAGTTCTACTTCTAGTTGCTTTCAAAATACTCACGAGATTAGTCCTTGTGGATTCGACCTCGGTCCCACCGAGATTATTACTGCATCGCGGCCCTACACTTGAGCTTATGAACAACCTGCTCGGGTGTATAACTCACATGCTTACATCCAATTGCTTAGTAGGTATTGTTGCTGCTATTGCTACCAACTTTGTGCTTCACAAGCGCCATTTCTCTTAATATTCCAAGCAATTTCCCAAAACAAGAAAGAGTATAGAAAATAAAAAACACACCTCCAATTTCAGTTCAAAACCCTGTGAAAACTAGCAAAACAAAAGTCCCAGAAAACCCAAAAGAAGGGCGTAGAAAATACTTAAAAAGACACTATCCGAAGAAGAGGACCTACCTATCTGAATCAGAAAACCTAAAACTCATAAAGAAACAGACCCAAAGGAGAAAATACCTAGGCAAACACGCCTGCCAAATCCCCAATGAAAACCAAATTGACAAGTCAATCGATCGATTGATCTCGAGAGAGAGAGAGAGAGAGACAGAGAGAGAGAGAGAGGAGGAAGAAGAATAGAGAGAGGGAATAAGAAGAAGACACCGGAGAATAGGGAGGGAGAGAAGGAAACCCTAAAATAAAAATTGAAAAGGGAGAGACGGAGGGACAGAGATTAGATTAGGAAAACGAATTGCGTACTGAGTTACGCAGTACGCTCTTATCGTACTGAGTAAACTCAGTTGGACCCACCTTGAATGTATGTGGTCTATCCACACCGTCTATTCACTTTCCATCTAATTTAAGGGGTTGAGCCCAAAATCTAAGTATATCCAAAGATCAAGTGGATCATACCATAATTTTTAGTTGTCGACGTTCATTTAACACTGTTTCTTGTAATGTGGTCCACTTGATTTTTGAATATAACTCATTTTTCGTCCCATACCATAAAATGATCTTGAAAAATAGATGGACGACATGGATGAAACACATACATCATGGTGGGGCCCATAGAGCACCGACCAGCAACCATTGGCTGGTGGCAGGGGGAGTAGCTATTCCGTTTCCACTGGCGAGGGAAGCAGATTGGCCGGTTTACCATGGACACGGAAGTTCCTGCACAAGGATGCTAGGAGGGGCCCACCGTCATGTTTTTTAAATCTACCCCATTCATCCATTTCGAGAGATCATTTTAAGATATTAGACAAAAAATGAGGTGGATCCAAAACTAGAGTGGGTCACACGAGAGGAAACAATGGATATTTATTGAGAATCATTGAAACAATGTTGTGGCCATAAAAGCTTTGTTTCAGGCTAACTTATTTTTATTTCCAGTTCATCCATTGGTGATGGCCTTATAAACGGTTTAGATGGCATATAAACATCAAGATGGATCTCAGGAAGGTTTCAACGATAGGTATTTCTTTCGTCATTTTTCCCTCTAGTGTGACCCACTTGAGTTTTCTATCCATCTCATTTTTTGTTGCACATCCTAAAATGAACTCAGAAAATGGATGGAGGGAATGGATTTCTCACATACATTTTAGTGGGCCCCACCAAACATCCTTGCGTCCTGCAAGAGGATATTGCAGGAAATCCGTGTTCTTCGAGTAGAGGGACGCGGTTTGGGTCCAAGTCAATAGTGGCCAGTGCTCCATGGGGCACACCATGATGTATGTGTTATACCTACGCCATTCATCCATTTTTTAGGATCATTTTGAGGTTTTATCCAAAAAAGAACCAGATATAAATCTCAGGTGGACCACACTAAAGGAAAACAATAATGATTGAATGTCCACCATTAAAAACCTCAGTTTTTCTCGATGGATTGTTGTGATTCGCCGACAGCTAAAAGCCATTGGGGAAACCACTACACAATCATTGGGTTTGCTCATTTTTTTGGTAGTGACAATTACACTCTCCATCAAGTCAGGTTTAGATTTAAATCTTCGTCTGGTTCTAATCCTAATTACTTTCAGAAATGTATGAGTTTATTCCCTATGGATTCGACCTCAGTCTTACCAAGATTATTAATACTGCTCACTACCCCAAGTATAGGGTTGCAATGTAGTAATAATCTCGGAAAGATCGAGGTCGAATCCATAGGGATTGAACCTTGTACGTATTATGAAAGTAATCAAAACTAGAACTAGAATAAGATGTAATATAAATTAGAAAAATTTAAGAGAATAATGGTGAAATATTAAACTAAAGCTTGTAAAGTTCAAAGGTGGGAAACTAGGGTTTCCAAGGATACACTTGTAGAGGTCAGGGAGATCTATACTTGATTCATAAATACAACTGGATTCAGAGTCCCATCTTCATCCAATTGGAAGATAATTCATTAAAATCCAAATCTGAACTTCCTTTCATATGGTTTTCAATAGAAGATAGGTATGAGAATTAGAATTAATTCCATCATAACACCATGCCCATGAGACAAAGTAAACAACAAAATTTAACCAATCCACATCCAATCTGAGAGAGTTATGAACGTCGGGAAGGATTCCATCATCCAACCATGTCCTTGAGACGATGGTGAACAACAAGTTTTCCTAACTTCATAATCACAATAATGAAATGAATATGCTCAAAGCTATTGCAGATCCATTGTAATTTAAGTCACAAGGAACCATTAAAAACTAAAAGCATTCCTTATAATTAATTAAAATCAAAATCAGTTCAACTTAAACATGAATCAGAGGCATAAAGAAAAGTTTCCCATCACATTACAAGCTTGTCCTCTTAGCCCTAGATAAGAGATTTAGCTAATTACTGACATGATTGATCTAAAATCTCCTTAAGAAAAGCATAAACAAAATCAACTAAGCAAAAGAAGGAATAAAGAAACTCCTTGTAGCCAGCCCACGTTCTCTCTCTCTCTCTCTCTCCTCTTGCTATTCACGACTGATCTAATGAATTCAGGACAATTTTCAGGTCTCTTTATCATTAATTTCTTAATTATCTTGGATTTTGGCATGTGAATTCTTCAATCTCGGTCCACTAAGATTCGTCCCTTGCCTTGGTGATTTATGAGCATTAAATTCATGCTTTTAATACCCTTTTTCAGTCTAAGCTCCTAAATTCACCTTGCAACATAAACATGATTAAAATACTGCGTTAAACATTATCATGTACTTAAAATTAAGTAATAACTGGAGTCTAATATGTAATATTTATCCCTCAACACAATCCTCAACCAGCATTTTGCTAGTCCCGAGCACAGTATGCAAAAAATATTTTAAGAATTACGGGACAATTCCTATAAACTCGAGTGATTTTTGAAAAACATTCCAGTCAATAGAATTCTAAGTTCATGATGAATGTTGGGCATTACTTTCTACTAGGTTCAAGCACATGGTAAACTTCATAGTCAAGTTCAAAGTAATAATCCATCCATTAGAAAAATTATAAACATTGAGTTCCATGGGTGTATAATGTAACCCTGACTTATCACAATTAAAAGTCCAATTCTTAACTTTCATGATATCATTAATAACCAATAAGAGCATTCCGAATAACCAAACCTAAACCGAAACTTGCTTTACATCTCAACCTTTTTATTCTTCTAGCTTTTGATATATATATTTTTTCCATCGATGGCTTCACGCTATGTCAACCTTTTTAAAGATTTTTAATAGGTAGTCGTTTTTTAATACAACTATTTTTTAGTTGGGTATTCTCTTTCTTTCTTTTTGAATGAACATGATGGACAAATTCCCCAGGTTGGTTCCTTCCATGCTTAGTGATTACCAGGTTAATCATTCAATATCGAACTGAAACCTTAATGTGTAAGCTAGATGTGACATGTGAAATCATGACTCAACCAGTTTAAAATTTATAATCATGGATTAACAATTTGAACTTAACTGTGAAATCTAACAGATAGCTGAATCCAAAAGTCATAAATTACCAACCTTGCGTATTTTATACTTCCAAATCAAAGATGGCTGTCAAAATCACTTTGAATTCACAAAAATTTCAATAAAAATTTGAAAAAAATTTCACAATTTTCACAATTTGTGCTCAAGACCAAGAAAATACTGATTAAGTAACCTAATCTCCCATCCCCAACCTAAAAGCTACATCGTCCTCAATGTAAAAGATATGAGCATGCAATGCACTTGAGACAATGAAATTGAAGGAGAAGTGATGGAAAGATAATACCTAATGAAGGAGTTGTATGGCTTTTTCCAAAGAGATCTCAGCATGAAGGTGGTTCAGCACAAGAGCTAAACCATAAAAAAATAAACTATCCTAACGGCGTAAAGCCGACTATCCTAGAATGACAAAAAGTAAACTACCATAGTCCTATGAAAGTAGTAAACCTACCTATACCTCCATCAGACTAGGAGGTCAATCCTGGTAAATAGGATCATTTAAAGGCATGGACATGCCCTCTAAATCAAATTTCTCAACAAATGGCTCTAATCGATATCCATTTACTTTAAACTCATTGCCATTACCTGGATTCTAAATCTCGACAGCCCCATGGGGATAAACATGATAATAGTGAAAGGGGCGGTCTAACAAGATCGGAGCTTACGTGAAAAGAGATGTAACCGAGAATTATACAAAATGACTTTCTGACATTGCGTAAATGATTTTCGCAGAATATGTTGGTCATGAAATGCTTTCATCCTGTCCTTGTAAATTCTCGAGTTCTCGTACGCATCGTTCTAGATTTCTTCAAGTTCATTTAATCGAAGTTTGTGTAGCGAGCCAGCATTGTCCAGATTGAAGTTCAGATTTTTGATCGCCCAGTAGGCTCTATATTCCAACTCCATAGGCAAGTGGCAAGCCTTCCCATAGACAAGTTTAAAGGGATACATTCCAATTAG
The DNA here is from genome assembly GCA_030180095.1 of Magnolia changhungtana. Lineage (NCBI taxonomy): Eukaryota > Viridiplantae > Streptophyta > Magnoliopsida > Magnoliales > Magnoliaceae > Magnolia > Magnolia changhungtana. The sequence continues at coordinate 8,200,309 of JASAUF010000502.1, read as the reverse complement.
GGTTTTAAATGCAATACAGTAAGCTTATAAAGCATTGATCAATCGGATTGACCAATCCTTTTAATCAGGGTTAACCGTTTTCTCCAAAATGTGTTTAATTTCCCTATTGGATATCTCAGCTTGTCCACTTGTTTGTGGGTGGTATGGAGTACTCACCTTATGAGAAATACCATATTTCTTTATTACAAAAATGGTCTATTACAAAAAATGTGAGCCCCCATCACTAATAATGGCTCGAGGCGTTCCAAACTGAGAAAGTATGTTTTCTGTTAAGATTTTAATGATCGTTCGATGGTCATTGTCTGGCACGGAATCGCTTCAACCCATTTAGTGACATAGTCTACGATGAGTAGTATGTATAGATTTCCAAAGGATTAGGGGAATGGTCCCATGAAATCGATGCCCCAGCAATTAAATGCTTATATGATAAGGATGGGGTTCAAGGGCTTTATATTTCGATGGGACTATGTTTCCAATTTCTGACAATGATCACAAGCCTTGCAAAACTCATGAGCGTCCCTGAACATAGTGGGCCAGTAAAAGCCACACTACAAAATCTTAGCCATAGTTTTTTTAGCAGAAAAGTGACCACTACAGGCTTGTGAGTGACAAAAGGAGATGACACTCTGATGCTCATCGTCTGGCACACGTCTCCTTAAGATTTGGTCTGGGCAATATTTAAATAAATACGGATCATCCCGGAAGAATTTGTGCACCTCGGTGAAACAATTCTTTTTATCTTGCGCAGTCCAATGTGTCGGAGTGAAACCTGTGGTAAGATAATTAACAATATCAGCTAACCAAGGTGAATGAAATATTTTGAACAATTGTTCATTAGGGAACATGTCATTAATATGTGTTGTCTCAATGGAGTTAGAGAAATTAAGGTGGGAAAGATGATCAGCCACTGCGTTCTCTACTCCCTTTTTATCCTTTATTTCTAAATCAAATTCTTGGAGTAGGAGGATCCATCTTATCAGGCAGGACTTAGCATCATTCTTAGAAAGAATATACTTGAGCGCCGCATGATCTGTCTAAACGATGATCTTGGATCCAATCAAGTAGGACCTAAATTTATCCAAAGTGAACACTACGACCAAGAGTTCCTTTTCCGTAGTTGAGTAGTTCACTTGAGCAGGATTCAGAGTTCCTCTTCCATAATGGATAATGTAGGGTTTCTTCTCTTTTCTTTTCTTTGGCCTAAAACTACCTCAAGAGCATAATCAGACACGTCGCACATAAGTTCAAAATGAAGACTCCAGTCGGGTGGCTGCATGATAGGTGTAGTAGTCAACATGCTCTTAAGCTTTGTAAAAGCTTCCTCGCATTGCTCAGTTCACTCGTATGATGCATCCTTTTGAAGTAGATTACATAAAGGATGAGAGAGAAGATATAAGTCTTTTATGAATCTTTTATAAAGCCTGGCGTGTCCTAAAAAGGATCGCATGTCTTGTATGTTCTTAGGTGGAGGTAGGTTAGAGATAAGATCAATTTTTTCCTTATCTACCTCGATTCCTTTGGACAAGATGACATGTCCAAGGATAATTCCCTTACGAACCATGAAATGACATTTCTCTCAATTGAGTACCAAATTCTTTTCTTCACATCTTTTCAGCACATATTTAAGACTCTCTAAGCACTCGCTGAAAGATGGACCGAAGATAGAGAAATCGTCCATGAAGACATCTAGATATTGCCCCACCATATCAGAAAAAATATTCATCATGCATCGCTGAAAATTGGCGGGCGCATTACATAGTCCCAATGACATCCTTTAGTAAACAAAGGTGTTGTAAAGACATGTAAATGTCATCTTTTCCTGATCTTTATGGGCTATCTCTATCTGATTGTAGTTCGAATACCCGTCAAGGAAATAGTAATAGGAATGACTAGCAAGCCTTTCCAAAATTTGATCGATGAAGGGCAAAGGAAAGTGGTCCTTCCTCGTGATGGTATTCAACTTCCTGTAGTTAATGCACATTCTCCAACCAGTAGTAACTCTAGTTGGCACGCGTTCATTATTGGCATTGGCTACGATGGTGATTCTGGACTTTTAAGGATCCACTTGAGTTGGACTCACCCATTGACTATCAGATATAAGGTATATGATACCCACATCCAATAGTTTAAGGACATCGGCCTTAACCACTTCCTTCATATTTGGATTTAGTCTACTTTGTGATTGCTGAGAAGTCTTCACATTATCCTCAAGATAAATGCGATGAGTACAAATCGAAGGGTCAATTCCCTTGAGGTCCGCAATTGTCCATCTAAGGGCTCCCATATGTTCAATGAAAGTAGATATGAGCATGCTTTCCTGTTCTTACTCAAGGTGTATGTCTCATCTTAACTTAAATAAACATGTTTTAAATCAGAAGGGAAAGGTTTTAGGTAAAGCTTCGAAGCAGAGGCACTTCTTCGGTTTGGGGCAATTCTTAAAGTTGTGGCCTCCACCAGTTAACTTCAAGTACAAGTGCAGTATCAAGCATAACAACCATCTCCCTAATCATGTCATCATCAAAATCATGGGAGTGGGGTAGGCACGTCTCTAGAGAGTCAGAGGATAAGGTTAGAGGCATTCTATCTTCCACGAAAGAGTCAATCATGTAAATGTCCTGAAAATCGTCATCATCCTCTAACCGTCTGCCAGTATTGAAAAAGATGTTCAACTCCAATGTCATATTCCCGAAGGACATGCTCATGACACCATTCCTGTAATTGATGATTACGTTGAAGTGGCAAGGAATGGGCGATCAAGAATGACGGGAATCTGAGTGCTCATGTTACTGATGGGTTCAGTATCTAGGACGATAAAATCTACAAGGTAGTAAAATCTGTCAACCTGGACTAATACATCATCAATTATCCCTCTCGGTACACGAACAGAGCAATCAACAAGATGTAGTGTCGTTAAGGTAGGTTTTAGTTCACCTAAACCTAACTGTTTGTAGACCGAGTAAGGAATCAGATTTACGCTCGCTCCTAAGTCAAGAAGTACGTGCTCAATTTGGTAGTTCCCGATTACACAAGGTATGGTTAGGCTACCTGGATCTTTGAATTTCTATGGCACATCTTGCTTTAGTATGGTACTCACTTTCTCAGTTAAGAAGATTTTCTTTTGAATATTTTACCATCTTTTAGTCGTACACAAGTCTTTCAGGAATTTTCCATATGAAGATATTTGTTTTACGGTATCAAGTAGAGGAATATTGACCTTCACTTATTTCAACACTTCTAAAATATCTTGAGAGTTAGAGAGAAGTTTTGGTACAACTAACCATTGGGGAAATGGAGCAAATGGCTTACTTTGAGGTCCGGTTCTAATTCTTGTGGAGCATGGCTAGATCCATCATCTTTGTCCTCTTTTGGTTCCTTAGGCTTTTTAGCCCTAACCGGAATGGTTTTGTCAATGGTCTTCCCACTCCTAAGAGTGGTGATAAATTTAACTTACTCCATTTGATTTGAAGAGCTTGGATCACTTATCTCATATTGTGGTTTAGGATTGGGGAGAGGTTGAGCAGGAAGCATTCCCTTTTATATAACCATCATACGTGAATCCATCTTTCGCATAAATTTTGTAAGTTCTCATATTGCTTGAGTAAGCTCTTGTGAGGTATTTTGAACCAGTTCTTCTTAAGGTTTCCCTTGATTTGGATTTTGATTGAAGAAACCTTGAGGGATAGCAGTTTGTCCATTCCTCCAACTGAAGTTTGGATGATTTCTCCAACTAGGATTGTATGTATTGGAGGTAGGTCCATTGAAAGGTCTCTGGTAATTGTTGACGGCATTGGATTGCTCATTCAACACCTCTTCAAAGGCGGGTATTGTTGGACAATTTTCAGTTGTGTGAACATTGCAAGAACAAATACCGTAAACAATTTTCTTATCCCTATCCTTCTTTAATTTCATGGCCTCGAGTCTCCTGGTAAGATAAGCCATTCTAGCATTGATATCATCATCCTCCTTCAAGCCGGCCTAGACATGGTTCTTATTTTTGGGTATGTGTCCCATGATTGTGCATTTTTAGGGAATCTATCCAAGTAGTCCCACACCTCATCGACATTTTTATTCATGAATTTCCCATTGCACATTGTCTCGACTAATTGGTACATGGAAGATGTCAGAAATCATAAAAGAAGTGTGTAATGTGCCACGTTTCAAATCCATGTTTTGGGCATGAACTGACAAAATCCTTGAACCGCTCCCAACATTTGAAGAATGTTTCATCCGCCTTTTGGGCGAAGTTCATGATTAACTTTCTAAGGGTGTTCATTTTATGATGTGAAAATTTTTCTTTATAAACTCCCTTATCATGTCATTCCAGGTGCCAATAGATCGAGGACATAGTGAATATAACCACGTCTTAGCTTTCTCTTTCAAAGAAAAGGGAAAGAGTTTCAGCCTGACCGTGTCATCAAACACGTTAGGAAAGTATAAAGTGGCTATGATCTCATCAAACTCTTTCATGTGTAGGTATGGATTTTCTTACTCAAGCCCACAAATTTAGGAAGGAGTTAGATCACCCCTAGCTTGATATCCATGTGTCCCGTATTCTCTAGAAAAACCATGCATGAGGGCGTGCTCACCCTCGCCGGTTGTAAATAATCTCATAAAGTACGAGGCAGGGGTGTTTGATGCACCTCATTCTCATCCTAGATTTCCCCAACCCTAGGTTAAGGTAGTCCTTTAGGTTGATTGGCCAGTTGATTTGTGGCCATAACTTCAATTAACGCTGGGGATCTCCAGCGGTGTCTAGTCCTACAATGGATAATTAACCCCTCAACCAATCCTCCTTCAGTCAAGAGACGTTGAGTGTTGTCAAGGACCCACTTAGGCATTAAACACTCGCAGCTCTCAATCTCAGATTTTAGCCTAAACCTGAAAAAGAAGAAAAGAAATAGAAATATAGAAAGAAAGAAAAGAGTTGGAAAGAGGTTACCAAATCAGAAGTTCCTAAGTTAAAAACCTGCAAAACAAAACTAAACAAGTCAGTTTATAAAAATAGAAAGTAACTAGTTTCTAAAAAGGGAAAGTGTCCAAAAATAGAAAGTTTCTAAAAAAGAATACTTAGAAACGTTCTAAACCTAAAATTAGAAAGAAATTTAATTTATAAAATGAAAAAAAAAAAATCATAAAAAAAGAATGTTATTAAAAATAGAAAATAAAACTTAATTTAAAAATAGAAGATAGAAAAAATAGAAAATTAGAAAGAGATTACCAATTTAGAAAGCCTATATTAAGGTCATACAAAACAGGAAAGTTAGGTTACTTTCTAGAAATCAAATAAAAAAACCCTAACTTAGAATTAAAAACTAGAGAAACCCTAATCTTAACCTAATTCTAAAACTAGTTAATCTTAGAAAAATGTAACCGTCAATCCCCGACAATGGCGCCAAAAACTTGTTCACTACCCCAAGTATAGTGTTGCAATGTAGTAATAATCTCGGTAAGACTGAGGTCGAATCTGCAGGGACTAAACCTTGTACATATTCTGAGAGTAAGAACTAGAACTAGAATAAGACGTAATCTAATTCAGGGAAATTTAAGAGAATAATGGTGAAATATTAAACTAAAGCTTGTAAAATTCAAAGGTGGGAAACTAGGGTTTTCAAGGATCCACTTATAGAGGTCAGGGAGATCTATGCCTGATTCATAAACACAACTGGTTTCAGAGTCCCATCTTCATCCAATTGGAAGATAATTCATTAAAATCCAAATTTGAACTTTGATCTAGTTTTCAATAAAAGATAGTATGAGAATTAGAATTGATTCCATCAAAACACCATGCCCGTGAGACAAAGTAAACAACAGAATTTAACCAATCCACATCCAATATAAGAGAGTTATGAACGTATGGAAGGATTCCATCATCCAACCATGTCCATGAGATGATTGTGAACAACGGGGTTTCCTAACTTCATAATCACAATAATAAAAAGAATATGCTCAAAGCTACCCAGATCCATTGTAATTTAAGTCACAATAAACCATTTCCTTATAAGCAAACTAGAACAAAAATCAGTTCAACTTAAACATGAATCAAATGCATAAAGAAAAGTCTCCCATCACACTATAAGCTTCTCTTCTTAGCCTTATCTAAGAGGTTTAGCCAATCACTGACATGATTGATCTAAAATATCCTTAAGAAAAGCATAAAAAGTCAACTAAGAAAAAAACTATTTGTAGCCGGCCCACGTTCTCTCTCTCTCTCTCTCTCTCTCTCTCTCTCTCTCTCTCTCTCCTCTTGCTATTCACGGCTGATGTAATGCATTCAGGACAATTTTCAGGCCTATTTATCTTAATTTATTGATTTTCTCGGATCTTTGGTGTATGAATTCTTCAATCTCGATTCCCTGAGATCCGTCCCTTGCCTTGGTGATTTCTGAGCATTAAGTCATGCTTTTAATACCCTTTTTCAGTACTAGCTCCTAAATTTACCTTTTAACTTAAATGTGATTAAAATAGTGCGTTAAACATTATCATGTATGTAAAATTAAGTAATAATTGGGGTCTAATATGCAATATTTGACCCTCAACAACTACATCGCTACCTTACACTTTGAGTTGTGGACATTACACAAATGATGAGAGAGGTGACTAAAGTCCTTTATGAATCGTCTGTAGAATCCGGTGTGTCCTAGGAAGGATCACATGTCACATATGTTTTTGGGAGGTGGTAGGTTAGAGATAAGATCGATTTTGGCCTTGTCCACCTCAATTCCCTTAGATGAAATTATATGTCTAAGAACAATTCCCTTGGGAACCATGAAATGACATTTCTCACAATTTAAAACCAAATTCTTCTCCTCACATCGCTTCAACACACATTTAAGATTTTTTCAATCACTCGTTAAAGGATGAACCATAAAACAGAGAAGTTGTCCATGAAGACCTCTAAATATTCCCCTATCATGTCAGAAAAATTACTCAACATACATCGCTGAAATGTGGCAGGGGCATTAAACTATCCAAATGGCATTTTTCAATAAGTAACGGTGTCATAGGGACATGTGAATGTTGTCTTCTCTTAATCTTCAATGGATATCTATACCTGATTGTAGCCTGAATACCTGTCAAGGAAGTGGTAATAAGAATGACCAACTAACCTTTCTAAGATTTAGTCAATGAAGGGCGAGGCAAAGTGGTCCTTCCTCATGACGGTATTCAATTTTTTGTAGTCAATGCACATTCTCCAACCAATAGTAACTCTAGTTGGCACGAGTTCATTGTTGGCATTGACTACTATGGTGATTCCAGATTTCTTAAGAGCCACTTGAGTTGGACTTGTAAGTGCACTGATTTGCACATATGTTGTCAATCCCGTGACTAATTGTGCCAAGTAGTCGGATGAGTCCTTTGCAAATGAAGACCAACGACACAACTGGAGCAGAAGCCCGACCTATAAAGTTAGAATCTAAAGAAGATTCTATGATCAGGATCTTGCCTATAAATGACTCTAACCCAAATAGGAAAATCCACCTAGGTCATCTATTTAACCCAATTCCAAGTTTATACTTTCTATCATTTTAGTCTTGGCTTTAGGAAGTTCTAAGTTGTTGAATGATTTAATGGATAAAGAGTTACAACAGGAAAATCTGTTCACATTTGTTAGGAAAAGGTTCCACCGAACGGCACCTTGGGTAGCACCGAAGATTCCTTCGGTATTACCTAAAGTGCCTAAAATAGTCTAACAGTTTTCGAAGAATATTCGATACTACTGACGCTTACCGACGAACAACTTTCGGTACCATCGAAAGCAATGAAAATCATACAACAAAATTCAGGATCTAATTCGGTACCACCGAGTGATAATTTGGTACCACCGACTATGTTTCGGTACTACCGAAGGTTCACTCAGTAGCACTGATAACTAGCTGTCATAAATCCATTGGGCCCTTTTCTTTATAAATATAGGACCCAAAACTTTGTCGAAAGTTTGGATTTAGGCATTTCAGAGTCCCTAGGTTGTCGCAAGCTCAAATCACTCATCCTAGACTCTATCCACATGAGATTCATGTTCTCTTCATTGTGATTCTTCACTCATGAGTATTCAAAGCTCCTATTAATGAAGAACATGATCTCAAGCCTCCTCTAGAGTATAGAGACAGAACTTATAGGTAAAACCTTAGTCTCCATGATACTATAGAGCATCCATCAGTTGAATCTCTTAGGAAATCCATTCATAACATTTGTTAGAGATTCAACCAACTCCTATTACCATGGTTACCTCTATAGGAACATCACATGCAAGGTTCTTGATTGTGAAGATGAAACAACACGTAAACCACAAGATAGTGATCGGGGGAGCATCGGGGAGTTGATTCAAGTACGAATGAGTGAAGATCAAGTAACCGAAGACAAGCTATAAGAGAGGATTATTCCAACAAATAAGTGTCATTATTAAGAGTCCAAAAGTTTAGTCTTTATCCTCGTGTAGGATTAGGCTAAGAGTTTGGTATCAACAAACTCATGTAGGTGCCTTGTGTGGGACCTTGGCCGGTGGGCCTAAACGTAAGTGCCTTGTGTGAGACCTTGGCTGGTGGAACTAAATGTAGGTGCCTTGTGTGAGACCTTGGCCGGTGGGCCTAAACATAGGTGTTATGTGTGAGACCCTGGCCGGTGCGCCTAAACGTAGTGTGCCTTGTGTGGGACCTTGGCTGGTGGGACTAAATGTATGTGCCTTGTGTGGGACCTTGGCTGGTGGGACTAAATGTATGTGCCTTGTGTGGGACCTTAGCCATGGGGCCTAAACGTAGGTTCTTAGTGTAAGACCTTTGCTCGTGTGAAGAGCATAAATGTTGAGTCCTTTGTGTAGGGCTGTAAAGGTTGATGGTGAACCTGATTTAAAACCATTCATAGTGAAATCTAACACACTCTAGGAGAGAGTGCGGTTGTCGGGAGTGGAGTAGGCAAGTAGCTGAACCACTATATATTCTTGTGTTTGGAATTGTGATTTGTGCATCTAGTTAATCATGATTATTTAAGTTTGAATGCTTAATTGTTTATTCCCCACACAAGCTCACAATATTATAGGCTAGTTGCATTATTTGTATATCTTGAGTAGCCTTTGTAATTGGATCCTCTATTAGCTTTGAAGATTTTAGAGTTATATTACCTTACTTGATTTAAACTGAATGATTATTTAAGTAGATAATTAGGAGTTTCTAAATAGGCAAAATATTTGAAAAGTCCTACTCACCCCCTCTAGGACATTGTCTCATACTCATTCTTCATTATCAGCAGTATAAACTGCAATTTCATTTGGTATTAGAATGAGATTCATCTGAAAAAGGTCTAACGACCTAGTGGAAGATCTTGACTGAAGAAAGAATTATGGGCAAAGGAGTGGGACCATCTGTCTCACGAGCACCCATCTTTAATGGTATAAACTATGCATACTAGAAGGCCAGAATGATATATTTTCTCCAGGCCTTAGATGATGATGTATGGGAGATTGTTGAAAATGGATATATTTCACCAACAGAAAAAATTGTTCTCGAGGATGGCACAACAATCACCAAATTAAAATCAAAGGCCAAATGGACCCAGTATGACATAGTGATAAGGATGTGTGAAGCTAAAGCCATGAATGCAATTTGCTGGGGAGTTTCACAATAAGTATTTCATCAGATAAGTATGTGTGCAAACTCTAAGGCAACATGTGAGTTATTAGAAACCACCCATGAAGGAACTAATACAGTGAAAATGTCAAGGATTCAACTCCTAGCATCTTAGTTTGAACATATAAAGATGGAAGAAGATGAGACGTTCATGGAGTTTTTTACAAGATTAAATGGTATATGTAACTCCATGGGAGGACTTGGAAAAAGAATTTCGGTACCCCAAATATGTACGAAAATTCTGAGATCCCTACCAGAATGTTTTAACTCCAAGGTCACTACTATAGAAGAGTGTAGGAATATAAAAGAAATGAAAGTAGAAGAACTGGTAGGTTCCCTGCAAACCTTTGAACTACATTTCAAACATTCTACAAAAACCAAAACAATGCACTCAAAATTGCCCAAAACATGAATGTAATTGAGGAAGAAGAAAATGAAGATGAAGACGTTGATAAGAAAGTATCCCTATTGGCTTAACGATTTAAAAAATTCTTCAACAAGAAACATGGGAGACCATGCAACAACAAAGGAGCCCAACCGTACAACAAACGCCAAATAGGCAAATCTTTTAGGAAGTCCAATGAACTCCAATGCTATAATTGCCAAAAGTATGGACATATATCCACTAAATGTCCAACCAATAAATCAAAAGGAAAAGCCATGGAAGTAGCATGGGATGACACAGATGATTCCAATTCTGAAAACCGCGAGTCCGAAAATGATGATGACAAAAAATCATTAAAAATACTTACGACATCTACAACTACAGTCATTCCCAAACTGAAGAAGGATGAGAGCTAAATGTGTAGTTTATTGGCTCACATCATATCATCCCCTTAAGAATGTTGAAAAGCGACCCCAGAGGTCCACTGAGCTAAATCGTATATTTGAGCATCATGCCTCTTATATAAGCATTAGAGTAAAATCAAAGGATTAAACCTGATGACTAGTCTAATTGTTAAATTTGAGGATTCCTTGCCTCTAAACATTTTGGTAATTTCATGTTAAAATCATATCATGAACACATGTGCATATTAGGAAAATCTGTTATAGCAACTTCTGAGTTATAGGGATACTTCGGTAACACTGAACTTACCTTCGGTACTACCAAAATCGAGCCATGTCAAACTACATAATGCCATCGCTGCTCAGTTTTGTTTAGACTGTCACTTCTCTCGCTTCTTCCCTAGTTCAGCTAAAGGGTTGTTCAACCAAAATCAGCAAAATCTAAGGTATTCCCTAGTGTTTTCTCTTTATATCTCAAAAACTAGGATCATTTGCCTTAGGTTTGTATCCTCTTGATAGGTCTTCATCATTCCATTTCATTTTCCTAAATGGAGTCATCACCGCCTAGAGAAAACAGATCCGAGAAGACACATGACAGAGAAGACTCAACCAGTACTAGGTAAAAACTCTGCATTCCAAAGTGTGGACGATCTTCTAACCAATCATCTAGGCCCTCGTCTTCTTCAGATCCTGACTCTACCAGTCCCATTGCTGCTAGATTTTTGAAGAGAAGGATTGCATGTGAAAGAAAAGTGTTTCGAACAAGAAACAAATGCATTCGATTTGGGGAAATTATCTTATTTGAGCATAACAAAGAAAGTGTATGAAGAACAATCATTGTTTTATTAATACTGAGTTCATTTACATCCTCTAATATCCCTTGATTATAAGATAGATCCTTTAAAATATAGGAATTGACAAAGTTCGAATGTCACATCTGAATATCAAATTCGACAGCATTTTGACTTGTGCTTTGATTATCTCTCTCAGAGGAATGTTGTGCGGGTCTGATCATCTGATTTTCCCTTTTTGAGCTTATCCCTTATATAAAAGGAGAACTTGAAGTGATGAAGATCAAACTTGACGATTTCGGCAGCATTTCGGCCCCCTTGAAGTGATGAAGATCCGTTATTTGTTCATTTGAATCAAAGAATTATAATCAATCTTTCGAAATTTATGGATTTCCTGAAGTGGTTACACGACCCGCGCAACGGACACCGGAGTACCATACTCGGCTCCGTCCTCTATAAATAGCGGAACTTAGCTCATTTCATCATTCTCTCCCTCTGCAGCGAAGCTCTGTCTCACTTAATCCTCCCCTCGTAATTGAATCTGGTTGCGCGACCCACATAATGAACTTCCCATTCACGCAAGGCACAAACCCAGTTTGCGAGTCCACGCTACTGCTTTCAGCTACGCGACTCATGCAATCGACCCCTTAGCCAATTTTCCTAGACTTCAAATGTCCTGAACTTAGCAATCCTCAACCTGTTTCTTTAGAACTTGAACCTTCTCATTATGGCCCGCACAAAAAGGACCTTCATCCTCGTCAATCCTCCTGCTGCACATCCTTTACACCAAGAATTACCAAACCCATCACCTCCTCAAGCCACAAAATCTCCATCATCCCTAGCCCACCTTTGCGCAAGCACTTTAAAGCAACTAGTAAGTGCCCTGCTTACTTTAAAGAGTCGGTGCTTCCCACCATTGATTTTGCTGACCGCATCAACACGCTCCCATCTCCCATTTATAGAGCCATTTCCATTGGTGACCTTGAAAGACCTCCCAAGCACGGTCGCAAATTTGACTAGGAGGAATGGTTGAAATCAACGATCCATCTTCAAACCATCAACCAGAAACCCCCTGCTAGGGAAGATACTCCACCCCCTTCCAAATCGAAGAAGACCCGCTGGAACAAATCTCAAGAGTTCCAGGAGAAGATTAAGGAACATAAACAGAAAGAAGCTGCGGAATTCCTGAGAATTAGTCTAAGCAATTGAGGGTAACATGAAATTTGATAACCCTTATAAATAAGGTACAATGGTGATTCTGGTGAACCTTCGTCGCCACCATTCCATCTTGAACTGTGAGCCCCGGATCAAATGGACAGAGAAAAGCTAGGTTACATAGAGTCCTGGTCGTTCAAAAAACTAAGAATTTTGGAAGGTATTCTGCTGCCAAAGAAGCCGAGGCAACAACTATGAGATATCCATCCTATGATCTTCCTCACCCCATCTTATGATCCTCACAACTTGTATCCAACCCTTTTTTATGAGATGCTTCAAAAAAGTTTCAGCGAATGTCGACTCCTCTGGAGTCCTAAGGAATTCAGAACAAGGGGTCTCTTGACCCCCCACAATTATTATTCCGAGTGGGCCATGGCAATTCTGACGAAGCATTCAAAGATCTTGACTAAGATAGACCTTTATATTGCGATTGAGGCAACGTCGCAACCTTTCTACAAGGAACCTTCTATCCTGAAGGGCTTCCTTAACTACTGGTGTCCCTCAACCAATTCTTTCCATCTCCCAAGAGGTGAAATGAGCCTCATGCTTTGGGACATTCACAGGATTGTCGGTTTCCTAATAACCGAAAAATTTTATGATGAATTCGTTCCAACTAACAATGAATTAGCCTATGTTTCTTCACCTGCCCGCCTTGGCTCCATTTTAGAAACAACTAGCGAACTTTTCAGGGAGATGTCCAAGTTTCCGGTGATCCACCAGATCTCTCCCATGCATCGATCACACACTTCAGCAGGACCCTCTGGTAACTTCTATTCTTTTCAAATTAACAATTTTCATCTCATCTTGATTTATATAAATTTTACATCACTCGTCTTTCCTTCTTCTTATAGGTTTAATGGTAATCATTCGCAGGAGCTGGAAGGCCTCCGTAAAAACATAAAAGAGTGCCCCAAGTAGTCTCTCGACGAGGAGCTTGCGGCATTCCTCGCCTATTGGCTAAGCGTGGTAGTCTTTCCTAGCTCCAAGTGGGCAGATGCCATCTATCCCTTAGTTTTTATAGTTGCTGGTGCTATAGCCGAAGGATTCAAGTATTCCCTTGCCCCTCTAATTTTGTATTCAATTTATAAAGCTTTTAGAGAAATCACTTCACGTGTGAAAAGTCCTTCCGTTGGCTCTACCTCCACCTACGTTCCATGACACTACTTCATTGGCTGGCTTAGTGTATTCTTCCCGTGGACCTTTGAAGTTTCAGAGAAAGCTTACATTCACTCTTCCTATATTCCACTCTGGTTCTTTCAAAAGAGAGCTATGGCGAAGAGATCTTATGATTGGGTGAAAGATGTAATCTCTTCCGATGACAATATCAATTATTTCCATTTCTGCCTGGATTGTTATATGATAGACAAAGATAAAATAGACACGGGGGCACTTACCTCGGGGGAAAGTGCCTTTTTCTTGTCGATCCGATCATGTAGTCTCCCATTGAGGGAAGGAACATAATTTTGGAGAGAACCATATTACGCAAGTCATTTTGCTCGTCAATTCGTCTTTGACAAAGAGGTTCCAGAGGATTACGGATTAGTGACTAGACGGATACGGAGTTACAGAACTAGTCCATATAATTGGGCGATAATATGGAAACAAGAGATGGTGGGTTCACCAATCATATTTGGTAAGGAAAGGTTTGCCGGTGTTTAAGCCTATCTCGCTTTCGCCACCGAGGCTAAGAGGCCATGCAATCGAAGAAGGGGTAGGTTTTATACCAGAGACAAGTCATGCCCCCTTTTCTGGTCATCTTTGCATCAAGATATCCGTAGATGAACCCATTCATGAATAAAAACCTGATAATACCCTGGAAGGATGGGTAGCCTATGGAGTCTTTTGAGAATTTTAAAAAGTTCCCCGAGACCACTCTGAGAGAATAGTTGAGGAGATAACAATAGTTGTTTCTCCAATTTAAGAAGATGTTACCAATCCTCCAGATTAGCTAACTTCTTCAGCCAATCATCATGATCAGCCAACTTCTTCTCCTGCCCCCAGGTCTGTCCATCCCAGTCCCTTACCGCCGATAACAAGGTCTCGAATGCGCTCCCAAGCCTCTCCCCCTTCACCTCAAGACGGGACTGTTGCTTCTTCTTCCCCGGCTCTAGTCAGTACAGCTCTTCAGCCAGTTTGCAGTTGGTCTCCTCTCTCCAAAAGGAAGAAGGTTGTAATTGAAGAAGCAAGCGAAGGAGATTCAAAGGGTGAAGGTTCTACCTCCTCCTCTGAAAATACCGCTTCTGGTGAATATGAGACTGAAGGGGAGAATGAAGATGACTATGAGGAAGGAGAAGTTGACATTAATGGTGAAGAAGACATTGTTGTGGAGGGTGTTTTTGTGGATTTTCCTCCTACTGTACCAGTAGCTTCTTCGAGGGTCTCTTTGGCTTCTTTGGTGCCCCCAAGGATAGTGGTTCACAATATTATTTTTCCGGTGGAGCCAACTGATCTGCCAACTCATACTACCATAAAGTCAATCACCGAAGCTAGAGCTCCTTCTTTTGCTGAGATGGTAAGATCTGGTCTTCCTCTTACCGAAGAAATGCAATCTCCCGTTGTTCTAGTGCTAGCAGAAGGTATATTTCTTTCCTTGTTTACGTTGCTCTTATCATTTATACTTACGGTTCTGCTATAACTTTACCTTTTCATTTTTTAACAGGGAACTTACCTCAGAGAGACACAGCTTGTTCCGGTTTTGTTGCCACCCTGTCGGATATGTTATCTTTTGAGAAGATTCCCAAATATAAGTTAACATTGATTAGGAACTCCATGCCGGCAGTCGTCGAAATGTTTAAAGACCCCGATCAATGGTCAGATCTAGTAGTTGCCATAGATGTTCTAGATAGTGCTGCAAGGATGGCCAAAGGCAATGTTTCTTCTATACACGATGCTCTCTTGAGATTTCATAATTCAATAGTTGCCCTGAAATCGGCTGAAACTATGGTTGTTCCACCAGAAATCTTGGAGTATGGGAGATTGCATCTTCCAGAGAGAAAGTTTCCCAGATTACTCCCATCATCTCTCATCATGACCAAGAACAGTTATCCATGTGAGAGAAATTAAAGAGTTTTGCCGATAATAAGACAACTATCTAGAACCGCATTGCTCTTTTGAAGAAAGAGATCATCCATTTGGAGGAAGATTTGAATATCAAGAGAGTACAGGAGAAGATACAATCTAGCCTTCATTCAATGGATGCCGAGTGGTCTGAATTGGCTAAGAATGAAGAGCTAATTGCTTCATTGGAGAAAAAGTTAGCTGGCATTTCAGATCTTACCAGAATCATTTCAAATGCCAAATTGGAATATGTAGCTGCTCAAGTTCATCTTTAGGAAAATTTGCAATAATACTTAGCAGCATTAGGCATGGTAGGAGAGTTATGAGAGATGAAACTTTGTCGTATTTTCTTTTGTTATTACAAGTACTATTTGAATTACAAGCTATACAAGTATTTTGTGATGTTCTTGAAAATGATTGCCTCTTTTGTATTTCTTTTTATACTTATGCATATGTATTTATACGATATTCTAATTGATGAATTATACTCTTATTTAAGCATCTCTTATGACTATTAGTAAGGGATTTCCTACATGATTCTCGTCCTAGTTGGCGACACTAAGTTTCAGTTTAGTCAGATAATCGCACACAGTTTATGCTCTTGAGTAGTGGAGCCACGCAGTTTTTTAGACTCTTGAGAAGTGGAGTCGGGTCTCACATGATGGTCTCTGTAACTCTTATTAGTTCACTTGACTTCTCACAGCCTAGTGAGTTCACAAACCGCGATCCATCAGAGGGACCAAGTGAAGCTCATGGGGCTGTGAATTCGATTGGATCTACGTACAGGGTTGGCTGGAGTAACTCTCTAAAGTTCAAGGGGTACAAAGGGTGACCTTTGGGGTACCAATATAGGGTCGCCAGTCCATCGATGAGTTGGTTTAGGCCCTTCCTCATGAGTTACTACTGGAATCAAGCTAGAAATTTGGGGGGTCTTACGCATGGTTGGCCTATCTATGGACATGGCCAAAGAGCTCACACTGCAGCTTGCATTTTCTTTGCCTGTAAGTTCCGACCCATTCACGGGAGGGCAGTTTAATCTGCTCCTCGTAACGCTGTCAGAAAGCTATACAGACGGCATGGGGTGTTATGCATGATTAGCCGTTGAGGACTTTTGGCCCTTTTAGGGCTTTCAGTTGCTGGCTTTGTCCGCAACCCACATGGGTATGCATATGATGGTCTTCACGGGCTTTTTAGGGCCACTGCCTTCTCACTCCTGCCTAAATGACGAAAATGATAGGTCTTATGCGTAGCTAGCCGCTTTTAGGGCTTAACGGCTTGGCTGGTCTACCTTATAAGATAATAGTAGGTAGCCATTGTTGTCGCGAGAATGATAAATATCTCTGATTGAGATTGATACATCACCACTTCTGCTAATATCTTCAACAATATTCATATGTGTTGTTTATAATATATTAGCTTGGTGATGATACCAATTTCAGCAGAATTCTGTAAAGCTCACTTCATGATGATAGTGATGGTCACTTTCCTCTCTCTCTCTCTCTCTCTTTAAAAAAAAACAATCGTTGACATGTAATCTTGGTGTGCTCGCAAATTTCTTCTTTATTCATTCATCTGACGTGTAGATGGCCATGACCTTTGCTTATTATTGCCCCCTTTTGATGTAGGAGTATTTTTATGATATTACGCTGGATCAAAATCGGATGTTTCCTTAGGGATGATATCTTTTGATGAAGCGAGCATTGACTGGTATACTTGTACCTCGTCCTTCTTGATCTACAACTCTGTACGCCCCATTAGAATATACTTCTTTTATTATGTACGGCCCATCCCATTTGGGTTCGAATTTGCCCCCTGTCTTGTGGGTGACCACTATTGGTCTTTTCAACATTAGCACCATATCCCATTTTTTGAAAGAGCGATACTTGACTCGTTGATCAACGGCGGACAATATCCTTGCCTAATATGATTGCAATCGTTGTTGAGCTGCTAGACGTTTTTCATCGACCAGGACCAGTTCTTCTAGCCTTATTTTTGCATTTTCATCATCTGTAATTAACCGATGCACTGCCACTCTGAGTGACGTAACTTGTGTTTTGATCGGGATCATCGCCTCCACGCCGTAAACTAATGAATATGGTGTTGCTCTTGTTGTTGTCCTGTGGGTAGTTCTTTATGCCCTCAATGCTTCTTGTAACCTTTCGTCCCAATCACACTTATTTCCTATTACTGTCTTCTTCAGTATTTTCACTATTGTCTTATTGAATGCCTCTGCTAATCCATTGGCTGGTGGATAGTAAGGTGTTGAGAACGAGTGGTGAATACTGAATTTTTGACACAACTTTTCCATTTCTTTGTTTTTAAAAGGAGTGTCGTTATCAGTGACAATTTTCCTCGAAATACCATGGTGGTATATTATTGTGTGTCGAATGAAATTGACCACATCTTTCTCCTTGACGTGTACAATGCAATTGCTTTTGACCACTTAAAGAAGTAATCTGTCTCTGCTAGAATATACTATTTTCCTTTGGACGAAGGTGGATTTATGGGACCAATAACATTAAGTCCCCAAGCAAAAAAGGGCCAAGAGGTGACTGACTGGTGTAGGTCTTCTGGAGGAATGTGCATAACATCTCCATGAATCTGACATTTATGACACCACTTTATATAATCTATCGTATCTTTGAACATTGTAGGCCAATAGTACCTCATTCGATGTATGCGATGAAATAAGTTTCGGTCAGCTTAATGTGCCCCACATTTTCCGAAGTGCACTTCTTGTAACATTTGACATGCTTCTAGTTCATTTAGGCAACGTAGCAATATCCCATTATAGGATTTTCTAGATAGCACTTCACTACATATGATGAATCTGCCCAATCTTTGCCTGATTTGTTGTCTCTGTGATATGTCTTCTAGCAAGATATCATATTTGAGGTAATCTACAAAAGGCTGACGCCAATCATCTGTCATTACCTCCAAACACGATATAGGAAGTGTCTCAACAATTTCATCAATGACCTCTGAAGTGGGTAAAAATCTTCTTTCTTCTATAGTCACCTAGAGAGTACTTTGATTTGGATAGGACAGAGCTACTGCCAGGCTGGCCAAAGCATATGCTTTTGCATTTTCAGCCCATGGTACATGCTTGATTTCAACATGGTAGGACTGCTTCAATAACTGTTGTGCTTTCCGACGATATGGCAAGAGCTCTTACTTTCTTATTTCGAATTCAGTTGTCAATTGATTTATGGTCAATTTAGAATCCCCAAAGATTTGTAGTATTTTAATCTTCATTTCTTGAGCAATTTCCATTCCGATGATGAGGGCTTTATAGTCGGCTTCGTTGTTTGTTCACGCAGCACCCAACGTGAAGGAAAAATGTAATAAGTCACTTTTAGGAGTAATAAATATCACCCAGGCACCTGCCCCTGATGCTCGAGAAGCATCGTCAAAATACATTTGCCATGGACTTTGCGACTCGGTCAACATAACCTGTTCATCGGGAAAATCATCACTAATGGTCTCGCCCTCTGCTACGGGATGCACTGCCAAGAAATCCGCCACTGCTTGTCCCTTTACCGCTTTTGCTGGCTCATGCATGATTGTATATTCTGAAAGTAATAACGTCCATTTGGCCAATCTTCCTAAAAGCATCAGTCTTGTCATTAAAAACTTTATCAGATTTGCTCTTGAGATTAAAGTTATGTCATGAGAGAGACAGTAATGCCTCGACTTCGACACCGCAAATATCAGCGCCATACATTCCTTTTTAATCGGGGAATAATTGTATCTGTGCCCATCAGAGTTCTGCTTAGATAATAAAGAGCGGTCTCTTTCCCAGATTCATTCACCTGTGCCAACAAGTCTCCTAATGAATTCTCGGCCGCAGATACGTATAAAATGAGCGGCTTCCCTTTTATAGGGGCTGTCAATACCGGCGGTTGTTTCAACAGTTCCTTTATCGAATCGAATGCATTCTGACAAGCATTATCCCATACAAACTCTATTCCTTTCTTCATGAAATGAGAAAATGGCTGACATCTTCGTGCCAGATTTGAAATGAAACGGCGAATATACACCAACTTTCCTTGCAAACTTTTTAATTCCTTCAATGGCTCTGGAGGTGGCACATCTTCAATGGCTTTAACCTTTCCTATATCGATTTCGATACCC
The DNA here is from genome assembly GCA_030180095.1 of Magnolia changhungtana. Lineage (NCBI taxonomy): Eukaryota > Viridiplantae > Streptophyta > Magnoliopsida > Magnoliales > Magnoliaceae > Magnolia > Magnolia changhungtana. The sequence goes on along the minus strand of JASAUF010000502.1, from coordinate 8,180,706 downwards.
CTGTGCCTGATAACAAAACTGAGGAATTTTCCTGACGACATCCCTAAAGCACATTTGGCTGTATTAATCTTTAGTTACTTCTATTTTAGTTGATGGAAGACTGATGCTAGATGTTCGCGGTGTTCCTGATGATTACTTGACCTGACCACTAAATCGTCCACATAACATTCAACATGCTTGTGCATCATGTCTTGAAACATATTCTACATTGCCCATTGAGACGTCCCCCCAACATTCCTGAGACCAAATGGCATGACTTTATAATAGTAGATTTCAAGCGAAGTCCTAAACGTTGTTGCTTCTTCATCTTCAAGGGCCATCCTTATTTGATTGTAACTAGTGTAACCGTCCATGAAGGACATGACAACATATTGAGTCGTACTATCAATCATTAATTCGATCATTGGGAAAGGAAAATCATCTTTTGGGAAAGCTTCATTCAGATCTCTAAAATCAACACACACCTTGATTTGTCCGTTTTTCTTCTTTACTGGGACAATATTCGATATTGACTTCAGATATTTGTCTTCCCTGATAAACCCGACTTTTATCAGCTTGTTCGCTTCTCCTTCTATCAGAGGAATTAAATCCGAGTGAAATCAGCTTTGTGCTTATTTAACTGGCCTTTTCTCCGTAGAAATATTCAACCGGTGCATTGCTATTGATGGTTCCAGACCTGTCATCTCTGCATATGTCCAAGCGAAGATTTCTTTATTTTCTTTGAGAAGTTCAACATATTTCTCAGCCTCTTGCTCAGGAAGATCGGTGCTGATGAATGTATTCCTTGGTTCTTCTTATGTAACCAAATTTATTTCCCGCAAACTGTCTATCGTTGGATGTCCACCGTCTTCCATTTGCTTGGGAGCCATTTCAGGATGCTCAACTGTTTTAGGATCTATCTTTAATAATTGTTCAACTGTGACCATGTTCACCGATGATTCTGCCCCCAATCCATAAAATTTTCCTCATCTTTTCTGACCAACCCCAATAGGAATCTGGATCCCTTTCCCATGATTTAAGTCGGTGGGTTCTTCGTAATCAAAACCCATGCTTTTCATGATCTTCTTGCTTACTGGACTATATTTATTAAGATCTTGTGGTGTCAGCTTCCCGTGATATACATTATTTTTGGCCTCTTCCTCTTTCTTTGATTCCGCGGGAGCGTAAAACTCGATTGGTTCCAGATATTTTGCGCTGGCCTATACTCGAAATCTTTCCAGAATAGCTGAGAATGTCTTGTTCCTTTTAGCATATGGTAACGACACTATATAATTGGATTGTAAGATTTTCAACTGTTCAGGGGACAATAATGTTAGCGGCGGCTACCCCGGCTGTCTCAAGTGTTTCGGCACAAAATATAATCTCTTCTTTCTTTCCGCAATTTCAGATGCTTCTGCCTTTTCTGCTTCCTCTTTCATCAGCTTTGCTTGAATATTCCTCTGGGCTTTGCTTTCATCATTCTTTCTCTCTTCTTCTTTAGCGAATCCTTTGTAATAACATGCATCTGCAAAGAAGGCTTCAACTTCTATATAAGGTTTTACGTTGGCCACTACTTTATATTGTATCCCGTCTTTACAGTACTTGAAACATTGATGTAGTGTAGAGGGCACGATACCATACTGATATATCCATGGCCTTCCCGAAAAGATTTTATGTCCTCACGGCATTTATGATGTGATAAACGACATTAGTAGTTAACTCTCCTATTTTTAATGTTACTGTAATTTTACCGAGTGCACGTTGCCCATCCTGATTGAAGCCCTGTATCATCATTCCACTGGGGAGCATATCAGAATGACGATAACCCAGTTTATTCAACATCGTCAGTGGTAGCAGATTTACAATGAATCCATTGTTAAGCATAATCTGTTTAACTTTCTTACCACGGATGTGACCTTCTATCATTAGTGGCCTATTGTGCCCTATATCACAAACTAAATCGTTATCAGAGAAGGAGATGACTGGCATGCAGTCTTCTTGTTCTTTGCATTCTTTGCTTTCCACATCCATAAGCAATGTTTCTCTGACATCATGATCCGATAGTGCTTGAACCAAACTTTGCCAAAATTCCTCCGACAAATTAAGTGCATCATAAATGCTCAACCGAGTCGGCATGCCTTACAAGTGACTTACCACATCGTAAGTTACCTTCGTTATCTTACTCTTCTCTTCTCTCTTATCACCATCGTGCTGACCTTCGACAATTTTTTTTCTTATAACTCCTATTTTATGCTTTGCGGGGCTTACTGTCCTTTTTCCTGACCGTAGCATAATCACTGCTACCTTTCTTGCTGTCTTACAATCTTCTTTCCCTGTTCTTTCTTGAGCCTTTTCCCAGATTTTCAGCATATGCACTGTTGCCTTCACATCTCTTTCCTTTTCTTTTCCTATCACTATTTCGCCTCTGTCTATCATCCTTTGTATTATGCATTTCAACGTATAACAATTTTTTGTCGGATATCCCAGTAAGCGATGATAGCGGCAAAATTCTCTTTCTCTTGCTCTCGTCGCTTCTTCAGGGCGCTTAGGTGCAGGTAATTCTATCGTACCAGCTTTCAGTAGTTGGTTCATCATAGGGACAACATCTTCCCTATCGAACGCAACCCGTTGTGAGAATTGAGCGATCTAAGCCTTTTTCCACTGAATCTGCTTCTAGGTCAGTTTAACTCTTCCTTCCATTTCGACCTTTTTCCTCTCGAATCTCTCGTCTCTTGACTTCTCTTCTCATGATCTATAGTATTTGCGATCATCCTGCTGGGTCCCCTCCTAGCTGTCTCATATTGAAACGCTAGTATCTTCTGAGTCATTAAATATAAGTCATGGGCTTTAGTGGCCAAGTCGCGGAAAGTCTTAATATCGACACTAGTGAGCCCAAACGTGATTCCTGTTTCCATGGAATTTAGGCACATTTTGACCTGTTCTTTCTCTTCCGGCAGCTGCCTACACGGGGCTCCCAATGTCTTTCATCTGTCTGTAAATTTCTCCACTGGTTCCCCTTCTCTGCGTCGTATAGAAGCCAATTCCGTGATGCTAACATCGCGCTCTGAAGAGAAGAAGTTCGACATGAAACCGTCCTGCATTTGGTCCCAAGTGCATATCGATCCTGGAGCCATACTAGAATACAATTGGAATGCTTTACTTATCAGAGATGATACAAACAATTGCAGGTAATATTGCAGTATCGTAGAGAAATTTCCCATGTTAGTAATAAAATGCATTAAGTGTTCCTTTGTTGACCCCTCTCCATTAAACTTCTAAAAATCTTGGTGCTTGAAATTAACTAGGAACGGGATATCTTCTACCTCTCACAGGTATGGCCCTTGATATATGAACCAACCAACATTCTCACGCTCCCTCTCTATTCTGATGGCCTCCTCGACGACTTGCCACATTTCCTCTTATGTTACAGTTCTTACTGTTGGGACATATCCAAGTCATCTTACCCCCGGTGGTTGAAAGCTTTTAGGTTATTGTTCTTGCCCATAAATGGTGCCCATCATCGGGGGAGCTGTCATCTAGGCTACGTTATGTGTGAGAGTCGTTAAGGCTTCTCTAAGATTTCTGCATTCTTCCATCGGTGTTCTTTATGCTTGTGCCATCTCATTCATATGGCCTTCTGTGGTCGGCATAGTTTCCTGATTTGTTCCGACCATATGTACTGCGACTTCTCCACTTCCTGATGAAGCTGCACTTGGAGTGGGATGAGAATATGTTGACGCGATAGGACTTACGAGGAGAGGAGTTTCATCCGGTTCCCCTGTACTTCCACTGCCATTGATCGATCAAGGTGATATAAAAATCGGTGAACCTACAAGTAGTGCCTTACCTTTTTTATTCTTTTGTCCATCTGACTCTTGAGGCAACCATAACTAGGAAATCACGCAATGTTAACTGCAGAGTTGTTCACCCGGGATATATCTCAGGAGGGGCGAGTTCTAGTTCTTCTTAGCAATGTTACGTGTTATCGGTCCCCTATCCCTTGGCGAAGGTAAGCTCATTATGGGGCTTCTCGCATTTCGAGCTCTCGTCCTTCAAGACATTACAACAGTCCAGTCCTAATCACCTTCCGATGTTTGAGGCGAAGCAGACACAACTCCAACATTGTTCGGGTTAGGTCATTTTTACTTGCGAGAGACTGAGTCTTGCGCTTCAGAGACTGGTCCGGTGCCTATTCCACTATGAATTTGGTTGTAGTGAAATAGAAGTTCACCTTTCTCGTAGAGATTGCCATTGGTTATAGTTTGCAATTTGATCTTTTCACCTTTAATACGAAACATAGGATTAAATCATAATTAGTATTCGAAGGATAACGTAATCTATCTAAGAGATGAAGGGGAGGATGTTCCCACTGAGAGTTGCCATTTTGGCATCGAAAGATGCCAAACTACAATTAAAGTTCTATAACACTCTCAATGTTAATATCAAATAAGATATTCCCCAGTAGAGTCGCCATTTTGTTTCCAACAATAAACAAATGCATTCGATTTGGGGAAATTATCTTATTTGAGCATAACAAAGAAAGTGTATGGAGAATAATCATTGTTTTATTAATACTGAGTTCATTTACATCCTCTAATATCCATTGATTCTAAGATAAATCATTTAAAATATAGGAATTGACAAAGTTCGAATGTCGAATCTGAATATTAAGTTCGACAGCATTTCGACTTGTGCTTTGATCATCTCTCTAGGAGGAATGTTGTGTGGGTCTGATCATCTGATTGTCCCTTTTTGAGCTTATCCCTTGTACAAAAGGAGAACTTGAAGTGATGAAGATCAAACTTGACGATTTCGACAGCATTTCGACCACTTTTTATCATTGGCTATATAATAGCCAACTATTGGTTGCGCGGTCTGCGCAACCAACTTTTCTCCCTCCTCCCACCTTCAACTTCCTTTGGAGCTCTAACCTTATTCCAAAATTCTTCCGACCCCCAAATGAGAGGGGGAGTGGGGTATTTATAGGGCTCCATAGGTGCGAACCCTCAATCTTTGTGCCATGGGCCCCACCTTGTATCAAATCTAACCACCCATAATAGACTACTTTTGATCTTGGTTGCGTAACCTGCGCAACACATGAAGTTGTTTGCACGACCCGCACAACCAACTATTTATTGCTCTCCTCATCAAGTTGTTTGCGCGACTCGTGTAACCAACTATTGATTGCATGGTCCGCGTAACCACTTAATATAATACTCAATTTTCTTCTTTCTTTCTCATTTCTTCATTTCTCCTCAAATCTTCTATCTCTTCAATCTTTTTCATCTTTTTTTTATGCTCCAATAAAAAGTAGATGTGAACTGTCTTGAAAATTTTAAAGTGTAGGAAATTCTTTTAATATAAGGATGGCTACAAGTTCTGTCATTTGGAGGGCTAGTTAACAAAACCTTAGTCCGATCATTCTTCTTATTGCACATTATCTAGGGATTTCGAAGCTGACTGCGATGGTCAAATAGTTACTATCACCCCATATTGCATTTCAACTCTTATAGGAATACCATTGAGCTCCAAACAACCCTCTGAATTAAACTTACCCATTGAAGCAAAAAGGGCTGTTTGGACCAGATTTTTGTACAATGGGAACAATGTACCTTAGCATCATGGGAAAGCACTACGGGCCATAAATATGTCTCATGATTATAGTATACTTCATTTGATTTGTATTTCCAACATTTATCTTAGATACGGAAATCATATTGAGCTTACACCATTCATGGTGGAGACCCTATATCACATTGGTAAAGGGGAACCATTATGCCTGCCTACTTTAATATACGATCAAATAGTTTCAGAATTTGAGTCTAATTTCACAATAATACCTTTCAAACATTTGCTGTGCAAGTTGGCCCATCAATGTGGGTTCAGGGTACTTAAAGGTGAATCTATATTAGCCTCATAAATCAATGTGCACAGTATCAGGAAAATGAATCTCTCTTCTATGGATGAAACTGATAATCCAATATCGGCAGAAGAATTTCTAGACAAGCAGGATGAAATGGTTAGGGAAGGCCTAAATACTCGTCCACCAATCTTTACTCCTACTGCTTCTACTACTCAGAATAATACTCTCATGCAAATTTTAGAGGAGCAATCAAGACTTCGTAAGATGGTGAAGTCAATGGAAGAAAAGCTCCACTCACTCCAACCGTTGGTGAAACAGATTGCGACACATCTGTCATGCTTATAAGAAGATATTGTTGATGGATTTTCCTAGATAAACTGTGTGTTAAGATCAATATATATATTTTTTGTACTATGGATTTTTGGATACTGTAGTTTACAGCTGAAAACCTATTCTTCTTAGTATATTGATGCATCAATCATTCATTTTCTTGATAACTGATTTTCTAAGGAAATTGGAGGACTCCAACCTCTTGTTATATGGATAAATTTGAAGTCTAAACCTTATAAATAAATTAATTTGAAGTTTCATATGCATAACTTAACTCTTGTGAAAATATTTCATCTACTTTTCTTATTATATCTAAGAATCCAGAACTTCATATGCATTTTGTTAATATTTGGTAATCCTTACATTAAATTCTCTAAAATATGATTACAGCTCAACAATGGTAAAAGACAAAGGCAAGGCTCCTGCAAACAGAGAACACTCTGCTAGACGCACTAAGAATTGCCGTTCTCCCTATTCTAATCCTATTGAAATGGCTATGTCAAACAAAACTATCTCTAATAGGTTGATCAGATCCCTTCACATTGAACCATATGAGATTGACCTCTACTTGGGATCAATTGGGTGGGATAACCTATTGTACTTTGGAGGAGAGGTTCAACATGACCTCATTAATCAATTCTTAAACTCTTGTCATGACACTACTGATAACCCTCCATCCATCAGCATAAACTTCATGAACAAAACCAAGGAGATCACTCCTTTGGTGCTGAGTCAACTATTGCACCTCAGAGTAACAAAAATTTCCCCAATTGATTGTCCTCTAAATCATCTTGGAGTTTGGGGTGAACTAACTTGAACATTGTGTAATGGTGCCACAATCCCTCAGAACAAACAAAACTTCCTTCAATCATCGCATTTGGACTCAACCACGAAAGTACTACACAACATTCCGAGTACAAATGCATACTAATGTGAAGTGTCTGGAGAAATGATCTCTCCATTTGTTCTGAATATCTTGTATGACATCTTTTAAGGGATTGAAGTATGCCTACCTACTCTTATCTTGAAACAATCAATCGTAGTCGTCAAAGGCATTCATTGTACTAGCCTTCCCTTTCCAAGTGTTATTTGTAAACTCTCAAAAATTCCTTGGTTTGCCACCTACCCATGATATGGTATATCTTGTGTGTGCTTTACCAAGGAAACTTTAATTCAACTAAATGTGTTTGCAACTACATTTGAGGAGAATCAGGAATACAAGAGTGGCGAAGAAACTCAAGACACTCCCATGGCCACTGGATGGGACTCTTATCACACCCCAGTGCTTGCACCAAGTCCACTATCAGTCAACATTAAGCGCCTCCTTCACTAGAATGATCAACATTTTCAACTTCTTGAAGGGTAGCCAAATATAGAAGCTCGCCTCCGGCATCGTCTCTCTAGGATTGAACTGTGTCTTGACGCTCTTCAACATATTAGGGAGCACATTCCAGAGTTGCTTCTGACTCGTCGCCCTTATATCCCTCCGTATGAGGGTGGATCTTCTAGTTGATCTTTTTCTATTATTTTTGTTGGATCATAATACTTGTTATTTTTGGATGATTATTCCTTTAAGGGTTTGCTATTTTTTCTTTTTGGATGATGGATTATTCGACCTAAGCTTGGGGTAGTAATTTTGATGAATTTCTGATGATATCCATTATGCTCATGTTTGAGTCTCCTTCATAGCTATATATTACTTCTAACATGGGTTTATCACATAATGTTTATATATTTCCTGCTATTCCATTTTAACTTTATGTGATTTGCATGTTCTGTAATGCCCCAGATTTCGAGTGTCGAGTAAAGCTCAACTCCCGGGATCTAACGCATCACTTATGCAGTATAGATAATGATGTTTAAATTTTATCATATTAGTGCATTAAACATGAGTGGGATTATACTAAAATAACATATCATACTCCAAAGGTAATTTGATTAAGCAAGCGAAAGACTGTAACATGTATATGTGAAGAAGTAAGCGATATACAACCTCCAGAGTATAAGTATATAACTAGGTTAAAATGTTAACATGTATTGTTTACAAAATTTACAAAATAGCAAAGCATAAAGTGTCCAACTATCTCATAACCCTGTAATCCCAGCAACGTAGCTCTAGGTCTACACAGACCCGCCTAGGAGCTGCACGTACGAGAACTCCTCCTCGTCTATAAAATTCGGCTCCGCCGCGTAAGCCTCATCATCATCTGCAATTAAACTAGAGTCTGGTTAGTGTTTTAAAACACTGTCCCAGAGTGGGAGTGAGTGATCAACTTAGTGGTACTATAAGGCAAAGGTTAACATGTTATCAACTCAATCAAGCAGTAATGATAAAGCGATACAACAAACACTCCTAAATATTATTAATGCAGGGATAATATGAGGTAATGATGCCTGCCCTCGCCTGCACTCCCTTAGCGACTTCATCAACCATTCGAGCATGGCAGACAACTTAACGTGCGCTTCCTCACCAAAGCACATGCAATACGGTGTATGGTCGTCTTGGCCGAGTTCTTAATTAAGCTTATTCATAGAGTAGATTCAGAAAGCTAAGGTACCTCCCTTTATATCATTTACCAAGGCGGGGATCCATATAGGGTCGTCAATCCTAGTTAATCATATACGTTAGGCAAATCGTGGGGCATCAACCCTAATGAAAATAGTGGATAGGCAAGTTCAAGTGTTTATACTCGAGGTCACAATGGGAGGCTTGTCACCTAAATGTAGGCCGATAAATCAAATACAGTGTCACATACCACTGTATTCGGCTCACGAGTTTGGTTTGTTAACTGGTCACTACGGGGAGGCTCGTCACCCCAGCGTAAGCCAACAACTCGACCATGGTGTCCCATACCACCATGCCTACCTCATGAGTCTTAGCGGATCTTCGTACCATGGTTGAAATGAGGTTTACATTTGTAAGTGTTACCTTAGATTCAAGTAGTAGTGTCAATACATAGTAAACACATAATAGGCCAATCGGGTTATTTGACAAGTTCGATTGGTATGAGCGCACGCTGGATTAATCGACATGGAGTGCATAAGCACTCCACATGGCCTAACCACTGTCGACAATCACACGGCTCGGATTCATTAAACGTATCCAATGTGGTGAGACTAATTCGGCCACCTAAACCAGAATTGCTATCGATTGCCTGGACCACGTCGTAGTCCCAGTCTTACTCAGATGGAATAAATAGATACATGTGATAAGCATATCAGCATGTAACAAACCTTCTAAATACAATTCTCATTTGAGTATTTCATCGAACACATTGAACATGTTACCAAATGTTCGCATTTCATCCATAAAGTGCATAATCGAAAGTAAGATTACCTCAAGGAAACTATACATATGGATAAGGTAATCGAGAATTCTATCACAATACCCTTATTAAATACAATTCATCAAACAATTTCTCGTTCAAACATTTTATCAAACACTTAGACTACACATTACTACATACATAGACTAAATTAGTTACAACATATATTATGGCAAATCCTTTCACAAAGGAGCTGACATACATACAACAAACATAAATTGTAGATCAATAGTCATGGCAAGCACAAATCATAATTGTAAGTTCATTCGAACATTTCAACAAACACATGGAATGCATATTTGTTCAACATAGTTTATATGTATATAATATATGGAAAACGACGTAACTAAGATCATATGGCAGCAATCAAATCAGACATAAATCATTGCTAACATTGAAAGCCTTGAAAACATAACCTAAACATTTATAGTCTGCACCTTTCGCCGGTATACTCGTTACGACTCGGTTCGTATCCTAGGTTCCCAAATACAGCACAACGGGTACCTAAATCAAGAAATCTATTAGCTAGGTTGACAAACAACTATTCTATACCTTAACTACGGCGTTAGGGTTTGGATTTCTTACCTAAATCATCGTTGAAATGAGTTGTGTAGCGTAAGAGAGAGGTTTATCGACGCGTGGTGTTGTGGGAAAAATTCCAGCAAAGATCTCCCAAAAATCCTTCTTCCTTTCTTCCTCTTTTCTCTCCTTCTCTCTCTCTCTCTTAGGGTTTTTAGGAAATTCATGTGAGAGAGAGAAGGGGTGGTTTAAGGGCCTTATATAGGCTCAAAAGTGATGTAAATGGCCCCAAGGCCATGGTATACTTGGATTATAGCCAAAGGGTGCCTGTTTCTAACGAATGGGGCACACCTGGGGGTCCATTGTTCAGATATTTCATGGAGCAAGTTCCCTGACCATGGATCTAGGCCAGGATGCGATTTCAGCGCATTTGGATAGACCGATCAAATGTGATGGACCTGTATCAGATTAACGGTCGTCGTCACTCGATCAGGTCCACAAGTATATAGATATGTGTAGGAAAATTTCCCTGATCCATGGGTGAAGTTTGGTCCAAATCTGACGGTCTAAAGTCTGGTACACTTCTCTTAAGTTCTGGTTTATTTTCTAAAGATATTCGCATTTCTCACACACTTCACTCAAGGTTCAAGTTGTGTGTTTCTAGATACTATTTGGGTTCGATTCCCGCAATGGTTGTCAAGCCCAATAAGATGGTCATAAGCCTATAGTTTCACGGTCATCGTACTTTTGACCTGCGGTCCAGGTCCAATATAAAGTTTCAATGTGCTCTCGAGAGCAACTGGGTTTTTGGTTTTCTCCTAGGTTTTTAAGTAATGTTGAGTTAGTCATTTTAATGGTTTTGGATCTTTCCATTCATATAAATAGTGATTCGAGCTAATTCCATTGATTATTTAATTTAATACTTAATTAATTTTCATCTAATTTCCACAGAATACGGTCTTTGGTGATTTCTGCCTGAGGTGGTACTCGGGTTTTTGTATGGATTTTTCTGAGATGTTACATGTTCCCTCTCTTTACACTGAATTTCATCATCTATTGGCTTACTTCTTGGTAAATCCTTTGCCAATAAGTAACAAAAAGGGGGAGAAGAAACCTATCCATCCACTAAAATACTCCATTATTTTATGCAGAATACAGGCTGATCATGGAAGAAACTATGGGGGAGCAACATATCTATGTTACATATCTAGTCTTATGTTTGAGTTGTAATTTGGTACATGATATGTAATCTTTTACTGTTTTGGTAGGTCATTGGTTTGGACCATGACAATGTCCTAGGATAGGTGGTTTTTGTCACGTAATTGACAAATGGGGAGATTGTTAGTGCACTGATTTGCACATATGTTTGTCGATCACGTGACTAGTTATGTCAAGTAGTCGAATGAGTCATTTGCAAATGAAGATCGACAACGCAACTAGAGCAGAAGTTTGAGCTACAAAGTCAGAATCCAAAGAAGCTTTTACGATCAGGATCTTGCCTATAGATTACTATAACCCGAATAGGAAAATCCACCTAGGTCATTTATTTAAGCCAATTCCAAGTTCATACTTTCTATCATTTTAGTCTTGGCTTTAGGAAGTTCCAATTTGTTGAATGATTTAATGGACAAAAAGTTAAAACAAGAAAATCTCTCCACATTCAGTAGGAAAAACTGCCACCGAATGGCACCTTCGGCAGCACCGAAGATGCCTTTGCTATTACCGAAATTGCCCAAAACTATCCAGCAGCTTTCAAAGAATATTCAGTACCACCAACTGTAAATTCGGTACCACTAACTCCTACTGATGAACAACTTTCGGTACCACCGAAAGCAACAAAAATAATACAACAAACTTCAGGATCTAATTCAGTACCACCAAGTGATAATTCGGTAGCATCGACTATGTTTTGGTACTACCGAAGGTTCACTCGATAGCATCGATAACTAGCCGTTATAGATCCATTGGGCTCTTTTCCCTATAAATATAAGACCTATAACTTTGTAAAAAGTGTGGATTTAGGCATTTCAGAGTCCCTAGGTTCTCCCAAGCTCAAATCACTCATCATATACTCTATCCACATGAGATTCATGTTCACTTCATTGTGATTCTTCACTCATGAGAATTCAAAGCTCCTATTAATGAAAAACACGATCTAAAGCCTCCTCTTGAGTATAAAGAACGAACCTAAAGGTAAAACCTTAGTCTCCATGATACTCTAGAGCATCCGTGAGTTGAATCTCTTAAGAAATCCATTCATAACCTTTGTTAGAGATTAAACCAACTCTCATTACCTTGGTTACCTTTATAGGAACATCATATGCAATGTTCTTTATCATGAAACTGAAACAACAGGTAAACCACAGCATAGCGATCAGGGGAGCATCGGGGAGCTAATTTAAGCATGGAAGAGAAGATCAAGCAACCTAAGATAAGCTACAAGAGAGGACTTATTCCAACAAGTGTCATTATTAAGAGTCCAATAGTTTAGTCTCTATCCTCATGTAGGAAGAGTTTGCTATCAACAAACTTGTGTAGGTGCCTTGTGTGGGACCTTGGCCGGTGGGCCTAAACGTAGGTACCTTGTGTGGGACCTTGGCCGGTGCGCCGAAACGTAGGTGCCTTGTATGGGACCTTAGCCGGTGGGCCTAAACATAGGTGCCTAGTATGGGTCCTTGGCCGTGGGGCGTAAACGTAGGTTCTTAGTGTAGAACCTTTACTCACGTGAAGAGCAAAAATGTTGAGTTCTTTGTATAGGGATGTAAAGGTTGATGGTGAACTTGATTTAAAACAATTCATAGTAAAATCTGACACACTCCAGGAGAGAGTGCGGTTGTCAGGAGTGGAGTAGGCAAGTAGTTGAATCACTATACATGCTTATGTTTGGAATTGTCATTTGCACATATAGTTAATCATGATTATTTAAGTTTTAATGTTTGATTGTTTATTCATGATTAAATGATGCTTAAAATTGATAGGTAGCACATTCGACACAGAAGCTCACAATACTATAGGCTAGTTGCTTTATTTATATATCTTGTTTAGCCTTTGTAATTGGATCTTCTATTGGCTTAGAAGCTTTTAGAGTTATATTGCCTTACTTGATTTAAATTGAATGATTGTTTAAGTTAGCAATTAGGAGCTTCTAAATAGGTAAAATATTTTAAAAGTCCTATTCACCCCCCTGTAGGACATTGTCGCATACTCATTCTTCAGTATCGGTGGTATAAACCGCAATTTAAGGACTCACCTATTAACTGTCGGATATAAGGTATATAATACCCACATCCAACAATTTAAGTACCTCTCCTTTAACCACTTCTTTCATATTTGGATTGAGAAGACATTGTGGTTGTCAAGAGGTTTTCGCATTATCCTCAAAATGAATGCGGGGAGTATAAATCAAAGGATCGATTCCCTTGAGATCCGTAAATGACCATCCAAGGGCTCCTTTATGTTCAATGAGAGTAGCAATAAGTATGCTCTCCTGCTCTTGCTCAAGGTGGGAAGAAATCACCACCAGGTATGTCTCATCTTGACCTAAGTATAAATACTTAAAATCAGTGGGCAAAGGTTTTAGATCAAGTTTCAGTGGTTTGAGGCTAGACGGTAGAAGCACTATGTCAGTTTGGGGCAATTTCTCAAATTGTGGCTTCCATTGGTTAAATTCAAGTACTGGTGTAGTATCAAGCATGATATCCATTGCCCTAATTGTTTCATCATCCACATTGGGGGAGTGTGCTAAGCACGTGTCTAGAGGATCAGAGGATATGGTCATCAAAGCTCTATCTTCCACGAAAGAATCTATCATATTAATGTTGTGGGCCTTGTCATCATCCTCTGTCTGTCTGCTCATATTGAAGAAGATTTTGAGCTCCAACATCATATTTCCAAAAGACAAATTCATGACCTCGTTCCTACAATTGATAATAGTGGTGGATGTAGCAAGGAACAGGCGACCAAGTATGAAAGGGAATTGAGTGCTCATGTCTGTGATGGGCTAAGTATCTAGGATGATAAAATCTACCGTATAGTAGAATTTATCAACTTAGACCAATACATCCTCAATCATCCCTCTTGGTACATGAACTGAGCGATCAGTGAGTTGTAATGTGGTCCGAGTTGGTTTTAATTCACCTAGACCCATTTGTTTATAGACCAAGTAAGGGATCAGATTTACGCTCGCCCCCAAGTCAAGAATTGCGTTATCAATTTGGGATTCCCAATTATACAAGTGATAGTTCGGCTACTCTTCACAACCCTAAGTGTAGTGTCGCGATATAGTAATAACTCAGTAAAACCGAGGTCGAATCCACAGGGACAAAACTTGTACGTATTCTGAAAATAACTAGAACTAGAACTAGAAAAAAAAAATTTCTAAATTAAAATCTGAATAATTGAGACTAATGGAGTCCTATCCTATCTAATTGGAAGATAAAGCAATTTAAATCAAATCTGAACATTTCATTGACCTAACTCTTAATGGAGGAGAATTGTGATGATTGGAAGGGATTCCATCACCCTACCATGCCCAGGAGATGATGGTGAACAACGAAATTTACCAATTTCACTATCTCAAAACACGAAAAGAAGATATCTAAAGCTATCCTAGCATCTATTGTAATTTGATTCACAATAAATCATAGAAAACTAAAAATATTCCCTTAATATCAAACATGTCAAGAAGTCAAATAAGACAATATAAATTTTAAATTCCATATTCCTCAGTTTAAAAATGATGAATTGAGTCATGGTAATTATATTTCTTGTTTATGGAGAAGGATGGACCCAGCTAACAAAGAACACTTGACACATTTTTAGGAAGAAAACAACATGTTTATGAAAGAAGAATAAGCATTGGCAACAACGAGTTGGAACAACACTATTGTTACTCTGCTACACTAGCAAAAACATAATGAAAAAACAAGATTAAAGAAACAAGTTCTGAAATCAGATATCAAAAGACACAAATTGACATGAGCATTTCAATGCATTCAGATATCCATGTGCATTTTCGTAATAAAATTGAAATTCAGAAAGCAGAAGACAAAATATCAAAAGAACACAAGAAACGCATTTCACTCAAATACTTCCAATTATTCAATTTAAAGAAGTATTATGAAGACAACTAGGTGTGTCAAAATTTTCAATTTAAACTCTAAAAGTAGAATATTAAAATAAAAACAAAGTGAAAGTATTATAACATATTTTGAAAAATAAACAGCATGCACATTATTTATTTTTGAAAATAGAATTTTAAACAAGAGAAAATACCCCACTTTGATGCTTCCTCTTTCCACACCGAGGCATTGTGTTTCCCAATATTAGCTTGCTCTATCAATCCTATTCTGTCTGCCCATCAGATATTAGAAGATATATTGGTTCCACCGAGGCAATATATCTTCTAATATCTGATTTACCTATTCTGTCTGCCCATCAGTCTTCGGGTGGAACGTGGTATTGAACTTCAGTTTCACTCTCATTGCTTCTTAGATCTGAGTCTAAAAAATGGACGTGTATCGCGTGTCTCGATCTGACACAATCTCCACAGGAACTTCATGCAGACATACTATCTCCTTAATGTACAGCTTGGCTAAATCATCTACTGAGTTTGAAACTCTAATTGGAGGAAATGAGCCGATTTCGTTAATCGGTCCACAATCACCCAAATAGAGTCATGTCTCTTCCTCATCTTCGGTAACCTGAAAATGAAATCCATAGATATGAAATCCCATTTCCATTTAGTTATGGGCATGGGCTGAAGTAAACTAGGAGGTTGGCGATGCTCGGCCTTGACCTGCTGACACGTGAGATAACGGGATACATAATCTACTATCTGAGCGTTCATGTTGTCCCACTAGTACGAATACTTCATGTCTTGATACATCTGCATATTACCTGGATGCATCGCCATCTTTGAATTGTGTGCGGCCTCAAAAACCTCTCTCTTCAAGTCATGAAGATTCGGGACACATAGGCGACCACAATATTATAAACCTCCATCTAAGCCAATCCTCCATTCGGAGTCTTCACTGTCACTTACATGTTCTCTCATTTTCACCAACAATTCATCTTCTTTTCTGAGCAACAATGATTCTGTCATCGATAAGTGGTTGTACGTGAATGTGTGCGACGCTCTTGAATGGCCCCTCCACTGTCAGCTTCTGTTCGAAATCCCGCACAAACTCTACCATGTTCCATTCTTCTATCATCAGCGGAGCTGTAAATTCTTTTATCTTCTTACGGCTCAAAGCATCGACCACAAGATTGGCCTTGCCAGGATGGTAGGAAACTTCACACTTGAAATCTTTCAAGGTTTCCATCCAATGCCGTTGCCTCTTGTTCAGGTCTCACTATGTGAAATTGTACTTATGGATTTTGTGATCGCAAAAGAGCTCGAACTCCTCTCTATAGAGGTAATGTCTCCAGAGCTTTTAATGTGAAGATGACCGCCGCCAATTCTAGATCGTGCATGCAGTAGTTTTCTTCCTGTTTCCTCTACCATTGTGAGTATAGGTATATATAGTATATTTAACCCCTTGCTCTGGCAGTAGTATCACGGGTAAGGACGTCACCTTGTCCTTTAATTCCTGAAAGGCTGCTTCTGCTTTCTCGTTTTAGGCAAACTTAAGATCTTTTCGAGTGAGTCGAGACAACGGTCTAGCTATCTTGGAAAAGTCTTTGATGAATCGACGATAGTAGCCGGCGAGTCCAGGGAAGCTCCTCACTTCTGTAATGGAACTGGGCTGCTCCCAGTCCTGTATCGCGGTCACCTTGGCAAGGTCCACGACGATTCCTTGCTCGGAAACCACATCCTAAGAACTTGACTTCTTCTTTCTAGAAGTCACACTTTCTATACTGCGCAAATAATTGATTCTTCCTAAGAGTATCAAAGACTGCTCGCAGGTGTTCTTCGTGATCCTTTCGACTCTTGAAGTATATCAAAATGTCATATATAAACACGATGACGAATTAGTACAACTACGGTGGAAACACCCGGTTCATGAGGTCCATGAACACGGCTGGCGCATTTGTAAGCCTAAATGGCATCATGAGGAACTCGTAGTGCCCAAAATTGGTTCTGAATGTTGTTTTCTGTACGTCTTCATTCCTGACGTGCAACTGATGATACCTAAACTGTAAGTCAATTTTTTAGAAATATTGTGCCTCTTTCAACTGATCAAACATATCATTTATCCTAGGCAGAGGATACTTGTTCTTCACCGTGACAAGATTTAACTTGCGATAATCAATACACAACCACAGCAATCCATCCTTGTTTACAAACAACATAAGCACTCCCCAAGGAGATACGCTCGGTCATATAAAACTTGCATCCAATAGATCATCTATCTGCCTCCTCAATTCCTCTATTTCACATGGAGGCATGCGATACGTCGGCAAAGAGATATGCGTCACACCCAGTACAAGGTCGATGGTAAAGTCGATCTCGCATTGAGGAGGTAGTCTAGGGATCATTCTGAACACGTCTGTGAAATCTTAGACTACTGGCATGTCCCCAAGAGACGGACCATCAACATTTTCCATCAAGGAAGAGTAACAACTAATGCGGTAGGGCCAACTGACCTGAACTAGGAAAGTGAAAGTCATGCCCTCAGGCCCATGGGCCGTCAACAATCTAGTATCGCAGTCAATTTCGGCTTTCATTTCGGCGAGCCACTCAGGATGATGTTGTAATGATACAACGGTTTGACAATCAGGTCAATGCGCACTGTTCTGCTCCCTATGTCTATTAGGCAATCCTTACAGAGCTTAGTAGCATCAGAGAAGGTGCCTGTGGTAGTGAGGACTCTCACCCCAACCATAGGGGTAGTGCTCAGCCCTAATCACTTGACTGTAGATTATGATATTATGGAAATAGTGGACCCGGTGTCCACCAACAGAAACATAGGTGTACCTTGAATGTGGGCAGTGACTTCAAAGGCTAATGGTGCTGTAGTTTCTGACTCAGATGCTTTAACTGCAAGTACATGTACCCGAGCTTATTGCAGACAATTTGGTTGCGTGGCATAGGTCGTTGAGGTGGCCTATTTCGAGGTACAGGAGGTCGGCCGTATGGCTGTGCTGGCGGTGCCGATTGTATAGGTGGAACCGAAATAACTTGTGGTGGCTGGCGGTTGATCTTCTGAGGCGTCGTGAAATAAATGTCCCTCGTCTTAGTAAAAAATAAGGGCTCATTATGGCCCGTCTTGTTACAATAGGCGCACCACAGTTTTGATCACCTCTGTTGGGTCGATGGAGCCAGTAGCATGGGAGGTGAAATTACACGTGGCCTCTTGCCGAGAAACGGTCGGTTCTGCAACTCTGGCCGAGGCCTCGGGCCCATTGGCATACGTGTCCGAGACACTCTCTCACCATCTTGCTCAGCTCTCAGGGACATGTTCACTAGCTCAGCATAATTAGGAATGCTAGCGCAACACGTTTTAGTGCGGATAATAGGCTGCAAACCCTTTGAAAACTGTTGCATTCTCATCGGCTCATTCAATAGGATTAACGAAGCATATCTGGCCAGCTCCATGAAATGGTTCTCGTATTCAGCTACGGTCATTCCTCCCTGTCGGAGGTGGAGAAATTCACCCTCCTTTTCATTATGGTAAGTGAGGGGGAAGTACTTTTCATGGAAACGAACTTCGAATGCGTCTCACATCCACACTTATCCTTCAAGAACGGTTCATAGGATACTTTGCCACCAAAAACTAGCCCCCTTCTCAAACATATAGGTAACCAGCTCAACTTGCTCTGCCTCAGTACAATACAGTAGCCTCAACATTTTAGAAATGCGATCCAACCAGTACTAAGCCTCCTCAGGCCTGTGAGTATCCACAAAAGTGAGAGGGCGAAGGTACTGAAAGCGCTCAAAAAGGCCAATGGTAGTCATAATCCCAGTAGGCTGCACAGGTGGCACAGGCGGGACTACATTCATGTTCTGGGCAATGACCCCTGCAATAGTAGCCAAGACTTGTTGTTGTTGCTGCATTAGGAACATCATTTGTTCCAACCTATCAGGAGGAGCCGCCTGAGGCATGTGTGGCATCGACGAAGACACACGGTTCTGTCCTAAAATCGGTGGTGCACTAGGTGTTGGCCCATTAGTAAGGTCAGTGGCCGGCTATGAATCTGGCATTGTCTCAATATCCGGGCCCAAATTGGGGTTCGTATGGCTCTCGCTCAAGGGAGGAACCATGTCAATCTATCCGCTAAGTGCGAGACATGCTATATTCAAAGTGTTTTTAGGAGGCATTCCCTATACACAACATAGGGTGCAACATGTGTAAGATTTAGAATAATATCATCCACCTTTCCAAACATTCTACACATTCCATATTAAAAGAAGCTTCATGCATTTCATTTAGCCAAAATTGTCATAATACATGAGATGTAACATTACATGAATTTATAGCAGAGAATGCATGTGAGATATTCTTGCAAAAGCATAAACACTGACTATTCCAACACCCAACTAAGCCAACCAAGGCTATTACCACTACAAGCAATATGGTTTTTACCTACGAAAATAATTTTCGTAGGTAAAGATGACTTTTACCGAAGAAAATTACTTTCATAGGTAAAAGCCATCTTTACCTAGGAAAATTTTCATAGGTAAAGGGTGTTTTAACTTCAGAAACTTTATTTTTACCTACGAAATTGGATTTCGTAGGTAAAACCCATCTTTACCTACGAAAATATTCGTAGCTATAGGGTCTTTTGAATTTTTCAATAAACCAAAAATCAAAAATTTACTTTTACCTAAAACCCATATTTACCTACGAAAATATTCGTAGCTAAAGGGTCTTTTAAATTTTTCATTACAACTAAAAATCGAAAACTTTCTTGTTACCTACGAAATTTAATTTCGTAGGGAAAACCCATATTTACCTATGAAAATATGCGTAGCTAAAGGGTCTTTTGAACTTAAAAAAAAAAAAACAAACAAAAAATCGAAAACTTTACTTTTACCTATGAAATTGAATTTCGTAGGGAAAACCCATATTTACCTACGAAAATATTCATAGCTAAAGGGTCTGTTAAAATTTTCAAAATCACAAAAAAATGAAAACCTTACTTTTCCCTACGAATTATAATTTCGTAGGGAAAAACCATATTTTCCTACAAAAATATTCGTAGCCAAAGGTCTATCAAAGTTTTCAAAAAAATAGAAAATCCAAAACCTTTCTTTTACCTATGAAATTTTCATTTCGTAGGGAAAACCCATATTTACCTACAAAAATATTCATAGCTAAAGGGTCTTTTAAACATTTTAAAAAATAAAAGATCGAAAACGTTACTTTTACCTACGAAATCAAATTTCGTAGGGAAAACCTATCTTTGCCTAGGAAACTAGTCGTAGCTGAAGGGTCTATGAAAATTTTCAAAAAATAGAAAATCCAAAACCTTCCTTTTTAAAAAATTTCGTAGGTAAAACCCATCTTTACCTACGAATGTTTTCATAGGTAAAAGGTGTTTCAATTATTTTTTACCTCTTTCCCTATGACAACTTTCGTAGTTAAAGGGCATTTTCAAAAATTCACATTACAAACAAACGACTTCTGAAATTTGAATCTGTAGAAGTTATCTTTCTATGACCATTTTCGTAGGTAAAGGGTGTTTTCAATTTATCAAAATTTGTAAAAGTCATCTTTCCCTACAACAATTTTTGTATGTAAAGGGTCTTTTCAAATTTTCAACATACAAACAAACAAAAAGTTTATCTTTTACCTACAAAATCTAATTTGGTAGGTAAAAGCCATATTTACCTATGAAAATTATCATAGGTAAAGGTGTTTTGAATTTTTGAAAAAACCAAAAATTGAAAAGTTTACTTTTACCTACCAACAGTTTCGTAGCTAAAAAAATGTCTATGAGACTTTTACCTACGACTATTTTCGTAGGTAAAAACATATATGACACCTTTGCCTATAAAATATTTCATAGGTAGAAATATAATATTTGACTTAAATTTCAAATGTACATGAGACTTATACATACGAAATATTTTGTAGCTAAAAAACGGGTATGGGACTTTTACCTACACAATGGTTTGTAGGTAAAAAATATAATCTATAACTTAAATTACAAACATGGTTGAGACCTTTACCTGCGAAAGGTTACATAGGTAAAAAAACGTGTATCAAAGTTTTACCTACGAAGTGGTTCGTAGGTAAAAATATAATATTTAACTTAAATTGGAAACATTGAGACTTTTGCCTACGAAAATTGTCTTAGGTAAAAACGTTTATGAGAATTTTACCTATGAAATATTTCGTAGGTAAAAGTCTTTTTTAAAAATTAAAATTTCCAACTCAAAATTCCTGATATACACCTGTTACAATATAGTTCATCATATTCTTCCTGATATATACCTGTTATATAATATATTTCATCATATTCACATTCACATCCATCTAAACCCAAACTACGTAAATCCATCCAAACATAAACTACAACCATCCAAACACAAACAACCTTATCCACATGACATTCATCCACGCATAAATACATATAAGTTTAACATCATAAATAAAATATAAAAAATTATTCATAGCGTCAGGGAATTGAGAATAGGTTAAGGTTTAGGTATAGGAAATCGAGTTTGGGTTTGGGATTGCGTTTAAGTTTGGGTTTTCAAGTTTAGGTTTAGGTTAGGGAGTTGAGAATAGGATTAGGTGTAGGTATAGGTTTTAGGTTTAGGTTGAGGTTAAGGTTAAGGTTAGCTTATAGGATATAAGTTTAGGTTATAGGTTATAGGTTAAGGTTTAGCTCATAGGTTTTGGTTTAGGTTAAGGTTATAGGTTTAGGATTAGGTTAAAGTTAAGGTTTAGGTTTAGGTTATAAGTTATAGCTTTAGGGAATTGAGAATAGGTTAAGGTTTAGGTTTAGGAAATCGGGTTCGGGTTCGGGATCGGGTTTAGGTTTGGGTTTTCAAGTTTAGGTTTAGGTTTAGGTTAGGGAGTTGAGATTAGGATTAGGTGAAGGTTTAGGTTTAGGGATTTGAGAATACATTTAGGTTTTAGGTTATATGTTAAGGTTTAGGTTATAGGATATAAGTTTAGGTTATAGGTTATAGGTTAAGGTTTAGCTCATAGGTTTTGGTTTAGGTTAACGTTATAGGTTTAGGTTTAGGTTAAGGTTAAGGTTTAGGTTTAGGTTATAGGTTATAAGTTATAGCTTTAGGGAATTGAGAATAGGTTAAGGTTTACGTTTAGGAAATCGGGTTTGGGTTTTCAAGTTTAGGTTTAGATTTAGGTTAGGGAGTTGAGATTATAATTAGGTGTAGGTTTAGGTTTAGGGATTTTGAGAATACATTTAGGTTTTAGGTTTAGGTTTAGGTTTTAGGTTATAAGTTAAGGTTTAGGTTTTAGGTTTAGCTTAAGGTTAAAGTTAAGTTATAGGATATAAGTTTAGGTTTAGCTCATAGGTTTTGGTTTACGTTATGGTAATACGTTTAGGTTTAGGTTTAGGTTATAAGTTATAGCTTTAGAGAATTGAGAATAGGTTAAGGTTTAGGTTTAGGAAATCAGGTTCGGGTTTGGGTTCTCAAGTTTAGGTTTAGGTTTAGGTTAGGGACTTGACATTAGGAATAGGTGTAGGTTTAGGTTTAGTGATTGGAGAATACATTTAGGTTTTAGGTTTACGTTTAGGTTTAGGGATTTGAGAATACATTTAGGTTTTAGGTTTAGGTTTAGGTTTTAGGTTATACCTTTAGGGAATTGAGAATAGGTTAAGGTTTAGGTTTAGGAAATCAGGTTCAGGTTCTAGTTTGGGATCAGGTTTAGGTTTGGGTTTTTAAGTTTACGTTTAGATTTAGGTTAGGGAGTTAATATTAGGATTAGGTGTAGGTTTAGGTTTAGGGATTTGAGAATACATTTAGGTTTTCGGTTTAGGTTTAGATTTAGGTTTAGGTTTAGGTTTTTGTTTTTGGTTATAGGTTAAGGTTTAGGTTAAGGTTAAGGTTAGGTTATAGGATATAGGATATAGGGTATAGGTTATACGTTGAGATTTAGCTCATAGGTTAAGGTTTAGCTCATAGGTTTTGGTTTAAGTTAAGGTTATATGTTTATGTTTAGGTTAAGGTTAAGGTTTAGGTTTAGGTTATAAGTTTAGCTTTAGGGAATTGAGAATAGGTTAAGGTTTGGGTTTAGGAAATCGGGTTCGGGTTCGGGTTCGAGATCTGGTTTAGGTTTGGGTTTTCAAGTTTAGGTTTAGGTTTAGGTTAGGGACTTGAGATTAGGATTAGGTGTAGGTTTAGGTTTAAGGATTTGAGAATACATTTAGGTTTTAGGTTTAAGTTTAGGTTTAGGTTTTAGGTTATATCTTTATGGAATTGAGAATAGGTTATGGTTTAGTGTTAGGAAATCGGGTTTGGGTTCGGGTTTGGGTTCAGGTTTAGTTATGGGTTTTCAAGTCTAGGTTTAGGTTTAGGTTAGGGAGTTGAGATTAGGATTAGGTGTAGGTTTAGGTTTAGGGATTTGAGAATACATTTAGGTTTTAGGTTTAGGTTTAGGTTTAGGTTTAGGTTTTAAGTTATAGGTTTTAGGTTTAGGTTTTCGTTTTAGGTTATAGGTTAAGGTTTAGGTTAAGGTTAAGCTTAGGTTATAGGATTTAGGTTTAGGTTATAGGTTATACGTTGAGGTTTAGCTCATAGGTTCTGGTTTAGGTTATGGTTATAGGTTTATGTTTAGGTTAAGGTTAAGGTTTAGGTTTAGGTTATAAGTTATAGCTTTAGAGAAAAGAGAATAGGTTAAGGTTTGGGTTTAGAAATTGGGTTCGGGTTCTGGATCGGGTTTAGGTTTGGGTTTTCAAGTTTAGGTTTAGGTTTAGGTTGGGGAGTTGAGATTAGGATTAGGTGTAGGTTTAGGTTTAGGGATTTGATAATACATTTAGGTTATAGGTTTAGATTTAGGTTATATGTTATAGTTATAGGTTTAGGTATTGGGATTTGAGAATACATTTAGGTTTTAGGTTTATGTTTAGGTTTCGGTCGTAGGTTATTGGTTAAGGTTAATGTTTAGGTCAAGGTTAAGGTTAGGTTATAGGATATAGGTTTAGGTTATAGGTTATACGTTGAGGTTTAGCTCATAGGTTAAGGTTTAGTTCATAGGTTTTGGTTTAGGTTAAGGTTATAGGTTTATGTTTAGGTTAAGGTTAAGGTTTGGGTTTAGGTTATAAGTTATAGCTTTAGGGAATTGAGAATAGGTTAAGGTTTAGGTTTAGGAAATCCGGTTCGTGTTCGGGTTTGGGTTCGGGTTTAGGTTTGGGCTTTCAAGTTTAGGTTTAGGTTTAGGTTAGGGAGTTGAGATTAGGATTAGGTGTAGGTTTAGGTTTAGGGATTTAAGAATACATTTAGGTTTTAGGTTTAGGTTTAGGTTTTAGGTTATACGTTAAGGTTTAGGTTAAGGTTTAAGTTAGGTTATAGGATATAAGTTTAGGTTTAGCTCATAGGTTTTGGTTTAGGTTAAGGTTACAGGTTTAGGTTTAGGTTTAGGTTATAATTTATAGCTTTTGGGAATTGAGAATAGGTTAAGGTTTAGGTTTAGGAAATCGGGTTCGAATTTGGGATCGGGTTTAGGTTTGGGTTTTCAAGTTTAGGTTTAGGTTTAGGTTAGGAGCTTGAGATTAGGAATAGGTGTAGGTTTAGGTTTAGGGATTTGAGAATACATTTAGGTTTTAAGTTTAGGTTTAGGTTATAGGTTATAAGTTAAGGTTAATGTTAGGTTAAAGGATATAGGTTTAGGTTATAGGTTATACCTTAAGGTTTAGCTCATAGATTAAGGTTTAGATCATAGGTTTTGGTTTAGGTTAATATAGGTTTTGGTTTAGGTTAAGGTTTAGATTTAGGTTATAGC
This sequence comes from Magnolia changhungtana, assembly GCA_030180095.1. Classification (NCBI taxonomy): domain Eukaryota; kingdom Viridiplantae; phylum Streptophyta; class Magnoliopsida; order Magnoliales; family Magnoliaceae; genus Magnolia; species Magnolia changhungtana. The sequence goes on along the minus strand of JASAUF010000502.1, from coordinate 8,155,825 downwards.
TTTAGGGGGATTGAGAATAGGTTAAGGTTTAGGTTTAGAAAATCGGGTTCGTGTTCGGGATCGGGTTTAGGTTTAGGTTAGGGACTTGAGATTAGGATTAGGTGTTGGTTTAGGTTTAGGGATTTGAGAATACATTTAGGTTTTATGTTTAGGTTTTGGTTTTACGTTATAGCTTTAGGGAATTGAGAATAGGTTAAGGTTTAGGTTTAGGAAATCGGGTTCGGGTTTGGGATCGGGTTTAGGTTTCAGTTTTCAAGTTTAGGTTTAGGTGTAGGTTAGGTTTAGGGATTTGAGAATACATTTAGGTTTTAAGTTTAGGTTTAGGTTATAGGTTATAAGTTAAGGTTAATGTTAGGTTAAAGGATATAGGTTTAGGTTATAGGTTATACCTTAAGGTTTAGCTCATAGGTTAAGGTTTAGATCATAGGTTTTGGTTTAGGTTAAGGTTATAGGTTTTGGTTTAGGTTAAGGTTATAGCTTTAGGTTAAGGTTTAGGTTATAGGTTTAGGTTATAAGTTATAGCTTTAGGGAATTGAGAATAGGTTAAGGTTTAGGTTTAGGAAATTGGGTTTGGGTTCGGGTTCATGTTCGGGCTTAGGTTTAGGTTTGGGTTTTCAAGTTTAGGTTTAGGTTTAGGTTAGGGAGTTGAGATTAGGATTAGGTGTAGGTTTAGGTTTAGGGATTTGATTATACATTTAGGTTTTAGGTTTAGGTTTAGGTTATAGGTTATAGGTTTAGGTTTAGGTTTAGGGATTTGGGGGAATACATTTAGGTTTTAGGTTAGGTTTAGGTTTTGGGTTATAGGTTTTAGCTTTAGGTTATAGGTTAAGGTTAAGGTTAAGGTTAGATTATAGGATATAGGTTTAGGTTATAGGTTATACGTTGAGGTTTAGCTCATAGGTTAAGGTTTAGCTCATCGGTTTTGGTTTAGGTTAAGGTTATAGGTTTATGTTCAGGTTAAGGTTAAGGTTTACGCATAGGTTATTAGTTAAAGCTTTAGGGAATTGAGAATAGGTTAAGGTTTGGGTTTAGGAAATCGGGTTCGGGTTCGGGTTCGGATCGGGTTTAGGTTTGGGTTTTCAAGTTTAGGTTTAGGTTTAGGTTAGGGAGTTGAGATTAGGATTAGGTGTAGGTTTAGGTTTAGAGATTTAAGAATACATTTAGGTTTTAGGTTTAGGTTTAGGTTTTAGGTTATACGTTAAGGTTTAGGTTAAGGTTTAAGTTAGGTTATAGGATATAAGTTTTGGTTTAGCTCATAGGTTTTGGTTAAGGTTAAGGTTACAGGTTTAAGTTTAGGTTTAGGTTATAATTTATAGCTTTAGGGAATTGAGAATAGGTTAAGGTTTAAGTTTAGGAAATCGGGTTCGAGTTTGGGATCGGGTTTAGGTTTGGGTTTTAAAGTTTAGGTTTAGGTTTAGGTTAGGAGGTTGAGATTAGGATTAGGTGTAGGTTTAGGTTTAGGGATTTGAGAATCATTTAGGTTTTAAGTTTAGGTTTAGGTTATAGGTTATAGGTTAAGGTTAATGTTAGGTTAAAGGATATAGGTTTAGGTTATAGGTTATACCTTAAGGTTTAGCTCATAGGTTAAGGTTAAGATCATAGGTTTTGGTTTAGGTTAAGGTTATAAATTTAGGTTTAGGTTAAGGTTTAGATTTAGGTTATAGCTTTAGGGAATTGAGAATAGGTTAAGGTTTAGGTTTAGAAAATCGGGTTCAGGTTCAGGATCGGGTTTAGGTTTAGGTTAGGGACTTGAGATTAGGATTAGGTGTTGGTTTAGGTTTAGGGATTTGAGAATACATTTAGGTTTTATGTTTAGGTTTTGGTTTTACGTTATAGCTTTAGGGAATTGAGAATAGGTTAAGGTTTAGGTTTAGGAAATCGGGTTCAGGTTTGGGATCGGGTTTAGGTTTCAGTTTTCAAGTTTAGGTTTAGGTGTAGGTTAGGTTTAGGGATTTGAGAATACATTTAGGTTTTAAGTTTAGGTTTAGGTTATAGGTTATAAGTTAAGGTTAATGTTAGGTTAAAGGATATAGGTTTAGGTTATAGGTTATACCTTAAGGTTTAGCTCATAGGTTAAGGTTTAGATCATAGGTTTTGGTTTAGGTTAAGGTTATAGGTTTTGGTTTAGGTTAAGGTTATAGCTTTAGGTTAAGGTTTAGGTTATAGGTTTAGGTTATAAATTATAGCTTTAGGGAATTGAGAATAGGTTAAGGTTTAGGTTTAGGAAATTGGGTTTGGGTTCGGGTTCATGTTCGGGCTTAGGTTTAGGTTTGGGTTTTCAAGTTTAGGTTTAGGTTTAGGTTAGGGAGTTGAGATTAGGATTAGGTGTAGGTTTAGGTTTAGGGATTTGATTATACATTTAGGTTTTAGGTTTAGGTTTAGGTTATAGGTTATAGGTTTAGGTTTAGGTTTAGGGATTTGGGAATACATTTAGGTTTTAGGTTAGGTTTAGGTTTTGGGTTATAGGTTTTAGCTTTAGGTTATAGGTTAAGGTTAAGGTTAAGGTTAGATTATAGGATATAGGTTTAGGTTATAGGTTATACGTTGAGGTTTAGCTCATAGGTTAAGGTTTAGCTCATCGGTTTTGGTTTAGGTTAAGGTTATAGGTTTATGTTCAGGTTAAGGTTAAGGTTTACGCATAGGTTATTAGTTAAAGCTTTAGGGAATTGAGAATAGGTTAAGGTTTGGGTTTAGGAAATCGGGTTCGTGTTCGGGTTGGGGATCGGGTTTAGGTTTGGGTTTTCAAGTTTAGGTTTAGGTTTAGGTTAGGGAGTTGAGATTAGGATTAGGTGTAGGTTTAGGTTTAGAGATTTAAGAATACATTTAGGTTTTAGGTTTAGGTTTAGGTTTTAGGTTATACGTTAAGGTTTAGGTTAAGGTTTAAGTTAGGTTATAGGATATAAGTTTTGGTTTAGCTCATAGGTTTTGGTTAAGGTTAAGGTTACAGGTTTAAGTTTAGGTTTAGGTTATAATTTATAGCTTTAGGGAATTGAGAATAGGTTAAGGTTTACGTTTAGGAAATCGGGTTCGAGTTTGGGATCGGGTTTAGGTTTGGGTTTTAAAGTTTAGGTTTAGGTTTAGGTTAGGAGGTTGAGATTAGGATTAGGTGTAGGTTTAGGTTTAGGGATTTGAGAATCATTTAGGTTTTAAGTTTAGGTTTAGGTTATAGGGTATAGGTTAAGGTTAATGTTAGGTTAAAGGATATAGGTTTAGGTTATAGGTTATACCTTAAGGTTTAGCTCATAGGTTAAGGTTAAGATCATAGGTTTTGGTTTAGGTTAAGGTTATAAATTTAGGTTTAGGTTAAGGTTTAGATTTAGGTTATAGCTTTAGGGAATTGAGAATAGGTTAAGGTTTAGGTTTAGAAAATCGGGTTCAGGTTCAGGATCGGGTTTAGGTTTAGGTTAGGGACTTGAGATTAGGATTAGGTGTTGGTTTAGGTTTAGGGATTTGAGAATACATTTAGGTTTTATGTTTAGGTTTTGGTTTTACGTTATAGCTTTAGGGAATTGAGAATAGGTTAAGGTTTAGGTTTAGGAAATCGGGTTCGGGTTTGGGATCGGGTTTAGGTTTCGGCCAAGTTTAGGTTTAGGTGTAGGTTAGGTTTAGGGATTTGAGAATACATTTAGGTTTTAAGTTTAGGTTTAGGTTATAGGTTATAAGTTAAGGTTAATGTTAGGTTAAAGGATATAGGTTTAGGTTATAGGTTATACCTTAAGGTTTAGCTCATAGGTTAAGGTTTAGATCATAGGTTTTGGTTTAGGTTAAGGTTATAGGTTTTGGTTTAGGTTAAGGTTATAGCTTTAGGTTAAGGTTTAGGTTATAGGTTTAGGTTATAAGTTATAGCTTTAGGGAATTGAGAATAGGTTAAGGTTTAGGTTTAGGAAATTGGGTTTGGGTTCGGGTTCATGTTCTGGGCTTAGGTTTAGGTTTGGGTTTTCAAGTTTAGGTTTAGGTTTAGGTTAGGGAGTTGAGATTAGGATTAGGTGTAGGTTTAGGTTTAGGGATTTGATTATACATTTAGGTTTTAGGTTTAGGTTTAGGTTATAGGTTATAGGTTTAGGTTTAGGTTTAGGGATTTGGGAATACATTTAGGTTTTAGGTTAGGTTTAGGTTTTGGGTTATAGGTTTTAGCTTTAGGTTATAGGTTAAGGTTAAGGTTAAGGTTAGATTATAGGATATAGGTTTAGGTTATAGGTTATACGTTGAGGTTTAGCTCATAGGTTAAGGTTTAGCTCATCGGTTTTGGTTTAGGTTAAGGTTATAGGTTTATGTTCAGGTTAAGGTTAAGGTTTACGCATAGGTTATTAGTTAAAGCTTTAGGGAATTGAGAATAGGTTAAGGTTTGGGTTTAGGAAATCGGGTTCGGGTTCGGGTTCGGGATCGGGTTTAGGTTTGGGTTTTCAAGTTTAGGTTTAGGTTTAGGTTAGGGAGTTGAGATTAGGATTAGGTGTAGGTTTAGGTTTAGAGATTTAAGAATACATTTAGGTTTTAGGTTTAGGTTTAGGTTTTAGGTTATACGTTAAGGTTTAGGTTAAGGTTTAAGTTAGGTTATAGGATATAAGTTTTGGTTTAGCTCATAGGTTTTGGTTAAGGTTAAGGTTACAGGTTTAAGTTTAGGTTTAGGTTATAATTTATAGCTTTAGGGAATTGAGAATAGGTTAAGGTTTAGGTTTAGGAAATCGGGTTCGAGTTTGGGATCGGGTTTAGGTTTGGGTTTTAAAGTTTAGGTTTAGGTTTAGGTTAGGAGGTTGAGATTAGGATTAGGTGTAGGTTTAGGTTTAGGGATTTGAGAATCATTTAGGTTTTAAGTTTAGGTTTAGGTTATAGGTTATAGGTTAAGGTTAATGTTAGGTTAAAGGATATAGGTTTAGGTTATAGGTTATACCTTAAGGTTTAGCTCATAGGTTAAGGTTAAGATCATAGGTTTTGGTTTAGGTTAAGGTTATAAATTTAGGTTTAGGTTAAGGTTTAGATTTAGGTTATAGCTTTAGGGAATTGAGAATAGGTTAAGGTTTAGGTTTAGAAAATCGGGTTCGGGTTCGGGATCGGGTTTAGGTTTAGGTTTAGGTTTAGGTTAGGGACTTGAGATTAGGATTAGGTGTTGGTTTAGGTTTAGGGATTTGAGAATACATTTAGGTTTTATGTTTAGGTTTTGGTTTTACGTTATAGCTTTAGGGAATTGAGAATAGGTTAAGGTTTAGCTTTAGGAAATCGGGTTCTGGTTTGGGATCGGGATTAGGTTTCAGTTTTCAAGTTTAGGTTTAGGTGTAGGTTAGGTTTAGGGATTTGAGAATACATTTAGGTTTTAGGTTTAGGTTTAGGTTTTAGGTTATAGGTTACGGTTTAGGTTTTAGGTTTAGGTTAAGGTTAAGGTTAGGTTATAGGATGTAAGTTTAGGTTTAGCTCATAGGTTTTGGTTTAGGTTAAGGTTACAGGTTTAGGTTTAGTTTAGGTTATAATTTATAGCTTAAGGGAATTGAGAATAGGTTAAGGTTTTGGTTTAGGAAATCGGGTTCGAGTTTGGGATCGGGTTTAGGTTTGGGTTTTCAAGTTTAGGTTTAGGTTTAGGTTAGGGACTTGAGATTAGGATTAGGTGTAGGCTTAGGTTTAGGGATTTGAGAATACATTTAGGTTTTAAGTTTAGGTTTAGGTTATAGGTTATAGGTTAAGGTTTAAGTTAAGGTTAATGTTAGGTTATAGGATATAGGTTTAGGTTATAGGTTATACGTTAAGGTTTAGCTCATAGGTTAAGGTTTAACTCATAGGTTTTGGTTTAGGTTAAGGTTATAGGTTTAGGCTTAGGTTAAGGTTTAGGTTTAGGTTATAGCTTTAGGAATTGAGAATAGGTTAAGGTTTAGGTTTAGGTTTAGAAATTTGGGTTCGGGTTTAGGTTTAGGGATTTAAGAATACATTTAGGTTTTATGTTTACGTTTACATTTTAGGTTATATCTTTACGGAATTGAGAATAGGTTAAGGTTTAGGTTTTGAAAATCGGGTTCGGGTTTGGGATCGGGTTTAGGTTTCGGTTTTCACGTTTAGGTTTAGGTGTAGGTTAGGTTTAGGGATTTGAGAAACATTTAGGTTTTAGGTATAGGTTTAGGTTTTAGGTTTTAGGTTAAGGTTTAGGTTTTAGGTTTAGGTTAAGGTTAAGGTTAGGTTATAGGATATAAGTTTTGGTTATAGGTTATACATTAAGGTTTAGGTCATAGGTTTTGGTTTAGGTTAAGGTTATAGCTTTATGTTAAGGTTTAGGTTATAGGTTTAGGTTATAAGTTATAGCTTTAGAGAATTGAGAATTGGTTAAGGTTTAGGTTTAGGAAATCGGATTTGGGTTCGGGTTCGGGTTTAGGTTTGGGTTTTCAAGTTTAGGTTTAGGTTTAAGTTAGGGACTTGAGATTAGGATTAGGTGTAGGTTTAGGTTTAGGGATTTGAGAACACATTTAGGTTTTAGGTTTAGGTTTAGGTTTAAGTTTTAGGTTATAGCTGTAGGGAACTGAGAATAGGTTAAGGTTTACGTTTAGGAAATCGGGTTCGGGTTCGGGTTCGGGGATCGGAGTTTAGGTTTGGGTTTTCAAGTTTAGGTTTACGTTTAGATTTGGGAGTTGAGATTAAGATTAGGTGTAGGTTTAGGTTTGGGGATTTGAGAATACATTTAGGTTGTAGGTTTTGGTTTAGGTTTAGGCTTAGGTTTTAGGTTTAGGTTTAGATTTAGGTTATAGGTGTAGGTTTAAGTTTAGGTTTTAGGTTATAGCTTTAGGGAATTGAGAATATGTTAAGGTTTAGGTTTAGGAAATTAGGTTCAGGTTCAAGATCGGGTTTAGGTTTGGGTTTTCAAGTTTAAGTTTACTCTATGGAGTTGAGATTAGAATTAGGTGTAGGTTTAGGTTTAGGGAATTGAGAATACATTTAGGTATTAAGTTTAGGTTTAGGGTTTTAGTTTATAGGCTTAGGTTATAGGTTTAGGTTTAGTTTTTAATTTTAGGTTAAGGTTAGGTTGTAGGTTATAAGTTTAGGTTACAGGTTATTGGTTATAACTTAAGGTTTAGGTTATGGGTTTTGGTTTAGGGTTAGGTTTAGGCTATAGGTTATAGCTTTAGGGAATTGAGAATAGGTTTAGGCTATAGGTTTAGGGTGTGGTTTAGGTTAAGGGTGTGTTCCCTGCAAATACAGATATAAACACAGCCTGCTCCAATTGGCCAGGCCCTTCCAATGTTGTCCATAGGAAATGGACAGCTTCATCATGGTCATCACAGCAGTACCCACCTTCCAGGGACCCCCACTCTCTGGATAGCTTTGACGCACATCTGGGTCTGCGCCATTATTTTCGGGCAAATACATAAATACGGCCTGTCCAAATAGTCAGGCTCCTCCAATGTTGTCCATAGGAAATGGACAGCTTCATCATGGTGATAACAGCGGTTCTCACCCTCCAAGGACCCCCACTCATCTGAATAGCTCCGACGCACATCTTGGTCTTCTCCATTAATTTCAAGTAAATACATAAACACGGCCTGTCCAATTGGCCAGGCCACTCTAATGTTGTTCATAGGAAAGTAAGTTAAACTTATTTCTGCTGATAAACCATAAGCAAAATGTTGCATGATGAAGAATCATGAAATCCTTAAGTTAGGTAGAGATTGAATTTATCCGTTCCCAAAAACCACAGTCATAAACTTTTAAATGCATAAGAGGATATAATAATAAGAATGTAGTTGGCTGTAGTGCAAGCACTTGAAATATAACCTCGAAAATAATATCCACAGTATGAGTAGTTGAGAATATAAATAACACGAGAAATGTACTAGAAGATTCCAGTCAGTTGTGACAAGCTCAACTTCCAAATGCCAAGAAACATTGTGATCCACTTCCACTGGATCTTTTACCTAAAGAAGAGAAAAATAATTAGTTTCAAGTCAGTTAGTCTATAGCCAACTGCAGCAGCCACTCAGGTTGGAAAGATGATTTGCCTCTAGAAAAATACAATGAATTCAATATTATTAACTGAGACTCGATTTAATTAATCATGGACATGAATTTTAGAATAAAAGAATCAGGCACTATTTTGTAGACACCTAATAAAATGGGTTCATCTCATCTTAGATAACAGTAATTATATGTTAAAGATCTTGATCTCTAACACAAAATTTTAACTTAAATGAGATAAACCCCTTTTTTAAAGTAACCTACCAAACAGGCTTATTGAAGCAAGAAAGATGAAGGCCTAAAATATAGTGAAAATAATGTAAATTTCATAGTTGCTGAAATGATATTCAAGAAATATACAAGACCTAGAACATTAAGAAACAAAACATTAGACCATATTACGGGAAACTCATTTCAGCTTGCAAATGCCCACATTTTTCACATCTGCTTCACTCTTTTAGATAAATATTGTAATTATTATAGAATGAGACGTTTCATGCATGGGTTTCTCACATTGCTCCCCACGTCCATGTCTTGATCTATAAACTATGCTTTAGAGTCCAGACAATAGAGTTGTTAGTACTCACTATTTCACAATCAATCATTTCATGAGCTTTATCCATCCACATGACATAGTGCCATTCATAACTGTTGAAACTCAAAACCCAAAACATCCAACACCAGACTATTCTAGGCAACAATGGTGCTTGCAACTCTGTAAGATACAAGTTCTATCTACTAGACAGTTCATAACACCTTGTAGTTAAAATTGTGTGAATGTTTGATCGACTAAAAAACCAATCATCATTCCAAATTACCAGCCCGTAAAGTTTCACTAATGCATTGGTGAAAATTAAACAGGAATGGTGCTGACAATTTCAGAGCCTGACAAACCTGCTGAACATGCTTGGCTACCCCAAGCCAGTTATCCAACTAAACACATGTTAATTAATGGTGGAAAGTGCATAACATGCACTAAACCTGAACCCCTAGCCTTTTTGGGAAATGATAGGTTAAGATTGTCCTACCGAGGAGATTCTTCGGCGTCAATGATCTCTGTTTGGGTCTTATTTTCATTGAGATAGTCTGTTGCATGTGAAATGAACTGCTTGCATAATCCACACAAATTTCCAGTCCTTGAATAAGGTTTAGAAATATTATTTTTGGTATTCGGCTCCTGGTAGTTAATCTGTACAACTAGAAGCATGAAGCATATATCATCAATTTAATTCCAGTGGGCCTTAAATGGGAAAACAATTAGGACAACCTGCATTTTTATTTGAAAAATGATTACATGTCTACCGATGAATGCACAGTCCCTGTTTGGAGTAAGAGAAATGAGAATATGAATTTTTTATATCCATGAACTTGTCAAATTCATGAGTTTGCATTGGATTTGAATTTGACAAACTCCATAGTCTACTATTTGGGAATCAAGTTACAATCTATGAATTTGAGAGCATTTATTGCAATGAAGTAGCTTCTATCACCTTTTAAGGTCTCTCATTTTGTAGATTTGCAAAGTCTTTACTTAAAACATGAATAGAGATGAAGTTACTAAACAAGAAAGGCATCTACTAAATCACCAATACGTATAACAATTGGAGAGAATGAATTCTACAATTAGATGAGAATGCAATTGTTTAAAATGGAGGCATCTACCAAATAATCAATTACCTATAATTCCATTAGGATATTTTGTCCGTTGATGCAAAATTTTTTTAGTTATCATCTTCAATTGAGATCAGATTTTTATTCTCAATTACCCAAACAGAGATCAAATTAAAAGATGTTAGATTATATATTCTCTGGGTAGCATTCTTTCAGCTATTTGCTGTTGAAGTATTGGCGAATGTTTCCAGTTAGAAATCAAATTTTTTATTCTCTGGCAAGTAGTTGCTTTATTTCCTTTCACGTCAGTTGGAAATCATTTCTAGTAAGGTTTTGACAGCCATGCCTTACAAAAGTGGCGCCTATATTCATCCAAATACCTTTTCCTAGTTGCCTCAAGTGCTATAGTTTTTCTCCACACATTCATCAATGACTCAATATTCACAAATCTACTGCCCCAAAATTCCAATCTTTCCATGTGTGGCGAATATCAAGCATGAGAACATTTGAAAATACGACCATGCGCATTTGGATGTACAATCTAATTAAATTGCAATCATTGTCTAATAATGATCATGGAAACAACCAAGTTGTGATTTCCTTATAGAATTCACATTGCCAGTCAGGTTCCAAATCACAGTTGTGATATTTCAACTTGGAATTGGTAGACTGTAATTTGGGGGATAGTCCTTACTATTCCTCATTTCTTCTAAAACTGAATCTTCAAATAAATTCATCTGTGCATCCAAACATAGCCCTGATTCAGCAGATTGATACCATGAATCAAACAAACTGATAACCAATTAAAACAGGTGATCGAGATTTAATGGGAACCAAACCGAATTAATATGAAACAAGCCCTACGAAATTTGAATTCAGAAGTAGAAACTAGGGTCCTACATGGGTTTTTGAGAAAAGATTTGAAACAATAAATCTTACAATGAAATGAGAAATATGATGACAACAATGGAGAAAAAGAAACAAAGAAAAAAACTACTTACAGTGGCATTTGTGCAGCTGAAACTACATACGCGACCTTGGGCTCCTTGGAAGAACCGGAAGAAGGGAAGAAGATGAGATTGAGATTGAGAGAGAGAGAGAGAGAGTGTAAGACCCGTATCCTAGTTCGTACTGTTCTGATGAATCCTGCGATCATTTCCGTCGAAGTCCGGCAATCCGCGACTGATAATCAACATTGCGATCGATCGTAAGTCGTATCCTTTAGATTCGAGTCGGTTTAATCCGAGACCTGTATCATTGTGACCGCACCATCGCCGCAGTTCCAACGCCGCAACTCACGCACCGATCCGATACCCTGACCAGAAGATGTGAGTCGGCGTTTATTTTGAAGAAAAGCCGCGCTTTCTCGATCCCAAGAGAATCTCTACACAATGTCAAATTAATCTCATCAATCAATCAATCACATCAATCAATCAATCACTTCAATGTCAAGTACAAGCAACCCATGCTTTCTCTCTCCAAAGTCAACTTTTTCTTACCCTCTCTCTTACACCACCATACATGTCAAGTACACATCACATATCACTCACCCTTTCACCTCACATCTCCCATCCCTCTCTCCTTATAACTCTCTCTCTCTCTCTCTCTCTCCCTTTTCTCACACCATTTCCAAGCAAGAGAGAGAGCCCACACGTCCATGGTTTCCATGAGGGAAGAGTGATTTTTGTGGCCCACCTTTCCTATTCCAAACCAATCATCGTAGCCATCCATTTCCTATCTCCACCATCAAAGAGGGGCACAAGGAGGGTGGCATTCCAACGGACCGAAGAGATCAACCGGTGGGTGCTTTGATAGGATAGATTTCTATGTTTTTATGATGGGCCAAGTGAGGCCTACCGATCAATGGTATGGATCACACTTGGGACCCTAAGATATGGCCAATGGCCCACTATAATTATCTTTTGATGTATGATGGAATGCAAGGGAGGGCCCATAGTGTCGGGGACCCTCCATCACACGTATGTCCCACTTCTCTCTCTCTCTCTCTTCCATTTTCCTTGATTGTGATGATGTGATGGTGTGGCCCACTTGAATGGACCCTACCTTAATGCATGTGTTATACATGTCATTTATCCATTTGGTGACCCACCTAAGTGGGGCCCACCTCAATGTACGTGATGGCCAGACGTCCAGGGACGTCCCTGGATGTGGATGTGGGAAGGAAAACACAAATAGTGGCTTGATTTTCAAGCCTTAAAGGGTGGCCACTCACATAGGCCTCCCCTTGATATATGTATTCAATCCCAGCCGTCCATCCTCTTACCCAACTCATTTTAGCCGTTGAACAAAAAAAAATGAGACTAGTCCGAGAAACGGGTGGACCCTACCCTAGCAAAGATCAATTGCTACCATTTAAAGATATCTTAACTTTTCTAAATGCCAAAACATACCCAATATTGGGCTTGATGGCTTTGTTATGAGCCATAGGGACCTATGGCTGAGGCAGATTTCACTAATGGGGGCCCCACATGTGAAAATCCCCAAGATTATGGGATTTAAAAAAAAAAAAAAAGGCAGCGCCTGCTGCCACTGACATAGCAGCAGGCTGCTGCGTTTTCACGGACGGGCGTCCGTGCAGGGACCCACGGCCCTTCATGTGGACCCCACCATGATGTATATTTTGTATCCACGCTGTCCATGAGGTGGACCACCCCCTGAGGTGGGTCCCCTCCAAATTTCAGGCCCATTCAACACTCAGGCGGCCCACACCACAAGAAACAGCAGTGATTAAACTCTACCGTTGAAACCTTTCCTGGCCCCCCAGAAGTTTTGGATCAAGCTGAAATTTGTTGTTCCCCTTCATCTATGCCTGTGTGACCTTATGGATGGATTGGATGGCATATAAGCAACATGGTGGGCCCCACCTGGAGCCCACAGTGATGTATGTGTTTAAATCCCACCGTCCAGACGGTGGGAGCCCACTGTGATATATTTGTTTTATCCCCACCGTCTCCTAGACGGTGGGGGTGCATGTGTGTGCGAACATGTGTGTGAGCGTGTGTGCATGCGTGTGAGTGTGCACGTGTGTGTGAGTGTGCACATGTGTGTGAGCGTGTGTGTGAGAGTGTATGTGTGTATATATATATTTATATTATTAATATTGTATATATATATATATATTATATTGTATTATATATATGGTGGGCCCTTATGAGACCTACCATGATGCACATATTGCATCCAATCTGTCCAACCTTTCTAAAAGCTCGTTTTATAAGTATGAGCCAAAGAATGAGTCAGATCCAATGGACCCCACCTTGGTTTATATAAGGCCCAAGTGTTTTAGGCCCACTTTGATGTGTAATTGTGGTCGTTATTGAGGCCTACCTTGATGTGTAATTGTGGCCGTTATTGAGGCCCACCTTGATGTGTAATTGTGGTCGTTATTGAGGCCTACCTTGATGTGTATTTATGGCCGTTATTGAAGCCACCTTGATGTATATATGGCCCATGTGTTTAGGCCCATTTAATATATTTGTGGCCCATGTTATGAGGCCCATTGTGATATTTTCAAGGCCCATAGGTGTAACGCCCTGAAAATCGGGGGTCGAGTGTAACTCAACTCCCGAGTTCCAACGCATCACTTATGCAACATATTTAATGATGTTTGAATGTTGTCTGTGTTAGAGCAATAAACATGAATGAGATTATACCAAAACAGTAATTCATACTCCAGATCAATTGTATAAAAGCAAGCGGAAGACTGAACTGTATATATATATATGTATGTAAAGAAACAAAATAAACGTTTCATTCTCCAGAGTATGAATTCATCTGAGTCTCTATATACATTTCTGTTTAAAATCAAAATGTCAAAAATAAACTAGGTACAATCCCTGTAGAACCCGTCGATCCTGGCAACCTAGCCGAAGCCGCCAGAGAACTGCATATACGAGAACTCCTCCTGGTCCTCGTCATAATCAGGCTCCGCTTCCAGAGTCGTCGGATCGCCTAAACCTAAGACAGAGTCTGGTTGGTGTGCGCAACACCGTCCCGTAACGTGGGAGTGAGTAGCTAACTCAATGGAACAATAAGGCATAAGTTATCATGTTATCAATACAGTCAAGCAGTAATGATAAAGCAGTAAATCAAACACTCCTAGTTACTCTGATTAATGCAAGTATGAATGCAGATATGATGGATGCCCTCACCGACATACTCCCTCATGCGACACCATCTCACGTTCGCGGCATGCTTACATCCCACAGTTCTCCACATCTTTCAGGCACATGCGATGCATGATGAGCATGATTACCTAGTTTTTAATTAGTTCATTTCAAACAACAGGATTGGGAAACTAAGGTACCTCCCTTGTATCATTCCCAAACATGATCCATTCTAGGGTCGTCAGTCCTAGTTAATATCAGACGATGGTGTATTTTCTAGGTCACTTCGTAGGTGCCGAGGTACATTACGCACAAAGGTTGCACCACTCCCCCATCACCCCTTAAACGATTCATCACTATACAGAAACAGGCTTAGTTCATACTCTATATATCACGGCGAACCCTAAGGCGCACTACGACTTCAGAATATGCTCGCGGTCACTACAAAGGGCTGTCAGGGCTGTTACGCACAAAGGTTGCACCACTCCCCCATCACCTTATCAATGTAGGCCGACAGCGCGAATATAGTGTCCCATACCACCATAATCGGCTCACGAGTTAAGTTGCTCACTGGTCACTACGGGAGGCACGTAGCCCGGGCCGTAGAGCGACGACCTCGACCACGGTGTCCATACCACCATGCCCGGCTCATGAGTCTTAGCGGATCGAGGTACCATGGTTAACGGGGTTTTCACTGGTAAGTTTGGTACCCTAGGTTCAAACATTAGCGACCAAACATGGCGAACATACAAAAGACACACGGGTTACCTGACGTGTTCGGCTAACTCGAGCGCACAACAAGTTGGGCGATATGAAGCGCAGAAGCACCTCGTGTGGTCAACCACTATCGCCAACCGAAGTACGACACGGGTTCGCCAACACATCATGTGTGGCGGAACGAATCCCAACCACAACTTCAAGTCTGATATCGGATGCCTGGACTATGGACATAGTCCCAAGCTCAATCAAGTCCTAACCATAGCATGTGAAATACAGCATGATAACATGATAATTCAAGAACACTAGCAATCATGTTATAAAGCCTATCATGTAGCATGTTAATAAACAAGTTACAAAGCATGTTATAAAGCATTATGCGAATAGGGATACAAATACATATATTTCATAGGTGAGTGGTTAGAGTGAATAACCACATGGAGGGTATCATATGTGACTCTAAGGTAGCTGAGAATCCCATCTCAGCACCTACCTAAGGTTCTAACACTTAAGTACTTACACTCACAAGCAATTTCACCAACACTTGGAATGCTCTATTTCAACATACATGACGTATGTTGGAGGAAAGTGCACTAAGGTTGTCCCTTTACGAAACTAATATTTTATACATATACATCATATTCATACAGCAAATAATCCTGACAATTACATCAGCAAATTTTATACGTATAGGGTATTTTATAGTATACCCAATTTCAACATACCTAGTGTTTACAAGGGAACTTGTAATACGGCGATTCTTTTCGCCATGCAGTTAATTTATACGCACTTAATATATTTATACAACAATTAATCATGACAAACACGTCGCAAAAATATACACGTATACGGTACTTCTTACAATACCGTATTTCTACATACATGGTGTATATTAGTAAACATGTATTTAGGCGAACCCTTTCGCCAAATGAGTATTTTATCCATACATCATATGTACATACGACAATTAAACATGTCAAACACATTTCCATAAAAAATACGTATACGGTATTTTATACGAATACCTAAAGTATGTGAAATTCCAAATTCTACAATTCTACTCGAAACAGAAAACGGAAGGCACTTTGTACATGTGCAATTGCATGCAGATCATGAATCTACCATTATCTGACATTGAAAGCGTTGAAAACCGCAACTTATACACTTAAAGTCCTCACCTTTGCCTTTGGAATCACAACGAATCAGCAAGGGTCGTTGAGCTTCCGTATACGGAAGTTTTCTAGCCTAAAGAGCGGAATCGGTTAGCCTTTACATAACCTACAACGATCTTACATCAAATCAGACCTAGGGTTAGGGTTTCTTACCTTCAAACGGAATGGATACCGCCGAGAAAACACCTGGAAAGGAGCGGTGTAGGCCGTGTGATGAATGGAAGCAGTAGGAGGAAGATCTCCCACAAATCCCAAGCTCTTCTCTCTCTTTTCTCTCTCTCTCTCTAGGGTTTTAATCCCAAATTCGTATGGCTGTGAGAGGGGCTGTTCTAAGCTCCTTTTATAGCCAAAAACATTCCCAAAATAGACTCAGGTTCAAGGGTTACTGCTAATATAGGATATTCGTCACTTTTCCAGCTCAAAAGAGAGGTTCTGGTAGCCCTCCTTGAGCCAAACGTCACACTTAAGCTCACCACCTATGGATCTATGTGGGATTACATTTTCGACTCGATCGGATTCCCAGATCGCACGTGGCGGACCACTTTCAGTTCGATGGTCAGTGGGCCACGATCAGAAATTCCAAGTACATGTAAATGTTCCTGAAATTTTTCTTAATCCGAGGGTGTAATTTGGTCGGATTCTGACGGTCAGGTTGCTTATCTTGATGCTAAGCATAGCGAAAGGTGCCAGATCACTATTCCTGATATTTATTTTGGGATGGGAATAGTGTTTTTCACACACCCTCGCTCCGGATCGAAACGAATGGCCGTGGGACATAGGCTGGACCTGATTTTTGAGATGATTGTCAAGCCCAGTGAGGCGGTCCTAGTTCCTTAGCTTCGTGTTAATCGGACTTCTGATGTGCGATCTAGACCTAATACGAAGTTTCGTTTCATTCCCGAGAGCAGCCGGGAAAAGAGTTTGGTTCTAAACTTTAGGGTAACCTAGCGTCACTTGTTTTGCAAGTTTTGGGTCTTGCAGATCATATTTAAAGCGATCCCAACGGATTTCACGGCTAATCGAGTTTAGTACTTAGTTAACTTTGTTAAATTTCTAAAGGATTTAATCCTAATTGATTTCTGGTCGAGGTGGTACTCGAACCAACGTACAGAAATTTACGGGTCGTTACAATGGGATATGGCCCATTGCAATGTACATAAGGCCCATTGGTGTGGCCCATTTGATATGCATATGGCCCATGTGGTGAGGCCCACGTTGATGTACTTGTGACTATCCGTTGAAGCCCACCTTGGTATGTACATATGGCCCATGCGATGTTGTAACGCCCTGAAAATCGGGGGTCGAGTGTAACTCAACTCCCGAGTTCCAACGCATCACTTATGCAACATGTTTAGTGATGTTTGAATGTTGTCTGTGTTAGAGCAATAAACATGAATGAGATTATACCAAAACAGTACTTCATACTCTAGATCAATTGTATAAAAGCAAGTGGAAGACTGAACTGTAAATATGTGTATGTAAAGAAACAAAATAAACGTTTCATTCTCCAGAGTATGAATCCTTCTGAGTCACCATATACATGTCTGTTTATAAACAAAATGTCAAAATAAACTAGGTACAATCCCTGTAAAATCCGTCGGTCCTGGCAGCCTAGTCGAAGCCGCCAAAGACCTGCATATACGAGAACTCCTCCTGGTCCTCGCCATAATCAGGCTCCACCTCCAAAGAAGTCGGCTCGCCTAAACCTGAGACAGAGTCTGGTTGGTGTGCGCAACACCGTCCCGTAACGTGGGAGTGAGTAGATAACTCAGTGGAACAATAAGGCATAAATTATCATGTTATCAATACAGTCAAGCAGTAATGATAAAGCAGTAAATCAAACACTCTTAGTTACTCTGATTAATGCAAGTATGAATGCAGGTATAATGGATGCCCTCATCGACATTATCCCTCATGCGACACCATCTCACGTTCGCAGCATGCTTACATCCCACAGTGCTCCACATCTTTCAGGCACATGCGATGCATGACGAGCATGATTACCGAGTTTTTAATTAATCCATTTCAAACAGCAGGGTTGGGAAACTAAGGTACCTCCCTTGTATCATTCCCAAACATGATCCATTCTAGGGTCGTCAGTCCTAGTTAATATCAGACGATGATGTGTTTTCTAGGTCACTGCAGAATTACCTGTGGTCACATTACGCACAAAGGTTGCACCACTCCCCATCACCCCTTAAACGATTCATCACTATACGTAAACAGCCTAGTTCATACTCTATATATCACACGAACCCTAAGGCGCACTTTGTGACTTCGAATATGCTCGCGGTCACTACAAAGGGTCGCTGTGGTCATTACGCACGAAGGTTACACCACTCCCCCATCACCTTATCAATGTAGGCCGACAGCGCGAATATAGTGTCCCATACCACCATAATCGGCTCACGAGTTAAGTTGCTCACTGGTCACTACGGGGAGGCACGTAGCCCCAGTGTAGGCTACAGCTCGACCATGGTATCCCATACCACCATGCCCGGCTCATGAGTCTTAGCGAATCGAGGTACAATGGTTAACGGGATTTTCACTGGTAAGTTTGGTACCCTAGGTTCAAACATTAGCGACCAAACATGGTGAACATACATAAGACACACGGGTTACTTGACGTGTTCGGTTGGCTCGAGCACACAACAAGTTGGGCGATATGAAGCGCAGAAGCACCTCGTGTGGCCAACCACTATAACCAACCGAAGTACGACACGGGTTCGCCAACACATCATGTGTGGCGAAACGAATCTCAACCACAATTCCAAGTCTGATACCGGATGTCTGGACTATGGGCATAGTCCCAAGCCCAATCAATTCCCAACCATGGCATGTGAAGTAAAGCATGATACACAAGATAGTTCAAGAACACCAGCAATCATGTTATAAAGCACATCGTAAAGCATGTTATGTACCAAGTTACAAAGCATGTTAAGTAGCATGTTATAAAGCACTATATAAATAGGGATACAAATACATATATCTCATAAGTGAGTGGTTAAAGTAAACAACCACATGGAGGGTATCATACATGATTCTAAGGTAGTTGAGAACTACATCTCAGCACCTACCTAAGGTACTAACACTTAAGCACTTACACTCACAAGCTATTTTACAAACACTTGGAATGCACTATTTCAACATACATGACGTATGTTATAGGAAAGTGCACTAGGGCTGTCCCTTTACCAAACTAGTATTTTATATATACACATCATATTCATACAGCAAATAATCATGACAATTACATCAGCAAATTTTATACGTATAGGGTATTTTCTAGGATACCCAATTTCAACATACATAGTGTTTACAAGGGAACTTGTAATACGGCGATTCTTTTCACCAAGCAATTAATTTATATGCACATAATGTATTTATACAACAATTAATCATGACAAACACATCGCTAAAATATACACGTATACGGTACTTCTTACAATACCGTATTTCTACATACATGGTGTATATTAGTAAACATGTATTTAGGCGAACCCTTTCGCCAAATGAGTATTTTATCCATACATCATATATCCATACAACAATTAAACATGTCAAACACATTTCTAAAAAAATACGTATACGGTATTTTATACGAATACCTAGAGTATGTGAAATTCCAAATTCTACAATTATAATCGAAACAGAAAACGGAAAGTACTTTGTACATGTGCAATTGCATGCAGATCATGAATCTACCATTATCTGACATTGAAAGCGTTGAAAAACGTAACCTATACGCCTAAAGTCCTCACCTTGTCTCTTGGAATCTCAACAAATCAGCAAGGTTGGATAAGCTTCCGTATTCGGGAGTTTTCTAGCCTAAGGAGTGAAATCGGTTAGCTATTTCACAACCTAAAGCCTTTATACTTCAAATCAGACCTAGGGTTAGGGTTTCTCACCTTAAAACTGAGTCGGTGACGCTGGAAAAATGTCAAGGAAGTGGTGGTGCAGCCCGTTGGATGATCTACAATAGTAGGAGGGAAGTACTCCCACAAATCCCAAACTTTTCTCTCCTTTTTTTCTCTCCCTCTCTCTAGGGTTTTATCCCAAATTCGTATGGCTATGAGAGGGGCTATTCTAAGGCTCTTTTATAGCCTAAAACCTTCCCAGAATAGGCTCAGGTTCAAGGGTTACTGCTATTATAGGTATTTCGGCACTTTTCCAGCTCAAAAGAGTGTTTTTGGTGGCCCCCCTTGAGCCAAACGTCAGACTTAAGCTCATCACTCATGGATCTACGTGGGATTACGTTTTCGACTCGATCGGATTCCCAGATCACACGGGGCGGACCACTTTCAGTTCAACGGTCAGTGGGCCACGATCCAAAATTCCGAGTACATGTAAATGTTCCTGAAATTTTTCCCGATCCGAGGGTGTAATTTGGTCTGATTCTGACGGTCTGGTTGCTTAATACTGATCCGCAACCGAATGGTGCCAGATCACTATTCCATATATTTATTTTGTAAAGGAAAGAGTGATTTTCACACTCCCTCACTCCGGACTCAAGAGAATAGCCGTTGGACATCGACTGGACCTTCCGAGATGGTTATCTAGCCCAGCGAGGCGGTCCTAAGTCCTTAACTTCGTGTTAATCGGATTTTCGATGTGCGGTCTAGACCTAATACGGAGTTTCAAGTCATTCTCGAGAGTAGCTGGGTAATGAGTTTGATCCTAACATTTAGGGTAACCTAGCGTCAATGATTCTACATGTTTTAGGTCTTGCAGATCGTATTTAAAGCGATCCAAATGGATTTCATGGCTAATCGAGTTTGGCACTTAGTTAACTTTGTTAAATTTCTAAAGGATTTAATCCAAAGTGATTTCTGGTCGAGGTGATACTTGAACCAAAGTACGGAAATTTACGGGTCGTTACAATCTACCCCCCTTAAACGAAAAATTTCGTCCTCGAAATTTATACCTTTTCGTACTCCTCGAGAATCTGAGGGTAGTTCTTCCTGATCTCGGCCTCAGTCTCCCAAGTAGCTTCCTCCTCGGAATGATGTGTCCATAGTACCTTCACAAGCGGAATGACCTTGCTACGCAGTACCTGCTCCTTCCTGTCAAGGATACGTGTTGGGCGCAACTCATACGTGGCATCCTCGCTCAGCTGTACCTGCTCCCATCTGATGATATGCGAAGGATCGGGAACGTACTTCTTCAACATAGAGACATGAAATACATTGTGTACAGATGCTAGTGGCGTGGGCAAAGCGAGACGATACGCCACATCACCCACTCGATCCAGTATCTGAAATGGACCGATAAATCTCGGTGTGAGCTTCCCCTTCTTCCCAAACCGAAGGACTCCCTTCATAGGGGAAACTCGAAGGAACACATGATCCCTGACCTCGAACTCAAGCGGTCGCCGCCTTGTATCGGCGTAACTCTTCTACCTACTCTGTGCTATAAGTAGTCGACGCCTAATAATGTCGACCTTCTCCGTTGTCGCCTGTACCAACTCCGGGCCAATCAGACTACGCTCGCCAACCTCGGCCCAACAATGCGGTGCTCTACAAGGACGACCATATAGGGCCTCATATGGCGCCATGCCAATAGTCGCCTGGAAGCTGTTGTTGTAGGCGAACTCTGCATACGGAAGACAGTCATCCCAGCTGTCCTTGAAGTCCAACATACATGCCCGCAACATATCCTCCAGAATCTGGTTCACCCGCTCTGTTTGCCCATCAGTCTAAGGATGGAATGCCGTACTGAACTTCAACTTCACACCCATCGCCTCCTGGATACGAGTCCAGAAGATGGATGTGAACCGAGTGTCTCTGTCCAACACGATCTCTAATGGAACTCCATGCAGACGGACGATCTCCCTGATGTACAATCTAGTCAGCTCGTCTACAGAGTTCGTAACTCTGATAGGGAGGAAATGGACCGATTTAGTCAACCGGTCCACAATCACCCAAATGGAATCGTGTCCCTTCCTCATCTTCGGCAGCCCAGATATGAAGTCCATGGAGATGAAATCCCACTTCTACTCTGCTATGGGCATGGGCTGAAGTAGTCCAGGAGGTCGGCGATGTTCAGCCTTGACCTACTGGCACGTGAGACAGCGAGATACATACTCAGCGATGTGGGCCTTCATGTTATCCCACCAATACGACCGTCTCATATCCTGGTACATCTTCGTGCTACCAGGGTCCATCGCAAGCTTCGAGTTATGGGCAAATTCGAGAAGCTCGCGTCTCAAGTCAGGCACATCAGGAACGCATAGGCGGCCACGGAATCGTAGACCCCTATCAGAACCAACTCTCCACTCGGAGTCCTCGGTGTCACTAGCTTGCTCTCAAAGCTCAGACAGCCGCATATCACCCTATTGGGGCTCAACAATCCTGTCGTCAATAAGTGGCCGCGCCCGAACGTGCGCAACACACTTAAATGGCTCCTCCACAGTCAGTCTCTACTCGAAGTCCCGTACGAACTCCACCATGTCCCACTCAGTTATCATCAATGGTGCCGCAAATGTTATCACCTTCTTGCGGCTCAACGCGTCTGCCACAAGGTTCGCCTTGCCAGGATGGTAGGAAACCTCGAACTTGAAGTCCTTCAAAGTCTCCATCCATCGGCGTTGTCTCATATTCAAGTCTCGCTGTGTGAATATGTACTTAAGGCTCTTGTGGTCGCAGAAAAGCTCGAACTCCTCTCCGTAGAGGTAATGTCTCCAGAGCTTCAATACAAAGATGACGGCTGCCAACTCCAGGTCATGTGTAGGGTAATTCTCCTCGTGCTTCCTTAATTGTCTCGAGGCATACGAAATCACCCTATCCTTCTACATCAGGACACAACCCAAACCAACGCGAGACGGGTCAGTCTATATCGTGTATTTCTTCCCTTGCTCTGGCAACACTAGCACAGGGGCGGACGTCAACTTGTCCATCAGCTCCTTAAAAGCTGCCTCCGCATTCTCATTCCAAGAGAACTTCAGGTCCTTCCGAGTCAACTGAGACAATGGCCTGGCGATCTTCGAGAAATCTCGAATGAAGCGTCTGTAATACCCAGCCAGACCAAGGAAACTCCTCACATCGGTAACCGAGCTAGGCTGCTGCCAATCATGAACCGCGGCTACCATAGCAAGGTCCACTGTTATCCCATCCTTGGACACTACATATCCGAGGAACTTGACTTCCTCCTGCCAGAAGTCACACTTCTTTTACGGTGCGAACAACTGGTTCTTCTCCAGCGTACCCAACACCGCTCTCAAGTGCTCCTCGTGCTCCTCCCGACTCGTAGAGTATATCAAAATGTCATCAATAAAGACAATGACGAATCGGTACAGGAAGGGCCGAAATACCCGGTTCATCAGATCCATGAACACGGCTGGTGCATTCGTAAGGCCGAACGACATCACCAGGAACTCATAGTGCCCAAAGCACGTCCTGAAGGCTGTCTTCTGCACGTCCTCATCTCTCACGCGCAACTGGTGGTACCCCGACTGTAGATCAATCTTCGAAAAATACTTCACCCCCTTCAACTGATCAAACAGATCATCTATCCTAGGAAAAGGATACTTGTTCTTCAATGTGACCTGGTTCAACCTACGGTAGTCAATACATAACCGTAGCGACCCGTCCTTCTTCTTCACAAATAGCACAGGTGCTCCCTAAGGAGACACACTAGGTCGTATAAAACCCTTGTCTACTAGCTCGTCAATCTGTTTCCGTAGCTCCACCATCTCACATGGAGGCATACCATAAGTCGGCAATGAGATGGGTGTCGCACCAGGCGTAAGATCAATTGTAAAATCGATCTCGCTCCAAGGAGGTAAACTAGGAATAATCTCAAACACACCTGCAAATTCTCGAACCACCGGCATATTTCTCAACGTCGGACCATCAATCGGCGCTAATAAAGCAGTATAACAGTCAACACGGCAGCGCCAACTGACTTGTACTGGAAACGTGAAAGCTGCGCCGTCTAAGTCATAGGCCGTCACGACTCGAGTATCGCAATCTATCTCTGCTCTCATCTTCGAGAGCCAGTCCATACCGAGAATAACATCGTAGTACCACAGCAGAGCAACAATGAGGTCGACGAGCACGGTGCAGCTACCCAAATCCACAGAGCAACCCTCACATAACCGTGCGATATCAGAAAAAGTACCAGTGGCAGTAGTAAGTCTCAGTCCCTTAGTGGGAATAGTACGCACTATATAAACACTTTTAAGCATTCCACACATCATCATAACAAAAGAGGCTACATGCTTTTCATTTACCCAAAATTGTCACAATACATGGAATACATAGTTACATGAATCATGACAAAAATAACATGTAAGCCGATACGTCTACAACATCAAACACTTAAAACATACTACCATCTACTATATCTTCTACATGAAAACATAAACCGCCTATCGCGGCAACCAAAACAAACAACCACACACAACAACGTGGATGCCTAGGCATCCGAGTCAGGCGATGGAGGAGGAGTGTTCTTGTCCTGCACACAGCACAAAATGACCTTCAACGTATGAGACACCTTCTTAAAGCTCATCTTCATGTAGGCTTCGGTCTCTTCAAGCTTGGCTCGGGTCTCACCAAGCTCAGCCTGAGCTTGTCCAACCTCTTGCTACAGGGTGGCCTAGTTCTCCTCAATGCGATCCATACGAACCTCTCTCGCTGCCTGAGCAGCGTCTGACTCAGGTGCACCAGGAGGAGAGCTCTCCTCAGTATCCTGAGCCTCCTCCTCCTCTTCTTGTATGTCATCACCGCCCTCCTCATCACTTTCTGCCTCAAGGTCAACACTCTCCTCACCGGCGCTATCCGACTCATCTCTAGACTTGTCGAGTCGTGCTTGCCGCTGGCGAGGGCCGATCTTAATGTTGTTAAGTGTAGTCTCATTTATGACTCAGACTGGCGCAAGGTCTTCCATGTTGAGCCTATAGCCGACATCACGAGCCATCCTACATATCAGGCGGCCAAATGGGAGTGAGAGGTCATTCTTGACAGATCGGACAACCTGAACTATCTGATACAGGAAGAACGTGGGTAGGCATAAGTTGTCTCCATGTCCCATCCTGTATAGAAAATCCACCATCAACCGAGTACATTCTGTACGGTTACTCGACCGCAGATACACGTTATATGTAAAAATGTGGTGGAGCAAATGGAAGTCATCTGTCATCTTCGTCGATGGAAGGCAGTTTCCTCGCATCCAAGAGACCCGTCGACCACAAAGGTATCGCGTGCAGCGATCCCTTTCTCGCGCACTCCTGGAGAAGTCGTTGTTTGGAAGCACTTCACCACGCGAGATGTTCAAGAGCCGTGCCACCTCAGCCACAGTAATCGTACGCCTTATGCCTCTTACAGAGACCGTGAATTGGAGCGGCTCCAACGATGGGTCTATGATATGAGCGTAGAAGGCACGAACCGTGTTCTCACATGCGGGAGACTCGCCTTCAAATATAGGACCCCATCCGACAACATCCACCAAATGGTCCATCATCGGGTGTGTTCCAAACATCCCTTCATCCACGTGAGCTTCAAACACGACCTTACGGTTGGCAAAACAACCGTATTCGAAACCGATCGGTAGTGCATCCTTGAGCGGCAGTTGGGGATCCAGGTCTCGCTTTGACCTATACTCCCTAACGGTGCTAGTGCCAGCCCCATCATCAGATCTTCTTCGGGAATGGGCTGGTCTACTTGGGCCAGCGACATCAGCCACGATCTTCCTCTTTCCCATGAGAGATAGGATGGAGGAAATGGAGAAAATAGCCGCCACCACACTAAAGAGGGCCATGAAAAAATGACAAAATAGGGAAAAAGGGGGCTGATTGCTTTGATCTTCCACAAGTAACGGTTCCAATAGGTGTAGAAGAGACACTAGGGGTAGGAAATGGAGGAGGAACGAAAAGAAAATAGAATGGGTTAGGAGATTACCCGATTTTGAGCTTCAAATGGAGATATGAGAGCTCCAACATGAGAAAAAGGGAAAAGGAGGAGGCTAGGGCTGTTGTGGATGGTTGGAGTGTGTGGGTTATGGAAGGAAATGGAGGATTGCAAGGTTTAGAGGGATGGGATGAGAGGAAAAATCGAAAATGGTGGGTTTGGGCATTTGGAAGGGGTGAAATGAGAGGGAGAGGTGCTCCAGCCCCTAAAATCTCAAACCCCAAAGATTTTCACACGTGTCAGGGGGTAGGGGAGGTTGGGACGACCAACCCCAGGCCCGGCCCACCACCAGAAAAGCTGCCGGACGGCGGCGCACCGCGGTGACCGCGGCGCCGCCGCAGTCCGCCTTGGTTGGAGCCACGCCGCCGTGGTGGGGCCCTATTCAGCATACTCCCAAGGTGGCAAAAGCACCTTGGTTTGACCCTGGGACTTAATGTGTTTAGGTGGGGAGGCCCCCGACTCATTTCAGCTCCAAAACAGGTGGTTCTGAGGAATTTCTGATTTGGACTGATTTTTCTGATATTCCTAGCAACTGGATTAGGTGGATAAGGATCTAGACATGTTAATAGACGGTCTAGAAGTGATTTGGGATCCATAAGTGTGGTCGAGATCAAGTACGAACTCGATCAAAATGTCCATTTTCAATGAACTTCGCCGAACGGCGAAATCGGGAGACCCTAAGACTGTTTCTATATTTTGCGCACCCTCCTAGGTTGTAATGCGTCAACGTATGTAGTGGGGACATAACTCAGGTCCAGTTTAATCAAAATCATGCTTTGATACCAACTTGTAACGCCCTGAAAATCGGGGGTCGAGTGTAACTCAACTCCCGAGTTCCAACGCATCACTTATGTAACATGTTTAATGATGTTTGAATGTTGTCTGTGTTAGAGCAATAAACATGAATGAGATTATACCAAAATAGTACTTCATATCAATTGTATAAAAGCAAGCGGAAGACTGAACTGTAAATATGTGTATGTAAAGAAACAAAATAAACGTTTCATTCTCCAGAGTATGAATCCTTCTGAGTCACCATATACATGTCTGTTTATAAACAAAATGTCAAAATAAACTAGGAAAAATCCCTGTAAAATCCGTCGGTCCTAGCTGCCTAGTCGAAGCCGCCAGAGAACTGCATATACGAGAACTCCTCCTGGTCCTCTCCATAATCAGGCTCCACCTCCAAAGTCGTCGGCTAGCCTAAACCTGAGACAGAGTCTGGTTGGTGTGCATAACACCGTCCCGTAACGTGGGAGTGAGTAACTAACTCAGTGGAATAATAAGGCATAAGTTATCATGTTATCAATACAGTCAAGCAGTAATGATAAAGCAGTAAATCAAACACTCCTAGTTACTCTGATTAATGTAAGTATGAATGTAGGTATGATGGATGCCCTCATCGACATTCTCCCTCATGCGACACCATCTCACGTTCATGGCATGCTTACACCCCACAGTGCTCCACATCTTCTAGGCACATGCGATGCAGATGAGCATGATTATCGAGTTTTTAATTAATCCATTTCAAACAGCAGGGTTGGGAAACTAAGGTACCTCCCTTGTATCATTCCCAAACATGATCCATTCTAGGGTCGTCAGTCTTAGTTAATATCAGACGATGATGTGTTTTCTAGGTCACTGTAGAGGATGCCAGGGCTGTTACGCACAAAGGTTGCACCACTCCCCCATCACCCCTTAAACGATTCATCACTATACAGAAACAGGCCTAGTTCATACTCTATATATCGCGGCGAACCCTAAGGCGCACTGCGACTTCAGAATATGCTCGCGGTCACTACAAAGGGCTGCCAGGGCGTTACAGATGTGGCCCACTTGTCATATTTATGGCCCGTTGTTTAGGCCCACCTTAATATACATGAGGCCTATGTTGTGAGGCCCATTTGATGTATTGGAGGCCCATGGGTCGAGGCCCAATAGGGTATACATAAGACCCATTGAATGTGATTCCACCGTGTTTTACGTGTTGACCTATATGGCGGGCTATGACTTGGGAGCAATGTTAGTTTGACGTCCACATTGTAAGTATAATGTTGGTTAAATGTCCGCATTAAGACTCTCCCTAGGGCCATTGGTAGGCCCATACTTGTTGTGTGTAGGCCGTCTAAGCCCATCTGAGTTGTAAGGATAGTTCATCACCTTATAACATGCTTAGTGTAGCTCCATGATTCATACTCATACGCATCATATGTATGCTTGATATGAGAAATGTTTGGTTATAACATGAGCTGTTGGGCTGAAACATTTATGGGACTCCATATGAGATGGAGTGCCCGACATGAGCTCATGGTATGCGCGAGATTGCTGCATGTTTATACGGTGTGATTCATGCATCTCGCATACATGTTACTTGATCATTGTACGCCCTAGCGACATCAGGGCCGTGGCCTCCACAGGCATATCGTGGATGGCCAGATGGGACACCGAAAATGTTTGGTTCTAGCATATGGGTGCCATAGATGTCCCTGGGTGAAAATCCCTGAACCTCCGTGGCCAGGAGATGACTCCAACGTCAAGACCGAGTGGATATATGAGCGCACGAGGGCCGAATACCAGGAGGCCACGTCTCCCACTTTATCGTGGTCGGTTGGGAAGGGGTGTGACCTTACCCGCCTAAGTGAGGGGGCAATGTCTAGGTTGAGTTTGACCAGCTTGAGGAATGGGTCCGCTATCGACGAGCCGGGCCCGATATTGACAGGCGGATAGTGAGGTCTCCTCCACTTACCTAGTTGTACACTTAGATAGGGGCGGCAAGCTGGCATAGAGTGTAATAGACCCCAGTGATGATCCCAGAGAGGAACCGTACTGATACGTGGACTTATTGAGCAGGAATTGCATACCCATTCATTCATTCATTCACTATCCACTCGGGCTGGTGGTGCGTAACTATTTGTTACGTATACCATCGCATGGCCAGGATTTCGGTTGGGCGCGCGACTAACCTGAGATCAGGAGTTTACCACATTGTGTCTGACTATCCAAATTTAGGAATGGGACTGGTTTGGATAGAAGTCCCTTGTGATGGACCCCATAACCTGTGATACTTCGTACTATCATCCCGACCTCACGTTCCTGCATGGTCATTTCATTTGCACCGATTATTACATTACATCCGCAGTACTTAGCATTTTGGGTTACTATGTTTTTACACTTATATGACCTAGATGGGGCTGATGGTATTCGTGGCTCGTCAGGATTTATATATTGCATTGCATTCTCAGCATCTGTTATTGTCTTATTATGTTTTGCATCGCATTATCTTGGTACGGCTGATAACATTCATGGACTTACCAGTATACTTCTGCTTACTCTGATGTCATACGATTCATGATCTTGTTAGTATTTCTGCTTATCCCGATGATGCATGATTTATGTGTTTTATGGTATACTTGGCACTTATCTTATGCACACACTTCCACCACCCTCTAAGCTTTTATAAGCTTACGCAAGATAGATGCGTGCATGTGGCATTAGGTTGCAGCAGCGTTGAGCTTGGAGCGTGTAGCTGTCCTCTAAAGCTTTTGGAGTTTTGATATCGATATATGTATTTCCCTTTCAGCAGTGTATTCAAACGATTATATTAGTGGATATGTGATGATGATGTTGCCTTTATGATTTGGGTATACTTGTGGTTATGCTTCATTACAAAAAATAAATAAATAAAAATTATACTGAAAATCCTCCGTGTAGGATCCCAGGATCGGAATCTGGCGTATGGGCGCTAGGAGTTGAGAATGGGGTTCTACGGAGGCTGTCAGCACCGGACTCAGCGATCGGGAATTTTGTGAGCCCGGTTTTCGAGTTTGGGGCATGACAGAGAGAGAGAGATTCCTCACCGAGCCTCAGAGACAGAGAAAGGGCGTGTGTGGGTAGGGCGTGCGGCAACAGTGGGGTGGAGATATCAGAGAGAGAGGAAGAGAGAGACAGAGAGAGAGGAGGGAGAGGGTGCGAGAGAGACAGAGAGAGCGGAGGGATTTCTCATGGTCAGGCGTCGGGCGGGCGTGCGGCGAGTAGGGAAAGCGAAGAAAGGGAAATGGGGCTAGGGTTGGGTGGGATCAGGTATAAGGGAAAAAGGTTCTGAACGGTCGAGCTCATGGGAACTTCGCACGAGGTCGAGCTGTGTGGGTCCCCCTTAATGCGTGTCGACCATCAACATCGTGCATTTGATGAGTACCCTTTAAATTATGGGATATTCTAAAAATTTGTCGTATACGGAACTTAGGTGGGCCATACCATCTAAAATCATGTGAAGAAATGCCTAAAATATATAAAATCACTTGGTGGGGCCCACCTGAAATTTTGATGAATATGAAACTTGGTCTGACTCCTCATCGACGTGGTACACACATAATGAATGGGCTGGATTTGTGAACCACATCTCTGTGGTCCCAACAAATGATTATGTATATTTTAATGGAGGGTAACCCCTCTCAACTTTTGTATGTGGTGTGGCCCAAAAAAGTTATGAATTGACTTGATTTTTAAGCCCCAAGCCCACCATAGAATGGTGCATCTGACTGATTGGGTAGATGTCTGACACCCATCACAGTGGGGCCCATACAGCTTTTGGAAGTATGAGAAGTTCCCATGAGCTCGACCGTATGGAACCTTTTCCCATACATACATACATACATATATATATAATATTATAAAATTGTTATATATCCATCATTAAAATCCTCATAAGGCTCACTGTACTGTTTATTTGACATTCAATATGTTGATTAGGTCATATAGGGCCAGATGAAGGGGAAAAACAAAAATCAGTTTGATCCAAAACTCAAGTCTACCATGCCACGCGAAACAGTGTGGAATAATGATTTCCACTGTTAATACCTTCCTTAGGCCCACAATAATGTTTATTTGACATCCAACATGTTCATAATATCAAAAAGATATAAATGAAGAGAAAACACAAACATCAGCTTGATCCAAAACTTTTATGAATGTTATTTTTAATGGTGGATGTTCAGTCCCTACTTTGTAGTCCACTTAAGCTTTGGACCCACTCCATTTTTTGGTTAATATCTTAAAATGATTCAAGAAAGGTGTTGAATGGTATGGAGAAAGTCAATCCATGACTTAGGTGGGCCAAGAGCTTAAAAATAAAGTCAATCCATGACTTGGGTGGGATCGTTGCTGAACCTGTCCTCTCTCTGTCTCTCTCGCATCCTCTCCCTCCTCTCTCTCTCTCTGTCTCTCTTCCTATCTCTCTGATCTCTCTCTTGTGGAATAGGATTCGAACGCCCTACCCACGCATAGATTTAGGTTGGTCCAGCAGGAGGGCCATTTATATGGAATCCCACCATGATGTATGGGTTTTAATCCTCACCGTCCATCTTCACAGATTTAGTTTTGCGAGGCTTGTTGTGTCCCATGATGACCTGCTTTCTTCTACAAAACTTGTGTTAATTAGAACATATCAAATGTTAAACCCTAGGTCGGATGATGGTTTCTTCTACCATGTTAAACCTACGTTTTTTGTGGCTTTTAGATCTCCCATGTAATGTGTCTCACTTATATATGCATGAGAATTCAACTTTTTATAATGTAATTTTTTTTTGTTCTCATGGATTGCATGATGGGCATTGCTTATTTATCCATCAATGGATGGTAAATGAAAAATTGTATACTGCATTTGTCTGCTAGGTTATGATGTGTTGCCTCTGTAATTCATAGTTTCATTACTCATATCAATGATGTGTTGCCTCTTTTGTATGAATTATGTTTTCTGATTTTTTTTCTTTTTATAAATGAAATTGGTCTATCATCTGAGATAATGACACATATTTTTAAGTTCATCGTCATTCATTTCATCTATAAATATTTGTGGCACATGTATGGGATATCGACTGGTCATACATTGTGCCCTCCAGTCTAGTATTCACCCAAAAATTTGTACAAGTTTGATGATTTCAGCTGCCAATTCATAGTTGTTTTGCCTGTTGATTGATAATAAGTGTCTTGAATAACTTGGATACAGGCAACATCAGATGAGTCACCATTCTCACGGCTCCACAAGTGTGGTGATATCATGCCTGATATCTTAGATTCATGCACTATACCCTGATACTTTCATAGTTAGAATCCTAAAGGGCTGTTTGTTTTTTATTTTCAAAGCCAAGATAGATTAAAAAAAATTCCCGACAAAGTGGGTATTGAACGTCTACCATTACAAAAAAAGTCCCGACAAAGTGGGGCTCACCTGATGTTTGTGTTTTCTCTTCATTCATATCTTTTTGATATTCTGAACATGTTGGATGTTAAATAAACATTACTGTGGGCTAAAGGAAGGTTGGTTTTCTTAGACAGAGTCGGGCTTGGGGTGATCCGAGTGGCTCGAGGGCTTTTGTCCCTGCCCCTGGTCTCTTTAGTGTAGAGTTCTTTTTGAGGTTTCCTACATGATAGGCTTCCCCGGATTATTTTGGTTCGGGGGTAGTCTGAAATTTTTGTAAATGTTGTTGAAGATTTTATATATGGAAGCTATCCTATAAAAAATAAAAATAATAATAATAATTAGAATGGGGCCAAAATTAGGGAAATGATCTTTAAAAACAGTGATGCTTATTTGTCATCCAACCTGTTCATAATATCAAAAAGACATGAATGAAAAGAAAACATAAACATTAGGTGTCCCACTTGGATGAAGGGTCAGACCTAGTTTCAGCCAAATTCAAAACTCATGTGGGCCCCACCAAGTGCTTTTATAATTTTTAGGATGTCTTCACAGGTTACTCACCCTACCATTTTACATGTCTGGTCCATTCACTCTATTTTACTGATCATTACCTTCAATTTAACCAGTTACTCGCCCCGATCAAATTGTCCAAAAACTTCTATGGCCTCCAAGAAATTTTAAATAGTAGTGGTTCAATCACACTATTTCCTATGGTGTGGTCCACTTGAGCTTTGGATATGCCTCCTTTTTGTTATCTAGATCTCAAATTATCTGTTAACCTGGATGAATGGAGTTAAACAAATAAATAAATAATAGTGGACCCCACAGAGTTTACTCTGGTAAGGACATTTTGAGGCCCACCACAATTTGTGTTCTATCTAATCCGTCCATCTGTTTTGAAACATAATTTTAGGGTATCATCCCATAAAATGAGGTATATCGAAGGCTCAAGTGGACCACACGGTAAGAAACAATGGAGATTAAATCACATGTGATTCCTATGGTGTGGTCCACTCGGGCCTTCAATATACCTCATTTTTGGTATCATTCACTAGATGTATTTATAAAAATGAATGGATGAAAGGGATAAACCATATACATCATGGTGGGCCCCACTTAGGTACCCCATCCACGCCCAAAATATTTGGGTGCGCACCCAAATGACCATCTCTCTCTCTCTCTCTCTCTCTCTCTCTCTCTCTCTCTCTCTCTCTCTCTCTCTCTCTCTGCCCAAAACCGATTCTCCCTCTTTATGCCCAAATCCCTCTCCCTCCCCCTCTCTCCCCCTCTCTCTCTCAGTCATCCCATTTTCAAAGCCCTAACAGGTAGAGAAGGGCCTGCACGAGCTGAAAAGTGAACCCTCGCCCAGACGGATTCTTTGTTTACATCTGCAAGTGAAATTGCTGATTTTATAAATGGGTTATAGGTAGAGAAGGGCCTGTACAAGCCCATGAGCAGGGGCTGTAAATGTGTAGTGTTTTTGGGTTGATTCTATATTGTAATTGGAGTGTTTTTATGTTGATTTTGCATATGGATTTTGATTGTTAGCATTTTGTAACGATTATGGATGTCGGTTCATTGGCTCTTGCAGGGGTTCATATGGGCTTTTGCATGGGTGTTACCTATTTTCAGAGAATCCATGTCAAATGCATACCTGAAACCTGAAAAGATGCGATCTCTAGCAAAGGCCCTTCCAGAATCTTCAAGGCCCTTTGATGATGGGCTATATAGAGCACTTGATATCTATTTCAAGGTTCGAATCCATTCATCGATATTTATTATAGCTTGGATTTGTAACTTGCTTTCCTTTTCACAATGTTTTACCTACAGAATTTCTAACTTGCAGAAAATGTCATATCTAGCTTGTTTGTTTTTGCACCATATAGAGAAATATCATTAGGTGTTAAATGACTAGTTCCAGTAATTTAAATATGCAATGAAATAATCTTGTGCATGTAGCATCACTTTGATAACATTTTTC
This sequence comes from Magnolia changhungtana, assembly GCA_030180095.1. Classification (NCBI taxonomy): domain Eukaryota; kingdom Viridiplantae; phylum Streptophyta; class Magnoliopsida; order Magnoliales; family Magnoliaceae; genus Magnolia; species Magnolia changhungtana. The sequence continues at coordinate 8,122,184 of JASAUF010000502.1, read as the reverse complement.
TTGTTACCCAGATAAATTATATCCTGCTTGCCAAAGATTTTCATTTGTTTCAAATATTTAATCATTCTGTTTCAAATACTTAGGGCCCAAACGGACGTGGGTAGAGGTAGTAAGAAAAGACTTGATGACCTATGGTCCAACTAAAGTTATGGCCCCTGATAGAGTGGAATGGAGCGGAACAGGATTCATTTGGTTGACCCCAATTAGCTGTGAGCTTGGTATAATGCTTAGAGGATGATGATAAATTTGGCCATCCTTCTCTTTGCTGTGTTCTTCTCTGTGGTTGTATCTTTTGCTTGTTTTAATAAATTTTCTACATTACTTTTCAAAATAGAAAAAAGAAAATAAATAATAAAAATGAAGAAGAAAGAAAGAAAGAAAGAATTTATTGGATTCTTATAGTGTCATCTTGAATCTGCAATTGGTTTTTATTTTTGGTGTGTGTTTTTTGAGATTTTAAGTTAGGTTTTGTTTAGTGATGTCTTTTATGCTGCTTTTGATTCTTGATTATTGATTCACTTTGTAGTTATTCTGCTATGGGTATTTGATTCCTTACACCTAACCCATATTTAATCATGTTGATGGTTATGGTTATTATTTGGATTTGGTGTGTTTTTTAACTGGTTTTTGACTCTTTTGCAACATTTTGTAGTGTTTTGTGTTGATTCAGCAAATGGGTTTGGGGTTCTTGTGGTGTTCCATGTTAATTCTGCGAATGGATTTTTATTTTTATTTTTAAAAAAATATTTTATGATTGTATAAATGGGCTGATTTTATAAATGTGTACATGATATCATTCTCCGTCCATTGGTTTTCACTGCTTAAGGTTTGGTTTAGGCTGATTTTTGGTCCCAAGGGCTAATGTCAATAAATGTACTTGGTGGATGGGTAGAATCAGTCAAAATGCACACTGATACAGATGATTCGTTGTTATAGTCAATTCTTTCTTCTTCTTCTTCTTCTTTCTTTTTTGGAAAGATAACGAGGTTAAAAAGACAAAAACATCAAAAGAAAATTGCAATGGCAGCTCCTTGATTCCCATCAAACTAGCCCAAAACCCACAAAGGCACTTAGGCCCATAGCTCAAATGACAACCTTCCTCTAAACTTTTTGGAGCAGATCTGCAGTCTGAAAGATCAGAGGCTTTAAATGGTAATTGAAGGCTTGAAACAGCAAATCCCCAATAAACTGTTTACTATTAGCAAAAAATCAAATTAGATGTGGTTTAGTGAACGTTTAGGATTAGTGAAAACTTAACATCTGTATGGATTTCTCAATTAATTGAAACACATCTATGCTTAAAGGAAAAGGACCCAACTAGATAAACCCTAAAAAGAAAAACTGTTTATTATTAGGCAAAAAATCTAATTAGAAGATGTTTATTAAACGATTTAGGATTAGAAAATTTCAAAATCTAAATGGATCAGTCAATTAAATGAAAGATATTTGAAAAAAGAAAAAAAGAAAACCTTGTATAAGATGAGATAAAACAGCTAAACTCCAATAGAACTTTTTTACCATTAGAACAAACCTAATTAGAGGCAGTTTGTTGAACGATTTAGAATTAAAGAAAATTCAACATCTATCTGGATTTCTCATCTCTTTGACAAATATTGCCGAGTTTTTTAAAATCTTGCAATTTTTTTTTAAATATTAAATAAAGTTGCAGTCAGTTCCTATCATTTTATTTGTTTAAACATGTCATGGTTGGACTAGAGCAGACCATTGTTTGGATTTGGATCAAACTGCTGATAGAAAGGTCTGGTCTAGCAGCCCCTCAACATCTGCAGTCCCCTTTTTCTGCAAGACAAGAAGCCAAAATAGGACAGGATTTTAAAGCGCAGGCTGAAACAGGTGAAATCAAGGACATTACTTGAAGCTACTGTAGGTACATGTGAAGAAATGATCAAAAGGGCCATATTTGCCAAGGAATTGGGAGTTCTAACATGGCAGGAATTTGAAATTTAAGGCTATATCTGTTTCCTTTTGTTTGCAGCTTGATTTTGAGTTTTATGATCGATTTTCATAAAAATGTGTGTGAATTTCAACATTAAGTGTATGTTTTTGAAATCTTTAATTGCACACGTAATCCTAAAATTTAAATGATCCAAATGACTTTTAAGACGGATTTCCATGAAAATATATACGAATCTCGATGAAATGTATGCTTATAAAACAATGTTGGAATCCTAGGCTCTGCTTGTTACTATATATGTGCAACCTAATGGTCTTTAATATTAGAAATGATGTCACCTAATTCAGATTCAGAGACCAGATCATTCTAGAAGCTGTGCACCCTATGGTAAAAATTAGAGTTCCTATATAACTTTTCTAGTTAAAGACGTATATTGCTGACTATAATAGGAGAAATTTTTAAAAAGAAAATCACATGACTTGGGAGTTATTTTTTAGAGATGTTCTTTTCAAATAAAAATAAATTCAAAACCATTAGCATCGAACATTTAGGCATTTTTCATAAACTGAGTTATTTATTTTCTTCTTTTTGCAAGTTACAGTCTTTGTCTAGCATCCTTTGTCTAACATCAATGCAAATCAATAAAAAGGAAAGAAAGGGGAAAAAAATCAATATTCCAATTAATCACATGACTAATATTCTTTCCCATCCTAGGATACTTGATGTTTCTTTGAATGAGAATCAAGAGAAAGCTTCTAGACCAAACTTTTCTTTTGCTTATGTAAGCAGAGAAGCTAATAAGATTGCCAACACCTAACTAAAGTTATAACTTGTAAGATTCTCTTGGTGGAAGATTTCGACGGCTTTTGCATAAGAAATATTAGCTTTCTGCATTTTGCATAAGAAAATCGTAGCAATAAGTTTTTCGACCTTTTTTTCTAGTTGAATATGAACCATTACTGTATTTTTTTTTCTTAACCATTATTTTTTCCTAAACTACAGTTCTTGTTCTTCATTCAACAGTTTGGGTTTTCAGTTCATACAAGTGTAATTAACAGGATGGGTTCTCACCCTAGATGGCCCGTGCACTGAAAATCTTTCATATTCAGTTAATCGAGAATTGTTGTATGTCCTTTTTTTTTCTTTCTTGAGCCACATTGTTTATGATCTATAGAAGTGATGTCAGTTTCTTTAGTTCATTTAGTTGAAGTGTCCATTTTAGTTGATTGCAGGGTATAGTTAGGATTTTGAAGGGTCTTATTTTTTCATGTTATCCCTTTAAATATGTTCTAAACTTAATAGACGGTCTAGATCTATCTCTTAAATTGTCCAAGTTGCCCAATTCAACTAAAACCGTGTAATTCACATCGCTCTAAAAAACCATTGAATCAATTCTCAAACTTAAAAACCCCACCTATTTAGTAGCCTTTTAAATCTATCATCCAAGAAAAACTAACCACCCCATCTATTTTGAAGTCCTTTAAATGAAAAAACAACCATTCGTTTCTAAATTAGTGGACCTCTTATCTTTATAAATAGTCATTTCTTCCTTTATTTCATCGTTCAGCTGTCCAAACATACATACAAGAAAGAGAGAGATGGCCACGGATTAATCTCAACAGCATGGTCATCATGCACATAAACAGAAAATGCTTGTAATGAATGTTTATGAGTACTTGGTAATTTTGGAGTCCTTGGTTAGGGTTTGGACTGAAAGTACGAGTGCTAGAGCCGACGCTTTCAAAGTCCGAACTCATTCTATTGAAAAATAGAAAAATGAGAATATTAGTAAATATGGATTTTCTTGTTAAGAATAAAATGGAAGATGGATTGAAAAAACATAAAAGAGATTTTTTTTTGTCTTCTTCTTTTTTGCTTCAGGAGAGAGAGACGGAGAGGTGAGAGTGGGGAAACCGAGGGAGAGGGTGGGGGAATGAAGTAGCCGCGTGAGATTTGAATATATCTCACTTCCCCTTATTTAATTATATAAGGTTTTTACATTTTATTTAATTAGTATCCACATTGTAGATAGCATTTCCTTTATTCTCTCTGGTAATAACTGGTTTTTCTAATATTGTTTGTATGTTGGGTTATTTGTGCATTGGCTGAGGTGTCTATTTATTTATTTTTGGTCTGCTATCAGGAATGGAATGTATGTTCGAGTTCATGGTCAGTTGAAAGGGTTTCAAGGAAAACAACATGTTGTTCCCTTCTCAGTTAGGTATGCATTTACCTTGTTGTCAATTTCATGTGCTTCCAAATAGTCACCTATATAGCAATGCACTGTTCTATGTGCATTTTCAAGTCATATTTCAAGTTAGTGGTTGATCCGAGTGAAGTTTCTTTTTAACTATCAACAAAGTGACACTTGTGCCTTTTGTTAGTAGCCAAGTATGTCTTTAGTCTTGTTAGTAGCCATAACCTTATTTCATATCAGTTACCATGTAAGATGTGCAATGTGAGGTTAATGTGTCCAATTTGACCTCCCCTGCAAAGAACAACAAATAATTTAAAAAATAAAGAAAAAAGAAAAAGAAAAGAAACATTTCACCTCCAATCCGAAAGGAAAATTGAAACATGTTTATGCTACATTTGGAAGATACTATTATTTGCAAAATAGGGCCTTGAATTTTGCCATAAGAACACTCTTACAAGTAGGCTTAATTGGGTTTCTCCTTTTTCTTTGTGGAAGATATTATTATTTGTGAAATAAGGCCTAAAAAATAGGTTTCTCCTTTTCCTTCTAAATCTCTTGTAACTCCTTTAGAATAATTAGATAATTGCTTTGGTGCAACCAGGACATGGAATTACTCAGGAATGATTTTGGGGTATGTCGATTGTTTTTTTTTTTTTTTTGGATGTGGTCACTGAAAATCTTAGAATTTTCAACCCATTTCACAACATTAGCTAGAGCAACTGCTCAGAGTTGATGTCATGCAAGAGTGGATCATCTTCTTCAAATTAAACATGATGTAGTTTATTTCTTTGACTTTAATTTAATAAAATGATGAAAGTTGCATAATACTTTGAAAGGTTTGGGCATTGTGTTCAAGTACAGATTTCTCGCATTGATAGTTCTTTAAAGGTGGGTGTGTGTGTGTGTGTGTGTGTGTGTGTGTATATGCACACACACACACAACTAATGGATGGGAATTTCAGGTGTGATGCAGAAATGTTCTTTATCATTAGGGCTGCTTTCACCGAGTTTGATGCAGAAATCGTCTCCAACTTCACAGAAAGACAAATAGCATCAGTGGCCATAGATTGCAACCTGGATTTAAACAAGGTTCAAGGTGCCATCAACAATGCTAACAGAATCCTCCAGGTCAGATTATTGATTGGACCTGATTTTATTTAAATGAGCAGATCCGAATGTGCATCGGAGCTATTCGGATGTTGAGCGGGGGTCTCTGGAAGGTGGGAACCGTTGTTGTGACCATGATGAAGCTGTCCATTTCCTATGGACAACATTGGAGTGGACTGGCCATTTGGACAGGCCATGTTTATGTATTTTCTTAAAATTAATGGAGCAGACCCAAATGTGCGTCGGAGCTATCCGGATGAGCGGGGGCCCTTGGAAGGTGGGAACTGCTGTTATAAACATAATGAAGCCGTTCATTTCCTATGGATAGCATTTGAGGGGCCTGACCAATTGGATAGGCCGTGTTTATGTATTTGCTCAAAATTAATGGAGAAGACCCAGATGTCCGTCGAAGCTATCCGGATGAGTGGGGGTCCCTGGAAGGTGGGAACCGCTATTATGACCATGATGAACTTGTCCATTTCCTATGGATAATAATATATGGGCCTGGCTATTTGGACAGGCCATATTTATATCTGTATTTGGAGGGACCACACACTTAACCTAAACCACACCCTAAACCTTTAACCTATAACTTAAACCTATTCCAAATCACAAAACCTATAACCTAAACCTAAACATATAACCCCTAACCTAAGCCTATACCTAAACCTAAACCTATAACTTAAACCTAAACCTATAACCTATAACTTAAACCTATAACTTAAACCTAAACCTAAAATTCAAATGTAAACCCGATCTCGAACTTGAACACGATTTCCTAAACCTAAACCTATTCTCAAATCCCTAACCTAAACCTACACCTAATCCTAATCTAAACTCCCTAACCTAAATATAAACCTATACTTGAAAACCCAAACCTAAACCTAAATGTATTCTCAAATCCCTAAACGTAAACCAACACCTAATCCTAATCTCAACTCCCTAACCTAAACCAAAACCTAAACTTAAAAACTCAAACCTAAACCCGAACCAAATTTCCTAAACCTAAACCTTAACCTATTCTCAATTCCCTAAAGCTATAAGCTAAACCTAAACATAAACCTTAACCAAAACCTATAACCTAAACCTTATACCTATAACCTAAACTTATAACTTTAACTTAAACCTAAAACCTAAACCTAAACCTATAACTTAAAACCTAAAACCTAAACCTAAACCCAAACCTATAACCTAAAACCTAAACCTAAACCTAAAAGCTAAACCTAAACCTAAACCTAAAACCTAAACCTATAAACTAAAACCTAAAACCTAAACCTAAACCTATAAACCAAAACCTAAAACCTAAACCTAAACCTAAAACCTAAATGTATTCTCAAATCCCTAAATCTAAACCTACAACTAATCCTAATCTCAACTCCCTAACCTAAACCTAAACCTAAACTTGAAAACCCAAACCTAAACACGAACCCGAACCCGAACCCGATTTCCTAAACCAAAACCTTAACCTATTCTCAATTCCCTATAGCTATAACCTATAACCTATCTATAACCTTAACCTAAAACCTAAACCATTTCCTAAATCTAAAACTTAAATGTGTTCTCAAATCCCTAAACTTAAACCTACACCTAATCCTAATCTCAACTCCCTAACCTAAACCTAAACCTAAACTTGAAAACCCAAACCTAAACCCGATCCCGAACCCGAACCCGATTTCTTAAACCTAAACCTTAACCTATCCTCAATTCCTTATAGCTATAACCTATAACCTAAACCTATAACCTAAATGTGTTCTCCAATCCCTAATCCTAAACCTTCACCTAATGCTAATCTCAACTCCCTAACCTAAACCTAAATCTAAACTTGAAAACTCAAACCAAAACCCGATCCCGAACCCGAACCCGATTTTCTAAAGCTAAACCATAACCGATTCTCAATTCCCTACAGCTATAACCTGTAACCTAAACCTATAACCTAAACCTAAACCTAAAACCTAAATGTGATGTCAAATCTCTAAACTTACACCTAATGATAATCTCAACTCACTTACCTAAACCTAAAACTAAGCTTGAAAACCCAAACCAAAACCAGATCACGAACCTGAATCCAATTTCCTAAACCTAAACCATAACTGATTCTTAATTCCCTATAACTATAACCTATATAACCTACCTATAACCTAAACCTAAAACTTAAACCTAAACCTAAACCTAAAACCTAAATGTGTTCTCAAATCCCTAAACCTAAACCCACACCTACTCCTATTCTCAACTCCCTAACCTAAACCTAAACCTAAACTTGAAAACCCAAAACTAAACCCGATCCCGATCCCGAACCCGAACCCGATTTCCTAAGCCTAAACCTTAACCTATTCTTAATTTCTTATAGCTATAACCTATAACCTACCTAAATCCTAAACCTAAACCCTAAACCTAAACCTAAACATGTTCTCAATTCCCTAAACCTAAATCCACACCTAATCCTATTCTCAACATCCTAACCTAAACCTAAACGTAAACTTGAAACCCCAAACCTAAACCCGATCCCGAACCCGAACCCGATTTCCTAATCTTAAACCTTAACCTATTCTCATTTCCCTACAGCTATAACTTATAACCTAAACCTAAAACCTAAAACCTAAATGTGTTCTCAAATCCCTAAACCTAAACCTACATCTAATCCTAATCTTAACTCCCTAACCTAAACCTAAACCTAAACTTGAAAACCCAAACCTAAACACGATCTTGAACCTGAACCCGATTTCCTAAACCCAAACCTTAACCTATTCTCAATTCCTTAAAGCTATAACCTATAACCTATAACCTAAACCTAAACATAAACCTTAACCAAAACATATAACCTAAACCTTATACCTATAACCTAAACTTATAACCTTAACCTAAACCTAAAAGTTAAACCTAAACCTAAACCAATAACCAAAAACTTAAAACCTAAACCTTAACCTAAACCTAAAACCTAAACCTATAAACTAAAACCTAAAACCTAAACCTAAACCTAGACCTAAACTTAAAACCTAAATGTATTCTCAAATCCTAAACCTAAACCTACACCTAATCCTAATCTCAACTCCCTAACCTAAACCTAAACCTAAACTTGAAGCCCTAAACTCGATCCACGAACCCGAACACGATTTCCTAAACCTAAACTTATAACCTTAACCTAAACCTATTCTCAAATCCCAAAACCTATAACCTTAACCTAAACCTAAAACTTAACCTATAACCTAAACTCAATTTCTAAACCTTAACCTATAACCTAACCTAAACCTAAACCTATAACCCGAACCCGATTTCCTAAACCCAAACCTTAACGTGTTCTCAAATCCCTAAACCTAAACCTACACCTAATCCTAATCTCAACTCTCTAACCTAAACCTAAACCTAAACTTGAAAATCGAAACCTAAACCCGATCCCAAACCCGAACCCGATTTCTTAAACCTAAACTTATAACCTCAACCTGAACCTATTCTCAAATCTCAAAACTTATAACCTAAACCTAAACCTATACAACCTTAACCTAAACCTAAAACTTAACTTATAACCTAAACCTCAACCTATAACCTTAACTTATAACCTAAACTCGATTTCGTAAACCTTAACCTATAACCAAACCTAAACTTAAACCTACAACCCGAACCCGATTTCCTAAACCTAAACATTAACGTATTCTCAAATCCCTAAACCTAAACCTACACCTAATCCTAATCTCAACTCTCTAACCTATACCTAAACCCAAACTTGAAAACCCAAACCTAAACTCCGAACCCAAACCCGAACCCGATTTCCTAAACCTAAACCTTAACCAATTCTCAACTCCCTACAGCTATAACCTATAACCCAAACCAAAAACCTAAACCTAAACCTACACCTAATCCTAATATCAATTCTCTAACCTAAACCTAAACCAAAACTTGAAAACCCATACATAAACCCGATCCCGAACCTGAACCCGATTTCTTAAACCTAAACCTTAACCTATTCTCAATTCCCTATAACTATAACCTACACCTAATCCTAATATCAATTCTCTAACCCATTGCTCACTGGTCACTACGAGGAGGCTCGTCATGCCAGTGTAGGCTAATAGCTTAACTACAGTGTCCCAAACCACCATGCGCGACTCATTAGTCTTATTGGATTGTGGTACAATGGTTGAAATGAGTCTTTACTTTGGTAAATGGTACCTTAGATTCAAGCAGTGATGTCCATACATAGTAAACACATAATAGGCCCATCAGTTTATTAGATAAGTTCGATTGGTACGAGTGCACGCCAAATTAATCGACATGGAACTCCACGTGGCCTAACTACTGTCGACAATCATCGTATGACTCAAATTCACCGAACGTATCAAATGTTCCGAGACTAATTCGACCACTCAATGGAAATCATTACCAATTTCCTAGACTAGGTTACAGTCCCGATCTTACTTGGATGTAGCATGTAAATACATGAGAAAGTCATATCAACATTTGACAAATAATTCATGTCAATATCTCATTTGAGCATTTCATCAAATATATTGAACATGTTACCAAACATTGCATTTCACCCATAAATTACATAATCGAAATTAAGATTACATGAAGAAAACTATACACATAGAGAATCCTATCTCAATACCCTTATTAAATCCAATTCATCAACAATTTCTCATCCAGACATTTTATCAAACACTTAGACTACACATAACTAAATACATAAACTAGATTAGTTACGACATGAACTATAACAATACATTACACTAAGAGATCGTGATATACACGACAAACGTGAATCCTATATTTATAGTCATGACAAGCAGAAATCACAATTTCATATTCATTCAAACATTTCAACAAACACATGGAATGCATCATATATTCAACATAGTTCACACATGTATAATTTGTCAAAAACGTCGTAACTATGATCACATGATAGCAATCAAGTCAGACATAAATCATTAGTTGACATTGAAAGCCTTGAAAACCATAACATAAACGTTTATAGTCTGCACCTTTCATCAGAATACTCGTTTCGAACTCGATTCGAATCCTACGTTCCCAATACAGAACAACGAGTACGTAAATCACGAAATAAGTTGGCTATTTCGTCGATTACTAAATCCAACTTTCTAAACCAAGATTAGGGTTAGGATTTCTTACCGAAATCGTGGTTAAAATGGATTAGTTAGCTAAATGTAAAAGTGATTCAGTGCGTGGAGTAGTAGGAAAGAATCACTGCAGCAAACTCTAAGGATTTCCCCTTGCTCCCTACTCTTTTCTCTCTTCTCTCTCCTAGGTTAGAGAAAATTCGTATGGGATAGGAATGAGGTGGTTTAAGGGCTTTATATAGGCCCAAAACTGGTGCAAATGGCCCCAGGGCTATGTATACTTAGGTTATAGCCAAAGGGCGTCTGTTTTAGGCAAACGGGGCTCACCAGGAGGTTCATTATTCACGGCGTAGGGTAAGTCCCCTGACAATGGATCTATACCAGGATGTGGTTTCAACGCAATTGGATAGGTCGATTGACCGTGAACGACCCGTATCAGATTAACGGTCGTTATCACTCAATCAGGGCCACAAGTATACCAATATGTGCAAGGAAATTTCCCTGATCCATGGGTGAAGTTCGGTCCGAAACTGACGATTCGAAATCTTCAATTTCGCGCACAACTGAACGGCCAAATTTACTTAAGTTTCATTACATTTTCTAAAGATATTCGCGTTTCTCACACACTTCGCTTAGGGCTCAAGTTGTGCATTTTTGGATACTATTTGAATGTGATTCCCACGATGGTTGTTAAGCCCAATAAGACGGTCATAACTGTATAGTTTCGCGGTCATCGGACTTTCGACGTACAGTCCAAGTCCGATACGGAGTTTCAATGCGCTTCTGAGAGCAATAGGGTTTTGGAATTTTTCCTAGGTTTTTAAGGAGTGTTGAGTTAGCAATTTTGATGGTTTTGGGTCTTGCCATTTGTATAAATAGTGGTTCAGCTAAATCCATCGATTAATTTAGTTTAGTACTTAATTAATTTCTGTATAAATTTCTACAAAATACGGTCCTTAGGGACTTCTAACTGAGGTGGTACTCGGGCCTTTGTATGGATTTTTTTGAGACATTACACTATTGTTTCCTTAATTACTGTTGAGCTGGTGCACCTTATTATGTGTAATATATCAAACAGGTTCGTCTCTTCGATATGTGTTAATACCATGTACGAAATATGTAATCGCCTAAATAGATTAACCGTTCAAAAAAGAAAAAATAATCACATTGAAAATCCTCCTTATAGGATCCCAGGATCGAAATCCGGCATATGGGTGTGGGAAGTCGAGAATGGGGTACTATGGAGGCTGTCGGCACCGGATTCAGCTATTGGGAATTCTGTGAGCCCAGTTTTTAGGTTTGGGTTGTGACAGAAGTTGGTATCAAAGTAATAATCTTGAAGAAATCTGTATGTACTCTGATGTTTAAGAACTTACGAACGCTTCGCAATCCCTGTTCGAAGAACATAGGAACTTGAAAGTAGGACTCCCGTCCCTTAATTATCATTCTTGCTTGTTTAATGTTCAATTGAGGTATTCTTGGTTGTTGTGCCCTGTGTAGATGCTATGAATTAATTGTGATTATACAACGATCTTTGGGATTCGGTTATTCATTTCTTTAACACGATTAAATGTGTACTTAGTTAGAAATTCTAAGGATGAAATTTTTTGTAAGGTGGGTAGGATGCAGGATCCCAATTTTTTACAACATCGCTCATGTGCACACATGTCCCAACTCGCACCGTTGATAGACCATACACTGCACCCTAGTGCACTTAGAAAACTCACTAAAGTGATTTGTTCTAGATGACCTTGAGACCTCTATCATGTGGACCGTGTTGTCGTTACAGTCGTAGTGGGGAAAACTGTGTGTCAATCCAACTCTCCGTTAGTGACATATGACCTATCGAATGTATGGCCCAAATTATGTATCCAGTACCATAAGCAACCTTTATTATGCTAGGCCCATTGGACTTGAGCCCATGTGGGCCTAAAGCCCACTTTTAGAACATAAAAATTACCACAAAATATGACAATTACTACATGACAAAAATATGAGCTAACAGATATGAGACAAGCATTACAAGACAAAATTGGATTCTCTCCCAAAACCCATCATTAGCTCTCTCCCCATGCCTTAGAAACTCATCACGGCCCATGTCCACCTCATCCTATATATACATCTAATGCATGTCTTGATTTATGCCACATCACTTCAAACAACCAATTGCAACACTCCACTTCATCATCCACCATGCATCACCTACAACCCATAACCCTTATCTATCCTTTAGCTAATGCATGTCTAGATTTCTTTCACCTTGGCCAATGTATGCTTGATATCATCTACCTCATCCTTTCACTACCCATGCCATACATCACCTTCCACATCACCTTTAGCACAAATAAGATCTCATAAACTTGCCATATCATCTTGCCACCTCAAGCCCCAATTCCCTATATAAGAGTAAGAGCTCTCGTGCACTTATTCTTTTCCTATACTTAGAAAAAAAATCTGAGAATTTAAGAGAGAGTGAGAGAGACTGGGGCCAATGTGCGGCCCACCATTGATCAAGAGGGAGTGGAACACACATCATCATCCGACCATCCATTCATTGAGGTGAGTCTACACCCATCCTCCCATCTTCCTCACCATCCTCTTTCTTCATCTTTTATTTTCTTGATATGTGTGGGCCTCACTGGTGTGGAGTTCTTATGTGCATGTATTTATAGTTATGGTAGCCAGCAGAGTGGCCCATGTCAGCATGGTCCACCATGATGAACATTATATCCATATACCCTTCACATGTAATCTCGTTTTTGTATCTAGACTGCAACTTGTAAAATTCGTATAAACTCGACCATGCTAAGGTCAGACTTGAAACTTTGATATAATATGAACCACAATGAGAACTAACTCTGGACTAAATATCGTAGTCATCCAATGGTCCATTCATCCGTAACATCAAGTTCACTTGGCTACTGTCCAACAACACATGCAGGATTCCTATTTACCTAAAATGGACCCATTTTTAACTCTTTTAATGAATGTGTTAAAAATATATGTTTTGTTAGATTCATATAAAATCAAACCAGCTTTCTAACGGTATACAATAAGCCTTAATCGGAGTTCGGACGGCTGAGATCTTGGCCTTACACGAAAGATGTATTTGGGAGCTTATTATGACCATTATTATTTGGGCCATATCCATGATTCTAACGGCCAGATGTATTTGATATTTGTTCTTAACTTACCTGAGATAGTTAACAGTCATATGTATGCTCCCTATGGTCAGATTATTTCATGATAAAATTTATAAAATTCTGGACCGATCGATACTTCCATATGGATAAACCTTAAATTATTTTATATGGTCCAGATGGATCCAAGGCTCTGTATGGTTGGAAACCTAATTACGGCTTGAATGATGTATTCCCAAACCATTCATTGGCTCAGATTTTCCAACTGAGACTCTGATCATAGAGATTCGATCAATATATTTCATGTATTACTTAATGTGTATGTTGGATATATGTTGTACATAACATTCATCCTCTTATTGACCCACTGGGGTGTGGGATCACTAGTGATTTATACATTTTATTAGTTCATCCAATCTGGAAACCCATGTACATTGTTGTGTGTCTCTTATCTATGCCTTTCTAGCATGTTGTCCCCACTTACGATTTAATCTATTTCATTTCCTTTGCATTTTCTGCTCTCTGAAATTTTCTAAGTACCTAACTGTATTGCATGTAGGCATCCCTGACACCTTGTAGTGGGTCCCACACTCTATAGTTAAGGGTCCCACTTTGGGGGATGTTTATTCCTTATATAATTACACTGAGATGTCCCACCTTTATGTCAGGAATGATCCCTAAGTGTTTGGAAATTGGGCCCTAAGTTGTGATAAACCCCATTTCTAAAAACTGTCCGATTATTCGTGTTTCGTACCAACTTTGGGGCTCTGTAGTAGACCACACATTGGAGATATAAGTAGGTCACCACTTGTAATCTTTACCCTATGCCAATGAATAGATAAATAATATTTTACTCGGGCTAAATCATACCCCACATGATCAGGAAGTGGATCCCAAAATTTGGCCAGGCACGGTTGTGAAGAAAATTATGTGCAGAAAATTAAAGTACATATGTTTGGCCCTATTCCAAATATTTTTTGTACGCAACCAGTTGGTCCTAGCTTATAATTTTTAAGGAACATATATAGTACTACCAAACGCACCAAACAGCACACTGAAAGGTGGTCCCTAATGATCATGGGACATACTCAAAATTGGTCCAGAACCAATTCTGCACTATATTTCCTGCACAGTTTCTCCAAGTACCCATGTTTGGGCCAGCACCGTAAATTGTACAGACCCAACAATGAGGCCTGCCTTATACCGCTTAGAGCTCATACATAGAGCTACCAGATGGAGCCATCCTTTCTCGATATGTGTGTCCCACGTGATCATAAATCTGAATTGAAGATAGCCATAAACTAATATTTGTGCAAAAATCTGTTTGATGTAAAATTTATGTGGGGCCACGTTACTATGGTCCACCACCTTCCCAAAGCATTTTATGTAGCATCTAAACTATGTAAAATAACTCTAAGATATTATTAGGCTTTTTCTTAGTTTGTTGTGTAAGTGGCTAGTGGGCCCAATATGATATATGACATGAAAGATGTTAACATGTTATCCTTTATTTTTTAGATTGTGCATTATTTCTAGTTGGTGGAATGTGTGGCGCCCACTTAGTTGTGGAACTAGATCCACACCATTGAAAGCACTATGGTTGAACATTTATGCCCTTGGGTTGGCTTATTGATTCACCAAGTGGGACTCACACTTGACCTATACGACCCCATGCCTTGCATGTAGTTCAAGTCCAGTGTGAGAGTCACACTAGGTAAGACGCACCTAGTGATGGGTGAGATGATGATACATGTATGTTAACGTGATAATGATGGTTATGAGTTGTTGGTTGAAATGATAAATATGATTTAATGGATGGTGAATTATGGCATATGCATTGATGATGGATGAGTAATTATTTGCGTTGCTTATGACATTTCTTATGTTAATCATGAAGTGAAGATGATTCTCATGGTAATGATAATGATATTATATATTTATATGCATGATGACAAAACGTGCTAGTTGACCGCGATGCTTGATATCTAAGTGATAATAATGCACGTATTGATTGTCGTGATGATATTGTGGACAAGAGAACTATGTTTTGGTTGATGTGTGGATGATGATAAATATATGATACTTGTGTGGCCCACATGGTGAGGCCCAATATGTGTGGCCCAATATGAGGTTTGTGTGGCCCATATGCGTGACCCATTGTAATGTTTGAGAGGCCCATATGATGAGGCCCACTGTGATATATGAGAGACCCATGTGGTGAGGCCATAATGATATATGATATAACATGAGAGAAGTTCATTTTATTCTCAGCCATTTGAGGGCAATGGGTTGTTTCATTAGCCCCTTGTGTGAGGCCTATTATGTTGTGTATGAGGCCCTTATGTGAGGCCATGGGCCCCACTATATGTTAGGCTCTATTTGAGCCACTCCTTGGGAGCGATGTTCGTTAAATATCCACATTGATGGGCAATGGTGGTCAAATGTCCACATTGTGACCTTCCTTTAGGCCTTTGTTAGGCCCATTCTCATCTTTCTCTAAGTGGGTTGACCATAATCATTGGGCCCCATTGATATGTGCATGATCCATCTATTTATATTAGGATAACCCAAGATTTGGGCCCCCATTGGTTGCTAGTAGGATTGTTCTAATCTTGGAGTCCATCTAGGACTTATTTGGGCCCCCTAGGGCATCTAGTAGGCCATATAATAGTATAGTGAAAGGGGCCAAAGTGCTGGTGAAATTGCCCAGTTCAATCTTCATCGCTCCAAGCTCTCCTTTTGCATATGGGACAAGCTCAAAAACAGGAAAGATTGAATGATCAAACCAGCACAACATTCCTCCTAAGGAGATGACCGAAGCACAAGTCGAAATACTGGCAAATTTGAGATTTGACATTCAAACTTTGTCAACTTATGTATTTCAAATAATCTATCTTAGAATCAAGGGATATTAGAGGATGTAAATGAACTCAGTATTGTTAATACAATGATTATTCTATATATTCTCTCTTTGTTATGTTCTGATAGGATAATTTCCTAAATCAATTGCATTTGTTTCTTGTTTGAAATAAAATGGTGTCTCTGCTGGGGACAATTTATCTTATTTGATGTTAACATTGTGGGTATTATAAAATTTTAGTTGTAATTTGGCATCTTTCGACGCCAAAATGGCGACTCTTAGTGGCAACATCCTCCCCTTCATCTCTAAGATAGATTATGTAATTCTTCAAATACTAATTATGATTTAATTCTATATTTTATATGTGAAGAGGTCAAACTGCAAATTATGACCAATGGCAATTTCTACAAAGAAGGTGAACTTCTATTTCAATACGACCGGATTCATGGTGGAATATGTGCCGAACTAGTCTCCAAAGCACAGGGCTCAGCTTCCTGCATGCAAAAACAACTCAACCCGAGCAATAACTGAAGTTGTATCTGCTTTGCCTCAAGCACCGGAAGGTGACAAGGACTGGACTGTTGTAATGTCTCATAGGATGAGAGCTCGGAATACAAGGAGCCCCAAAATGAATCCGCCTTCGCTAAGAGTTAGAGGACTGATAACACGTAATGCTGTTAGGAGGAACCCCGAACTCGCCCCTCCTACGATATATCCCTAGCGAATAACTCCACAGTTAATGTCGCGAAACTTCCCGGCTTTGGTTGCCCCAAGAGTCAGATGGACAAAAGAGCAAAAAGGTAAGGCATTACTAGTAGGCTCACCGATATTTTTATTGCCTCAATCAATCAATGACAACAAGAGCACAGAGAAGTCGAATGATACTCCATCTACCCCTCTCTTCATAAGTCCTATTATGTTGACATATTCCCGCCCCACTCCAACTACAGCTTCGTCGAAGAGCGGAGAAACCATAATACATATGGCCGGAACGAACCAAGAGAATATGCCAACTATGGATGACCGTATGAATGAAATAGCGGAAGCACAGAGAACGCTAATGGAAGAGTGCAAAAATCTCAGAGAAGCCTTATTTACTCTTGCACACAACATAGCCTAGATAGCAACTCCCTCGATGATGGGCACAATGAATGGGCAAGAGAACCAACTCGAAGGCTTTCAACCACCGGGGGCATGATCACTTGGGTCAGTCTAAGCAACGAGAACTGTGACACAAGAGGAGGTGAGACAAATTGTTGAGGAAGCTGTTAGAGTAGAAAGGGAGTGTGAGAATATTTGCTGTTTTAGATATCGAACATCATACCCAAGAGCGGTAGAAGGCATCCCGTTCCCAGCCAATTTCAAGCATCCAGATTTTCAAAAGTTTAATGGAAAAGGGTCACCAGAGGAACATTTAATACACTTTATTACTAGTATGGGGAATTTCTCTACGATACCGCAGTATTGCTTGCAATTATTTGGATCATCTATGACAAGCAAAGTATTCCAATGGTATTCCAATCTAGCCCTGGGATTGATATGCACTTAGGAGCAAATGTAAGATGCCTTCATGTCAAACTTCTTCTCTTCAGAATGTGATGTCAGTATTACGGAATTAGATTCTGTATAGCAGAGAGAAGGGGAACCAGTAGAGAAGTTTATAGACAGGTGGAAGACATTAAGAGCCTCGTGTAGACAGCTGCCAGAAGAAAAGGAATAGGTTAAGATGTGTCTAAACTTCATAAAAACGAGAATCGCGATCGGACTCACTAGTGCTGATATTAGGACTTTCCGTGACCTAGCCACTAAGGCCCATGCTTTAGAGCTGATGACTTGGAAGATGTCAGTGTTTCACTATGAGACAACTAGGAGTGGACCTAGCAGAATGGCCACAAATAACGTAGATCATGAAAAGAGAAGTCAAGATGTAAGAGATTCGAGAGGAAAAAGGTTTGAACGGAAAGAAGAATTGAATCGGTCGAGAAACATATACAATGGAAAAAGGCCCAGAGCGCTCAATTCTCATAAAGGGTTTGCGTTCGATAGGGAAGATGTTGTCTCTATGATGAACCAATTGCTAAAAGCCGGTACGATAGAAATACCACCACCCAAGCGCCCTAAAGACGTGACAAGAACGAGAGAGAGATTTTTGCCGCTATCATCGACTGGTGGGACATCCGACGAAAAATTGTTATACGTTGAAATGTATAATACAACGGATGATAGACAGGGGTGAAATAGTGATCGGAAAAGAAAAAGAAAGGGTTGCAATGACAACAATGAACATGCTGACAATTCGGGGGTAGGCCCAGGCTAGAAAGAGAAAGAATATTGTAAGACGATGGGAAAGGTAGCAATGATTACA
Source organism: Magnolia changhungtana (assembly GCA_030180095.1). Taxonomy (NCBI): domain Eukaryota; kingdom Viridiplantae; phylum Streptophyta; class Magnoliopsida; order Magnoliales; family Magnoliaceae; genus Magnolia; species Magnolia changhungtana. The sequence continues at coordinate 8,103,525 of JASAUF010000502.1, read as the reverse complement.
CTACGATCATAAAAGAATATAACAAGCCCTACGAAGCAAAAAATAAGAATTATAAGAAGGGAAATTGTCGAAGGACAGAACAATAGTGATAAGAGAGAAGAAAAGAATGAGATAGCAAAATTGACTTACTATGTGGTAAGTCATTTGAAGGGCATACCAGCTCGATTAAGTGTCTAAGATGCGCTTAAGTTGTCAGAAGAATTTCGGCAGAGCTTGGTTCAAGCGCTGTTCAATCATGATGTTAGAGAAACCCTGCTGGTAGAGATAGAAGGCGAAGAATATAAAGAGCAAGAAGACTACATGCCAGCCATCCCCTTCTCTGATGATGATTTAGTCTGTGACATAGGGCATAATAAGCCGCTAACGATAGAGGGCCATATCTGTGGCAAAAAGGTTAAACGGATTATGCTTGATAATGGGTCTATAGTAAATCTCTTACCACTCTCAATGTTGAGTAGATTGGGTTATCGTTGTTCCCATCTACGCCCTAGTGGAATGATGATACAGGGCTTCAATCAAGACGGGTAACGTGCACTCGGAAAAATTACGGTGACATTAGAGATATGAGAGCTAACTACCGATGTTGTGTGCCACATTATAAATGTAGTGACGTCATACAATCTTCTCCTATGAAGGCCTTGGATACATCAGTATGGCATCGTACCCTCTACTTTGCATCAATACTTCAAATACTGTAAAAATGGGATAAATATAAAGTAATGGCCGATGCGAAGCCTTATATAGAAGCTGAAGCCTACTTTGTAGACGCCATCTATTATAAGGGATTCGCTACAAAAGAAAGAAAGAATGATGAAAACAAAACCCTAAAAGACATTCATGCGAAGATGATGAAAGAAGAAACATAAAAGGCAGAATCATCCAGAGCTGAAGAAACAAAGAAGAAATTCTATTTTGTACCAAGGCATCTAAGACAACCAGGGTAGCCGCCGTTAACTCTATTATCGCCTAAACAATTGAAAATTTTACAATCCAATTATACAGTGCCATTATCATATGATAAAAGAAATAAGCCATTTTCCACTGTTCTGTGAAGGTTTCAAGTCAGGGCCAGCACAAAATACCTCGAACCAATAGAATTCTACACCCTAGCAGAAGCAAAGATAGGGGAAGAGGCCAAGGATAATGTGTAATATGGCAAGCTAACATCGTAAGATCTTAAAAAAGTAGACCAACAAGCAAAAAAACTGGAAAAGCATGAGTTTTGATAACGAAGAACCCACCGGCCTAAATCATGGGAGAGGAATTCAAATTCCTATTGGGGTTGGTCAGGAAAAGCGAGGAAAATTTCAAGGATTAGCGATAGAATGATCGTTGAACATGGTCACGGTTGGGCAGTTATCAATGGAAGATCCTAAAATAGCCAAGCATTCTGAAATAGCCCAAAGCAACTGGAAGACGGGGGGCAGCCAACGATAGATAGTTTACGAGAAGTGAACTTGGGTATGGAAGAAGAGCCAAGGTATACATTCATCAGCACCGGTCTTTTTGAGTAGGAGGCCAAGAAATACGTCGAATTTCTCAAAGAAAATAGAGGCATCTTTGCTTAGACATATGCAGAGATATCGGGTCTGGAACCGTCAGTAGCAATGCCCCAATTGAACATTTCAAAGGAGAAAAGACCGGTTAAACAGGCACAAAGGCGATTTCACCTAGGCTTGGTTCCCCTGATAGAAGAAGACATGAACAAGTTGATAAAAGTTGGGTTTATCAGAGCGGTCAAGTATCCCAAGTGGATATCAAATATCGTCCCGGTAAAGAAGAAAAACGGACAAGTCAAAGAGTGTGTTAACTTCAGGGATCTAAATGAAGCCTGTCTGAAAGATGATTTTCCTCTCCCAATACTCGAATTGTTGATTGACAATATAACTCAGTATACTATCATGTCCTTCATGGATGGTTATGCAGGTTATAATCAAATTAGAATGGCTCCTAAAGATGAAGAAGCAACAACATTTAGAACTTCGTTGGGGATTTACCATTATAAAGTTATGCCATTTGGTCTAAAAAATGTTGAGGCGACATATCAGAGGGCAATGCAGAATATCTTCCAAGACATGATGCACAAACATGTTGAGTGTTATGTTGATGATTTGGTGGTCAGGTCAGGTAATCATCAGGAACATCGCGAACATTTGGCTTCGGTCCTCAGTTGACTCAAGAAGAAGCAACTAAAAATGAATCCAGCTAAATGTGCATTTGGGGTATCATAAGGAAAATTCCTCGGTTTTGTTATCAGGCATGGGGTCATTAAGATCGATCCAGGAAAAGTTAAAGCCATTCAAAATATGCCGCCTCTGAACACATTGAAAGAGTTGAAAAGTTTGGAAGGAAAGCTGGCGTACATTCGCCGCGTCATTTTAAATTTGGCAGCGAGATGTCAGCCATTTTCCCATTTAATGAAAAAAGGTACAGAGTTTGTATGGGACAAAGCCTGTCAGAATATGTTTGATTCAATAAAGGAATTGTTGAAACAGTCACCGGTATTGACAACCCTGATAAAGGAAAGCCACTTATTTTGTACATATCTGCAACCAAAAATTCTTTAGGAGCTTTGTTGGCACAGGTGAATGAATCTGGGAAAGAGACCGCTCTTTATTATCTGAGCAGAACTCTAATGGGCGCAGAATGCAATTATTCCCTGATCGAAAAGGAATGTTTGGCATTAATATTTACGGTGCAGAAGTTGAGACATTATTATCTCTCCCATGACATAACTTTGATCTCAGGAGTAGATCCGATAAAGTTTTTTATGACAACACCGATGCTATCTGGGAGACTGGCCAAATGGATGCTGTTACTTTTGGAATATACTATTACGTCTGAGCCGGCAAAAGCGATAAAGGGGTAAGTAGTGGTATATTTCTTAGCAACACACTCCGTAGCAGAGTGCGAGACCATTAGTGATGATTTTCCCGATGAACAAGTTATGTTGGTCGAGTTGCAAAGCCCACGGTAGATGTATTTTGACGGTGCTTCTCGAGCATCAGGGGCAAGGGCCAAGGTGATATTCATTACTCCTCAAAGTGACTTGTTACATACTCTTTCACGTTGAGTGCCGCGTGTACAAACAATGAGGCCGAATATAGAGCTCTTATCATCGGAATGGAAATTGCTCAAGAAATGAAGATAAAAATGCTACATATTTTTAGGGATTCAAAATTTATCATAAATCAATTGATGAGTGAATTCGAGATAAGAAAGCAAGAGTTCTCGCCTTACTGCCGAAAAGCACATCAGTTATTAGAGTAGTTCTGCCATGTAGAAATCAAGTATGTACCGCGATCTGAAAATAGAAAAGCAGATGCTTTGGCCAGCCTGGCAGTGGCTTTGTCCTGCCCAAATCGAACTCCTCTCCAGGTGACTATAGAGGAAAGAAGATTTTTACCCTCTTCAGAGGTCATTGATGAAATTATTAAGACACTTCCTATATCGTGTTTTGAGGTGACGACAGATGATTAGTGTCAGCCTTTCATAGATCACCTCAAATATAATATCTTGTCAGAAGACTCAGTGCAGAGACAACAAATCAAGCAAAGATCAAGCAAATTCATTATATGTAGCAAAGTGTTGTATAGAAAATCTTACAATGGGATGTTATTACGTTGCTTAGATGAACAAGAAGCATGCCAGATGTTGCGAGAACCGCACTATAGAGAATGTAGGGCACATCAAGCTGGTCGAAATTTATTTCATCGGATACATTGAATGGGGTATTATTGGCCTACCATGTTCAAAGATTTGATAGATTACGTAAAGCAATGTCACAAATGTCAGATTCATGGAGATGTTATACACATTCCCCCAGAAGACCTACATCAGTCTGTCACCTCTTAGCCTTTCTCTGCCTAGGGACTCGACGTTATTGGTCCCATAAATCTGCCTTCGTTCAAAGGAAAACAGTATATTTTGGCAGCGACATATTACTTCTCCAAATTGACAGAAGAGATTGCACTACGCAGTATCAAGGAGAAAGATGTGGTCAATTTCATCCGACACACAATAATTTACCGCCATGGTATCCCGAAGAAAATTGTCACAGATAATGGCACTCCTTTTAAAAACAGAGGCATAAAAAATTATGTAAAAAATTCAGCATTCAGCATTCGTTTTCAACACCGTACTATCCACCGGCCAATGGATTAGTAGAGGCGTTTAATAAAATAATAGTTAAGATACCAAAGAAAATAGTGACAGGAAACAAGCGTGATTGGGACGAAAGGTTACAAGAAGCATTGTGGGCATACAAAACTACCCACCAGACAACAATAAGAGCAACGCCGTATTCACTGGTGTATGACGTAGAAGCTGTCATCCCAATCGAAACACAAGTTACATCACTCAGGGTGGTAGTACACCAGTCAATTACAGATGATGAAAATGCAAAAATAAGGTTGGAAGAACTAGATTTTCTTGATGAGAAACGCCTAGTAGCTCAGCAGCGATTGCAGTCATATCAGGCAGAGATATCAGCCGCCTTTTATAAACGAGTCAAGTATCGCTCTTTCAAAAAAGGGGATGTGGTGCTGATGCTAAAGAGACCGATAGTGGTCACGCATAAAACATGGGGCGAATTTGAGCCCAAATGGGACAGGTCGTACATAATAAAAGAAGTATACTCCAATGGAGCGTACAGAGTCGTAGACCAAGATGGACAAGGTATCAGTATACCGGTCAATGCTCACTTCATCAAAAGATATCCACCCCGAAGATACTACTGATTTTGATCCAGAATATTATCAAAATAATGCTTTTGTATCAAAAGGGGGCAAGAATAAGCAAGGCCATGGCCATGTACTGTCAGATGAATGAATAAAGAAGAAATTCGAGAGCGCATCAAAACTACGTATCAACAAGTGTTACAAAAGTAAAGTGACCATCATTATCATCATCAAGCTTGCTCTACAAAATTTTATTGAAATTGGTATCATCACCAAGTTGATATATTGTAAACAACACATATGAATATTATTGAAGATATTAGCAGAAGTGGTGATGTATCAATCTCAATCAGAGATATTTATTATTCTCACAACAACGATGACCACCTACCATCATCTTTTAAGGCAGCCTAGCCAAGCCCTAAAAATGGCCAGCTACGCATAAGACCTATCATTTTCACCATTCGGGCAGCAGTGAGAAGCCAGTGCCCCTAAAAAGCCTGTGAAGGCCATCATATGCATACCCATGGGGGACGCGGACGAAGCTAGTAACTAAAAGTCAAAAAGGGCCAAAAGTCTTCAATGACTAGTCACGCTAACACCCATGGCATCTGTATAGCTTTTCGATAGTGTCACGGGGAACGGATGAAAATGCCATCCCGTGAATGGGTTCGACCTTGCAGGTGAAGAAAATGCTGGCTGCAGTGTTAGCTCTTTGGCCTTGTCCATAGATAGGTCAACCATGCATAAGACCCCCATATCTCTGGCTTGATTTTAGTAGTAACTCATGAGGAAGGGCTCAAACCTACTCATTGATGGACTGGCGACCCTAGATTTGGTACCCCAAAGGTCACCTTGTGCGCCCCGTGAACTCTATAGAGTTACTACGATCAACCCTATGAGTAAATCCAACTGAGTTCACGGCCCCAGTAGCTTCACTGGGCCCCTCTGATGGATCGCGGTTTGTAAATTCACCAGGCTGTGAGAAGTCCAGTGGACTCCTAAGAGTTACAGAAACTATCACGTGAGACCCAACTCCAGTACTCAGGAGTCTAAAAAACTGCGTGGCTCCACTACTCATGAGGATAAACTGTGTGTGATTATCTGACTAAACTAAAACTTAGCACTGCCAACTAAGACAAAAATCATATAGGAAATCCCTTACTATCAAGTTATAAGAGATACTTGAAGCAAAAAAAAAAAGAGGTATAACACATCAATCAGAACATTGCAGAGATATATAAGAGAACCATTATCAAGAGCATCATAAAATACTTGTATAACTTGCAATTCCAAGAGTACTTGTAATAACAAAAGAAAATATATTAAAGTCTTATATCTCATAGTTCTCCTGTTATGCCTAATGCTGCTAAGTATTGTTGTAATTTTTTTTTAAGATTAACTTAAGTAGTTGTGTATTCCAGTCTGGCATTTGAAATAATTCTGGCAGGATCCGGGATACCAGTTAGCTTTTCTTCCAAGGAGGCAATTAATTCTTCATTCATAGCCAATACAGATCTTTCAGTGTCTACGGAATGAAGGCTACATTGTATCTTTTCCTATACTCTTTTAATGTTCAGATCTTCTTCTAGTTCTTGCTTCTCTAGCTGAGCGATTTCTTGCTTCAAAAGGGCAATACGATTCTAAATAGTCATCTTATTATCAGCAAAAGTCTATAGTTGTTCTCGCAAAGATAGTTGTTCTTCGTCATGATGAGAAATGATGGGAGCAATCTAAGAAACCTTCTCCCTAGAGTATGTAAGTTGCTTCCTATACTCTAAAATCTCGGGCGGGACAATCGCAGTTTCAGCTGATGTTAGAGCAATTATTAAATTATAGAATCTTAAGAGAGCATCGCGTACGGAAGAAACATTGACTTTAACCATCCGTGCAGCACTGTCCAAAACATCTAAAGCAACAGCCAGATCTGACCATTGATCAATATCTTTAAACATCTTAACAATATCTAATATAGAATTCCTAATCAATACCAGTTTATACGGAGAAATCTTCTCAAGAGATAGCACATTTGATGAAGTCTCAATAGAACCAGAACTTGCCGCACCACTTTGAGGTAAGTTCCCTATTAAGAAATAAAAAATATAAACTATAAGTGCAGATAATATGGAAAGTGTAAATGAAGAAAAAGGTATACCTTCTATTGGTACCGGAACAGTGGGAGGTTGCATCTCTCTAGTAAGAAGGGGATCAAGTCCCACCATCTCAACAAAAGATGGAGCCCTAGCTTCAGTACTTGAATAAATGGTGGTGGGAGTTGGTAGATCACTTAATTCTATCGGAAAAGCAATTTCGCATGCCACTGCCCGTGGGGGTAAAGAGAATCTCGGTGAAGCCATTGGTACAACAGGAGGTAAATTTACTGGGGAAATACTATCTGCCCTAGTATTGATAGCATGGTCACCTGAAAGATAAATACGTAAGATAGGGAAGGATAAAAGAATGAAACCAAACAAAAAAAAAATAACAAGATTTTCTTACATGGTGTGTTTCGACAAGAAAACAAATGTGTTTGATTTCAGGGATTATTCAATGATAACAAAGAAAGAATGAGAGAACAATGATCGCAAAGAATTTTATTTATTCCAAGTTCATTTACATCCTCGGATTCCCCTGATTCTGAAAACATAGTACAATTAATGTAACGCGATGAATAAAACATAAGACAGTCCGCTGCCTATTTTAGCAGCATTTCGACGCATTTTCATCCAATCTCTGAGGGAGATGAGTTGTATGAATCCAAGAGGAACCTACGAAATTGCAGAACATAGAGATGTAGAGGTCTGTGCAACATTATTCACCCGTTGCATGACATTATTCACTATTGTACAGAACTATTCACTGTTGTGCGGAACTATTCACTATTGTGCAGAACTATTCACTGTTGTGTGGCACTATTCACTATTGCGCTGAACTATTCACTGTCGTGTGGCACTATTCACTGTTGTGCGGAACTATTCACCATTGAGCGAAAACTATTGTGCAGGAACTATTATGCGAAAACTGTTGTGCGGGAACTGTTCACCGTTGCGCGGAAATTGTTGCAAGAGAACCGTTCACCTTTGCGCTATTCACCTTTGCGTTGATATTATTCACCTTTGTGCGATGCTCACCTTTACGCGTTATTAACCTTTGTACGGGCACTATTCACCTTTGCGGGCTATTCACCTTTGCGTGGGCACTGTTCACCTTTGCGCGTTGATGGTGTTGTGCTGGACTATTCACTGTTTTGCAGGAAGTGTTCACCGTTGCAGGGAAACTGTTGTGCAGAAAGTGTTCATCGTTGCGTGGCACTATTCACCGTTGTGCGGATCTGTTCACTGTTGCGTGAAAACTGTTTCGCGGAACTGTTCAGTGTTGAGCGTAAACTATTGCGCGGGAACTGTTCACCGTTGTGCGAAAACTGTTCACTGTTGCAAGGGAACTGTTCACTGTTGCGCGGGAACTTCACGGTTGCGTGGAAACTGTTCAACTTTGCGCACTAGTGGTGTTGTGTGCCACACAACACCTATTCAGCACAACAGGTGCAAACTCTCCCTCCTTTCCTCTTCTCCTTTATCTTCTCTTGAATCTGGTGTTTCGCCTTGTCCCTTTTTTAAATGAGAAATGGGAGGGGGTATTTATAGACCTCCCTGGCTCCTAAAACAATGGTGATCACCACCACTTCTCCTTAAGGCAACAACCAACTTCCTCCTTAAACAGTGGTGTCCACTCACTTCCTCCTTAATACAAAGCAGTGTCCATCCACTCCTTTTTACCAAAATGACCATATCCACTCCTTTTTACCAAAATACCCCTGATGCTAATTTTTACCAAATACCCAGAATACCCCCGAATGCTGATTTTTACCAAAATACCCAGAATACAAATTTTTACCAAAATACCCAGATACCCCCAGATACAGATTTTTACCAAAATACCCAGATACAGATTTTTACCAAATACCCAGAATAGCCCCAAATACTGATTTTTAACAAATACCCAGAATACCCTCAGATACTGATTTTTACCAAAATACCCAGAATACCCCTGAATACTGATTTTTACCAAAATGCCCAAAATACCCCTGGATACTAATTTTTACCAAAATACCCAGAATACCCCTAGATACTAATTTTTACCAAAATAACAGAATACCCCTGGATACTGATTTTTACCAAAATACCCAGAATACCCCTAGATACTGATTTTTACCAAAATACCCAGAATACCCCAAGATACTGATTTTTACCAAAATAAGGAGTGGATGACTCTGGCAAAGATCTGCACCATGAAATTCTCTGACCATTGTAATGGACTATGCAATAGATTATTTCCGTACCTCAGTATTGACAGCATGGTCACCTGAAAGATAAATACATAAGATAGGGAAGAAGAAAAGAATGAAACCAAACAAAAAATAACAAGATTTTCTTACATGGTGAATAACCATATTCCCCGTAGTCTAGGGGTTCATCTTCTTCTTCTCCCATTATGGGTGAAGTCTTTTCAGGAACATTCTCAGAGGTCGAAGGGATTTGTTCTTCATCAGCAGGAACATCTTTTGCAATGACGTCTTGTTCACCTCATATTCGTCAGAAACAATATTTCTAAACGAGGAACTTGAACCTTCACTCTCCGAATTCCTTCACCGACTTCTTCAATGACAACCTATTTCCCTTTAGAAAGAAGAGATCGGCTGCTTCTTGGTTGAGGATCTGCGTTAACTAAAGCCAGAGAAGCAGAAGTAATAGTCCCTTCTTGAGGTGAAGGGGAAGAAGCTTGGGCACGCATTTGAGATCTTGTCATGTGTGAAGAAGGACTAGGGTGGATAGTCCTGGGGGCAGGAGAAAAGGTTGACTGACATTGAAAATGAGTAAAAGAGGTTAGTTAGTCTTGAAGATTGGCAATGTTCTCTGGCATAGGGGAAGCAGCCTCTGTGATTTCCTCTTTTTACGAGCGGTGTTGAGGAACTTTTTCAAATTCATGAATGACACTGTAATCTATCCACCCTTCTAGGGTATTGTCAGGCTTCCTCTACGAATAGGTTCATTTACAAATATTTTGACGCAAAGATGTCCAGCAAAAGGAGTGTGACTAGTCTCCACTATGAAGCCTACTCCCTCTTCAATTGTGCGACCCCTAAGTCTTGGTGGTGGAAGCCAGATGAGCTTAGCTATTGGCAGACCTTTCCTTACCAGATAAGACTGGTTAACCCACCATCTCATGTGATTATATAAAGCCTAAGGAATATGGTCGCAGCCCGAGATAATGAAAGAAGAATTAGCTCGGCCTAGCAATTGCTTCCATACCATTGCCCAATTAAATGGACCAGTGTCATAACTCCCCATCCTTCGAGTCACTAGTTCGTAATCTTTAGGAACTGCCTGATAAAAGCCAAATTGATGAGCAAAACAACTATAATAGTACGGTTCTCTCCAGAATTCTGTTCTCTCCCTCAACCAGAGACTGCACGATCTAATCAACAAAAAGAATGTCCTTTCTCCCTGAGTAAGTAACTCTGTGTCTAACTTGTCTGTGTCGGTTATGTAACGGGGTAGGCAAAAATGAAAATAATTAATCTTGGCATCGGAGGTGATGGCATCTTTCGCCCAGTCATAGGACCTCTTCGTCATGGCTCTCTTTTGAAAGAACGAAATGGGAATTTTAGAAGGATGAAGATAAGCTTTCTCTGAAACTTCGTAGGTCCAAGGGAAATAGATGTTAAGCTAGCCGATGAAGTAGTGCCATGACATGTAAGTAGAAGTAGAGCCGATTGAGGAACCTTTTATGTAAGAAGCGATTTCCCCGAAACCTTTATAAATTGAACATAGAGTAGGGGGAGCAAGGGAGTATTTGACCCCTTCGGCCATGGCACCGGCTGCTACAAATAGTGAGGGGCATATGGCATTTGTTAACTTGCTGCTGGGAAAAACCACTATGCTTAACCAGTAAGCGATAAACGTTGTGAGCTCTCCATAAAGAGAATATTCAGCATGCTCTTTTATGTTCTTACGAAGGCCTTCCAACTCTCGTGAGTGGTTACTGTTAAACTTAGAAGAAAAAAGAGAAGTAGGAAAAATCAAGATTAATATGTATCAATACACAATAAAAATGCTAATTTGAAAAGAAAAAAGGTTACCGAAGAGCTCTGCTAAAATGGGTTAGCAATTGCATAGGGCAAATCTTGTGGATACTTGGAAACTTGGACATCTCTCTGAAGAGTTCAGTGGTTGTTCCGAAATAGAGGCGATACAGTCAAGTGAAGAGACAAAGGCTAATTCGTTGTTGGTGGGGACAAATTCATTGAAGAATTTTCCGGTTATCGATAGACCGGTAATCATATGAATATCCCAGAGTGTAATGCTCATTTCAACTTCAGGTAGATTGAAAGAATTGGTGGAAGGGCACCGATAATTGAGAATGGCCTTCAGAACGGAAGACTCCTTATAGAAAGGATATGATGTTGCTTCAATTGTAGTGTAGATACCTATCTTAGCTAGGATCTCCACAATGTTCGTAGGAACTATCACGGCACCATTCAGAATAATAATTTCGGGGAGTCAAGAGGCCCCTTGTTCCAAATTCTTCAGGACTCCAGATGAGGTGACATTCATTGAAACGATGTTGGAGCGTCTCGTAAAAATAAGTTGGATATAGGCTGTGGGGATCGTAAAATGTAGTGAGGAAAATCATGAAATAAATATCACTGATTTGCTGCCTCGGTTTCGTCGGCTGCAGAATGCCCTCCAGTAATCTTGGTTCTTTGAACGACCAAGGCTCCGTATAAGCTAGTCTTTCTCTATTCAAATGACCACTAGGCTCGCAGTTCAGAATGGAATGGTGATGATAGATGCTGACTGGAATCACCATAATACCTTGCTTATAAGGGCTGTCAAATTTTATGACACCCTCGATCGCGCGAACTGATTCCCAAGAGTAAGCACTGTCGTGAAGTCTGGGTTGGGGATGACGAAGATTTTGTGGCTTGAGAAGATGAAGGATTTGGTAATTCTTTGTGTGAAGGATGAGCAGTAGGAGGATCGACGATAATGAAAGTTCTTTTTTGTGCGGACCATGATGAGAAAAGTCAAGTCCTGAAAGAATTAGGTTGAGAAAAAGTTAGTACAGGAAAACAAGGTAAGTTGAAGAAATGACTAAGTCTGAAAAATGACTAAGGGTCGGTTATGTGGATCGCGCAACCGAAGTCCATTGCGCGGGTGCACGCAATGTATTTTTACCTTACGCGGGTCGTGCAATCAGGTTTGGTTGCGCAAGGGGGAAAGTTGGCGAGACAGAGCTCCGCTGCAAGAAATGAGAAGTGGGAAAATGAAATGAGCACTGCTATTTATAGAGGGTGGGGGCCGAGCGCGGAACTCGGGTGCCTGTTGCAAGGGTCACGCAACCACTTTTGTGGTTTAGAAATTGGAATGAATTGATCTTAATTCTTTGATTTCAAACAAACAAAAAAAGGATCAAGGGGGCATCTGTTGGAGCATAAAAATGATGAAGAAAGATTGAAAGAGTAGAAGATCAAAAGTGAGTTGGAGGAATGGGGAAGAAAAAAGAAAATCAAGCATCATGTTCAGTGGTTGCACAGGTCGTGCAACAAGTAATTGGTTGTGTGGGTCGCACAATTCACTTCTCTCATTGTGCGGGTCACGCAAACAAGATCGAAAACAAGTTGTTATGGACAGTCAGATCTAGTGCAAGGTAGGTCCCATGGCTCAAAGATCGAGAGTTCACATGTGTGAAGGCCTATAAGTACCCCACTCCCCCTCTCATTTGAGGGAGAGAAGAATTTTGGAAGAAGACCAGAGCTCTGGAGGAAGACTGAAGGTGAGAGGGAGAGCAGTTATTGGTTGCATGCCAGGCTATTGTATTGCCAGTAATGAAAGCGGCCAAAGTGCTACTGAATTTGCCCAGTTCGATCGTCGTCGCTCTAAGCTCTACTTTTGCACAAAGGGACAGGCTCAAAAAGGGTAAAGATCGAACAATCAAGCCAGCACAACATTCCTCCTAAGGAGATGACCGAAGCACAAGTCGAAATGCTACCGAATTCGAGATTCGACATTTGAACTTTGTCAACTTATGTATTCCAAATAATCTATCTTAGAATCAAGGGATATTAGAGGATGTAAATGAACTCAGTAATGTTAATATAATGATTGTTCTGTATATTCTCTCTTTGTTATGTTCCAATAAGATAATTCTCCAAATCGAATGCATTTATTTTTGTTCGAAACATCGCATGAGCGCATTGTATGTGTTGGATTGATGCATGACTGAATTGTGTGACTCATGCATCTTACATTGTGTGTTATGATTACTGTACGCCCTAGCAACATTAGGGCTGTAACCTTCGCAGATATAGCATGGATGACAGGATTGAACACCAGAAATTCTTGTTAAGCACGAGAGTGTAACATCCCGGATTTTTCCGAACCTGGGATTAAACGTCTTTAGGCGATGGGTCGATCCTAACACCTTATTAACTTGTCAGAACTGAATCCCACAGTCTAAAATCGCTCCTTAACCCATTTCCTTCACAAATCCCACCCTTCACTACCTTGTTCTTTCAAATTTTCAAAGCACTTTCGCCCTAGACACTATCTTAAACTAGCTAAGTAGTATAACTTGGATCACTTCATATACAAACTACAAATGACTAAGTACCACCTCAGACAGAAATCTTATAGGACTAAATCCTTTAGAAATGAGACAAAGTGACTAAGTGCTAAACTAGATTAGCTACGAAATCCGTTTGAATCACTTTAAATACGATCTGCAAGACCCAAAACTTGTAGAATCATTGACGCTAGGTTACCCAAAAATCTAGGATCAAACTCATTACCCGGCTGCTCTCGGGAGCATCTCGAAACTCCGTATCTGATCTGGACTGCACATCGGGAGTCCGAACAATACGAAGTTAAGGACTTAGGACCGCCTCGCTGGGCTTGATAACCATCTCGGAAATCAAATCCAGCCAATGTCCCACGGCTGTTCGGTTGAGTCCGAAGCGAGTGTGTGTGAAAAATACTATTCCCTTTACAAAATAAATATCTGGAATAGTGATCTGGCACAATTCGCTTGTGCATCAGTATTAAGCAACCAGACCGTCAGAATCAGACTAAATTACACCTTCGGATTAAGAAAAATTTCAGGAATATTTACATGTGCTTGGAATTTCGGATCGTGGCCCACCAGAAACACTCTTTTGAGCTGGAACATCGCTGAAATGCTTATAATAGCAATAACCCTTGAACGTGAGTCTATTTTGGGAAGGTTTTAGGCTATAAAAATGACCTTAAACCCTCTCCCATTCCAGCCATACGAATTTAGATTTGAGAGAGAGAAAAGAGAGAGAAAGTGAGGGAGATGTGGGAGGAACTCCCTGCTGCTGTTCTCCGCCGCTATTCGGGCTCCACCGCTTGATTCTTATCGCTTTTCCGGCGATTCTGGCGTCGTTTCTCGGTAAGAAACCCTAACCCTAACCTGTTTTAGGATTGTATAGGTTGTAGGTTATGAAATAGCTAACCTGTTTCGTTCTTTAGGCTGCCAAACTCCCGTATACGAAACCTTAGCGAACCTATCGACTCCGTTACGATTCTACGACACAAGGTGCAGACTTTAGGTGTATAGGTTATGGTTTTCAACGCTTTCAATGTCAGATAATGATAGATTCATGATCTGCATGCGATTGCACATGTACAAAGTGCTTTCCGTTTTCAGTTTCGATTAGAATTGTAGAATTTGGAATTTCACATACTCTATGTATTCGTATAAAATACCGTATACGTATTTTTTATGGAAATGTGTTTGACATGTTTATTTGTCGTATGGATATATGACGTATGGATAAAATACTTATTTGGTGAAAGGATTCGCCTAAATACATGTATACTAATAAACACTATGTATGTAGAAATACGGTATTGTAAGAAGTACCGTATACATGTATATTTTAGCGATGTGTTTGTCATGATTAATCATCGTATAAATATATTATGTGCGTATAAAATAATTGCTTAGCGAAGGGAATCGTCGTAATACATGTTTGCTTGTATACAGTATGTATGTTGAAAATGCGTATTCTAGAAAATACTGTATACGTATAAATTTTGGAGATGCATTTATCATGATTATTTGCTGTAGTAATATATTATACATGGGTAAAATACTCACTTGGCTAAAGGATAGCCCTAATACATGTTTTACTAACATACACCATGTATGTTGTATTAGTGTATTCTAAGTGTTTGTGAAAATGACTGAATGAGTATAGAATCCTCATTCGTGCTCGCCATAACTAATTGTCATGGATTCATAATTGTTGTATTGGCGATACCCTTTTGATGAAAGGATTTGCCCTAAATCACGCCACGGCCAATAGACACCATATATGCTAAAATGTGTGGCCCAAGTGTTTGTGGAAATGACTGAATGAATATAGAACTTGGATTCCTACTTGCCATGACTATCCATCGTGGGTGTACGCTTGTTATGATTGGGGCAAATCCCTAGTGAAAGGATTTGGCCTAATGCCTATGTGATCGACATATGTCATGTATGTTGATGCATGTTTGTTTAAGTGTTTCTTGAAATGTCTGAATGAGTAGTAGTTAGCAAATTGTAATGTATAAGGGTGTTGATATATGATTCTCAACCTCTTTTAACTACGTGTATGATCTCCTTGGATTGTTGTGTGATTAGGAATTGAACATGTATAAACTCATGCTTGTGTTGTGACTCATAACATGCTCAACTGCTTTATGATTATAACTATGTAATGCATATGTTTAAATTTATATTTACGTTGTATGATCCGTCATGGGTGATGGGGGAGCGGAGTAACGAGTGCGTGCAATGTACCACAGCGGCCTAAAAACGGATAATACCATACCTTGATTGTATGAGTAGAATCTTGATCCATTACTGCTTTATCTATCTGCAAGTTATCATGTTTGGGGCTATGATTATAGTCCAGACAATCGGTACCAGAATTGAATTCGTAGCTACGGTTCATTTGCCACATGAGATGTGTTCGACGAACCCGAGTCGTACTTCGGTTGGCGATAGTGGTTGGCCACGCGAAGTGCTTATGCACTTCATGTCGTTCAACTTGTTGTGCGCTCGAGCTAGCCGAGCTCATCAAGTAACCCGATCTGTCTTATATATGTTCACCATGTTTGGTCGCTACTGCCTAAACCTAGGGTACCAAACTTACCAGTGAAATCCCTTTTAACCATGGTACCTCGATCCGCTAAGACTCATGAGCCGGGCATGGTGGTATGAGACACCGTGGTCGAGCTGTCGGCCTACGCTGGGGCTACGTGCCTCCCCATAGTGACCAGTGAGCAACCAGACTCGTGAGCCGCTTATGGTGGTATGGGACACTATATTCGAGCTGTCGATACTTACGGCGAGAGCCGAGTACGGTGAGACCTGTACTCGTGCTGCCGGGCGACGAGTCCTCTGTAGTATCTTCGAGTATACTCCAAGGTCTGTGATTGGTGACGAGTCTTTCACAACAACTGGAGTATGAGTTGAGCCGAGTACGGTGAGACCTGTATTCGAGCTGACAGCTAGTGATTGAGCCGAGTACGGTGAGACCTGTAGTCGAGCTGACGGTCAGCAATTGAGCCGCATACGGTGAGATCTGTATCCGTGCTGACGGGTGACGAGCCCTTTGTGATGCCTTCGCTACGCCTCTCAAACCATAATAGCGTATGAGATTAAATAGGACTGACGACCCTAGAATGGATCATGTTTGGGAATGATACAAGGGAGGTACCTTAGTTTCCCAATACTGCTGTTTGAAATGGACTAATAATAACTCGGTAATCATGATCATCATCGCACCGCATGTGCTTAGTAGATGTGGCGCACTGAGGGAGTTAAGCATTCGCGAACGTAAGATGATGTCGCATGAGGGTGGTTTGGCAAGGGCATACAGCATCATGTCATTTCATTCTCGCACTTAATAAGAGTAGTTAGAATTGTTTGATTTGTACTGCTTTATCATTACTGCTTGATTGAATTGATAATATGTTAACCTATGCTTTACTGTTCCACTGAGTTGATCACTCACTCCCACGTTATGGGACGGTGTTGTACACACCAACCAGATTTGTTGACTTTCAGATGATGGCGATGCCTATGAAGCAGAGCCGGACTACTACTATGATGTCGAGGAGGAGTTCTCCTACATGTAACTCTCTGACAGGTCTCTGAAGACCTGGTACTATATTGATGGGGCTATGGTACTTGGGATAGAAGATATTACACTTACACATTTGGTATATTTTAGAACTGTACTTGTAATTATTTAACCTAGTAATGTTATCACACTCTGGAGACTCATCATAGTTTATATATTTTATCTATCTATCATCGTCTTCCGCTTGCAATTTAACTGTCTCTGGAGTATGATATGTTGTTTTGGCTTAATCTCAATCATGTTCAATGCACGAATACAGTCAACATTCAATCATCATTCATTTTGTTGCATAAGTGATGTTCTGGAACTCGGGAGTTGAGTTTATGCTTGACCCCCGATTTTCAGGGCGTTACAGATAGCATGAAGGATATCCCATGGAGAAATTCCCTAAACCCTTATGGTAGCATGGAGGATGCTCAAATGTCTAGACCAAGTGGATGTATGAGCGCATGAGAGCTGAATATCAGGAGGCCGCATCTCCTACTATGTCGTGGTCGGTTGGAAGGGGGTGTGGCCTTACCCGCTCGAGGGTAGGATGTCTTGGGTGAAGGCCCCTAAACCTTCACAGTACTGGGGAGACGCCTCAACGCCGAGATCAAGTGAAAAATATGAGCTCCCGAGTGCCTTATACCATTAGGCCGCGACTCCCACTGTTATGAGGTTGGTTGAGATTGGGTTTACCCTTACCAGCCTGAGTGAGGGGGCATAACTATGCTGAGTTTGACTAGCTCGTGAAATAGGTCCGCTACCATTGAGGTTTGCTGGTGATTGGTTGTCCACAGGCGGGTAGTGAGGTCTCCTATGCTCGTTTGACTGTGCAGGTCTTGGAGAACGACAGTCATCATACAATGTACTTGACCCTAGTGGATTCTTAATGGTGGAACTATACTTGATTTGTGGATTTGATATGAGGACTGACATTACTTCGCATTACATTGACATCAGTTGTATAAGCCTTATGTTACATTTCTTTGGTATGGCGCCTAGTACTCATGTATTACATTGCATAGCCCTGGGTACGACCTACTGCATTCATAGCTTAGCCTTGGTACATCTAGTAACATTCATGTTTCCTTCTGCATTCTCTCATATCTTCTTTTGAGCACCATTGTCACACACCTTCACCGCCCTCTAAGCTTTCTATAAGCTTATGCACGATCGATGTGTACAAGAGATCCTAAGTCGGCGCAATAGAGGTGGGGCATTGAATTGGAGCGTGCTGAGGACCCGTTGTAGACTTTTCTCTTCCTTTCTTATCTTGTGTATTTCCTTTTGTGCCTTATGTACCTGTAAAAGTTTAAATTTCTAGTGGATTTTGCAATGCGTTCCTATGGTTACTTTATGAGATTACTATGTTATGATCTTGGGTATGCTCTATCGGATTAGATTTATGCTATGGAAATCCTCCTTGTAGGATCCCAGGATGGGAACCTGAGACAGGAATGGAGAATGGGGTACTAAGGAGGTTGTTGTGGCCGGAACCAGCTATCCGGTTCCTTGTGAGTCTAGACACCGAGTTCGGGGCGTGACAGTCCGCCCCTGCGCAATTCAGATGAGTTGTGCGGATCCTCGCAACTCAGGTCTCGCGCAACTCGGGTCCCGCATAACTTGTACTACCTTTCCTCTTATTTTCATGTCTTTCTCTAGCTCTCTCTCTCTCTCATTAATCAATTTTGGTACCCCAACACATGCTCTTGTAACTTTTCATGTTACATGGTCCAAACAGACGAAACGGAAGTATGGCATAAACGTCTTGTACATGTTAACTACTGAAATATTTATAGACTGACCAGAATAGATCTTATTCAAGGTCTACCTAAATTAAAAAGGGTTAATAAAATATATGGCACATGCCAAATTGGCAAACAAATGAGTAGTCACAAGAAAGTGAACTCCTTAGCCACAACCAAACCTCTTGAACTTCTCCATATGGACTTGGTTGGACCAACAAGAACAGAAAGTAGAGGTGGAAAGAAGTACTTTCTGATTATCGTTGATGATTTTATCAGATTTACTTGGGTAGCCTTCATGAGAGAAAAATTCGAGACTGTCGATGAACTCAAAAGAATATTGAAACGAATTTATACTAAAAAGAAGTAAATATAATAAAGATCAAAAGTGATCATGGTACTGAATTTAAAAATAGCAATTTTGAGAAGTATTGTACTGATCATGGTATATCGCATGGATTTTATGCTCCTAAAACACCTCAACAGAATGGGGTTGTTGAAAAAAAGAATAGAGTGCTCTAAGAAATGGCCAATGTTATGTTAAATAGCATGAATTTACCAAAAAACTTGTGGGCTGAAGCTATTAATACCGCATGCTACATTATAAATCGTGTGTATATTAGAAAAGCAAAAGATAAAATAGCCTATAAGTTATGGTTCAATAAGAAACTAATTGTCAAATACTTTTTGTCTTTTTGGAAGTAAGTGTTTCATATTATGCGATCGGGAAAATTTAGGGAAGTTTGAAGCTAAGAGTGAAGAAGGAATATTATTAGGTTATGCACTGAATAGTCGAGCATATCGTGTTCTTAATAAAAGAACGGGAGTGATATAAGAATCCATTAACGTTGTAATTGACAACCACTTGATCACACCATCACCAAGTATAGATGATGATGAAGTCAACGTTATTGAGAAACCTGATTCTTCATCTAATTCAACTAATACTGAACTAAGATCAGTCCAAGATCATCCTACTGATCTAATATTTAGTAATCCTCTCAGTGGTGTCCGAACAAGAAAACAGTTAGAAAATATCTGTAACTACGTTTACTTCACTTCTCAAATTAAACCGGCTAATATAAAAGAAGTACTTACCGATGAAAATTTGATTGTAGCCATGCAAGAAGAGTTAAAACAATTTGTAAGAAATGATGTTTGGTATTTGGTTCCCAGACCATCTAATAAACATATAATTTGAACCAAATGGATTTTTAAGAAAAAATTTGATGAAATGGGAAATATAATTAGAAACAAGGCTAGACTGGTTGTACAAGGATAAAATCAAATGGAAGGAATCGATTATGATGAAACCTTTACACCATTTGCTCGCCTTGAATCCATTAGATTATTTATATCAATTGCATGATTTAAAAAATTTAAGATATATCAAATGGATGTTAAAAGTGCATTTTTAAATGGTGATTTACATGAAAAGGTTTGTGTTGAACAACCTAAGTGTTTTGATGACCCTAAACTCTCAGATCATGTATATCATCTTGAAAAGGCACTTTTTGGTCTAAAACAAGCTCCTAAGGCATGGTATGAGAAATTGACTAAGTTTTTACTCAGTCACAACTATATCATGAGAAGCGTTGATAAAACTTTATTTGTTAAAAAATATAATGAACACATATTGATTGTACAGATCTATGTTGATGATATTGTTTATGGATCTACAAGCATTAACTTGTCCGTTGAGTTTGCAGAGCTTATGAAATCCAGGTTTGAAATGAGTATGGCTGGAGAATTGAATTATTTTCTTAGTGTACAAGTAAAACAATAAGAAGATGGTATTTTCACTTATCAAACCAAATATGCTTTAAATCTGGTAAAGAACTTTGGATTCAAGAACAGAAAGAAGTTTGATACTCTTATAAGTACAACTCTCAAACTTTTAAAGGATGAAACAAGTAAAAGTATAGACTCTTGCTTATATCGCAACATGATTGGAAGTCTCTTATACTTAACTGTCAGTAGACCTGATATTGCATTTAGTGTTGGAATCTGTGCTAGATATCAATCTGATCCAAAAGAATCTCATCTTATTGTTGTTAAACGTATAGTCGGATATGTCGCAAGTACTGCTAATTTCAGTCTATGGTATCCTCACGATACATCTGTTCAACTAGCTGGATATACTGATGCTGACTGGGTGAAAACATTGATGACAAAAAATCTACCAGTGGTGGACGTTTCTATATTGGAAATTGCTTAGTTTCCTGGCACAACAAGAAACAAAGTTTTGTATCTTTATCTACAACTGAAGCTGAATACATCGCAGTTGGTAATGCTTGTACCCAGCTAGTTTGGATGGAAAGAATGTTAAATGATTACGAAATTGTGAAAAATACAATGATCTTATATTGTGATAACTCTAGCACAATCAATATTTCAAAGAATCCTATTTAACATTCTCGTATGAAACATATAAACATTAGATATCATTATATTCAAGAATTGGTTGACGATAAAAGCATTTCATTGGAATATATACAGACTGAAAATTAGCTTGCTGACATTATAACTAAATCGCTTGGCAGGAATAGATATTCTAAATTAAAATATGATATTGATATGTGTATTTCTAATTAATTAAATCATGTTGTGTAGTTCTTATTTTATTTGCATATTAAAAAAATTACAAAATATTTTAAAATAATGAGATCTTCTTTCATTTGCTCGACGGGTCGAGTACGTCCTCCACTAGTCGACCCTCAACGAGTCGAGGACAGCACTCGACAGGTCGTGGACCGCAGGCTGATCCAATAAAAGAAGAAAAAATCCCCTTTTCATGCCATTTCTTTCATCTTCGTTGACTAGTCGTGGCTCCACTTGTCAAAACCCATCTTTATAAAGTCATTGTAAGTGCTTTATTTTTTATTTCCTTCTAGATTTGAATTCCTTGATGCTTGTTAATCTTCATTTTGTGATTGATTTGAGATTTACATCCTTGTTATAAAGGGTTTTTGGGAAAACGTATGATTTAAGCCAAAACCATCAATTTTATCTTCATTTGCAAACTCTGCATGGAGCATCGGTCTAAGAGAAAGGCTTCTTACAAGGGCCCTAGTGGCTCCACCTCTCGGACGACTCCAGTTAGGGTGAGAACCCTGAGAGCTCTCGAAGAAGATTTGGAGCATGTAAGAGATTTCTGCATTAGAGATATAATCATCGAGATGACTATGAATCTTGATCACATTACATCATTCAAACTCTTGCCCATCTTGTCCGTCGTCGATTGGGAAAATATTCTGGGTTGGGACGGAACGGCATACCACTCCATCACTCAAGAAATGTATGCATCAATAGGGGAATTGTCACTTGAAAACCTTACATTCTCTATTAATTTTAGAGAAGGGACATTTCTAGTTGATAGGCACGTGATCTCAGGATTGCTTGATGTGAATGTAAATGATGAAGGCATGCCCATTCCTCCACTTGTAGATAGAATGTATGAGTCCGAGGGTCAGGAGATTACCTGGAAACTATGTCGGTTTGATGCGGAATGTAGTTCTAGTAATGTTCTTTGTGCCACCCAGATGATTCGTAGATTTAGAGTACTTCATCGTAGTTTTACTTCAAATGTGTATCCTCACTTCGGGAATAGGTCTGAACTTACTCTGTAACGCCCTGAAAATCGGGGGTCGAGTATGAACTCAACTCCCGAGTTCCAACGCATCACTTATGCAACATACACAATGATGGTTAAATGTTGTCTGAGTTAGCGCAATAAACATGAATGAGATTATACCAAAACAGTAATTCATACTCCAGTTCAATTGTATAAAGGCAAGCGGAAGACTGAAATTTTATATTCAAAATATGTAAAGTATCAAAATTTTGTGAACACCAGAGTATGAGTACTAACTGAGTACCAATATACATGTATTGTTTCTAAGTCAAATATCAAAATACAATCCTCAAAAGAGGCCCTGAAAGTCCCGCGATGCAGATGGCCTAAGCGTAGCCGTCAGTAATCTTGCATAAAGGAGAACTCCTCCTGATCCTCCTCATAGTCGAGCTCCGGCTCCTGAACAGAGGCGCCATCTACACCTGTGACAGAGTCTGGTGGGTGTTGCAAACACCGTCCCGTAACGTGGGAGTGAGTAGCTAACTCAGTGGAACATTAAAGCATAGGTTAACATGTTATCAAATCAATCAAGCAGTAATGATAACGCAATACAAATCAAACATTTCTAATTACTCTTGTTAAGTGCAAAAATGATATGACATGATGCTGTATGCCCTTGCCAAACTACCCTCAAGCGACATCATCTTACGTTCGCGAATGCTAACTCCCTCAGTGCGACACATCTACAAAGCACATGCGGTGCGATGATGCTCATGATTACCAAGTTTTTATTAATCCATTTCAACCAAAGCGGATTGGGAAACTAAGGTACCTCCCTTGTATAATTCCCAAACATGATCCATTCTAGGGTCGTCAATCCTAGCTAATCTCATACGATATTATGGTTTGAGAAGCGTAGTGAAGGCATCGCAAAGGGCTCGTCACCCGTCAGCGCGGATACAGATCTCACCGTATGCGGCTCAATTGCTGGCCGTCAGCTCAAGTACATATCTCACCATACCTGGCTCAATCACTAGCCGTCAGCTCAAGTACAGGTCTCACCGTACTCGGCTCAACTCATACTCTAGTTACTGTGAAAGACTCGTCGCCAATCACAGACACTTGGAGTACACTCGAAGATACTACGAAGGACTCGTCGCCCGTCAGCACGAGCACAGGTCTCACCGTACTCGGCTCTCGCCGTAAGTATCGACAGCTCGAATATAGTGTCCCATACCACCATAATCGGCTCACGAGTTTGGTTGCGCAATGGTCACTACGGGGAGGCACATGACCCCAGCGTAGGCCGACAGCTCGACCACGGTGTCCCATACCACCATGTCCGGCTCATGCGTCTTAGCGGATCGAGGTACCATGGTTAACGGGATTGCCACTGGTAAGTTTGGTACCCTAGGTTCAAGCAGTAGCGACCAAACATGGTGAACATACATATACACATATCGGTTTGCTTGACGAGCCTGACTAGCTTGAGCGCACCACAAGTTGAGCGATATGGAGCACAAAAGCACTCCGTGGCCAACCACTATCGCCAACCGGCACGACTGGGTTCGCCAGACACGTCCATCGTGGCGATATGAATCTCACCACAACCACAAGTCTGTATCAATGTTTGGACTATAGGCATAGTCCCAAACTCAATCAGTTGTAAAGCATGAAGTAAAGCATGAGGTAAAACCTGTATCATAAAGCATGAAGTAAAGCATGTTATAAGGTATGTTGTAAAGCATGTTGTAAAGCATGTTATAAAGCACTATACACATAGGGATACAAATACTTAGAGTTCATAGGTGAGTGGTTAGAGTGAACAACCACATGGAGAGTGTCACATGTGACACAAAGATAGCGGAGAATCCCATCTCAGCACCTAACTAAGGTTCTAACACTTAAGCACTTACATTCACAAGTGATTTCACCAACACTTGGAATGCAAAGGTTCAACATACATGACGTATGCTAGGGAAGTGTGTACTAGGGTTGTCCCTTTACCAAACTAGTATTTTATACATATACATCATATTCATATAGCAATTAAACATGGCAATCACATCAGTAACTTTTATACGTATAGGGTACTTCCATGTATACCCAATTTCGACATACATAGTGTTTACAAAGGAAGATAGATTTCGGTGATTCCTTTCGCCAAGATAGTATTTTAATCACGTATTGTATAATCATACATTAAATAAATATGTTAAACATTATTCCAAAAGAACTACGTATACGGTATTTCTACAACACGTAATTTCGCCATACGGCGCATTTACAAGTAAACGTATATTTTGGCGATTCCTTTCGCCAAACTAGTATTTTATTCATATGTTATATAATTATACATTAAATAAACATGTCAAGTATTTATCCAAAAAAATACGTATACGGTATTTCTACGTATACCTAGAATATGTGAAATTCCATATTTCACACCGCTAATCAAAACAGGAAACGGAAAGCACTTTGTACATGTGCAATTGCAAGCAGATCATGAATCTACCATTATCTGACATTGAAAGCGTTGAAAACCTTAACTTATACACTTAAAGTCCTCACCTTTGCCTTTGGAAACGGAACGAATCAGCAAGGGTGATGGATCTTCCGTCTACAGGCGATTTCTAGCCTAAAGAGCGGAATCGGTTAGTCGGAATACATCCTACCTCGATTCCAACTCAAATCAGACCTAGGGTTAGGATTTCTTACCTTCAAATGAGGTGGAAAACACCGGGAAATCACTTAGAACGGAGCGGTGAAGGCCGTGTGGTGAGCCAATGCAGGTGGAGGAAGATTGGCAACAATCTCCAAGTTCTTCTCTCTCTTTTCTCTCTCTTCCTCTAGGGTTTCTTGCAAAATTCGTATGGCTGTGAGAGGGGCTGTTCTAAGCCCCTTTTATAGCCTCAAACATTACGAAAATAGACTCGGGTTCATGGGGTGCTGCCTATATAGGATTTTCGACGCTTTTCCAGCTCAAAAGGGAAGTTCTGGTAGCCCTCTTTGAAACAAACGTCAGACTTAAGCTCACCATCAATGGATCTACGTGGGATTACGTTTTTGACTCATTCGGATACGCAGATCGTACGTGGCGGACCACTTTCAGTTCGACGGTCAGTGGGCCACGATCAGAAATTCCAAGTACATGTAAATGTTCCTGAAATTTTTCTTAATCCGAGGGTGTAATTTGGTCTGATTCTGACGGTCAGGTTGCTTAATACTGACGCGTCAACGAACGATGCCGATCACTATTCCGATATTTATTTTGGCTTATGAATAGTGTTTTTCACACTACCTCGCTCCGATTCGAAACGAATGGCCGTGGAATATCTGGATAAGGCCGATTTTTGAGATGATTGTTAAGCCCAGTGGGGCGGTCCTAGTTCCTTAGCTTCGGGTTAATCGGACTCCCGATGTGCGATCTAGACCTAATACGAAGTTTCGTTTCATTCCCGAGAGCAGACGGGAAATGTGTTTGGTTCTAAACTTTAGGGTAACCTAGCGTCACTTGTTCTGTAAGTTTTGGGTCTTGCAGATCGTATTTAAAGCGATCCTAACGGATTTCATAGCTAATTGAGTTTAGTACTTAGTTAACTTTGTTAAATTTCTAAAGGATTTAATCCTACATGATTTTTGGTCGAGGTGGTACTCGACCCAATGTATGAAAATTTTCAGGTCGTTACATACTCCCTTTATGTCTCATGTTCTTCATGCCGTTACATTTGGTGTGGGATCCCGGTCTTTTGCAACATCGTTCATATGCACACGTGTCCCAACTTGCACCGTTGATAGATCATGCACTGTACCCTAGTGCACCTAGAAAACTCACTAAAGTGATTTGTTCCAGATGATCTTGAGACCTCTATCATGTGGACCGTGACGTCATTATGATCGCAATGGTGAAAACCGCTCATCAATCCGATGCTCCATTAGTGAGATATGACACATCGAATGTATGGCCCAAATTATGTATCTAATAACACAAGCAACCTTTATTGTGATAGGCCCATTGGTCTTGAGCCTATGTGGGCCTAAAGCCCACTTTTAGAACATGAAAATTACCAACTAATAGGATAAGTGCTACATAACAAAATAAGAAGCTAACACATATAAGACAAGCACTATAAGACAAAATTGGATTCTATCCCAGAACTCATCATTAACTCTCTCCCCATGCCTTAGAAATTAATCATGGCCCTTGTCCACCTCATCATATACGTGCATCCAATGCATGTCTTGATTTGTGTCACATCACTTCAAACAATCAATTAAGACACTCCACTTCATCAACCACCATGCATCACCTACAACCCACAACCCTTATCCATCCATTATTCAATGCATGCTTAGCACCATCCACCTCATTCATCCACTACTCATACCATACATCACCTTCTACCTCACTTTTAGCACCAATAAGATCCCATAAACTTGCCACATCATCTTGCCACCTTAACCCCCAATTCCCTATATAATAGTAGGAGCTCTCTTGCACTTATTCTTTTCCTATACATGGAAAATTTTTAAAATTTTAAGAGAGTGAGAGAGAGTGGGGCGAAGGTGTGACCCGTCATCAAAACTAGGAGTGGACCACACATCAACCCCCAATTCCCTATATAATAGTAGGAGCTCTCTTGCACTTATTCTTTTCCTATACATGGAAAAATTTTGAAATTTTAAGAGAGAGTGAGAGAGAGTGGGGCGAAGGTGTGACCCATCATCAAAATTAGGAGTGGACCACACATCATCATCCAACCATCCATCCATTGAGGTGAGTTTACACCTCTCCTCTCATCCTCCTCATTCTCCTCATTCTTCCTCTTTTATTTTCTTGATATCTATGGGCTCCATTGGTGTGGAGTTCTTATGTGCATGTATTTATGGTAATGGTGATCAGTAAAGTGGCCCATGTCAGTATGGTCCACCATGATGAACATCATATCCACACCCTTCATAGGTGATCCTCTTTTTTTTTTTTTTTTATAAAAAATCTGGACATTAAGTTCTAAAATTCATATAAAATCGACCATGTTAAGATCAAAGTTGAAACTTGGGAATATTCTGAGCCACAATATGAACTAATTCTTGACCAAATTTTGTATCCTTCTAACGGTCCAGTCATCCGTAACATCAAGTTTACTTGGCTATTGTCTAGCACCACATGCAGGATTCTGATTTTCCTAAAATGGACCCATTTTTAATTCCCTTATTGAATGTATTAATAATATATGTTCTGTTATATTTATAGAAAATCGAACCAGCTTTCCAACAGTATATAATAAGCCTCGATCGGAGTTCGGACGGCTGAGATCTTGGCCTTATACAAAAGATGTATTTGGGGGCTTGTTATGACCATTCTTGTGTGGTCAATATCCGTGATTCCAACAATCAAATGCATTTGATATTTGTTCTTAACTTACTTGAGATAGTAAACAATCATATGTATGGTCCCTATGATCAAATTCTTTCATGATAAAATTTAGAAAGATCTGAATCGACAGATACTTCTGTAAGGATAAATCATAAATTCTTTCGTATGGTCTAGATGGATCCAAGGCTCTGTATGATTGGAAACATATATACAACCTAAATGATGTATTACAAAACCATCTTTGGATTAGATTTTCCACAAGAGAATCTGATTATAAAATTTTTATTAATAGTTCATGTGCTGCTAGATGTGTATATGTTGTACATAACATCCATGCTCGTATTGACCCACTTGGGCGTGGGATCTTTTATGATTTATGCATTTTATGAGTTTATCCAATCTGGAAACCCACGTATATTTTTGTGTGTTTCTTATCTATGGTTTGCTAGTATGTGGGCCCCACTTGCCATTGGATCTATTTTATTTCCTTTGCACTTACCATTAGATCTATTTTATTTCCTTTGCACTTTCTGTTTGCTGAAATTTTCTGAGTACTTGACTGTATTGCATGTAGGCCTCTTTAACACCTTGTGGTGGGTTCCACACTCTGTAGTTAAGGGTCTCACTTTGGGGGATGTTTAATCCTTGTATAAGTGAGCTGGGATGTCTCACCTTTTTGTCAAGAATGATTCCCTAAGTATTTGAAAATTGGGCCCTAAATTGTGACAGACCCCATTGCTAAAAACTGTCTGATTATTTATGTTTTGTACCAACTTTGGGCCTCTGTAGTGGACCACGCGCTGGAGATATGAGTAGGCCACCACTTGGAACCTTTAACCTACACCAAGGAATAAATAAATAATATTTTTAATTGAGCTAAATTAGACCCCACATGATCAAGGAGTGGATCTCAAAATGTGGTCAAGCATGGTTGTGCAGAAAATCAAAGTACTTATGTTTGGCTCTATACCAAATATTACGTGTGCACAACTAATTGGTCTCAGCTTATAGTTTTTGAAGTACATATATAGTACAACCAAGGGCACCTGATGGGACACTGAAAGGTGGTCCCCTGTGATCATGGGATGTACTCAAGATCAGGCCAAAACTAATTTTGCACCGTGTTTCTTGCACATTTTATCTAAGTACCCATATTTGGGACATAACCGTAAATTATATACACCAAACTTATGAGGATCGCCTTATACCTTTTAAAGCCCCTGCATAGTGTTATAAGATGGATCTCTCCTTTCACCATATGTGGGTCTCACATGATCATAAATCTGAATTGAAGATGGCAAAAAATATGTTTGATGTAAAATTTATGTGGGGCCATGTCAGTGGGGTCCACCACCTTCCCAAAGCATTTAGTGCAGCACCTAAACTCTGAAAAATAACTCTTAGATATTGTTGGGATTAAAAACCTTAAGTGGGTCATCTAGTATAGGCTATCTTGTGTGGGCCTTACCTTTCATGTAATGAGGTCCACCTGACATGTTTTGTAAATGGGTGTTGTATAACTTGTAAAATATTTAGTAGACAGATCTTGCTATCCAAACGTTCTCTTAAGACATAGGTGGCCTTGGGCCTGATGTAACCCTAAGGCCCAAGCAGGCCCAACACTAAGAGAAATCGTTGGGGAATGAGAAACCCACAATAGTAACCTTCCTGGAGCCTATTGGGCAGTCCCATTGCCTACTCGAGCAGCGTGCCTTTCATACTACCTCTATTCAGGTAGACCATGCTTAGAGCGAACTATTTTACAATGCATAAATTGAATAATTGGGCTTTTCTTGATTTGTTGTGTACGTGGCTAGTGGGCCCGATATGATATATGAAATGAAAGATGTTAGCATGTTATCCTTTATGTTTGAGATCGCGCATTATTTCTAATTGGTGGAATGTGTGGCGCCCACTTAGTTGTGGAACTAGATCCATGCCATTGAAGGTGTTGTGGTTGGACATTTATGCCTTTGAATTAGCTTATTGATTCACCACTTGTGACTCACACTTGACCTATATGACCCCATGCCTTGCATGTAGTTCAATTCCAGTGTGGAAGTCACACTAGGTAAGACACACCTAGTGATGGGTGAGATGATGATACATGTATGGTAACATCATAATGATGATTGTGAGTTGTTGGTTGAAATGATAGATATGATTTAATGGATGGTGAATTATAACATATGCATTGATGATGGATGAGTAATTCTTTATAGTACTTATGACATTGTTTATGTTAATCATGAAGTGAAAATGATCCCCATAGTAATGATAATGATATTATATTATATATATATATATGCATGATGACAAAACATGCTAGTTGACCACCATGTTTGATATCCAAGTGATAATAATGCACGTATTGATGTCGTGATGATAATGTGGATAAGAAAACCATATTTTACTTGATGCGCAGATAATGATAAATAAATGATGTTGGTGGACGTAAGGATAACCTTGTGCATGATAGACAACTAATGCCTACAGCATGTATAATGACAGTATTGGACAATGGCCATGATATTGATGATGCATGTGAATCCATATATGCTATGTACTCTATGCACATGATTGCATGATACATTTTATGAGGATAAATTTGATGTTGAATAATGTCTATGATAATGATGATACATGTTAGAACTTGTGTACCACCATAACCTATGCACTTTATGTATGTGCGTGTTATAGGATTCCTGGTGGCCATTTGTTAAGTATTCACAAGAGGTATAGGGCCTCGGTGTGCTATTGAAGACACTTAAATATATGGACCCTCACATCACATTGGCTACTCTTGTATTTAAAATGATTATTGTGTACCTAGTCTAGTAGGACACACTGAGAATATGCTTAGTATAGTATCATGATACATGGCCACATGCATCATTTGCATGCTTGTTATGAGGAGTGATTGATCATAACTTGTCTCATTAGGCTAGTTGTTTATGGGACTCCCTGGGAGACGAAGTTGCCCCAAATGAGCACGCGGTATGCATAGATTTGATGCATGACTGGATAGTGTGACTCATGCATCTCGCATTTGTGTGACATGATTACTGTACGCCCTAGCAACTCAGGGCCATAGCCTTCACAGGCATATCATGGATGGCAGGATTGTACACCGAAAATATTTTGGTTCGAGACATGGGGCACCATAGATGTCCCTGGGTGGAAGTCCATAAACCCTTATGGTACTAAGAGGATACTCCAACATCGAGACCGGGTGGATACATGAGCGTATGAGGATCGGATACTGTAACACCCCAGATTTTTGCTAACCTGGAGTTAGACGTCCTTGGGTAATGAGTCGATCATAACACCTTAATTGACTTCTCAGAACTCAATCCTAAAGCCTTAAATCCCCTTTTTTAACTCCTCGGAAAAATCCGTACAAAGACCCGAGTACCACCTCAGGCAAAAATCACTCAAGACCGAATCCAGACAAAATTAACTAAGTGCTAAACTAGATTAGCTACGAAATCCACTTGTTCCACTTTAAATATGATCTATAAGACCTAAAACTTGTAGAATCATTGACGCTAGGTTACCCTAAATTCTAGGATCAATCTCATTGCCCAGTTGCTCTTGGGTGCACATTGAAACTTCATATCGAATCTGGACCTCGCATCGAAAGTCCGATGACCACGAGGCTAAGCGCTTAGGACCGCCTTGTTGGGCTTGACAACCATCTCATAAATCAAATCCAGATAGTGTCGCGGGGCTATTCGCTTGAGCCCAGAGTGAAGTGTGTGAGAAAACGTGGTTTTCTTTATAAATTAAATCTAATTTAAGTAATCTGAGACTTGTCGCTTGTGGGCCTGATATAAGCAATCAGACTGTCAGAATCTGACCCAAATACACCGTCAGATAAGGGAAAATTTTATACACAGGTCAATGTACTTGTGGCCCTGATCGGTGATCGTGGATCATTGAATTGAAACTGGTCCACCACGGGCGATCTGAAAATTCGATTGGAACGAAAACTTAACTCGACCTAGATCCATGGTCAGGGAGCTTAAGTCCAACCTTTAGCTTAAAGGGAGCTCCGGAAGTGCTCTGTTGAGCTGAAACAGACACACTTTGGCTATAACCTAAGTATACCTTGGCCTTAGGGCCATTTCCATCAGTTTTAGGCCTATATAAGGACCTTAAACCCTCTTTCCTTCACTTCATACGAATTTGGGAAAAACGCTAGGAGAGAGAAGAGAGTAAAGAGAGAGAAAGTGAGAGTGAAGTTGGAATCACTCTTGGGAATCGATCCTTGCTGTTTTACATGTCGATCTATAACTATCGTATCACTTTTCTAGCGATTCTGATTCTATTTTCGGGTAAGAAAACTTAACCCTAATCTGTTCTAGGGTTTCAATTGTTGCAAGTAGCGAAATAGCTAAACTTAACTCTTGATATAGGTTGCCATTTCATCGTTGACAAAGATTAGAGTCTCTGTCGAGTTCGTTATGGTTCTACGGCATAAGGTGCGGACTATAGACGTATAGGTTATGGTTTTCAAAGCTTTTAATATCAGATAATGATAGATTAATAATATGGGTGTTATTTCACATGCAAAATGCCATATTCGTTTTGTAATTCAGTTACGTATGCAACTTATGGCGTTTAGTGTATTCTGTATATTTGTAGAAAATATTGTATACGTACAAAACATGAAAGTGTGTTGGCCATGATTAATTACTGTGTACATATGCTAGGTATATGTGTAATAACTACTCAGTGAAAGGATTCGTCCTAATACATGTTTTAGCCAACATGCGTTAT
Source organism: Magnolia changhungtana (assembly GCA_030180095.1). Taxonomy (NCBI): domain Eukaryota; kingdom Viridiplantae; phylum Streptophyta; class Magnoliopsida; order Magnoliales; family Magnoliaceae; genus Magnolia; species Magnolia changhungtana. The sequence goes on along the minus strand of JASAUF010000502.1, from coordinate 8,071,166 downwards.
ATATGTTAATAAGTGTACTCTAAGTGTTTGTGAAAATGCTTGTGTGAGTAAGTATTTAGATGATAGTACTCTAGGTGGGTATTGAGATAGGATTCTCAACTACCTTAGTGATGTGTATGATTTCCTTCATGTAAGTTGTTTAGTTTAATCATTTACTTATGAAATGTATGTGTTTGGATTTCCTGTTTGCATTGTGTTTTATAACATGCTCGTTAATATGTTTGCATTACTTGTTTAATTATGCTCTGACTACTCCATATGCTTACTGATTACGGATTGAATGTGTTTGGGACTACGGTATAGTCCAGGCAATCGGTAACAGGCTTTGAGTTCATGGCTGAGATTCATCCGCCACATAGGACATGTTTGACAAACCCAAGTTGTGTGTTCGTCGTCGGCAGTGGTTAGGCCACATGAAGTGCTTATGCACTTCATGTCAATCGATACAATGTGCACTCATATTAGTCGAGCTCGCCAAGTAACCCGATTGGCCTATTGTATGTTCACCATATATGGACTCTATTTTTTGAACCTAAGGTACCGGACTCACCAGTGAAACCCTGTTAACCTTAGTACCTTTATCCGCTGAGACTCATGAGTCGGACATGGTGGTATGGGACAACGTGGTCGAGCTGTCGGCCTATACTAGGGCGACGAGCCTCCCTGTAGTGACTAGTGAGCAACCCAGACTTGTGAGCCGAATATGGTGGTATGGGACACTGTATTCAAGCTATTTGCCTACACTGATTTGGTGACGAGCCCTTTGTAGTGACCTCGAGCATACTCTGAACCTACGTAGAGGTTATGAGCCTTTCCATAGTAATCAGAGTACACACTAGACCTGTACTGATTTGGTGACAAACACTTTGCAGTGACCTAGAACCGCAATATCGTATAAGATTTATTAGGACTGACGACCCTAGAATGGATCATTGTTTAGGAATGATATAAGGGAGGTATCTTAGTTTCCCAATCCTGTTGTATGAGAATGACTAATAAGAACTTGGTAATCATATGCATGCACTGCATTACACATGCATTCAGTGTAGCAAGTCAAGCACTAAGGCAGTGTTGTTCATGTACGAACGTGAGATGAAGTCACTGAGGGAGCGTAGGCGATGGCATGCATCATATCATTCATATCAATCTTGCATTAACAAGAGTACTTAGGACCTGATTGTTGTATTGCGTTATCATTACTGCTTGATTGAATTGATAACATGTTAACCTCTGCTTTATAGTTCCACTGAATTGATCACTTACTCCCACGTTACGGGACGGTGTTGTATACACCAACCAGACCCTGTCTTAGTTTCAGATGATGGCGATGCTTGCGAAGCGGAGCCGGACTTGTATGATAACGAGGAGGATTTCTCTTATATGCTGTTATCAGGTGGGTCTAAGTAGACCATGTTTTGATCGACTAGGTTAAAGGGATGTTGATAAGATACCTTTACACTTGTTATTTTGCACTTTTGGAACACCCATGTATATTCATTTTATTCATTTTTGGAGTATACATGTATATATTTAATCTGGTAACATGTTCACACTCTAGAGACTTACAACAATTTATATATTTTATATATCTATCATAGTCTTCTACCTGTAAAATTTAACTGTCTCTGGAGTATGATATGTTGTTTTGATATAATCCCACTCATGTTTAATGCACTAACACGAACAACATTCAATCATCATTATCTATGTTGCACAAGTGATGCGTTGGAACTCAGGAGTTGAGTGTATGCTCGAACCCCAATTTTCAGGGCATTACAAGATGGTATCAGAGCATGATTGGGATTAAACCGGACCTGGGTTATGGTCACACAACGTACACTGAAGTTTTTTGACATAGGTGGGTGCGAGAGAAATGTAGAAATGAACTTAGGTTTTCCTGATTTCGCTAATTGACGAAGTTCACCGAAATCGACCATTTTGTTTGGGTCTGTACACATCCATGATCGCATGAGACGACTTGGGATCACTCTCGGACCGTCTATCTACGGATTTAGATCACAATGTACCCCATCCCAGCCTTCAACAATCGGTAAACGCGAATGAATATCTGAACCTACATGAAAGGACCCGGAACGACTCGAATCGGAGTCGGGGGCCAAACCGACCAAGTCTAGGGGGACCCAAGTGGGCCCCGCACATTTTTTGACCAAGGGGGGTGGGGAGGACCTCACCGGACCAGCGACCCCTCGCCGCCCAGTGGGCCTGGCCAGGCGAGCCGGCTCGCGCTTACACCTTTGGGGTGTTGTGGGGCCCACTGATCCAAGGTGGATCAATTAAAACCCCCCAAACACGTCCCTCCTTCACAAACCACCACTCCAAGCTCTCTTTTTCTCCAAAACTTTCTGATTTCTCTCTTAAACCTCCCCTCCACTCACCCATTTCGTCATTTTCTGTCAAAACACACATACCCCCATCGTTTTCAGCAATACCCACCCTCCAACCTTTCCATTCTCTCTCATTTGAACTCTTAGAACCCTCATTTGAGTCTCAAATTCGTGTAAACCTACTAACCCACATTTTTGTCTCCCATAACCTTCACACCCTCCAAATGTTAGGACATTTAGGGCCGTTTGGCCAACTACATTTGTTGCGATTAAGGTGGATGAAATTGTTGGATGGAATTGTACAAGTAACAATAAATGTATGTGTAAGGCATTGTCCCTAGATTGGGTGTATCCCATGGTTTCTAACACCATGTTTGGAATGTATGCAATGAAAAGTAAATCCTAGGATTTCCTTTCAAATTACACTTGAAAATTCCTCATCATGGGATTTGGAAATCCCATCTCACACTTTCCAATACAAGGCTCATTTTAATTTTAATCCCATCCCACCCTCCTACTAAACATGCTTCTCCAAATCCCAATATGGGGATAACAATGCAGTTCCATTTAATACAACTTATGATGACCAGCCAAATAGGCCCATAGAGTTTTGGACCTAGAGTGGTGCTCCTAAAGTTCGACATACTTGACAGTATGGGAAATCCAATAAATTGATGACGTGAACCCTACGACTTTCTTAGTTGGTATGGGCATCGATGAAGTGCTCAAGCGTAATTAAATTTAAGTTCAAGCAACTTAAGTCCAACCAGACAACTTTGACCCTATGTGATAAATCATCTAGTGTATAAGTATAGACTTTATATTACAACTAGTGGATTATCGCTACTCCTACAATTAAGACTAGGCTACTGGCTACACTAAGGAATGTAAAAGACTAATCATGCTAAGATAATTGAAAGGTAGACTTAGTTAGTTGACTTGATTAGGTTGGAGTGAGGCCTCATTCCTTCGTTGAATCCCCTTAATACTGATAGGCTTCTTTAGTAACTTTTAGGAAGCTTGTTTGACGTAGAAACTATTCATGCTCGTAGAAAACTTATATATCCCTTGGATTTAATGTTAAGTCAAATCAATACACCCCTTAGAATTTCCTTTATAAAGACTTATTACAAACGGGAACACGGAGTAAAGAACTATATATAAGTGAAGTATTCATGGTTTGAATCAAATTCTCAATCCTGGTAGTTACCAATGCACTCATTGCTCTGATCAAGCAGAAGATCGGGATCAACGAGGATTAAGAATTGATACGACAAACTTTCTGTCGTGGCTAAGCAGAAGGTCTATGTATCCGACTAAGACCCACTACACAACTTTACTTCCATGTTGGCCCGACCACTTGCAACTAAAAGTTTATTATTTCATCTTTGAGAAGTGTTAAGAACATATAGCCAATAGAGATTTTCTCTTTAGGTCCAAGAAATTTCTCAAATGGGCAACAGACAATTAGGAATTAGGTCCCAAATTACATGCCATGTTGGCATACATATTGTGCATATGAACTTAGACAGATAGCCTGCCTGTTAAGTGAGACATGATTAAATAAGGTAAGTCAGGACCGTGTTAAAAGTCCTTCTTTGGTAGAATTAGGCATCTTGCCACAAGCTCACACCCGTCCCTGGGAATCAACCTCAACACCCATTATTTTTAAATCCTTTCTATAACCATAGGTACCAATGTCATAACACACATCATCGATGAAAGGAAGACTAATGTATTGAGAGATCATTTCCCATTTCATGCCAAGGATAAGTCCTAGATTACACCTTGTTCCAATATACAGATCAGGACACAAATTCTTGAGCCTTGAGACTAGAAATAGTTTTTTAAGGGGGGTAGAACATTATGAGCCCAATCTAGTTAAGTTGGCTAATACACCTCTTTGATCAGAGTGGCACAACAAAAGCGTGATGGACCCTTGCCCCACTGGTCCAGGATCGAAGGTAATTGATCTAAGATACACGTAAGATCAGAGTATCCCCCAATGTGCTCGTTGAATACGAACCCAATAGAAGCCTTGGCCAGTTTTAGAGTGAAAAAGTTTTAAGGGAGGTAGACTAATATGAGCTAGATTAATAATCATAGTATACACCCTATCATGCATATAAAATTAAAGTCAATAAAACTTAGGCAAAAGAAATAATGAAATTTTTACTCATTACTCTTGGCCAATTTTAGGGAGGAAATTATTTTTAAGGGGGGTAGATTGTAACACTTCGAATTTTTGCCAACCTGGAGTTAGACGTCCTTGGGCAATGAGTCGATCATAACACCTTAATTGACTTCTCAGAACTCAATCCTAAAACCTCAAATCCCCTTTTTTAACGCCTCAAAAAAATCCGTACAAAGACCCGAGTACCACCTCAGGCAGAAATCACTTAGGACCGAATCCAGATAAAATTAACTAAGTGTTAAACTAGATTAGCTACAAAATCCGCTCGATCCACTTTAAATATGATATGCAAGACCCAAAACTTGTAAAATCATTGACGCTAGGTTACCTTAAAATCAATCTTATTACTCAGTTGCTCTCGGGGGCACATTGAAACTCCGTATCAGATATGAACTGCGCATCGAAAGTCCGATGACCACGAGGCTAAGCGCTTAGGACTGCCTTGCTTGCTTGACAACCATCTCAGAAATCAAATCCAGATAGTGTCGCGGGGCTATTCGCTTGAGCCTAGAGTGAAGTGTATGAGAAAACATAGTTTTCTTTACAAATTAAATCTAATTTAAGTAATCTGAGACTTGTCGCTTTCAGGCCTGATATAAGCAATCAAACCGTCAGAATCTGACCCAAATACACCATCAGATCAGGGAAAATTTCATACACTGGTCAGTGTACTTGTGGCCCTGATCGGTGATCGTAGACCGTTGAGTTAAAACTCGTCCGCCATGGGCGATCCCGAAATTCTATTGGAACGAAAACTTAACTCGACCTAGATCCATGGTCAGGGAGCTTAAGTCTGACCTTTGGCTCAAGGGGGAGGGGAAGGATCCAGAAGTGCTTCGTTGTGCTGAAACAGACACACTTTGGATATAACCTAAGTATACCTTGGCCCTAGGGCCATTTCCATCAGTTTTAGGCCTATATAAGGACCTTAAACCCTCTCTCCTTCACTCCATACGAATTTGGTAAAAACCCATGAGAGAGAAGACAGTAAAGAGAGAGAAAGTGAGAGTGAAGTTGGAATCACTCTTGGGAATCGATCCCTGCTGTTCTACGTGCTGATCCATCATTAGCGTATCGCTTTTCCGGCAATTCTGATTCCATTTTCGGGTAAGAAAACCTAATCCTAATCTGTTCTAGGGTGTCAATTGTTGTAAGTAGCGAAATAGATAAACTTAACTCGTGATATAGGTTGCCATTTCATCGTTGACAAAGACCTAGAGTCTCTGTCAAGTTCATTACGGTTCTACGGCATAAGGTGCGGACTATAGACGTATAGGTTATGGTTTTCAAAGCTTTCAATATCAGATAATGATAGATTCATGATATGGGTGTTATTTCACATGCAAAATGCGATATTCATTTTACAATTCAGTTATGTATGTAACTTATGGCATTTAGTGTATTCTATATATTTGTAGAAAATATTGTATACGTATAAAATATGAAAGTGTGTTTGCCATAATTAATTACTATGTACATATGCTAGGTATATGTGTGATAACTACTCGGCGAAAGGATTCGCCCTAATACATGTTTTAGCCAACGTGCGTTATGTATGTTAATAAGTGTACTCTAAGTGTTTGTGAAAATGCTTGTGTGAGTAAGTATTTAGATGATAGTACTTTAGGTGGGTGTTGAGATAGGATTCTCAACTACCTTAGTGATGTGTATGATTTCCTTCATGTAAGTTGTTTAGTTTAATCATTTACTTATGAAATGTATGTGTTTGGATTTCCTGTTTGCATTGTATTTTATAACATGCTCGTTAATATGTTTGCATTACTTGTTTAATTTTGCTCTGACTACTCCACATGCTTACTAACTAAAGACTGAATGTGTTTGGGACTACGGTATAGTTCAGGCAATCGGTAACAAGCTTTGAGTTCGTGGCTGAGATTCATCCGCCACATAGGACATGTTTGACAAACCCGAGTCGTGTGTTGGTCATCGGCAGTGGTTAGGCCACACGAAATGCTTATGCACTTCATGTCAATCGATACAATGTGCGCTCGTATTAGTCGAGCTCGCCAAGTAACCTGATTGGCCAATTGTATGACACCATGTATGGACGCTATTGTTTGAACCTAAGGTACCGAACTCATCAGTGAAACCCCATTAACCTTGGTACCTCAATCCACTAAGACTCTTGAGCTGGACATGGTGGTATGGGACACCATGGTCGAGCTGACGGCCTACGCTGGGGCGACGAGCCTCCCCTTAGTGACTAATGAGCAACCCAGACTCGTGAGCTGAATATGGTGGTATGAGACACTGTATTCAAGCTGTCGACCTACACTGATTTGGTGACGAGCCCTTTGTAGTGACCTCGAGCATGATCTGAACCAGTGTAGTGGCAACAAGCCTTTCCATAGTAATCAGAGTACTCACTAGGCCTGTACTGATTTGGTGATGAGCCCTTTGCAGTGACCTAGAACCATAATATCGTATGAGATTTACTAGGATTGACGACCCTAAAATGGATCATTGTTTGGGAATGATAAAAGGGAGGTACCTTAGTTTCCAATCCTGTTGTATGAAAAGGACTAATAAGAACTTGGCAATCATATGCATGCACTGCATTACGCATGTGTTCAAGCGTAGCAGGTTAAGCACTGAGGCAGTATTGTTCATGCACGAACGTGAGATGAAGTCACTGAGGGAGCGTATGCAAGGGCATGCATCATATCATTCATATCAATCTTGCATCAACAAGAGTACTTAGGACCTAATTGTTGTATTGCGTTATCATTACTATTTGATTGAATTGATAACATATTAACCTCTGCGTTATAGTTCCACTGAGTTGATCACGCACTCCCACATTACGGGATGGTGTTGTACACATCAACCAGACCTTGTCTTAGTTTCAAATGATGACGATGCTTGCGAAGCGGAGCCGGACTTATATGATGACGAGGAGGATTTCTCCTATATGCTGTTATCGGGTGGGTCTAAGTAGACCATGTTTTGATCGACTGGGTTATAGGGATGTTGATAAGATGCCTTTACACTTATTATTTTGCACTTTTGGAACACCTATGTATATTCATTTTATTCATTTCTGAAGTATACATGTATTTATTTAACCTGGTAACATGTTCACACTCTAGAGACTTACAACAGTTTATATATTTTATATATCTATCACAGTCTTCCGCCTGCGAAATTTAACTGTCTCTGGAGTATGATATGTTGTTTTGGTATAATCCCACTCATGTTTAATGCACTAACACGGACAACATTTAATCATCATTATCTATGTTGCATAAGTGATGCGTTGGAACTCGGGAGTCGAGTGTATGCTTAACCCCAATTTTCAAGACATTACAGATACCAGTAAGCCGCGTCTCTCACTATGTCGTGGTCAGTTAGAAGAGGGTGTTGCCTTATCCACTCGAGTGAGGGGGCTTTAAGTTAGGGTGAGTTTGACCAGCTCGTAAATGGATCCGTTACCGACGTGCCGGGTATATATTGGCAGACTACTGGTTAGGCGAATAGTGAGGTCACTTCCACTTGCATGGTTGTGCATCCAGATGGGACGATGATCTAGTGTATTGTGTACTAGACCCCGATGATATTCCAAAGATGAACTGTACTGATATGTGGATCTTGATGAGGACTTGTATAATTGTGATTGCATCTTGCATGTAACATGGCCACGTAGTCCTTGTACCGCATAGCCTTGGTGTAGTTGACAACATTGTACTAGACCCCTGTGATATCTTAGAGATGTATGGTACTGATATTGTGACGCTCCGTCACTATTGTACATGTGGGCAGGCACACACGGGTGGACGCTGATGTGGGTGGGGCCTAAGGGCCTGGGTAAGCTAACAGTGATTGGTAGGTTACTATGCTGGCAGACTACTGTGCATACAGTAGGGCAAAACCTTGACCCACATCGGAAGCGTTATGGTGGTTATATGGGGACTTACTGAGTAGGAGTTACATACTCAGCATCTGACTCATTCATTCATTCATTGACTATCCACTCGGGCTGGTAGTGTGCAACTAAATCATTATGTGAACCTTCACTATGGTCATGATTTCAGTTGGGTATGCGACCAACCTGAAATCAGGAATTTACCACATTGAGTCTAGCTATCCAAATTTATGTATGGGACTGATTTGGATAGTAGTCCCTTGTTATGGACACCACAGCTTGAGATACCGCGTACTATCATCCCGACTCCACACACCAACTCTATCATTGCCCATCCATCACATGTCATATAGTAGAAAATGAAATTTGATTATCTTGTTCATGATGATTGGCTATTTCAATGATTCATGGTCGCTTGTTGAGTGACATGCCTATTATTAATGTCATGTTCATGATAACCTGTATAGTTATACGAAATGGTTGATTAATAACCTACTCACCTATTATAACATGATTGGTTGACAACATACCTATGGTTATTTTGGATGTCCTTACGGGAGCACCCTAATATGACATGTTTTACTCCCGGCTCACAGTAGACTCATGAGTTGTGGTTTGCTCATATATACGTATGACTTATACTTTTTCAGGATGCATATAAGAGTTATTGGAGTTTACTATTGTTTTCTTTATTACTATTGAGATGGTACACCATATTATGTGTGACATGTCGAAAAGGTTCATTTCTTTGATATGTGTTGATACCATGAACTAAAGTGTAAATGCCTAAATAGATTAAAAGTTTTTAAAAAATCACACTAAAAATCCTCCTCGTAGGACCCTGGGATCGAAATCTAGCATATGAGTGTCGGGAGCAAAGAATAGGATACTACGGAGGCTGTCAGCGCCGGATTCGGTGATCAAGAATTTTGTGAGCCCAGTTTCCCAGTTTGGGGCATGACATTTAGCTTACCTATCTGTCTTCCATCCTTGATGTGGTACTTAATTATTCAATTTCGTATACATCCGGGTCATGGTTCCATCCCATTTGCATATCTCTTGACAACTCTTGCTATCCATTGCAACATTGTCATTTCATCTTCTAAGGCACCTGAGGCTATTCTACCTATCGATAACACAAATAATAACAAGATGAACTTGGAGTACCTCCCCGGTCAGCGAGATGAGGATGATGTAGAAGAAGAAGAAGGACCTTTGCCTGAAGACATAACTATAGATGACATATCTGCTGAGATAGAATCAGACGATAAAGGTGATCTTGATTTTCAACCTTCTGAGGTTGATGATCGGCTTCGATCCTTAGAGGAGAAGGTTATTGAATTGAAAATATCCCAGGACAATCTGGCTGAAAGTCATAGATCCTCGATGAAGTATATGCGTAAATACTTTCACCGCATTGCTAAAGGACTTCACTAGATTGACCCTTCTATACCTCCTCCATCCTCCTCTGGTTCTGATTAGATTAATTTAATTTTATTACATGTTGGGCTGTATAACTTTTAATTATGTCTATTTAACTTGTTAAACTCAAGGGCCATAATCTCTCTTTATGCTCTCTTAATGGTTTTTTTCCTGCTACGCTGAACTTGTTGAACTAAATTATAATGATTATCTCGGGGTTCAGTTATGGGTATCTACTTCTTATTCTGATGATTCAGTCATATATATGTTCACATTGATACTCTTTCCTTTGTCAATTTGTGACAAAAGGGGGAGAAAATACTATTATGCTGATGATGATGATGATGAATGGATTGATCTACTAATTACTATTTTGATGATGAATGGATTGATCTGTTAATTATCTGTTAATTAGAATAATGAATGGAACAATACTTGTTGGAATTGTGCATTGGGTGTATATGTCATAATACTGGTGTAATAGAAGGATATAAAGCAGAGAGAAGCTCGAAGCTCTCATTGAGGGGGAGTAGCAGTAGAGGAAGAAATTTCAGCTACATTCAGCTATATTTTGTAATTGTTGTAATAAGTGTTTTGTCACGAATTTGGCAAAGGGGGAGATTACCTTTTTTTTTAATCAAATTTCGATGAGACAAAACATCTTAAGTGATGGAAAGTATGGAAAGTTCACCTTCAAGAAAGATGGTAACTTCACCTTCAAGAACAAACCATGAAGTAGCATAGTGCAAGCACAAGTTCAAGTCATGGATAATTCAAGTTAAAGAGTATTCAAGTTTTACTACTTTGCTAGTAGAAAATCAAGCTCCTATACACTTCAAGTAGAAGATTCATCCTATACACTTCAATGTCTAATTTTCTCAGGTATAAATGACCCTAGAAAGACCTTAGACTTGGGTGCTTTCAAGTGATAAACTTAAACGAGTTTTTATACTTTGGTTAGGCTTTAGTTCGACCAGTCTAAGTCTTAGTTCGACTCGTCTAAGTTATGGGTCGACCAGTTTAAGAATATCTTCGACCAGTCCAAGATTCGAACTCAAAAAATGGATATTTCTGGTGATTTCTCAACCAGTCGAAGAGACACTTTCAACTAGTCGAAGGGTGCTCGACTCGAAGTCCAACGACTAAATTTTAGCACCCTCGACCAGTCGAAGGTTGTGCTTGACTAGTCGAACAGGGCCCTCGACCAATCGAGTAAAACTGTTTTATTCGATCACGCCCAAAATTTGAAATTTAGTTGGATCTTAGACGAGTCGAAGGAGACCTTAGACAAGTCGAAACAACAACATTTTAACCTATAAATAGAAGCCTTCTCTCATTCTGAAATTACTAATCCAGGCTAAGAAAAGCCTTCATTTAGAAAGAGAGAAGTCCCCACTATCATCAAGCTATTGCACAGTATTTTATATATCTATTTATATAGCTTTTGTTTCGATTCTTTGATCTCTCGTTCATAAATCTTACCTTTTTAAAAAGAGAATAATCACTCTTATTTTGAGATCTAAAGGATTTAAACAAGTAGCTTGAGGTTTGAATTAATTTAAAATCAATTTATAACCTAAAACCCTTGATTATATTACTGGACATTGAACATTCTACATCAAACGAAGCAGTTCTATAGGCTACATCAAGAACATCTTCAAGAAGAAGATAAGTATCATTCTATACTTTTTTTTTTGGTTTCTTTGAGATATCCAAAAATTCTCATGTATTGGTTTTGACTGAGATAACTAGAAAATCTTAGCATGGGGTTTTGTTTGTGACAGCCTATCTAAAAACTATATAGGTTTTAAGGTGAACCTGTGAAAACTTTGTTTATTACTGAACGCCAATATCACGTGAGTTGTGATTAGTGAGAGTGGAGTAGGTGTGGTTGTTTGAGAACAATTGGTGTACACACCGAACCACTATAACTCTTAGTGTTTGTGGTGAATGGTTTAAGTTGTGTATCTGTGGTGAATGATTATAATTTGTTTATACTTATGTGGTGAATGCTTGTAATAGATAGCTCTCTCTTGTCTCTTGCTTGATTTGTAATATCACGTGAGTTGTGATTATTGAGTTATGAGTTATGCTATGAATGCGGTGAGTACAAATCAATGGGTCAATTCTTCTGAGGTCCACAATCGACCATCCCAGGGCTCCTTTATACTCAATGAGAGTGGAAATAAACACACTCTCCCGTTCTTTCTCAAGGTGGGAAGAAATCACCATCGGGTATGTCTCATCTTAACCTAAATAGATATATTTAAGATCAGCGGGTAAAGGTTTCATGTTAAGCTTCGATGCTTTGAGGCTAGACGGCAGAGGCACTACACCGATTTAGGGCAGTTTCTCAAATTTTGGCCTCCACCGGTTAACTTCAAGTACCGGTGTAGAATTAAGCAAGGCATTCATCTCCCTAATCATGTCATCATCTAAATCAGGGGAGTGGGCCAAGCACGTCTCTAGAGGGTTAAAGTATCGAGTCAAAAGTGCTCTATCTTCCACAAAAGAGTCTACCAAGTTAATGTCATGGATATCATCAACATCCTCTGACTGTTTGCTCATGTTGAAAAAGATATTGAGCACCATTTCATATTTTTGAATGATAAATTCATGATTCCATTCATACAATTAATGATTGCATTTGATGTAGCAAGGAATGGACAACCAAGAATGACGAGAATTTGAGTGCTCATATCAACGATGGGTTGAGTATCTAAGACAATAAAGTTTATTAGATAGTAGAATTTATCAACCTGGAACGAATTGAACGATCAGAAAGTTGTAATGTGATTCAGGTGAGTTTTAATTCTCCCAAACCCAATTGTTCGTATACCGAGTTAGGGATTAGATTTACACTCGCTCCTAATTTAAGAAGTGCATGCACAACCTGGTGATTCCCAATTATACAGTTAATAGTTAGTTTATCGGGATCTTTATATATTTGTGGCACATATTACTTGAGGATGGCACTCACCTTTTTTGTCAAAAAATAAAATAAAATCTTTTGAATGTTTTATCGGCTTTTGGTAGTACATGAATCTTTTAGAAATTTAGCATATAAAGGAATTTGTTTAATGTCATCCGGCAGAGGAATTGAAAAGGCTAAGTTATACGTCCAAAAGGGGGAGGGGGGTGAATAGGACTATACCAAATTAAAAAATAGATATATAATTGAAAGAAAGATAGCACAATCAAGTAATAAAGAAGCACAAGTAAATAGCAACCTCAGATGTACTAGTCTTGAGAGGTTGATACAAACTTAGTTCTAAGGACAACCTAACACCAAAAACCAAAGGCTTATGGTAGGACAACCTTACTAGAACGTTTATAAGTATAAAAAACCCAAACCTATAAAGAGGTAAAGGAAATATCAAAGGAAATAAACTAAGTTATTACAACATTCCTACAAGTGCATAAGATAAATTACATCATTCACCACAGATGCTTAAAGTAAATTACAATATTCACACACATAACCATATTCAATCAATCACCACAACTCCAGGAATTATAGTGGTTCACTTGTGTGTACACTAATTGTTAGAAAACAGCCACACAACTACTCCACTCCTAATATCCACTCCCTCGGGATATTAGCGTTCACTATGAAAAAGGTTTTCCAAAGATCACCTTAAAACCTTCACAATTGTGTCTTTAGTTAGGCTTACAAAATTAGAAACACCACACACTAAGATTTTCTAGATTACCTTTCTGGCACAACCTCAAAAACCAAAAAGGATATATAAAATGTAAATGTACTTATCTGGAAATTCTCCTCTTGAAGAAGCCCGGTAGAACCAATTCGATGTAAACGAATATGTTCAATGTGTAGTCTGACATATGAAAAGATTCTAGTTTTAAATGATTTTTAATTAAATAAACCTGGGCTAGCTTGATTTAATTTTGATATCAAGAAAGGGAAAAACATAAATCCCTTCTTAAAGTAAGATTGGAATAAAGATTACAAAATCAAATTGCAAAAGCTAATTAAAGAGAATCTAAAATGACCACAATATAGGTTAAAAAAGTCACAAACTTATCTCTCTGAGTGGTGTCTTGATTTAGCTTTCAATGAATGAAAAAACTCTGAAATTCGTGCTCTATTTATAGGTGAAAATACTGTTTACTCCACTAGTCTAAGGGTCGGTTCGACTGGTCGAAGGACCAACAAAATTTTAAATTTTTTGGTGATAAGATAAGGTCATTACTCGATTGGTCGAGTGGCCTGCTCGACTAGTCAAGTCGGACGAGAAAAGCTTGCTGGTCTTTGAGTCGAGCCTGCACGACTGGTCTAACACTGTTCACTCGACAGGTCAAGCAGTCTCCATGACTGGTCGAGTGTCCAATAGAAAATTTTGAAAATTCACTGCAAACCTTAGACTAGTCATGAAAACTCTTAGACTGGTCAAGCTAGTACATGGACTAGTCGAAAAACGACTAAGAGTAGTCGAGAAAATGACCTATAAACATATGAAATGACCCACATAAAATACGCAATAAATATAACTCAACCTATGGTCAACCTAGGGTCATCCATACATTGTTTGTGAGTTGGAACAATTGACATATCATTTACTATAGAATCTTAATTTCTTGTGATACATGATGCTTGAGTTCGATCTCTTGAACTTGAGCTGGAGTTATGCTTGAGTTCTTGAATTTTTAGCATACAGTATTTGAACTTCAACCTTAAACTTGAGTTCTTGAGCCTTAGTTCTTGAATTTGAGATTGAAATCATAAACTTCAACAATCTTCACTTCATATTGAAAAAGCAGGCAAGTTCGACGAAGATGCAGACAACTTTGCAATGTACAAACCTGATCAATTCAACTAAAAGCATGATACAGATTCTAAATGGTTTAGCACAACAAAATTTGACAACTCTACGAGTGCTAGATTTACACAATATCATTTACAATCTCCCCCTTTGTTAAATTTATGACAAAACAATATAAAGAATCATGCACCAGTTATACACACAATAAAGAAGCATGCACCATATGAGCAATTAATGATCAAATAGTATATGAGTAAGTAATGATCAAATAGTCTCAACTCCCCCTCATTCCATTTCTCCCCCTCAATCCAAGAGAGGTGATTTGTATAACTTATAAAAAAATAAATTATTTCATACTGTAAGACCCGTATCCTAGTTCGTACCATTCCATATACTCCTACGGTCCTCCTTGTCGAATTCTGGCAACCTGCGACCTGTAATCGATGTTTGCGTGCGAGCCTAAACCGAGTCCTGCATATGTAAGTCAACTCGACTCGAAACTTGTACCAGTGCGACCGCGCCGTCGCCGAGGTTCTGGCACCACGTCTCGCGCGCTGATGCCTTGCCCAGGCTGAGAGATGTGGGCCCACGTTCAGTTCAAGGAAAACGCCTCTCATTTGCAATTCTGAGAGAATCTCTACCCAATGTCATGTCAATCAATCAATCAATCCCATTAATGGTCAAGTACATGTCAAGTACACATCACCACATACCACATCCCCAAGTACAACCACCCTCTCCAAAAGTCAACACTCTCTCTTACACAAGTACACATCCATCACTCATTCACCCATCACACCCCATCACTCACCCATCCCTTTCTCTTACACCTCTCTCTCGTCTCTCTCATTACTCTCAAGCAACCCAACCCTCCAAGTTCTCCATGAGAAGAGCTTGGTGTGGCCCATCTTCCTACCCCCACATCTTTCATCCAAGCCCATAGAGAGCTTGGTGTGGCCCATCTTCCTACCCCCACATCTTTCATCCTAGCCCTCTAAACTTCATCATCCTCTATTAAAGTCGAAGCCGAGGAGTTAGAGATTTCATCGGACCAAGAAGATCAAATGGTGGGTATTTTCTAGTGTTGATTTGTGTGGCTTTGATGATTTGAGGGCCCACATATGTGGGACCCATCTTGATGTATGATTTGTATCAAAGAGGGACCCAAAGTGGCAGGTTCCCTCCGCTACTCCGATCTCCATCACGTTTCTCCCTCTTTTCTCTTTTTATTTCTTTTATGGTAAGGATGAGGTGTGTGGTCCACACGTGGACCCACCTTGGCTTGTATATTTTATCCGCACCATCCATTATTTTAGGATGGTGGGGCCCAACTTATGATGTGCTGTATATCCAAGCTGTCCCACCCAGCAGCAACTGCTGCTGCATTCATGCCAGCATGCCTTGCGGCCTGACCATGAGATATATGTTATATCCACCCTATCCGTCCGTTGAACCCCACTATGTGTGTGTAAGATCCACACCGGGTCCCACTGTTACTGATGTCAGCAAGTTATGTGGGTCACGCATGATGTATGTATCTCATTCTATGTCGTTCATCTATTTTTTTCATTTAGGTTGTCCATCTGTGTGGGACCCAGTGTGATGTATGTGTTTTAAAATCCACACCGTCCAGCCTCCTGGACGGTGTGACCCACCTCAATGTATTATATATATATGCACACACACACATATATATATATATATATCTGTTTCGAACAAGAAACAAATGCATTTCGTTCGAAAAATTTCATTCATTTGATAATTAACAAAAGAAGGTCAAGAGGATAACCACATTTATTCATTTATTCCAAGTTCTTTTTACATATTTTTCTCCTTTGATTCTAAAATAAACTTATGATAATGATGAAAAAATAATAATCGAAATGGTATGAGCTAAAGGCAATCATCGATGGAAGCATCATGTATTGCAAATTGCTGCCCGAGCCCTTCGTGCATGAAGCCATTGTGCGCTGGAGCCCTTTGTGCAATGGAACCCTTTGTGTACTGGAGCCATTGTGCGCTAGAGCCATTGTGGGTTAACGATGTTTGTGCGTTAGCACCCGTTGTGTGCCAACAATGTTTGTCGTTGGCACCCGTTGTGTGCGAACGATGTTTGTGCGCAAATGGTGTTGCGCGCCGCCCAACAACCGTTCCGCACAATGGTGACAGAGTTGTACCTCTCTCTCTTTAAATCTTCCTATGCTTCTTAATTGGTTGCTCATGACCCTACTAGAGGGGTCGAGGGGTATTTATAGCCCTCTCACACATGTGAATGTTTCATGTAAGCACTGCATGCTTCCCCTTTGTGCGGCCCTGGCTGTGCGCTCCTCTTCGTACGGACATTGTTGTGCGCTTCGCCTTGTGCGGACGTTGTTGTGCGCTCCGCTTTGTGCGAACGTTGCTGTGTGCTCCAATCACTTGCGCACCATGATCATTTTCGTACAATGATGATTTCTGCACAATGA
The DNA here is from genome assembly GCA_030180095.1 of Magnolia changhungtana. NCBI lineage: Eukaryota > Viridiplantae > Streptophyta > Magnoliopsida > Magnoliales > Magnoliaceae > Magnolia > Magnolia changhungtana. The sequence continues at coordinate 8,054,073 of JASAUF010000502.1, read as the reverse complement.
TGATTTTTGCACAACGATTACTATTTTCGTACAACGCTTTTATTTAACATCCTATTCACGCACAATGCCTTTTTCCTGTTATTCTGTCTTTTATCTCTCTCTCCCTGCTTTTTATGCCTCAACAGATGCCCCCTTGATCCTGTATTTTTTTATTTTATATTTATACCTCCAAAATAAACAATGTAGGATCAAAATAAAAATTCACTCTAACTACTTGTTATTATTTTTTGACTTTCCTTCATTGTGCACAACTTTAAACCTCTGAGCGCACAATTATTTCATGTTGTGCACACCATACATCCCTTACCACACAACGTTTACCGCACAATGGTGTCCACACAATGCCTTTTCCGTACAAAGGGCCCGACCTCTCTTATAAATACATCACTTGTTCTTTCCATCCCACTTCACTTCCTTCTTGCTTCACTGTCTTTGTGTTAAACCATTCTCATTGTGTGCTGACATTGTTGTGCGCCGCACAACACCTGTTCCGTACAATAAGCTTATCTTGTGTGTTTGACACTTATCTTGTGCACACACTTTCACTACCCACTAAGCTTTCTATAAGCTTATGCACGATAGATGTGTGTAGGTCGCGTTAGGTTGCAGTAGCGTTGAGCATGGAGCGTGCAGCGGTCTTCTAGAGCTTTGACTTTGATATATGTATTTCCCTTTTAACATTGTATTCAAATGTTTATATTAGTGGATTTATGATGATGATGTTGCCTTTGTGATTTGGGTATACTTGTGGTTATGCTTATTACAAGTTAAACGTACATTGAAAAATCCTCATTGTAGGATCCTATAATCGGAATCTGGCGTATGAACACTGGGTGCCTAGAATGAGGTACTATGGAGGCTGTCAACAATGGATTCGGAGATCGGGAATTTTGTGAGCCCAATTTTCGAGTTTGGGGCGTGACACATACTATACATTTCATATTCCACAATCACACAAAACATCTCCACAATTTCTCTCCCTTTTTGTCACAATATGATAAAGGAAAGACATATAAAGAGAAGTAAATGAAATAAGAAAGAAAAGAGCATCACCATGATAATCATAATATCAACTTAAGGCATAATATCATGTTAATATATCAAGAAGTAAAAGACCAAGAAATATCCGAACACACAAAGAGTAGAAAGTATTAATACATGTCCAGAATAATTAAAAAAAAAGCTAATCAGATTCAGATGATGAGCAGGAATAGAAGGATCTATCTGATGTAGTCCCTTGTTAATGCGCCTAAGATATTTGTGCATGTATTTGAATTGATTTTCCTGGGACACATACAAACCCCCTACCTTCTCCTCAAGGGATCGTAATCTCTCATCAAAGTCAGAAGGCTAAAAGTCTGGATCAGCGGCAGAGTCTGACTTAGTAATATCATCAAACAAGTCATCCATATTAACATTATCAGGAGGCAAAGCATCCTCCTCTTCAGTTGCTTCAACAGCTCCTCCAGCACCCACATCAACTTGGCCAGGAGCCAACCTCAGATTCATCTTATCAATGTTTGAGTTGTTGAAGGGAAGGTGGTTATTGGGGGCTTCTCCAACAGGCATAACCATTAAACTATGGGTGGCTAAGACAATCATAAGATAGGCAAATGGAATATCACTATGACCCGGATGCAGACAAAATTGAATGATAATGTAACATATAAGAGATGGAAGACATACAGGAACACCAATAACAATAGACTGAATGATGCGAGCCATGAAAGAAATGAGCTCAGTCTTGTTACCAGACCTAGGATAGACATTAGAGATGAAAATACGATGGAGAATCCTTTATCTGGGTAACATATATTTAGAACTGAGCGCAACATCAGAGTTCCAATCAGCATCCATGTTGCATAACACTCTAATGAGCATTCTTTTTTCAGACTCAGAAGGTCTTGCCACTAAAGTAGAAATAGGAATTCCGTCATCATTAACTTGAATATCCATCAATCCAGATATTAAGCGACGGTTTACATCAATAGGACCTTCTCTTGTTGTAATAGTAAAAGTTAAATTTTAAGTAGAAAAGTCACTTATGCAAGCAAACATGGCCTGCGCAATGGAACGGTATGCAGGACTGCCCCAATTTAATATATTAGCCCATCCTACAGTTTGATGGAGGGAAATAATGTCAAATGGTTCCAAATGATTTGAGTTGACAGTTCGTTCAACAATCACATTGCGGAGACGTATATCCCACACATATTTAGGATCTTCTTTGTGTGAACGAAGATGACACACTGTAATTAAAGCAGAATGAGAAGAAGAGGGACCACGAGAGGTCTCTTCTTATTTCTACCTTTCATAGCAACAAGGAATATAGGAAATACAAGCAATGTAAGAAAGGTAAGATGGGTTTCAAGTAAATCAAATTTTATGCTAGAAACCCCAATAAATCGCCAAAGACCTTGAAATAAACAAAAAAAATCAATGAAATGGAAGTGCAAAGAACCTAAATCCACAAGGAAAACAAAAAAGGTATATTAACCATGAAAGAATTGAAGGTGAGTTCAACCGGCCGTGGTAGGGCTGGTTGGGGAAGATGAAATAAATGAAGAAAAAGTGCTTTTTATACAATAAAAAGCCCCAAACCCAAGTGGCTCAACTGGTCGAGTACATACTCGACCGGTCGTGCCACGACTAGTCGAGTGTGTACTCGACTGGTCATGCACGCCAGAAATTTTGTATTTTTCACTATTTTTTATATTTAAAAATTTTCAAAAATAAAATAAAAACATGCAATATAGTATAAAAAAATGCAAGCATTTCAATTCATATTGCACATACCCATATCCAATTTTAATTTAGCAAACCTGTTTCTGTTAAGCGATTTTGTAAAAATGTCAGCAAGTTGATTTTCAGTCCAAATATAATCCAAAGAAATAACTTTATCTTCTACTAATTCATGAATTTAATGATATTTAATGTCAATATGCTTAGTTTGTGAATGTTGAATTGGATTTTTAGAAATGTTAATTGCGCTAGAATTGTCACAATATAACACCATAGAATCTTGCACAGATCCATAATCACTTAACATCCTCTTCATCCACACAAGATGGGTGCATACATTACCGGCCGCAATATACTCAGCCTCAGTTGTGGAAAGTGATACAGAACTCTGTTTCTTACTATGCCAATAAACTAGACAGTTCCCGACATAAAAACATCCATCGCTGGTAGACTTGCAGTCATCAATATTACTAGCCCAATCAGCATATGAATAACCGGCTAATTGAACATTAGTATCATGAGGATACCAAAGGCTGAGTTTGGCCGAACTTGCGACATATCTCAAAATGCGCTTTACAGCAATCAGGTGGGACTCTTTAGGTCCGATTGATATCTAGCAAAGATTCCTATGCTGAATGCAATATCAGGTCGGCTTGTAGTTAAATATATTAAACTACCTATCATGTTGCGATACAACTTAGGATCTACACTTTTACGTGTTGAATCCTTAAAGAGTTTAAGTGTCGTACTCATAGGAGTATCAAAAATTTTACCACTCTCAAAACAAAACTTTTTAACCAAATTTAGAGAGTATTTGTTTTGAGAGATAAAGAACCCATCAGCAAGCTGTTTTACTTACAAACCTATGAAATAGTTCAATTCTCCAACCATGCTCATTTCAAATTTCGACTTCATTAAATCTGCAAATTTAACAGTCATGTTAGAACAGGTAGATCCATAAATAATGTCATCAACATATATATGTACTATCAGTATGTGATCATCGTGTTTCTTTATAAAAAAGTGTCTTATCAACACTCCCCATTATAAAGTTATGATTTAGTAAAAACTTAGTCAATTTTTTGTACCATGCCCTTGGAGCTTGTTTTAATCCATAAAGTGCTTTTTTCAAGCGATAAACATAATCCATATGTTTAGGATCTTGAAATTCAGTAGGCTGTTCTACATATACTTCTTCATGTAGTTCACCGTTCAAGAAAGCACACTTAACATCCATTTGATAAATTTTAAATTTTTTGTAACAAGCAATGGATACAAACAGTCTGATAGATTCAAGACGAACTACTGGGGCAAATGTTTCAACATAACCGATGCATTCTATCTGAGTGTACCCTTATACAACCAGTCTAGCCTTATTTCTTACAATATTACCAAGTTCATCAAACTTATTTTAAAAAATTCATTTAGTTCCAATGATGTGTTTATCATTAGGTCTAGGAACTAAGTACCATACATTATTTCTTACGAATTGATTAAGTTCTTCTGACATTGCTACTATTCAGTTTTCATTAGCAAGTGCTTCTTTTACGTTGGTCGGCTCAATCTGGGATGTGAAGCACACATAATTACAAATATTTTCTAATTGTCTACGAGTTCACACACCAGTGAGAGAGTTCCCAAGAATTTCATCAGTTTGATGGTCTTTAACTGACCGCACTTCAGTGTCATTTTAACTAGATGAAGAGTCTGGTTTATCAAATAAAGAGACTACATCATCTTCTGAACTTGAGACAGGTGTATTCAAGTGATCATCTATAACCACATTAATGGACTCTTGAATTACACCAGTCCTATTGCTGATAACACCATACACTCTTAATGTCAAAATTTTCCAGATTTTCTCGATCACGCAAAATGTAGCACTTGCTGCCAAAAACTTAAAAGTATTTGATAGTAGGCTTCTTATTAAATATAGTTCATAAGCAGTCTTATTATTATATTTTATAGTATAAACATGGTTAATGACATAACAAGTTGTGTTCACTACTTCAGCCCAAAGATTTATAGGAAGTTTCATGCTATTTAAATCACATTAGCCATTTCTTGTAGCACACGATTTTCTCTTTCAACTACCCCATTCCATTGAGATGCTTTGGGTGCAGAATACTCATGTGATATTTTGTGATCGCTACAGAACTTCTTAAAACTATTATTATCAAATTCAGAACCATGATCACTTCGGATTTTAGAGACATGTGATTCCTTATTAGTTTCGATACGCTTGAGTACCCTTTTCACTTCATCGAGAGTTTCAAATTTCTCTGTCATGAAAACTACCCATGTATATCTGGTAAAGTCATCTACTATGACTAGAATATATTTCTTACCGCCTCGACTCTCCGTTTTAGTCAGTCCAACATGATCATGTGGAGGAGTTCAAGGGATTTGGATATGGCATTGGAGTTCACTTTCTTGTGAGCACTCCTAGTTTGTTTTCCAATCTGACATTCACCACAGATTTTATCCATTTTCTTAATCTTGGGTAGACCTCTTATTACTTCACTTTTGCTCAATCTATAAAGACTACGATAGTGTACATGTCCTAGGCGTTTATGTCATAGTTCGGTCTCATCGGTTTGGACCATGTAACATGATAACATAAACAAGCTTGAATTACTGACTATATAACAGTTCTCAGATGTTCTGTGACCAGTTAATATCACAGAACCATTCTCATTAGAAATTTCACACCCTAGGTTGGTGAATTTTACGCTATGTTTATTATCACAAATTTGAGAAATGCTTAAGTGATTATGCTTAAGGCCTTCTACAAATAAAACATTCTTAAATGGAGGAAGATTAAAGAGTTAAAACGCACCTTGGCTAACAATTTTGTAGTTGCTACCATCACCAAATGTGACTGAGCCATCAGTCATATTTTGAGATTGGTGAACAAATCTTTGTCACCTGTCATGTGTCTAGAGAAACTACTATCTAGGTACCACTTTAATTGACTTGAAGCCTTAAAAGCAGTGTGGGAAACCAGAGAAGCAACCTTAGGGACCCATTTTATTACAGTTTTGGGTTTTGGAGTATAGTTGGTTTTTCTATACTTGTAGTTGTTGTATATTTTACTATTTGAGTTAGATTTTAGAAGCTCCTTGAGTAAATCAACAATTTTCTCAGCTAAGGGTTTCTGATTTCTATAATTGATATGGTTGCTTTTAGGTTTCATAGCCTGAAAAGTTTTAAGATTTTTAAAAGTATTTTGATTCAGACTTTTCCCTTTTTGAGTTAGAGGACTCCCCTTTAGCAAACTTAGGTGGAGTGGACTTACTTTTAGGAGGTGTATACTTATCGTAGCCCAGACCAGATTTATCACCACATTTCCTTGATCCGATTAACAGTCTTTCTAGTTTAGGATAACCTTAGGCATACCTCCAAGTATCCTTCATACTCAAGAGAGAAGCGACTTCTAGTTCCAGTTTTTCATTTTTAGATTTTAGGTTTTCAACTTGGGAAGTTTTGAAATCTAAATCACACTTGGTTTTTTCAAAACAATCTGAAAGTTACGATTTTTCTAAAACTATATTATCAAAATTTTCTTTTAACGTTAAAAACTTTTCTTTTTAACGTTTTAGTTTTACAGCTATCTTGTAACTTTCCCTGTATATGGCATCATAGGCATCTTGTAAAGCCTCATCATTTTCAGGATCACTTCTCATATTTTCATCACAAGTTGAATCACAATTGTCTGAGTAAGTGACTTTAGCTAGAGTCATTAAGGCTTTAACCTCATTAGTAGACTCAGGTTTAGAATCTTCTGACTCAGAAGAAGCTTCAGAGTAAGACGATTCATCCTATGTAGCCAACATGTCTTTCTTTTTAAATTTGTCCCTCTTTGGACATTTGTTTGCCAGATACCCGTATTCATGGCAGTTGAAACATTGGTTGTCTATAATAGATTTCTGAGTTTTAGATCCAGTCCTTTTCTTTTTTTAAAAATCTAATCTCTTTTTACTTTTAAAAATTTTATGAAACTTCTTGTCTAATAATGTCATATCATCTTTAGAGTTTTCAAAATCAGAATTACTAGCATTTTCATGAGAAGCATTTTTAGAAGACTTAATGGCGATGGACTTACCTTTAGGAGCCTTAAAGTTTAACTCATAGGTTTGTAAAGAACCAACCAGCTCTTCAACCCTCATATTATCTATATCATGAAGTTCCTGGATCACAGTCACCTTAGATTTGAACCTATTAGGCAATGAGCACAGTATCTTTGCACAGACTTTGCTTTCTGGGATGTTATCACCGAGACCCTACATAAAGTTGATTATGCCATTTAACTTAATATAGAAGTCCATGAAAGTTTCACTTTCTTCCATACGTATCTCCTCAAATTGAGTGGTGAGGATTTGAAGTTTAGATTTCTTAATAATAGTTTTACCCTCGTGTGTTATTTCTAGAATGTCCCAGGCTTACTTTGCAGTATCACAAGATATAATTATTTTAAATTCATTTGGTGATAGTGTGCAAGTAATTGTAATTAAAGCCTTAGCATTGGCACTACTCTAATTTTTCTGAAGTGTGGTCCAAGAAAAATATGGTGTAACCTTTATAGTTTTAGATCCATCAGTGCCAATCACTTCAGTAGTAGGAGGGGTCCATCTAGTCGCTGTGGCTTGCCACATGCTCTCATCTATGGACATTAAAAAGATCCTGATTTTGGCTTTCCAATAGGCATAATTAGAGCCATCAAAAGGTGGAGGCCTAGTGATTGAGAGACTATTAAAATTTAACATCTTATAAGCTCAGATCGGTTAGCTTAGGAAATAAATCCAAATAAAAAGAGTTATTAGGCTTTGATACTATTTGAAAAGGCCGAGTTATACGTCCTAGGGAGGGGGCTAAATAGGAATATACCAAATTAAAAAATATATGTTGAATTAAAAGAAAAATAGCACAATCAAGTAATAAAGAAGCATAAGTAAATAATAACCACAAATGTACTAGTCTTGAGAGGTTGATACAAACTTAGTTCTAAGGACAACCTAACACCAAAAATTAAAGGCTTATGGCAGGATAACCTTACTAAAACATTTGTAAGTATAAAAAACCCAAACCAATAAAGAGGCAAAGGAAATAGGAAAGGAAATAAACTAAGTCATTATAATATTCCCACAAGTGCATAAAATAAATTACATCATTCACCACAAATGCTTAAAGTAAATTACAACATTCATACACATAAGCACATTCAATCAATTACGACAACTCTAGGAATTATAGTGGTTCGCTTGTGTGTAGACCAACTGTTAGAAAACAGCCACACAACTACTTCACTCCTAATATCTACTCCCTCGGGATATTAACGTTCACTATGAAAAAGGTTTTCCAAGGTTCACCTTAAAACCTTCACAATTGTGTCTTTAGTTGGGCTTACACAATTACAAAAACCCCGCACTCTGAGATTTTCTAGATTACCTCAGACAAAACTAAAAAGTGATTTTTCTGGCACAACCTCAAAAACCAAAAGGGTTATACAAAATGTAAATGTACTTATCTGGAAATTCTCTTCTTGAAGAAGCCCGATAGAACCAATCTGATGTAGACGAAGATATTTAATGTCAATTCTCACAGATGAAAAGGTTCTAGTTCTAAATGATTTTTAATTAAATCAACCTGGGCTAGCTTGATTTGATTTTGATCTCAAGGAAGGGGCAAACACAAATCCCTTCTTAAAGTAAGATTCGAATAAAGATCACAAAATTAAATTACAAAAGTTAATTAAAGAGAATCTAAAATGAGCACAATATAGCTTAATAAAATAACAAACTTATCTCTCAGAGTGGTGTCTTCATTTAGCTTTCAATGAATGAAAAAACTTTAAAATTCATGCTCTATTTATAGGTGAAAATATTGTTCACTCGACTGGCCTAAGGGTCGGTTTGACTGGTCGAAGGACTAATAAAAATTCAAATTCTCTAACACGATAAGATAAGGTCATTACTCGACTAGTCGAGTGGCTTGCTCGACTGGTTGAGTGGCTTACTCGACTGATCGAACAATGCACGCAAATGGTCGAGTGGGACCAAAAAAGCTTGATGGACTTTGAGTTGAGCCTACACGACTGGTCGAGCATTGTTCACTCGACTAGTCGAGTAGTCTCCACGACTAGTCGAGGGTCCAACAAAAAATTCAAAAAATTCACAACAAACCTTGGACTGGTCGAGAAAACACTTAGACTGTTCAAGCTAGCACTTGGAGTAGTCGAACAAGTACTAAAACTAGTCAAAAAAATGACCTATAAACATATGAAGTGACCCACATAAAATATGCAATGAATATGACTTAATCTATGGTCCATCTAGGGTCATCTATACCTTGTTTGTGAGTTGGAATAATTAACACATCATTTGCTCCAAAATCTTGAATTCTTATGATACGTGAAGCTTGAGTTCGATCTCTTGAACTTGAGCTTGAGTTACGCTTGAGTTCTTGAATCTTTAGCATACGGTATTTGAACTTCAAACTTGAACTTGAGTTCTTGAGCCTTAGTTTTTGAATTTGAGCTTGAAATCATGATCTTCAATAATCTTCACTTCATCTTAAAAAAGCAGGCAGGTTTGACGAAGATGCAGATAACTTTGCAATGTACAAACTGAACAATTCAACTTAAAGCATGATATAAATTCTAAATGGTTTGGCACAACAAAATTTGACAACTCTATGGGTGCTAGATTTACACAATAGCATTTATAGAAATGTTGACCTTCACTTGTTTTAACACTTCTAAAATATCCTATGAGTTGGCTAGAGGTTTTGGTGCAATCAACTATTGAGGGAATGGCACAATCGGCTTACTTTAAGATTCTAGTTCCAACCCATGTGGACCATTGCATGGGCTATCACTCTCAGCTTCTTTTGAGTCCTTAGGCTTTTCAAACCTCGCCAGAATAGTTTTGTTAACAATCTTCCCACTCCTAAGAGTGGTGTTAAACTTAGCTTGTTCCATCTGATTTGAAGAGCTTGGGTCACTTATTTCATATTGCCGTTTTGGATTAGGGAGAGGCTGAGCCGGAAGGATCCCTTTCTCCCCAAATGAATTTTTTATCTTAAGCCCTTGTATGGCCTTTGTAAGGTCTTGAAAGGCTTGCAGCATACCCTGACTAAAAAGCTCTTGATTTTGAATATGTTTTAAGACCGGATCCTCATGAGGTTTCCTTTGATTTAGAAATTGATTAAGGATTCATTAAGGAGTAGAATTTTGTCCATTCCTCTAACTGAAATTTGGATGGTTCCTCCAACTTGAGTTATATGTATTTAAGGTAGGTCCATTGAAAGGTCTTTGGTAGTTTTTTATAGCATTCGATTGCTCATTCAATATCTCTTAAAAAGCAGGAATTGTCAGGCAATTTTTATTTTATGTAGGTTACAAGCACAAATACCGCAAACAACTTCCACACTCTTTTCGGGTTCTACCTTCTTAAATTTCATGGCCTCGACTTTTCTTATGAGTTTGGCTAATATTGCATTTACATCATCTTCCTCTTTTAAAACATATATTCCTCCCCTTTCCTTTGATTGAGTAGGCTTAGGAGTGGTAGTTCTTGAGGAGGTATCCTATGATTGCACATTTTCAGTGAGTTTATCAAAATAATCCCACGCATCATTGGATTCCTTGTTCATGCATTCCCCATTACACATCATCTAGACAAACTAGTGCATGGATGAGCTCAATCCCACATAGAAAACTTGTTATCCTCTATGTTTCGTAGCCATGTTGTGGACATAAATTTATGAGATCCTTAAATTGCTCCCAACATTAGAAGAAGGTCTCATCTTCTTTTTGTGTAAAATTCATAATTTCTTTCCTTAAGGTATTCATTTTATGATATGGGAAGAACTTTTTAAGGAACTCCCTTGTCATCTCATCCCATGTGCCAATGGACCGTGATCTTAAGGAATGTAACAATGACTTAGCCTTTTCTTTCAAAGAGAAATGAAACAATTTCAGTCTTACCGTGCCCTCGGACATGTTTGGGAAGTGTAAAGTAGATATTATTTCATCAAATTCTTTCATATGCAAGTATGAACTTTCATATTCTAGTCCATGAAACTTTGGAAGGAGTTCAATCACCCCCAGTTTAACATCCATAGTTCTTGCATCCAGTGGAAATATCATGCAGGAAGGTGTACTCACCCCCACTGGTTGTAAATAATCTCGTAGAGTACGAGGCAGGGGTGCATTATGCACCTCATTTTCATCTTGAACTTCCTCAACCGGTGGTTGAGGTTGATTTGTAGCCATTACTTCTAATGACTTAGAAGATCTTAGGTGGTGTCTAATCCAGTGATGGATAGGCAACCCCTAACTAATCCTCATTCACTCAAGAGACGGAGAGTGTTATCAAGAACCCATCTAGGCATGAAACACTCACAACCCTCAAATTCATAATCTAATCTAGGATATAAAAATTGAAAAATTAAAGTAAATAAGAAATCTATATATAAATAAAAGTTAGAACAAAGTTACCAGATAAGAGTTGTTAGGTTAGGATCCTACAAAATAGAGAACAATGTTAGTTTTAAAACAATTTTAGAAAAAAATGCTAATCTAAAAACATAACGAAAAAATAAACTCTAATCTTAACCTAATTCTAATACCAATTAATTATAGAAAAACACATCCGTAGTCCTCGACAACAGTGCCAATAACTTGTTCACAACCACAAGTGTAGGGTCACGATGTAGTAATAATCTCAGTGAGACCGGGGTCAAATCCACAGGGAATAATCTTGTACGTATTCTGAAAATAACTAGAACTAGATCTAAAAGAAGATTTAAATCTAAATCTGGAATAAAAAAGAGTAATTGAGAATGGGATTTTAATAATCAAAAGGGAACTAGGGTGCCAAGGATCCACTTGTAGTTATCAGAATGCTACCTTCCTTAATTTAAGAGACACAATTGGAATTGGAGTCCTATCCTATCCAATTAGAAGAAAAAGCAATTAAATTAAATCTGAACTTTTCATTTACCTAATTCTCAATGGAAGAGAATTATGATAATTGGAAGGGATTCCATCACCCTACCATGCCCAAGAGATGATGGTGAACAACAGGATTTACCAATCTCATAATCTCAAAACAGGAAAAGAAGATATCTAAATCTATAACAGCATCTATTGTAATTTAAGTCACAATAAATCATGGAAAACTGAAAATATTCCTTTAATATCAAACTAGAAATCAATAAGGTTCATCAAGAACAAGAATCAAAGCAAAAAAAAATCATCCAAACACGCCATAAGCTTCACCTCTTAGCCCTAGCCAAGAGGATTAGCCAACCATAGACATGATTGGATCTAAAACCCTAGTAGAAAGTATTAAAAATAGAAAAGGAGAAAAGAAAAACTCTTGGGAGGCTGCTCCACCCTTTTACGCTACTTCCCAAAACCTAATAAATGTTTAAAACTCCTAAGAAAACCCAAATTTATATCCTTATCCACCTAAAATCGAAAAATTGCCTCAAATTTACGCAGTCAGCGTAACTCTGCATAATGCCTTCAATGTCATTGAAGGTAACTTAAATCCGGAAGTCGCATCTTTTTGCACCGCGTAACGCCTTTCATTATGCGTAAATTTTCATGTCATCGAACCTGCCTTAGATGTCATCGAAGAGTCCTTCGATGCCATCGAAGGGTGTTCGATCCAATCAAATGTGTCCAAAGTGTTCCATTGAGTTGCTTTAAAAATATGCAAAAAGTTCGTTGTCATCGAACTGCCTTCGATGTCATCGAATAGGCCTTCGAGCAATCGAACAGGGCTTCGATGTCATTGAGAATTGCATCCAATTTGTCCAGTAACCAGACTTTCCAGTAATTCTCCAATGTTATCGAACTTCCTTCACTGTCATCGAGGACTGGCTTCGATGACATAAATAGTGTGAATTTCTGCACTTTGCACTTTTGACTTCCTTCTCCACTTGGTTTCCTTGGATCTTAGGGTCTTGAAATCTTCAATCTTGGTCTCTTAAGATCAATTCCTTGCCTTGGTGATTCTTGAGCATCAAATCCATAATTGTAACACTCTCATGAATAGACCCTGGTTGGATGCAGAATCTATTGTACTAGTCGAGCTTGTGTAGGCCTTAGCTTAGCCCATTGACAATACTACACATGCATGAAAATTCTGACCACTAATTTAACCACTCATACCTTAAACATTGCATGATTTTATTATTGTTCAGTGCCATCAAGATTTTGGTGAGTTCTTTGATCTTCCTCTGTCTGAGGCTTACATGTGGATGGTCATCCCACATTTCTTTCAATCGTTTCAAGAAATGGGTTTTCTTTTCACCAGAAGATCTCATTTTTCTTTATTTTATTTTAATAGAATCTGTTGCAGTAGCTGGAAACCACATGGTGTCTTCGCTGATGATTGGATCACCACATCAAACCTCCAAAACCACATGGTGGCCCTGTTGATGATTGGATCAACCCTTGTGATTTTGTAGCGTCTCGAAAAATTCTGCACAAAGACCCGAGTACCACCTCAGCCAGAAATCACTCAGGGCTAAATCTTTTAGGAATTAGACAAAAGTAACTAAGTGATAAACTAGATTAGTTATGAAATCTGTTTGATCCACTTTAAATACGATCTACAAGACCCAAAACTCGTAAAATCATTGACGCTAGGTTACCTTGAAATCTAGGATCAATTTCATTACCCAGTTGCTCTCGGGAGCACATTGAAACTCCATATCGGATCTGCACTGCACGTCAGAAGTCCGAATAATACGAAGTTATATAATTAGGACCGCCTTGCTAGGCTTAACAACCATCTTGGAAATCAAATCCATATAGTGTCCTGAGGCTATTAGCTTGAGCCAGGAGTGGAGTGTGTGAGAAAACATGGATTTCTTTAGAAATTAAATCTCATTTAAGTAATCTGAGACTTGTCGCTTACGGGCCTGATATAAGCAATCAGACCGTCAGAAGCTGATCCAAATACACTCTCGGATCAGGAGAAATTTCATACACATGGCAGTGTACTCGTAACCCTGATCGAGTTCCAGTGACTGTTGAACTAAAGCTGGTTCGCCATGTGTGATCTGGAAACCCGACTGGAATGAAAACTTAACTCGACCTAGATCCATGGTCAGGGAGCTTAAGTCCGACCTTGGGCTCAAGGGGGAGCTCCGGAAGTGCTCCATTGAGACGGAACAGATGCCCTTTGGACAGAACCTAAGTATACATTGGCCCTGGGCCTATTTTCGGCAATTTTAGGCCTATGTAAGGACCTTAAACCCTCTCTCATTCACTCCATACAAATTTAAGAAAACCCTAAGAGAGAGAAGAGAGTAAAGAGAGAGAAAGTGTGAGAGAAGTGGGAGGAGAATTCCTGTTATTCTACGTACTCATCCATCACTACCGTATCGCTTTTCCGGCGATTCTGATTCTGTTTTCGGGTAAGAAATCCTAAGCCTAATCAGTTATAAAGATTCAACTAGAGTAAGTGGTGAAATAACTAACCTATTTCATGCCATAGGTTGTCGATCTACCGTTGAAAAGGACTTGGTGTTTAAACTGAGTCCATTACTCGCTTCTACGGCATAAAGTGCAGACTATAGATGTTTAGGTTATGGTTTTCAACGCTTTCAATGTGGGATGATGATAGATTCATGATCTGGGTGTTATTTCACATGCAAAATGTGATATTCGTTTTGCGATTCAGTTATATATGCAAATTATGGCGTATAGTGTATTCTGTATATTTGTAGAAAATACTGTATACATACAAAATATGAAAGTATGTTTGTCATGATTAATTACTGTGTATATATGCTAGGTATATGTGTACTAACTAGTCGGTGAAAGGATTCGCCCTAATACATGTTTTAGCCGTTATGCGTTATGTAGTTAATAAGTATATTCTAAGTGTTTGTGAAAATGCTTGTATGAGTAAGTATTTAAATGATAGTGCTTAGGGCAGGTGTTGAGATAGGATTCTCAACTACCTTGGAGATGTGTATGATTTCCTCCATGCAAGTTATTTGATTTAATCGCTTACTTATAAAATATATGTGTTTGTATTTTCTACTTACATTGTGCTTTATAACATGCTTGTTAACATGTTTGAATTACTTTGTTAATTCTGCTTTGACTACTCCACATGTTTTCTAGTTAAGGATTGAATGTGATTGGGGCTATATTATAGTCCAGGCGATTGGTAACAGGCTTGAAGTCGTGGTTCAGATTCATTCGCCACGTAGGACGTGTTTGACGAACCCGAGTCGTACTAAAGTTATCGGCAGTGGTTAGGCCACACGGAGAGCTTATGCACTTCATGTCGATCAACTTTGGGTTCGCTCATGCTAGTCAAGACCGTCAAGTAACCCGATGTGCCGATGTATGTTCACCATGTATGGACGCTACTGCTTGAACTTAAGGTACCAAACTCACCAGTGAAATCCCGTTAACCTTGGTACCTCAATCCACTAAGACTTATGAGCCGGACATGGTAGTATGGGACACCATGGTCGAGCTGTTGGCCTACACTAGGACGACGAGCTTCCCCATAGTGACCAGTGAGCAACCCAGACTCGTGAGCCGAATACGGTGGTATGGGACACTGTATTCGAGCTGTCGACTTACAATGTTTTAATGACGAAGCCGTGGTGGGTGATGGGGGAGTGGTGTAACGATTCCATACAATAGTCCTGACAGCCCTGGACATGCCCTTTGTAGTAACCTCGAGCATACTCTGAGTCTACGTAGAGGCGATGAGCCTTTCTATAGCATATAGAGTATAAACTAGGCCTGTAATGATTTGACGACGAGCCCATTGCAGCGACCTAGAATTGCAACATCGTATGAGATTTACTAGGACTGACGACCCTAGAATGGATCATTATTTGGGAAA
The DNA here is from genome assembly GCA_030180095.1 of Magnolia changhungtana. NCBI lineage: Eukaryota > Viridiplantae > Streptophyta > Magnoliopsida > Magnoliales > Magnoliaceae > Magnolia > Magnolia changhungtana. The sequence continues at coordinate 8,038,441 of JASAUF010000502.1, read as the reverse complement.
TGAAATAAGAGAGGTACCTTAGTTTCCCAATCCTGCTGTATGAAAAGGACTAATAAGAACTTGGTAATCATATGCATGCACTGCATTACGCGTGCGTTCAGGCGTAGCAGGTCAAGCACCGAGGCAGTGTTGTTCAGGTGCAAACGTGAGATGAAGTCGCTGAGGGAGCGTAAGCGAGGGCATGCATCATACATTCATACCATTTTTACATTAACAAGAGTACTTAGGGATGTTTGATTTACTGATTTATCATTACTGCTTGATTAAATTGATAACATGTTAACCTTTGCTTTATTGTTCCACTGAGTTGATCACTCACTCCCATGTTACGGTATGGTGTTTTAAACACCAACCAGAATCTGTCTTGATTTCAGATGATGGCGTGACCCCTAAGGCGGAGCCTGACTACTATGATGATCAGGACGAGTTCTCTTTCATGCAGTTTTTCGGTGGCTTCGCTTAGGCTATCCGGATTGATGGGGCTACAGGGATTATCATTGTAGTTGTACTACTTTAACATTTTGATTTTTGGACTATTACATGTATATGGTGACTCAGTGATGTCTTCATACTTTGGAGACCGATTGTGATTTTTGACTTATATACGTGTATTTATGTCTTTCAGTCTTCCGCTTGCATTTTATAACTTGATCTGGAGTATGAATTGTTGTTTTGGTATAATCTCACTCATGATTAATGTATAACATAGACAACATTGAATCATAAGCATATATGTCGCATAAGTGATGTTTTGGAACTCAGGAGTTGAGTTGCTACTCGACCCCCAATTTTCAGGGCGTGACAGATTTTGAATGGTGTTACTTTGTCTAAGATGAGATTCATCTAAAGATCCAGTGATACATAAACCATTATGAATGGGCTAATTACATAAATGTATTTTCCCACCCATGACAGGGCCCATGTAAATGCATGCGTAACTATACAATATTACATTAACCTTACAATCTTGTTTGTCTGATTAATGCCCTTAATCAACTATCCATGTTCAAAATGGAATATCAAGCATCTAGACTCTACCATCAGTGTGATTTCAAAATGATCCATTGAGAAAGACTTGTAGTGGAAGTTTGATTTATGTGGATCTTTTCACACACACAACCACAACCTTAGGAAGAGGACAATGGGAAGCTGATCTAGCACAGCCCAGACTCAGAAACCGGGCTCCCAAAATTCCCGATTGCCAAATCCGATGTCGACAGCCTCCACAATACCCCATTCTCGGCTCCTAGTGCCCATTCACCAAGTTCCGATCCTGGGATCCTACAAGGAGGATTTCAATAATACAAGTCTGATTCAAAATGAGCATACCCAAGATCATATCATTATAACCATATATAAATAACCACAAGAACTTCATTACGAAACCCACTATAAATTTAAACCTCTACAATGCAAGGTTCCAAAAAGGAAAATATGAGAACAGTAAGAAGAAAACTCCATGAGGATCAGTGACTCGCCCCAGCTACTACTCTGCTCACTAGCATAGAATCACCTGCATGCATCAATCATACATAAGTTTATAGAAAGCTTAGAGGGTGGTGTAAGTGTGTGTAGGACAAGCGTCGTGAATGCAATAACAGGGTATGCAGAATATGTGATAAGGACCATGAACACCACCAGCCATAAAGAGACTATGAAAGGCAATGCAGGTGCTAACAGCCATCCTAAGGCTAAACAATACAATGCAGGGCCTATAGAGCCAATGCCGCATGCAATATGCAATATGATCAAGCTTATCCTCATATCAATCTAATGTATAAATACATTTTTACTCTAGGGAAATCACCAGGGTCAAATATACTACAGACGGACAACCGCTCTCCTAGCCACACAACCCAATAAGCGTAAGAGACCTCAGTACCTGCCTGTACACAGCCAATACGAACATGGCTCGATGGTAGCGAACTCATTTACTAGTTGGTCAGACTCAGCCTAGCTTTTGCCCCCTCACTCAGGCGGGTAAGGCCATACCCCTTTCCAACCGACCACGATACAGTGGGAGACGCAGCCTTAAGGTAGTAGGCATCGGCGCTCATGTTTTCCATTCGGTCTCGGCGCTAGAGCATCTCCTAGTACCACGAAGGTTTTGGGACTTTCACCCAAGGACATCTTACGTGCCCTATAGTGCTCAATGAATATTTTTGACATCTAAAACTCGGCCATCCATGAGGTGTCTGTGGAGGCTACGGCCCTGATGAAACTAGGGCGAATGACAGCGTGCTATGATAATGCCGGATGCATGCACCATAGCAATCAAACATGTATTGATCCTACGCATCCATTGCGCTCAAGAGGGGCCATCCCATCTCCCAGGGAGTCCCATAACTACCTGCTCAGAGGCATAATGCCATGACAAATCAACTATCTACCAAGCACACATATGATGCTCACGAGTCATGGAAATGACTAGGTATACCATGAGATATACTATCCTCGGGTCTAGGTGTACATGGGGATGAAACATGGATTAAGCTATGTACGTCATACGATGATGTTATACTCTCCTCTTAATCAATGAGGGGTCTAGGTACTTCGACAATTTCTACATGATATGAAAGGAGTATAACTACTAGTGGGGGCCCAATAATTTGGGGTAGCCCTCTAAGAAATAATATCATGGGCCTAAAAGATAAGGACGGGCCTATCAAGGGTCTAAGGTGGACATTCAACCACACTTAGATAAGAATAGGCCCAACAAATGGGCCTAGAGGGGTCCATAATGGGGACATTTAACCACCATTATCCCCCAAAGGCGGCCCCACCATAATGTATCGAGAAGTAAGTCCCAGGGCCCAAATCCACTATAAGAATAAAAGGGGTGGCCACCTACATATATTCCACATAATAGGCCTTAAGAAAATGGCCCAACCTACATACAACAACATGGGCCAAAAGAGGCGAATCATGGCCCAAGTCTCAATGGCGACCGAATCTATGCATTATGTTGGACTTAGTGGGCAGCCCATAAGCCCAAATACATAAGCAAAATCATGTAAAAGTTGGGTCAAACAGGATTTGGAACATCAGCCCAAAAACTGATAAATTTGGTGAGCAATCAAGGACCCAATCACATTTATAATTCAGCCCACAATTCCAGCATAATGGTGGAAACAGCCCATACATGTAACTGAGCCAAGCTTGGATGTCCTAGCCCAATCTCAACCTACTTAATGTCCTAAAAATCTGGTCTATAATGGGTCCTCGTAATCCAACTAAAGCGGGCCTTAAAGAGCACTAATTAAGCCAAAAAATTTTAAGAATAAAGGTATGGAACACACACACAAGTCTCTCAATATGGTGGGCCCCACATCCTTATAAATTCTAGCCACATACAATGTACTTTTAAGGCCTCTTGCTGAACTTTTAGCCCACCCAACTTCCTGGGCCTGCTGAGGTCTAGAAATTTGGTGGAACTGAGTCAATAATAATCCCATGGTAGCCAGCAATACTCACAAGGGGCCCCACCAGATGGAGAGTGGATATACATCACATAAAGCAATTGGGCCTGCTGCTGGACTTCAAGTCTAGCAGGAGCCCAAAATGTTGGGGTGTCCCACATGGTTGGGCAGTCCAAGGGCCTGGACGGCCAGACTAGAAGGACACCAAGGTGGGCCCCACATGTGGATGTCCACCAGGGAGTGGACACGTCCACGTGGGCCACACTAAAAGGATGAAAGGATGGATGAAATATTACATCATGGTGGCTCAAGGGGGGTGGGACGGCCAACCCATGCTGGGCATCAACCCCACTTAAGACGTCTAGCAGGGTTGTTGGCCAAACAAATATGCCCCAAAAATGAATGGTCTAGATGTCTAGATGCACATGGAGAGGGTCCAACAAGGTGGGCCACCAAAAAGGGGCATTTAAGAGCCATATACACATGATTAACCAATTTTTAAAAAGTGGACAGTAAGGTCCAAAAAGATTTCTGCTACAGAAAATATGTTGTTGCCCTCTACTTGTGCACCCCATTAGAATGGGCCCAGGTCCACCAAAATTGGGAAATTATGGGGCTAAGATCCCCTTATATGTATACATTACGGTGGGGTCTACAAAAGTGGCCCACTGTTTCAAAAATAATTTAATATTTTTAAGTTTTTCATCATGCAGATTGGATGGACAGTTCAGAAAAATCTGGATCGTTTAGCCCTCTTGGCCCATTCTTTTGTTTGCTCAACCAAGGGCAGATGGAGGTGAGATTTGGTATACCTTTAGGTGGGGTCCATACCTCTAAAAATATCCCAATAGTGGGGGTAAAACACCCGTCTAATCACCCCATAATCCATGCTCAAAATAGTTCAAAATTAGTCTCGAAATTTTCTGGACAACAATATATGCCTGAATAAAACTACCCAAAACTATTGATTAAAAAGGAAAATACCCCCATAAACTTGGTGCTATGGTCCACCTTAGTGGGCCCCACAAATATCCAGGCCATATCCCCTCCCTAAAATCCATTGCATGTATCACATGTGGGCCGAATGGGGCACCAACGTCCCTAGTGTGGACAACAATAGGCGTCCACTATATTTGGACGGTTTGGACATTGCAAGGCCACTAAGTGGGCTACACACTACAAAAATTAGATAATGAGGAAAGGAAAAGGAAAAAAAAAATAAAATCAAGATCCAGCCACAAGAGAGGGTCTCCACCACTATTGAGGCCCTTCCTTCATCACAAACATTCACATCCTCCACTATCTACATTTACAATGTAAATCATAAATATGTATGGAATAAAAAATCAAATCTAAGGTGGGGATGCCATCCTGTAACACCTCGTACTTTCCAGTACTCGGGGTTGCCATGGAAGTCTAAACCAATTTACACGTGTGTGGAAACACACGTAGCTTTCCTTACACATCAACATCCAGTGATCCCCAATGTATATCAAACCATCCAGTAGTATTTAATAAGTAAATATATATATATATATATATATATTATTTATTTATTTTTGTTACATTATACGTTTTACACAAACATTGATTAAAAGAATTATGGATGTACTTGATAATTTATCATATAAATAATGTATGAAAATGTATCATAATAGAGTAATACGTAGATAACTAACATATATAAAATATTAGGAAAATGATATTACAATGTATAATTAAATTTTAAATATTGATGTAGTATTAAATAGTTTCTATAAATACGTACAAGATTTACTAGATAAGATTTTATATTATGGAATACAAATATGATTTTAAATTAATATGTATTGTAAATTCTTAAATTCATTCAAATGGATAATATAATACTATATATTATGAATTAAATACTAATAAACATGTGATCCATAGCATGTATATAATAGCATATTAATATTAAAATTTATATATTATTTAAATAGTAGAATATGATGGCGTGCTTAGACATATAAGCGGTCTTTTAGGTCATTTTAACCATTGAGGGTCGAAATGGAACTAATTCGGCCATTAGATCCACGGAAAAGTACCATTTGAACTAGAAATTCAAGAATATGGCCCACCCGAACCTTGGACCCACCGGATCTTGAGTCAAATCCTATGTTTAGGCCCACCAAATGAAATGAACGGAGTGGATTTCCGACAAACATCATGGTGGACCCCATTCATGGTGCGAGTGCACCTAGTGCACCCGTACCCGGCATGCACTGGGCGAGTTAGCCCGGTCAACACGGGCTGACCCATATTTTCTAAAAGAAGAGAGGCTCTCTCTCTCTCTCTCTCTCTCTCTCTCTCTCTCTCTCTCTTCGGTTTAAGACAACAGACGGTTAGGCTCCCTCTGTTTTGATCGGTGGCCCACCACCTGTGATCGGAAGATCGATCTGATCTGTCCATCTTATGCAGAATGAAGCTCTGACCAAAACCTCACCTTCCATACGTATCCATGCTACTATGTGTGCACACAAACATTAGCGAAGTAGAGCTATGTGCGACCAAGCTTTCCGAAAATGGGAATCACTCTCATAGGCTAGCTGTCATGATCCATGTGAGGGGTCTTTAATCGATCCTGGCCGTCCATTTAGGAGGCTCTCAGTCATCTGATGGTAGTGATTTAGGACTTGCAAACAAAACCACGACCGGTTTTTCCTACCCACGGTATTTAAAGGCAGTTTCAATCGGAATAAATCTGGACCGTTTGTCATCAATCCGACAGCTCTAGGATGACAGGGTTTGTGAATAAAATGGGATGTATTAAGCGACAATGGCTCTCCCTCCATTCTTGTAGCCGTCTAAGAAAAATCGTCATTTCCTTCCCGTAGTGAACCCACCACCCAAATCTCTCCCGAGCTTCGAAAACCCTTACGTATAAGATTCCTAGGATCGATACAAACCTTCTAAATGTGTGGATTCGAGGAAAAAGGGGAGGTTTTTAAGACACCATTAACAGCGGTTCTTCTTTCACCTTTGAAGTAGAGCCCCACCACACCGAGCCGTGGTCTAAGTCAGGCTAGTTCGTGTTCCACTGGGTTTCCAGCAAGGAAGGAGAAAGGAAAAGGAAGGGGAGAAGAAAAATAGAAAGAAATAAAGGAGAGGAGACGATGGAGAAGAGAGGAAGAAGCAGAAAGAGATTGCTGCTACCATGAGTATGCACCAACTTGACTCGGTCGAGTCATGATTTGAGTCGGGCTTAGTTCAGAACCATGCTGAGTTCCCAGCAAAGGGAAAGAAAGAAAAGAGAAAGAAGGAGAAGGAAGAAAGAAAATGAGAAGGAGAGGGAGAGAGAGGGAGTCGGGGTGCACCTACTCGACTCAGCGAGTCATGGACCGAGTCTGACGTCCTTGGCTAGACGTTCCAGCTTGAAGAAGGGAGGAAGAAGTAAGGAAGGAAGTGAGATAGATAGAAAGAGGGAGAGTCAACCAAGTTGGGTGCTGCACTGCACCGAGTCGACCCACCTAGTTCAGGTCGAGTTGGCTCAGTACAGTCCATTGTAGCTTTCGTTGAGAGAGAGAGGGAGAGAGTTTGGATGGTGATTTGTTGTCCTATGTATTCTTATCTTCTCTTTTTCCTTCTTCTTTCTACTTCTTTGGATTGCCATCTTATAGCTGCATTTCCATCTTTTTTTTGTTCTTCTCGTTCTTTTCTTATTTCCTCAATTGATCCTTACTATTGTTTCATGGAGAAATGCCAAGGCCACCTTGCAGTGCTGGATCTCAGACAAATCCTACTCGTACCATGTATGCGAGATCCAAGCCATTGATCAAGCTGACTAACATGCATCATGGCCTGAAAATTAGGCCAGTTGGGTCAGTAGGTGGGCCTATCATTTTAAGAGAAAGGGGTTGCAACTGCACGTTGGAGCATGTCTAGCTCTTGTCCATGAGCTAAGGACCTGAGTCCAGTTGTAGCCTAACACGTTGCCTATGAACCAAACCCCTAGCACACCAATGTTAAATAAGTGAGGCCAGGTGTTATTGGGCATGTAGGTAAAGGTGGATGTAACGCCCCGGATTTTTGCCAACTTGGGATTAGACATCCTTAGGCAATGGGTCAATCCTAACACAGGTTTAACTTCTTAAACGCTCAATTAAAGTCTCAAATCGTCCCTTAAATCATTTTCTTCACAAATCCCACCTTTCACTACCTTGTGCTTTCAATCTTTCAAAGCACCTTCGCCCTAGACACTATCTTAAACTAGCTAAGTAGTATAACTTGGATCACTTTATATACAAACTACAATGGACTAAGTTCCACCTCAGACAAAAAAATCACTTAGGATTAAATCCTTTAGAAATTGACAAAGTGAACTAGGTGTTAAACTAGATTAGCCATGAAATCCATTTGAATCGCTTTAAATACGATCTGCAAGACCCGAAACTTGCAGAATCATTGACGCTAGGTTACCCTAAAGTTTAGAACCAAACTCATTTCCCGTCTGCTCTCGGGAATGAAACGAAACTTTCAGTATTAAGTCTAGATCGTACATCGGGAGTCCGATTAACCCGAAGCTAAGGAACTAGGACCGCCCCACTGGGCTTAACAATCATCTCAAAAATCAGCTCCATCCGATGTTCCACGGCCATTCGTTTCGAATCGGAGCGAGGTAGTGTGAAAAACACTATTCATATCCAAAAATAAATATCTGGAATAGTGATCGCATCATTCGTTGACGCGTCAGTATTAAGCAACTTTGTCGAATCGAATCGGACCAAATTACACCCTCGGATTAAGAAAAATTTCAGGAACATTTACATGTACTTGGAATTTCTGATCGTGGCCCACTGACCGTCGAACTGAAAGTGGTCCACCACGTGCGATCTGGGTATCCGATCGAGTCAAAAACGTAATCCCACGTTGATCCATCGATGGTGAGCTTAAGTCTGACGTTTGGTTCAAAGAGGGCCACCAGAACTTCCCTTTTGAGCTGGAAAAGTGGCGAAGTGCCTATATAAGCAGTCACCCTTGAACCTGAGTCTATTTTGGGAATGTTTTAGGCTATATAAGGAGCTTAGAGCACCCTCTCTTCCAGCCATACGAATTTGGGTTTTGGGAGAGAGAAAAGAGAGAGAAAGTGAGGAAGAAGTGGGAGAATCTCCCTGCCGTCGTTCCCTGCCATCCAACGGCCTACACCGCTTCATTCCAGGTGTTTTCCCGGCGTTTTCCGTCCCATTTAAAGGTAAGAAACCCTAACCCTAGGTCTGATTTGTGGTGGGATCGATGTGGGTTGCGTAACGACTAACCGATTCCGCTCTGTAGGCTAGAAATCTCCCGTATACGGAAGTTCTACTACCCTTGCTGATTCGTTTCATTTCCATAGGCAAAGGTGAGGACTTTAAGTGTATAAGTTACGGTTTTCAACGCTTTCAATGTCAGATAATGGTAGATTCATGATCTGCATGCAATTGCACATGTACAAAGTGCTTTCCGTTTCCTGTTTCGATTAACGTGGTAGAATTTGGAATTTCACATACTCTTAGTATTCGTATAAATACCGTATACGTATTTTTTTGGGATAAATGTTTGACATGTTTATTTAATGTATGATTATATAATATATGAATAAAATACTAGTTTGGCGAAAGGGATCGCCAAAATACATGTTCACTTGTAAATGTGACGTATGTTGAAATTGTAATGTACGTTAGAAATACCGTATACGTATTTCTTTTGGAATAATGTTTGACATACTTATTTAATATATGATTATACAATATATGAATAAAATATTAGCTTGGCGAAAAGAATCGCCGTATTACAAGTTCCCTTGTAAACACTATGTATGTTGAAATTGGGTATCCTGGAAAATACCCTATACGTATAATATTTCTTTGATGCAATTGTCATGATTAATTGCTGTAGTAATATATTATACATGGATAAAATACTCACTTGGCTAAAGGATAGCCCTAATACATGTTTTGCTAACATACGCCATGTATGACGTAATAGTGTATTCTAAGTTTTGTGAAAATGACTGAATGAGTATAGAATCCTCATTCGTGCTCGCCATGACTAAATGTCATGGAATCATGATTGTTGTATTGGCGATACCCTTTTGACGAAAGGATTTTCCCTAGTTCACGCCACGGCCAATATACACTATATACGCTGAGATGTGTGGCCCAAGTGTTTGCGAAAATGATTGAATGAATATGGAACTTGGATTCCTGCTTGCCATGACCATCCGTCGTGGGTGTACGCGTGTTATGATTGGGGTAACTCCCTAGGGAAAGGATTTGGCCTAATGCCTATGTGATCGACATATGTCATGTATGTTGATGTATGTTTGTTTAAGTGTTTCTTGAAATGCCTGAATGAGTAGTGGTTAGTAAATTGTAATGTTTTAGGGTGTTGAGATGGGATTCTCAACTACTCTAGAGACATGTATGACTACCTCCATGAGGTTATTTGCTTAAACCGCTTACTTGTAATATATGTGTTTGTATTCCTATTTATGAAGTGCTTTACAACATGCTTTCTATCATGCTTTATAACATGCCTTATAACATGCCTACTAGCATGCCTACTAGCATGCTTTAATTACTTTGTTATTATGCTTTACTCCACATGCTATGGATGCGAATTGATTGTGTTTAGGGCTATGATTATAGTCCAGACAATCGGTACCGAGTGAATTCGTGGTTGCAATTCATTTGCCACGTGAGATGTGTTCGACGAACCCGAGTCGTACTTCGGTTGGCGATAGTGGTCGGCCACGCGAAGTGCTTATGCACTTCATGTCGTTCAACTTGTTGTGCGCTCGAGCTAGCCGAGCTCGTCAGGTAACCCGATTTGTCTAATGTATGTTCACCATGTTTGGTCGCCTCTGCTTGAACCTAGGGTACCAAACTTACCAAAATCCCTTTTAACCATGGTACCTCGATCCGCTAAGACGCATGAGCCGGGCATGGTGGTATGGGACACCGTGGTCGAGCCGTCGGCCTACGCCGGTCATGTACCTCCCGTAGTGACCATTGCGCAACCAACCTCGTGAGCCGATTATGGTGGTATGGGACACTATATTCGAGTTGTCGATACTTACTGGCGAGAGCCGAGTACGGTGAGACCCGTGCTCGTCTTGACGGCGACGAGTCCTCCGTAGTATCTTCGAGTATACTCCAAGGTCTGTGATTGGCGACGAGTCTTTCACAAAGAATCGGAGTATGAGTTGAGCCGAGTACGGTGAGACCCGTATTCGAGTGACGGCTAGTGATTGAGCAGTACGGTGAGATATGTACTTGAGTGACGGCCAAGCAATTGAGCCGCATACGGTGAGATCTCAGATCTGGTGACGGGTGACGAGCCCTTTGCGATGCCTTCACTACGCTTCTCAAACCATAATATCGTATGAGATTAACTAGGGTGACGACCCTAGAATGGATCATGTTTGGGAATGATACAAGGGAGGTACCTTAGTTTCCCAATACTGTGATTGAAATGGACTAATAATAACTCGGTAATCATGATCATCATGCACCGCATGTGCTTTGTAGATGTGGCGCACTAAGGGAGTAGCATTCGCGAACGTAAGATGATGTCGCTTGAGGGTGGTTTGGCAAGGGCATACACATCATGTCATATCATTTTTGCACTTAACAAGAGTAATTAGAAATGTTTGATTTGTACTGCGTTATCATTACTGCTTGATTGATTTGATAACATATTAACCTATGCTTTACTGTTCCACTGAGTTGATCACTCACTCCCACGTTACGGGACGGTGTTTGCAACACCAACCCAGTTTATTGAGTTTCGTGGTGGCGATGCTTGTGAAGCAGAGCCGGACTACTTTCTATGATGATAGGAGGAATTCTCCTATCTCAGTATCTCTCTGACGGGTCTCTCAAGACCAGTGCTTGTATTGACGGGGCTATGGTATTTGGGATAGGAGACATTACACTTCCTCACATTAGGTATATTTTAGAACTGTACTTGTAATTATTTAACCTGGTAACATTATCACACTCTGGAGACTCATTATAGTTCATATATTTTATCTACCAATTACAGTCTTCCGCTTGCTAATTTACTGTCTCTGGAGTATGATATTCTGTTTTGGCTTAATCTCACTCATGTTCAATGCACAAGTATAGTCAACATTCAAACATCATTCATTTTGTTGCATAAGTGATGTTCTGGAACTCGGGAGTTGAGTTTACGCTCGACCCCCGATTTTCAGGGCGTTACAGTGGAAAAGCCCTGACATAGAGTCACCTTGATAATAGGACTGAATTGAAGGCCCCAGTCCCTACCATGGGACTTGAGATCCGTAAAAACCTAGCCCACCACTGCCTAGTCTAGTCCACTTCTAGCCCCCAACAAAATGTGATTGTTGGAAAACGGACAGTTTGAAGGAATGGTAGGTGGTCTGCATCCATGTACACGAATGGCTCACTTGGTAGACCAAGCCTAGCCGGGCCACTAAGAAGGGTAGGTGAGAAGAAGAAAAAGAGTGGGAGAAGGAACTAAGTTAACTCAGTTTGAACTCAAACGAAGTTTGGTTCGAGTCATGAGATGAAATTCGCATCCAGGCCACGTTAAAATTCATAGAGTGGAGCGGCCAAACCAACTAATGTAAGTCAACTCTTCTCCCCTAAATAGACTGCTTTAAGTCATTTATATTAATAGTATGACGATGATAATTGTGACTATTAAGTAGGATTATCCTTTAATAGATTACCCATGCTAACAATAGTCATTATAATCAAAGTTACCATTATTAAATGTTAGTCATTTATTTATCATTCTTAGGCACAATCATTAATCACATATCATAACATTTACTTAATATTACTAAGTTAGCTAATATTAATTACAACACTAATGTTAATAATTAGTTCCAATTATTAAATTAATAATGTAATTTATCGTACGCCAAACACAACTCAAATCCTAAAATTTATCGTAGACCTAAACTCTAGGATAAAATCTTATGCCTAAGTAATCTAAACCCTAGGTTATAATCTAGACCACAGATAGTTTTGTAGAACCTTGATTTAACTATACAGGTTCATAATCTGTCGTAGGATCCAAGTTTAAGGGTGTGCGCACTTCCTAATAGCATTGGGAGGCAAGTCGACAAATAAGGAGATGATTCCTCTCCTTGAGCTTTTCATCTTCTCATTAGCTTAAGTTATAGTTTTATTTAAATTCATAATTGATATCTCCTTTTATAATCACATGTGTTAGCTGGTAGAAATTGAACTGCTGTATTACATGCTTTATGATTATCCTGTATAATTGTTCATGCTTGTGGATTTTCTTTTGTGGATTGCTTATGGAACTTAAACTGGTACATTAGTGGGAAATTCCCACATATGAATGTACACCCATACTTGAGATGTAACTTGACTAGTTGTGATCTTAATGGACCTTCGACTTGGTGGTTACTGAGTGGTGGTCTAGATGGATCATTGATGTGGGCCTACCATCCAGGGTTGTTGTGTCCAATGGTTTTTAAGGATGGTCTTTTATCGCATGGTCTCATACTCGCCCTATGTGGCTTATTTTTCCATTAGTCCTATGTGGCTTTGTTTTGGTATTTTCCCTATATGGGACTAATGTTGTATACTGTGTAACCATGTGATGGTAAGCTCTATATGTTATAATATGACTGGCCACTAGTCGACTGAGTACCATTAAACATCCTAAGACGGTAGCCTCATGGGCCAGAGATGGTGGTCATGGGATACTATGCCCGAGCTGTCAGCTTACGTTAGTCTCTGAGCTCCCCATAGTGACCTTTCAGCTTATTAAATCTGCTGGTTGTAAATGGACTAATAATGACTTGATTAATCATGCATACATGGCATATTTACGATGGCTTGGATCATTATGCCCTGCGATTACGCTGAATGTTGCGCTAATGACCAGTCATTAGATTGTGATAATGACTCGGATCATCATGCCCTGCGATTATGCTGAATATTGCGCTGATGACTAGTCATATGCCCATCGGGATGTTTTACCCGAGGCACAGACCGTCTGCATTTTTCCTCGAGTCGATGATTGTATAGGTGACCTGACTGGATGTTGTTTCCCAGGTTCGATGATTGCATTCATACATCCATACATCTAATAAGACTACATTTACTCTGTTTTGGTTGTCTGGGTATTTTATACTATATCTTACCTAATGCGATGGTGTGTAATCTTAAGGGGAATTCACACTGAGTTGGCCACTCATCCATCAAATATACAACCGTACAGGTAGTATAGGTGGCTTAAGTGACATGCATGTTCAGACTTGATAAGGAGTAGGGTACGACCACCAGGGATGCATGACTGTATTTGCCTGGGGAGCTGCGTGATATTGCGGCTTACATTTATATGCTTTCAGTTATTTCTTATGTATGTAAATCGTGTAATTGTTAATGTAAAGACATTGATTTATATAAGTCATTATAGGCAACTTCTTGTACATCCTAAACATAAATGAAATTTTCCATTATATATGATTTGTCCATTCTACGCTCATCTGCTTATTTTGATAAAAGAAGAAAAAAAAATACACTCGAATTTGACCATCCTTTAAGGTTAACACCCGAGTTTTTGGGAAATGAGTCGTATACTTGGGTCCTGAAAAGTCGGAGCATTACACATCCCAACTAAGATCTAGGGTCTAGATGACCCCACAAGGACATGCATAAAAAAAAAAAGCCACGATGGGGTCCATGGAGAATGGCTCTATCCATGGAACATGCATGCAAGAAGGATGGGCCATAGGACACATCTATGGAGACTTGAGGGCCTCCATTATTTGATGGGCCGCACAAGCTCCTAAATGTGGAATGAGAATGTCTAAGTAGGAAATAAAGAAGTCCTAAGCTAAAAGACACCCACCACAATGGATCTTCACCAAACTTCTAATAAGGGACTCCCTATGCTTCAAGCTTCAAGGATCTAAGGTTGAGATTGAAGGTGGATGGTTAGATGAGGAGATATTAGAGAGAAAAGGGCTAGAGAATGGGGAGCAAGGTGGGACGGCCAAGGAGTTCTAGCAGGAGAGAAGGAGAATAAATGAGAGTGAGTAGGAAAGCATCGGACTTATAGTTGAAGTGTAATGATGAATTTTCTTAAAAAGATGAGCAATCATAGCCTAAAGAAGAGAAAAACCATAATGAGCATGGGAGAAGCAATAGGGGGGCTATAAGTACTAGGCTTTATAGGTAATTATGAAGGGGTGATGTCATCATGCATGGAAAATCGTGCAAACTAGTTGAGTCCCACCAAATTACAATCAACGGTCCAAATAAAGCGCAACGCATAACATTTGATGTATACGTCAGATTTATGCACGAGATATGGCGCAGGAACCGTGGCGTCAATGCGGTCGCAACGACTTAGGTTTTAGGATGATCTGGGTTGGATTTACATGACTGTACTTAAAGATAATTGCAAACAAAATTTACAGGTCGTGGGTCACCAGAATTTGACCGATAGGACCGTGGGACCTAACGGAACAAAACGAACACTGAGGCTAAGGGTCTTACATCTCTCCCCTCCTACGAAAGAAATTTTGTCCTCAAAATTTACCACATCCAAGACAAAACAAGTATTAGAGCAAAACATCATCGCATAAATATATATATCAATCACCATACAGAAGAATATAATACAATACGATTAATCAATTATCAAATAGATGTGGATAGGGCTCCCTAATCTCTGCCTCTCTCTCCCAAGATGCCTCTCAATCTGAATGATGACCCCACTGAAGCTTCACTAGGGGAATGACTATGGACCGGAGAACCTGCTCTTTCTAATCAAGAATGCGAATCGGCTACTCAATGTAAGAAGCATCCTCACGGACCTCAAGGCATTGTTAATCAATCACTAGAATAATGTCCGACCCACACTTCTGCAACATCGATACATTCAACACGTTGATACCGAACAACTTAAAAGGGAAGACGAACTTGTAGGCCACGACGCCCATGCGCCCGATGATCTCGAAAGGTCCGATGATCTCGGGGCGAGCTTGCCCTTCGCTCCAAATCGCACCACGCCCTTCATGGGCGAGACCTTGAGATACACCACTTCCACAACTGTAAACTCGAGGGGTCGACGTCGACGATTAGAAAAACTCTTCTGCCGGCTCTGAGCTATGCGCATCCTCTACCTGATGATTCGATGACCTCTGATGATTGGTACACAAGCTCGGTAGCGAGGAGACAACGCTCTCCAACCTTAGTCCAACAACTAGGAGATCTGCACAATCTGCCATATAATGCCTCAAAAGGAGTCATGCCAATGGTCACCTGATAACTATTATTTTACGCAAACTTGGTAAGGCACAAATGCTCATCCCAGCTACCCGTAAAGTCAATCACACAGCTCTAAACAAATCCTTGAGGAACTGGTTGACCCTTTCGGTCTGCCCATTGGTCTGCAGATGATAAGCGGTGCTGAGCTGCAAAGTAGACCCCATTGCCTGCTGAAAGCTCCTCCAAAACTGAGACGTAAATCTGGGCTCTCGGTCTAAACTGATCGAAACTGGACTGTCATACAGTCTCACTATCTCCTCAATGAATACCTTCACAAGCCGATCTAATGTCCAGGTTGCACTAATCGGAATAAAATGAGCCAACTTCGTTAAACGATCGACGACAACCTAGATGGCGTTGTTACCTCGCTGAGTCTTCGGTAAGCCCATCATGAAATCAGTTGACATGTGCTCTCACTTCCACGGTAGAGCGCACAACGGGTGCAAAGGACCAGGGGGTCGCTGATGATCGGCCTTGACAATCTATCAAGTGTCACACTCGGCCACAAAACTCATAATCTGACACTTCATCCCGGGCCAAAAATATTATTTCCTCATATCCCTGTACATCTTCATGCAGCTCGGGTGGATCGCAAGTCATGATTGGTGTGCCTCAGTCATCAAATCCTTATGCAACTCTGGCATGTCCGGAACACACAATCGGCCTCTGTAGCGAAGTCTACCATTGGAACCAATTTGCCAGTCAGACTGCTCCACGGATGTTGCCTTTGCTAGGTATCCATCCAACGACTCGACTGTTTGTTGAGCCTCGATCACCCTTGCAACAAGAGAATGTTGAATCGACAGGCTAGAAAGTTGATCAATAGAAGACTACAGACCAAACTCAAAGTCGAACTCAGATACATCCTCAAGCATCTTCCATTCACGAACGATTATCTGTGCCACCAGGCGTCATGGCTCACGGTTGAGTGCGTCCACCACCACGTTTGCCTTACCCGAGTGGTACTAAAGGTCAAAATAATAATCCTTCAGGAGCTCCATCCATCTCCTCTATCGCATATTCAGTTCCGATTGAGAGAAAAATATACTTCAGGCTCTTATGGTCTGAAAAAGCTCGAGCCTAACCCCATGAGATAATGTCTCCACACCTTTAGTGTGAAGACAACTGCTGCTAACTCTAAATCATGCGTGGGGTAGTTCAGCTCATGGACCTTGAGCTAGCGTGAGGCATACATCACAGGCTTCTCGTGCTGCATCAGGACAACACCCAAACCAACTCTAGAGGAACGAACCCCTTACTCTTAGAGGGAAGAGTGAGGATGGGAGTGGACGTGAGGCAGTCCTTTAAATTCATAAATACCTCCTCACAGGCATCACTCCAGACGAACTCATCGCCCCTCCGTGTCAACCGGGTCAGCGATACTTCAATACGAGAAAATCCCTCGATGAATCGCTGATAATATCCCACTAGACCAATGAAGCTACGAATTTCAGACGTGTTCGTGGGCTGGCCCCACTAACACACTACATCGATCTTTGAGGGGTCCACAGCAGCACCCTCCCTCGTCACTACATGACTAAGGAACTTCACCTCCTCTTGCCAAAATTCACACTTTTCTAGCTTTGCGTACAACTGGTGGGCATGGAGGGTTTCCAACACTATCTGCAATTGCATCTCATGGTCCTCTCGGGTCCTTGAATATACCAGAATATCATTGATGAAGACTACGATAAACTGGTTGAGGTAGGACCGGAAGACCTCGTTCATCAACTGCATACGCGTTCGAAAGGCTGCCTTTGGAATATCCTCCTCTTGGACCCGAATATGATGATAACCCGAGCACAAGTCAATCTTAGAAAAGAACTGAGCACCCTACAGCTGGTCGAACAAATCATCAATTCTCAAGAGCGAGTATTTGTTCTTAATAGTGATCTTGTTGAGCTCGCGGTAATCCACGCAGAGCCTCAACGAGCCATCCTTCTTCTTCATGAATAATATTAGGGCTCCCCATGATGAACTGCTAGGACGAATAAAACCCAACTCTCACAACTCATCCAACTGCACCTACAGCTCCCACAACTCCATCGGTGTCATCCGATACGGGGCCTTCGAGATATGCGCGATACCGGGCACCAGATCTATCTAAAACTTTATCTATCGGTGCGGCGACAAACTCGAAATCTCCTGAAACACATTCAGGAACTCACAAACTATCGGCAACTGCTCGAAACACCTAGCCATGAACTCCTCAACAACATAGGCCAACAAGTTAGACAGTGGCTCTCCTCTTGGCTCGGCAACGAATTGGAACATAGGCAAGCTGGGTATGCAGAACATGACTGTCCTGGCAGAACAATCCAATACAGCGTGGTACTTGGCAAGCCAATCCATACCCAAGATGACATCATACTCGGCCATCAGCAATACGAACAAATCCACGGGCAGGAACATCTCTCCAACCATGACAGGACAAGATGAACAAAGACGACTCAAAATTACAGTCTTCCCCAAGGTAGTCGAAATAAACAAGGCCTCACAAGCGAACTTCAATGGAAGACTGGTCGATAGGCAAAACTCCTCAGCCACAAACGAATGCGGCGCTCCAGAATCAAGCAATATACGAGCAATAAAAGCAAAGATAAGAAGAATACCCTCGACTACTCCGCCTGACGATGACTAAGGGTCCTGAACCAGTGCATGTTGCATGGCATAGAATCTACCCTGAGCAGGCAAAGGAAGCAATCCTGGCAACTGAGTGTCCACCACCTGCTAAGTGGTGTAAAACCTGCCCTGGGCCGGTGGGGGAGGAGCATGTCCCCTCTGCTACGGCGGTCTCTGTTATTGCTGTGGTTGTTGTGGTGGTTTACCCTGCTGTCTCTACTGCTGCGGAGGAGGTATAAGAGGTTGATGCTGGGGTCGTTGTTGCAGCTGATGTGGTGGATGGTGTGGGGGCTACTGCGGTGTCCTCTGCTGCTACTACTCATAATGGGGACACTTGCGCCTACGATGTCTCATATGTCCACAACCATAAAATATTCTAGTGAATGGTCCAGAAGGAGAAGTTGGTTGTGAAGAAGATGACGTGGGCTACGCTGCGGGTGGTCGAATACTAGGATGAGAAGTACGTCGGTGATACTACTGCTGACAGGAGGTACTGGAGTGCGTCTTCCTCTTTCGGTCTCCCCCCTGATCTTGGGATCTCTGATAAGTGGCCTAGTCGTCTTCATAAACTAAAGCCCTCTGTACAACCTTAGTAAAAGTAGTGAGAAGATGCCCAACTACTTTACTCCTGAGAGCGGGACGCAAGCCGTTCACAAAATAGAGAGCCTTCTGCCTCTCATCATCTACCAAGTAAGTCGTGAAGTGGTACAAAGCAACAAAGCAGGCCTCGTACTACGCCACTGTCATATCACGCTGGACCAATGTCTCAAACTCCATAGCTCTCTGTTGCTTCACGTGCTCAGGGAATAACTTCTAGTCAAAATGATCCACGAAGTCCTCTCAGGTCTAAACGAAATCTTTTGCAACCAATCTAGAAATAGAAACCCACCAGTGCTAAGCTTCTCCTTGAAGTAAAAAAATGGCCAGAGGAACTCACTGTTGTGATGTACATCGCATGGTGTCAAAGATCCTCTCCACCTTCGTACACCATAACTCGGCCGTTGTGGGATCGGGCTCACCCCTCAAACGTGGGGGATCGTACTGACGAAAATATCGATAAAGGACACTTGCTCGTGTTTACTCCCTTTGCTCCTGGGTCTCCTCTGTCTATCGACTCAGCCTGTGGAGGGTGGCGGTAACTGCCTAGAGCATCTGTTGTAGCTACTTGGCTCCAACTAGAATAGTTGGCGCAGGAGGGGATACACTGGTCTTGGGTGGAGGCACAAGAACTGCAAGAGCAGGAGCCTCGGGCACAGGTATGGCGAGCTCCGGTGGAGGAACGGGATCAACTGGGGGCAGAATAAAGACCTTTGGAATGGGGTCGGGAGTAGGGCCTGCAACAGGTGGAGCGGGATGCGCTTGGGTAGCTGGAGTGGAATGAGAACCACGGCCACAGGTAGAAGGAGAGGCACCTCACCTAGGCGGCATGATCTACATAAGAACAAAAGTGATGGACACCTTGAGATTAGAATCCTCAAGGGACTCAGATATTAGGGAAACAGAAACAAAGAGAGGACATGCTTGAAGCAGATATGTAATGTTGTCCTAAGTTACTTTTAGGTTATTTTGTTATGCTCTGATACTAACTTCTGTCGCGTCGCAGACTCGGGAACCAGGCTTATAATGCATGGCCTATGGAGCTAATGCCATGTGCAATATGCAATATGATCAAGCTTATCCTCATATCAATCTAACGTATCAGTACAGTTTTACTCTGGAGAAATCACTGGGGTCAAATACACTACAGACAGACTGCCACTCTCTTAGCCGCAAAGCCCAATGAGCGTAAGTGACCTCACTACCCACCTATGGACAACCAATACCAACACAGCTCAATGGTAGTAGACCCATTTATGAGTTAGTTAGACTCAGCCTAGCTTTTGCCCCCTCACTCAAGTGGGTAAGGCCACACCCTTTTCTAACCGACCATGATACAGTGGGAGACACGGCCTTATGGTAGTAGGCACCGACGCTTATGTTTTCCACTCGGTCTCGACATTGGAGCGTCTCCTGGTACCACAAAGGTTCTGGGACTTTCACCTAAGGACATCCTACGTGCCCTACATTGCTCAATGAATATTTCTGGTGTCTGTGGAGGCTACAACCCTAATGAAACTAGGGGGAATGACAGCGTGCTATGACAATGCCTGATGCATGCATCACACTAATCAAACATGCATTGATCCTCTGCATCCATCGCGCTCCAGAGGGGCAATCCCATCTCCCAGAGAGTCCCATAATAGCCTGCTCAGAGGCATAATGCCATGACAAATCAACCATCTACCAAGCACACATATGATGCTCATGAGTCATGAAAATGACTAAGTATGCCATAAGATATACTCTCCTCGGGTCTAGGTGTACATGGGGATGAAACATGGATTAAGCTATGTACATTATACAATGATGTTATACTCTCCTCTCAAATAAGGAGCGGTCTAAGTACTTAGATAATTTCTACATGATATGAAAGGAGAACAACTACTATTGGGGGCCCAATAGTTTGGGGTAGCCCACTAAGCATTGATATCATGGGCCTAAAAGATAAGGACGAGCCTATCAAGGGTCTAAGGTGGACATTCAACTAGAGAATAGGCCTAACAAATGGGCCTAGAGGGGTCCATAATGGGGACATTTAACTAGTATTATCTCCTAAAGGTGGCTCAACCATAATCTATCTAGTAGTGAGGCCCAGGGTCCAAATCAACTATAAGAATAAAAGCGGTGGCACATACATATATTTCACATAATGGGCCTTAAGAAAATGGCCCAACCTACATACAACAACATGGGCCAAAAGCGGCGAATCATGCCCCAAGTCTCAATGGCCACCAAATCCATGCATTATGTTGGACTTAGTGGGCAGCCCATAAGCCCAAATACATAGGTAAAATCATGTCAAAGTTGGGTCAAATGGGCTTTGCAACAACAGCCCAAAAACTGGTAATTTTGGTGGGCAAGGACCCAATCACATTTATAATTTAGCCCACAAGTCTAACATAATGGTGGAAACAGCCTATACATGTAATTGGGCAAAGCTTGGACGTCCCAACCCAATCTGGGCCTGCTGGATGTCCTACAAATCTAGTCTATAATGGGTCCTCATAATCTAACTAAACTGGGCCTCAAGGAGCACCAATTAAGTTAAAAATTTTCAAGAATAAAGGCATGGAAGATACACACCAGTCTCTCAATATGGTGGGCCCCACATCCTTTTAAATTTCAGCCACATATAATGCACTTTTAAGGCCTCTTACTGAACTATAACCCCCTTAACTTCTTGAGCCTACTGAGGTCCATAAATTTGGTGGAACCGAGTGAATAATAATCCCATGGTAGCCAACAATACTCACATGGGGCCCCACCAGATGGAGAGTAGATATACATCACATAAAGTAAGTGGGCCTGCTGCTGGACTGCAAATCCAACAGTAGCCTAAAATGTTGGGGTGTCCCACATGGTTGGGCGGTCCGAGTGCCCGGACGGCCTGGTTAGAAGGACACCAAAGTGGGCCCCACATGTGGACATCCATCAAGGAGTGGGCACGTCCACGAGGGCCACAACAAAAGGATGAAAGGATGGATGAAACATTACATCATGGTGAGCTCAGGGGGGGTGGGACGGCCCGCTCATGTTGGGCGTCAACCTCACTTGGGACGTCCAGTAGGGCTACTGGCCCAACAAATATGCCCCCAAAATGAATGGTTTGGATGTCCTGATGGACTTGGAGATGGTCCCAGCAAGGTGGGCCACCAAAAAGGGGCATTTATGAGCCATAGATACATGATTAACCAATTTTTAAAAAGTGGACAGCAAGGTCTAGAAAAATATCTGCTGTAGAAAATATGTTGTTGCCCTCTACTTTTGCACCACATTAGAGTGGGCCCAAGTCCACCAAAAATTGGGAAAATATGGGACCTAGATCCCCTTATATGTATACATTAAGGTGGGGTCCACGAAAGTGGCCCATTGTTTTAAAAACAATTTAATATTTTTAAGTTTTTCATCGTGTAGATTAGCTGGACTGTCTAGAAAATTCTGGACCGTCCAGCCCTCTTGGCCCATTCTTTTGGGTGCTCAAACATGGGCAGATGGAGGTGGGATTTTGTACACCTTTAAGTGGGGTCTACACCTCTAGAAATAACCCAATAGTGGGGGGGTAAAACACCCCTTTAATCACCCCATAATCTATGCTCAAAACAGTCTAAAATCAGTCCAGAATTTTTTTTGGACAGCAATATATGCCTGAATAAAACTACCCAAAACCATTGATTAAAAAGGGAAATACCATATAAAATTAGTGCTATGGTCCACCTTAGTGGGCCCCACAAATATCCAGGCCATATCCCCTCCCTAAAATATGTTGCATGCATCACATGTGGGGCAAATGGGGCACCAACATCCCTAGTGTGGACATCAATAGGCGTCCACTGTATTTGGACGGTCTGGACATTGCAAGGCCACTAAGTGGGCCACACACTACAAAAATCAGATAATGAGGAAAGGAAAAAAGAAAAAAAGAAAAAAAATCAAGATCCGGCCACAAGAGAGGGTCTCCACCACTATTGAGATCCTCCCTTCATCACAAACATTCACATCCTCCACTATGAACATTTATAATATAAATCATAAACATTTATGGAATAAAAATTCAAATTTAAGGTGGGTATGTCATCCCCACCAAGATCTATAGTCTAGATGACCTCACAAGGACATGCATCAAAAGAAAAAGGCATAAGCGGGTCCATGGAGACTGGCCCCATCCATGGAACATGTATGCAAGAAGGATGGGCCATAGGCCACATCCATGGAGACTTGTGGACCTGCACCATTATTTGATGGGCCCCACAAGCTCCTAGAGGTGGAATTAGAATGTCTAAGAAGGAAAGAAAGAAGTCCTAAGCTAAAAGATACCCACCTCAATGGATCTTTACCAAACTTCTACCAAGAGACTCCCTATGCTTCAAGCTTCAAGGATCTAAGGTTGAGATTGAAGGTGGATGGTTAGATGAGGAGATGTTAGAGAGAAAAGGGGCTGGAGAATTGGGAGCAAGGTGGGATGGCCAAGGAGCTCTATCAAGAGAAAATGAGAAGAAATGAGAGTGAGTAGGAAAGCATGGGACTTGTAGTTGAAGTGTAATAATGAGTTTTCTTAAAAAGACAAGCAATCATAGCCTAGAGAAGAGAAAAACCATAATGAGCTTGGGAGAAGCAACCCATGCCATGCCGAGGGGGACTATCGGGAATAGGCTTTCTAGGTAATTATGAAGGGGTGGTGTCATCATGCATGGAAAATCCTGCAAACTAGGTGGGTCCCACCAAATCACAATCAACGATCCAAATAGAGCACTACCCATAACTTTTGATGTACGTGTCAGATTTATGCACGAGACGCGGTGTTAGAACTGCGGCACTGATGCGGTCACAACGGCATAGGTTTTAGGATAATCCGGGTCGGATTTACATGATAGGACTTAAGGATGATCGCAAATGAAATTTACAGATCATGAGTCGCTGAAATTTGACCAGTAGGACTGTGGGATCTAACGAAACAAAACGAACACTAAGGTTAAGGGTCTTACATGATCTATTTGGTCTGACTTTTCAAGATATGTTGTGATGGAATGGGGCTGTCTCTCATCATTTGGATTTGATTGGACAGTGATAAGGTTCTCTTTGGCTATTGGTGTTTCATGATCAGTTTCTTTCCATTTGTACAACTTCTCTCTATTTTTCATTCTAATACAGAATCCATGTTCACATTCATTTCTACAACTTCTCTCATCTTTTCCTTTTTCCTTTTTATTTTCTTTTTCTTTGGTCAGTTACCTTGGCTATTTTTTCTGATGATCTTGTAATTTGAGATTTTAGAACAGTTAGAAACCTTTCAAAAGTTAAAATCGGAAAAAGCTTTGGAGGGAAAGGAAGTGTAAGTAATAGAAGCATTGATTAGACATTGTGTTTTTTTCATTCTTTGTTTGCACCATCTTGATAAGTAAAGCTTCTAATGAAATCATATGACCAAGGGTGCCCATGGAAGCTTGCTTGGCAACCTTTTCAGCTTCAGAGGAAGCTCATGGTTTTTACAGCAGTGCCTTGAAATCCAAGACTACAACAATCAAGTAAGCTTGGTGATATTCCTCACCTGTTCTGTGTTTGTACATGCATTTATGCATCAGAATACTTATAAGATGGTAACTTGCATAGTTATATCACAACAATTATTTGCATATCTATGTTTAGTTGTATTTGCATAAGAAAATTTCCTTGTCTATTTATTCTTATACTTTTACCTCATGGTATTGTGAATGATCTCACATTCCATAAAACTTTAATTGTCTACTAACCAATTCCTTTGAATTGAACTTCAAATCTACACTATTATCTGACAATATTTTCATATTTTGTCAAATTCTTCCAATTGATGGAAGGCGTTTGAGGCAACACATGCATAGATGTTATTGGTATTCTTTTAAACCATCCATTTATAAGCCAAAATGGTCCAATCAGTAAGAATGGACCTGATCTTGGACAACCTTATCACCTTTTCAATACTTTGGTTGCCTATAAGCAGGAGCACCAAATGAACCATTCCTTCAGCCCATGCAAATGACAAGTTTAGACATGTGATGTACAGAAATTCATGGGCTTTTTGTTTATTAGAGTTAACATGTTTAGAGAATTAAAATGTTAATCCAACTTGTAGATATATTGAAGAAATATTGTAGGCATGATGTTTTGTAGGAATCTATTTAATTCGTTTGATACAGCTAAGCAGGGGAAAGTTTTATGTAGTTTCATTCGCACAGTACACATCACAAACATTTCCGGTGGTGGGGACTGTTAATACACCAGGTGGATGGAATGTAGGACAAAATTGCAGTAATCGGACGCCTCTAGAGTGTAAGTTAAATTTCATGCATGGGGGTTTGTGAAGGGAAGATGCGGTGCAAGTTGAATTTCGTGCTATCTACATGTTTGAAAAAATTCCTCAACCAGAATCTGTTTCTCGCCAAGTTGTGTAGAAATTGATTTCTACAACTACCCTAATGGTTTTGCATACAAACCTTTCCACATTGGGGTTTGAGGTATTATAAATGGGGTTTATGCAAATCGGCAATGGTGGTGTGCAAAAATCAATCTCGCATAGACTCATTTTTGTTTCTATGTTTTGAATATGGGTGACATTCTCTTGTAGAACTTCAATTTTGAAAATATGATCTCTAATACATTATTATGATTAACTAAAATGAGAGAAACTCATGTTTAAGTAGCACCTGAATAGGCCCTCAGGATTTTGTAGAAAATTCTTGTGAGGTTCTTTCTCTTTTTTTGTGTGTTGTTGGGTTATGTTAATATGGTTGAAATTAGTATAATCTTGGTGAAGGCACAACTAAGTAATCACGTCAATGTAAACTTTTAGGGTCACAATTTGAATGGTTCTCTATCTTTTTTATTTATATTTTTAAATATTATTTACATGAAATTACTAGGATGCTTGCTTCAGTAATGTGAGGCCTGTATCATAGATCGTATCGTTTCGTAGGCTTCCGCGGTCTGCCCAGTTGAATTCCAGTGACCCACGATGCGTAGATAGCAGTTGTGCACGATCCTGAGTTATATCCCATATTCCACAGTCGGCTCAACCCGAGACTTGTACCCTATCCACCAGGCCATCACCGTGGTTCCGACACCGCATATTATGCGCCAATGAGATTGAAATTGCAGTAAAGACCGCTTTAATGGAAGTCGGAATATGCCAATATGTCATAGAGGGAGGTGAATACGATTTTTAAAAGCTTTTATGGTTTATTTCTAATCTTATTTCACTAATCCTAACAACAGACACATATTAGGATTACTTAAAAATAACTCTACTAACTTCCAAGCCAAGTAAAGGATCCAATTACAAACTGTTTTAAGAAGTAAACAATATGCAACCTAGTTTATGATGGATATAACTGTGTAGGTGTGTGAGGTGTGAACAGATATTCAGATATGGAAGTATTAAAGTAAATCACACAATCAAAAGAATAACAATCTCAAGCACAGTCATTTTTTATAGTGGTTCGATGATAAGTCTAGTCCACTCCCGGTAACCGCACTCAACGCTTTAGTGTACTGGATTTCACTAAGGAGGTTTCACTGCGGTTCACCTCAAACCTAAGGTTTTAGATCAAGTCCACCTTCAACCTTTATAACCTACACTAAGGCTGACTGTTTATGCTCTCATGAGCAAGGGTCAACATAACGCACCCACTTTTAGGCACACTAGCCAAGGATCTTCCATAAGACCCTACTGAAGGTTTCTACATGGTACACCTCAAACATGAGGTTTTACACGGTTTACCTCAAACCCAGAGTTTTACTGGTTCACTCCTAACCAGATGTTTATGCTCTCCACAAAGCGAGGGTCCACACAACGAACCCACCACGTACACTCCCGCTGGAGGCCTCCTACGAGAACTGCAAAGGGTGAGAACCACTTAAGACCCAATCCTATAATTGAATGATCACAAGTGTCCTCTTGGACTCTAGATACTTACAAATAAGTTGATGAGTCCTGATTAGCACAACGCCGAAGATCTCCTCTTCCTTGTTGATGAAGCGTCTTCTGCTACCTTGATCCGTAACACAAAATGATATACCAGTACTTGGCTTCGAGTTGGGTCAAGGTCAAGATGGAATCCTACTCTCAAAATGTTATTCTATCAGGAAGATAGAGTGATTCCAATCTTTTGCATTCAAGGCATCCCAGCATAATGATTTACCATTAAGGAGAAGCCGGAGGATCCTTGAATGCAAAAGTTCATTTTCCAATCCACTCTATTGATTATAAATGATGAGGGTTGATTGGAGGATGAACCCCCATGAGAGAAAGGGCTTTGGATATAAGATATATGTTGAAATACACAAAAGCACTCTCTTCTTTCTCTACCAGCAACAATAGACAAGTCATTTATATATAGGCAAAAAGTTCCAACGGATATAAAACAGTCACATTTATGACTGAGTTCGATATCATCGAGCGTATACTCTCGATAGCATCAATGGTCTGCTCGATGACTTGAACTCAAAGTCATACGCTTTTGAAACCTTTTGCCAGATGGTCGATGAATCGAAACCACTGTAGATATCATCGAATTTTGATCTCCGATTCCATCGATGGTAGGTTCAATCAATCGACACTTGAAAAATGAGAGAGACTTGTGATGAAATATTTCAGGTTTTTAAGATATGATCGAGGGTCAGCCGATGTCATCGGAATTTGTATATCGATGATATCGAAGGCAGTGTCGACACATCGATAAACCAATAGATTTATTAATAAACTCGCTAGACAGTTTGTGTCCAATTTTGATGCAATCGACTCAGCCTCGATATCATCGACATATGAATATCGATTTCCTCGAATGACCCCTGATCAATGTTAGAAATAACCTAAAATATCTACTGGAAGAAAAGTGCACCAACTATCGATATCATCAATGGACTTCCGATCTTATCAATATTTGATTTCAAATCATATCGAAAGAGTATCGATATATCGAAAGAATTTGAGATTTTCATTAAAAAACATGGCCACTGGAAAACTGTCTGTCGATCTTATCAAGCCACTTTCTATGGGCTCGAGATTTGAGTATCGATGATATCGATAGGTGTATTGATACATCGATAATTTGTACAGATATGTTGTGAAGTTGTTGGGCATATTTGGTCCTCTTTTCGATGGTATCAATGAAGCATCGAGGACTCGACAGCGCAGGTCGATCTTGTCGAGGGTGTTTCGATAAAATCAATAAGACAAGAAAACCTTAGAGATTTTTCTGTTTCAAAAAAAGTTTTCTCACCTTAAAACCCTATGATTTTCTAACTTGTTTTTAAGGGTTTTATTCACCTGGTGTTTTGGGTTATGGGATGTGAGGCTTTAGATTTACATTTGGCGAGCTTGCACACATCCGGTTGAGGCAGATGCTTGAATTTATCCTCCTATTAGGCTCTGTAGTCAATCTAACTCAACACTCACGTAACTTGACAAACCAGAGCACTTTCAATCTCCCCCTTTGTCAATTACGTGACAAAATCCCCAAAACACCCTAGAATGTTCTAGACAAACATACCCTAAATTGTGTGTACATGCTTTTACACAATTTTACAATTTATAGCCCATGTACACACCCTGTTGCTGCTCCCCTTTTCTTATAATCTCTAACTCCCCCTTTTCTTATTGCAGCTGCTCCCCCTAACACCTGCAACAACATCTAAGCAGATATACAATTTCCATTTGGGGTGTTTGTAAATGTTCTCCCCCTTTTTGTCAGTCATTGACAAAGATATATCAAGTGATATTGACTGAAGAGTGAATTGCTTGGGAGAACAGAATAGGCAGAAGCAGAACAATTATTGTATAATAATTAACTTAGTTCAAACAAACATCAATTTTCAAACATATAGATGCATAGTAGATCAGATACAACAGTGATATAACAGGTAAAACAATCAGTAAAGGATAGTACATGCATGCCATATTAGAAACCTGATAACCCAGGGGAACTCAAAGTATAATTATGGCATTAAAAATATGAATTCTATTTAGCCATATCCCAAATGAAACTAAAATATCCAAAGTAAATTGCCCAAGATTGCCAATTATACCAGAATTTCAAAATATATACTGCCACAGACAGCAGTAACTCAACAGAAGAAAAATCCCAAAATATTTAACTATCCAACTATCAGCACACATACTGCCACAGATAGCAGTAGATTAAAGTTTATCAGAACAAAGCATTTTTAGGCCAACCATTTGAGGAAACCACTGGTTATCATCGTGCATTTCCAAGTTTCTTCAATTGTATTAATGTTAAATATCAGTATCATTGATCTGGCATTGTTCGGATATTATCGAGATTGTCATAACTTTGCATTCAAAATAATATGGTTAATACAAAGAATTTTAACTTGTGGTTGACATATAACCATGAATGTCTTAGTGTGAAGATTTTACCGGTGTGGCTCATGTTCATTGAGATTTAGTGAGTGCAGACCCCAATGGATTTTTGTAGGTCACTAAACCCATTTGCATCAAGAGGTTTGGTGAGGATGTCTGCGAGTTACTTTTCCGTGGAAACATAATCCAATGCAAGAATCTTGTCATCAACAAGTTCTCGGATAAAGTGGTGACGGATGTTAATGTGTTTGGTCTGAAAATGTTGAACAGGATTCTTTGAAATGTTGATTGCACTTATGTTATCAGATAAAAGACTCATCGTGGGTTGTTCAATCATGTAATCCAACAACATCTGTTTCATCCAAAGGAGTTGTGCACAGCAACTACCAGCGGTAATGTATTCAGCCTAAGCAGTAGATAATGATATTGAATTTTGCTTCTTACTCTGCCAGGAGACTAGACAGTTTTCAACATAGAAACATCCTCCGCTAGTTGATTTTCAATCATCCAAATTTCCTGCCTAGTCGGCATCAAAGTACCTAGCGATGATCGTGGATGTTTCAAATGGATATCACAGACCATAGGAGGTAGTTCTAGCTATGTATTTAGTTATCCTTTTAATGGATGTTAAGAGAGATTCTTTCGGATCAGCTTGATATCAAGCACATACACCAACACTAAAAGATATGTCGGGATGACTAGCTGTGAGATATAGTAGACTTCCTATCATACTCTGGTAGAGATGTTGATCCACACTTTTGCCATTTACATATTTGAAGAGTTTGAGTGTGGTTCTCATGGGAGTGTGATAAGAGCGTCCAAATTCAAGACCAGACCTTTTCACTAAATCGTTCGCATACTTTGTTTGACAGATAAAGATTCCATCATGTAGTTTCTTGACCTGTAATCCTAAGATGAAGTTTAGTTCACCGACCATACTCATTTCAAATTATTAATTCATGAGGTCGACAAATTTGTATGCGATATCTTCACATGTTGAACCAAAGACTATATCGTCCACATAAATTTGTGTAATAAGCAGTGAGTCTTTTGTTCTTTGAGTAAACAGAGTCTTATCAACACTCCCTCTACAGAATTTATGGTCTAAAAGAAATTTTGTCAATCATTCATACCAAGCACGTGGTGCTTGTTTGAGACCATAAAGGGCTTTGTTCAGATGATATACGTAGTGAGGATACTTGGAATCAGAAAATTCCTTTGGTTGTTCAACATAGACTTCTTCAGTAAGTTCTCCATTAAGAAAAGCACTCTTAACATCTATTTGAAATAGTTTAAATTTTAATGCACATGCAATGGACAGAAGAATTCTAATAAACTCAAGGTGAGCCATAGGAGCAAATATTTCATCAAAATCAATCCCTTCTATGTGTGAGTACCCTTGAGCTACAAGCCTTGCTTTGTTCCGAATCACATTTCCTGATTCATCTGATTTATTCTTGAAGACCCATTTGGTTCCAATGACATTTGTATTGAGTGGCCTGGGAACCAATTGTCATACCTCATTTCCTTGAAATTGTTGAAGCTCTTCTTGCATAGCATTTTTTCAATGTTCATCTTGAAGAGCTTCCACAATATTCTTGGGTTCAACTTTTAAGGTAAAATAGAAATGGCTATAGATATTTTCTATTTGTCGTCTAGTTCTTACACCATCATTAGGATCTCCAATAATTTTTTCTCGAGGGTGATCTTTTATAATAGGAGTCCCAGATGATGATGGAGGTTCACAGGGTGATGTAGTTTTGTTATCAGATTTTTCTATTACGTATGAATCTACATCATCTTCTAATTCATTCGCAGGTGTATCTTCCCCATGATGTTGATCATTGATTACCACATTGATTGACTCTTGAATAGTGAGAGTTCTTAGATTACATACTCTATACGCACGACTATTCATTGCATACCCCAGAAAGATACCATCATCACTTTTAGACTCAAATTTTCCTGGGTGATCTCTGTCTCTCAAGATATAACCTTTGCTACCAAAGACATGGAAATATTTCACACTTGGAAGTTTCCCAAACCATAGTTCGTATGGAGTTTTATTCAGACTTGCTCTAAGATATACTCTGTTTATGATGTAGCAGGCAGTATTGACAGCTTCGGCCCAAAATTTTTTTACCATATCTTTCCCATTTAGCATAACTGATCCCATTTCCTACAATACACAATTTTTTCTTTCAACGACTCCATTTTGCTGAGGGGTTTTTGGGGTAGAGAATTCATGACGAATTCCTTTCTCATTGCAATTTTTTTTTGAACATTTCATTTTAAAAATCTCCACCATGATCACTTCTGATGCGATTTATGTCATATCCTTTTTCATTTTGGAGTCGCTTTGCCATAATCACAAATTCCTCAAACGCATCCAATTTCTCTCGAAGAAATGCGACTCAAGTAAATCTGGTGTAGTCATCTACTACAACCAAGAAGTATATTTTCTTGTCATGGCTTTCCACTTTAGTTGATCCAACTAGTTCCATATGTAGCAGATCCAAAGGTTTTGTTGTTGCTATGTGGTTGTCTTTTTGTGTCCAACCTTAATCTATTTTCCTTTTAGACATTCACCATAGATAACTTTTTCTTCTTTTCTAATAGTGGGAAGTCCCCTAACCAAAAATTTTGAACTGAGCTTTCCTAATTTTTGGTAGTGAATGTGTCCCAACCTTTGATGCCATAGTTTGGATTCATTCTTCACAGCCATATTACACTTTGTGGATAGCACACTCTCACTTGTACTTTCAATGACATAGCAATTATCACTAGTGTGTAAACCTTTTATAAGAGATTTTCCTGTATGATCCAAAATCTACACACATCCTTTGAGAAAGTGACAAGATGTTCTTTATCACAGATTTGAGAGATACTCAGTAGATTATGTTTCAGGCCTTCTACACAGAGGACATGTTTGATCTTTGGAAGGCCTGGCACTGCTATAGTTCCTTGTCCAACTATCTTGGCTGAGTTTCCATCACCAAACGTGACTGATCTCCTATCAAAGTTTGAATACTCACAAAAGTGCGTTTGGTCACCAGTCATATACCTGGAGCATCCACTATCTACAAACCACTTTCAACTATTTTCAACTTTCAGGGCAGTATGAATTACAAGACAACTATTCTGATTTGTTACACCCTTTTGGATACTTTTGAGCATGATTCCAACTTCAGTCAAGATCACTCTCAAGGCGGTGAAGCCCTTAAAGAGAGACCCGCTCTGATACCAATTGAAATTGGGGTGAAGACCGCTTTAGTTGAAGTTGGAATATGCCAATATGTCCTAGAGGGGGGTGAATAGGATTTTTAAAAGTTTTTATGGTTTATTTCAAATCCTATACACTAATCTTAACAACAGACACATATTAGGATTACTAAAAATTAACTCGACTGACTTCCAAGCCTAGTAAAGGATCCAATCACAAACTGTTTTAAGAAGTAATATGCAACCTAGTTTATGATGGATATGACTGTGTAGGTGTGTGAGGTATGATCAGATATTCAGATATGGAAGTATTAAAGTAAATCACACAATTAGAAGAATAACAATCTCAAACACAATCATTTTTATAGTGGTTCGACGATAAGTCTACTCCACTCCCGATAACCGCACTCAACCCTTCAGTGTACCGGATTTCACTAAGGAGGTTTCATAGTGGTTCACCTCAAACCTAAGGTTTTAAATCAGGTTCACCTTCAACCTTTACAACCTACACTGAGGCTGACTGTTTATGCTCTCACAAGCAAGGGTCAACACGACGCACCCACTTTTAGGCACACTGGCCAGAGATCTTCCATAAGACCTTACTGGAGGTTTCTACACAATTCACCTCAAACCCGATGCTTTACATAGTTTACCTCAAACCTAGAGTTTTACTGGTTCACTCCTAACCAAATGTTTATGCTCTCCACAGAGTAAGGGTCCACACAACGCACCCACCACGTACACTCCTGCCGAAGGCTTCTTACGAGAACTTTAAAGGGTGAGAACCACTTAAGACCCAATCTTATAAATGAATGATCACAAGTGTCCTCTTGGACTCTAGATACTTACAAATAAGTTGATAAGTCCCGATTAGCACAACGCTGAAGATCTTCTCCGCCTTGTTGACGAAGAGTCTTCTGCTCCCTTGATCCGCAACACAAAATGATATATTAGTACTTGGCTTCGGGTTAGGTCAAGGTCAAGATGAAATACTACTCTCAAAATGTTTTCCTATCAGGAAGATAGAGTGATTCTAATCTTATGCATTCAAGGCATCCCAACATAATGATTTGCCATTAAGGAGTAGCTGGAGGATCCTTGAATGCAGAAGTTCATTCCCCAGTCCACTTTATTGAATATCAATGATGAGGGTGGATTGGAGGATGAACTCCCTTGAGAGAAAGGACTTTGGATATAAGATATAAGTTGAAACACACAAAAGCACTATCTTTTTTCTCTACCAGCAACAATAGACAAGTCCTTTATATATAGGCAAAAAGTTTCAACGGATATAAAACGGTCACATTTATGACTGAGTTTGATATCATCGAGCAAGTTCGATATCATCGAGCGTATATTCTCGATAGCATTGATGGTCTGCTCGATGATTTGAACTCAAAGTCATATGCTTTTGAAACCTTTTGCCATATGGTCGATGAATCGAAACCACTGTCGATATCATCGGATTTCGAACTCCGATTACATCAATGGTAAGTTCGATCAATCGACACTTGAAAAATGACAGAGACTTGTCATGAAATATTTCAAGTTTTTAAGATATGATCGAGGGTCAGCCGATGTCATTGGAATTTGTATATCGATGATATCGACAGTAGTGTCGATGCATCGATAAATCCAATAGATTTATCAGTAAACTCGCTGTAGAGTTTGTGTCCAGTTTCGATGCAATCGACTCGGCCTCGATATCATCGACATATGAATATCGATTTCCTCGAATGGCCCCCGATCAATGTTAAAAATAACCTAAAATATTTGCTGGAAGAAAAGCGGCCCACTATCAATATCATCGATGGACTTCAGATCTTATCGATATTTGATTTCAGATCATATCGGAAGAGTATCGATATATCGAAAGAATTTGAGATTTTCATTAAAAAACACGGGCGCCGGAAAATTGCCTGTCGATCTTATCGAGCCACTTTCGATGGGCTCGAGATTTGAGTATCGATGATATCGATAGGTGTATCGATACATCGATAATTTGTCCAGATATGTTGTGAAGTTGGTGAACATATTTAGTCCTCTTTTCGATGGTATCGATGAAGCATCGAGGACTCGACAGCGCAGGTCGATCATATCGAGGGTGTTTCGATAAAATCGACAAGGCAAGAAAAACTTAGAGATTTTTCTGTTTCAAAAAAAGTTTTCTCACCTTAAAACCCTATGATTTTCTAACTCGTTTTTAAGGGTTTTATTCACCTGGTGTTTTGGGTCATGGGATGTGAGGCTTTAGATTTACCTTTGTCGAGCTTGCACACATCCAGTTGAGGCAGACGCTTGAATTTATCTTCCTATCAGGCTCTGTAGTTAATCTGACTCGACACTCACATAACTTGACAAACCAGGGCACTTTCAGATATACCTAGGCTAAAAGACGTGGGCCCACGTTCAGTTCAAGGAAAATGCAGCACATTGCAATCCCAAGGGAATGTTCCATCAATCACATCAAATGTCAAGTATTCAATCCCATCATGTCAAGTATAGATACTCATCCCCAAGCAACCCCTAAAGTAAACTCTCTCTCTCTCTCTCCACCCATCAAGTACACCCATCCATCACTCACCATCTGTCACCCATCAGTCACCCATCTCTATCTCTTTTACAACCCTCTCTCTCATTTCTCAAACCCATCTCCCAAGCAATCCATGTCCAAGCTCCATGAGAGAGCTAGGTGTGGCCCATCTTCCAACCTCCCATCTCCACCATCCAAGCTCCATCTCAACTGTTGAAATGCATTCCATGGAGCTCTAGGACGCATCGATGGAAGAAGAAGTCCAAGAAGATCAAAGGTGGGTGATTTTATTTGTTGATTTTGATGATTTGAGGGCCCACATATGGTGGTCTTGATGCATGCATTGTATAGGGAGGGCCCATAATGGCGGGGTTCCTCCCCTTCTCTTCGACCTTTATCTCTCTCTCTCTCTCTCTCTCTTGTGATGGGCGTGGCCCACTAGATCCACATCGATTGTGAACCCACTATGATGTATGTATTCTATCCATATCGTCCACCCACGTGGACCCCACTTGGCATACGTCCCTCATGTAAAAACGCAAATATCAGCTTGATCAATACATGGGGCTCACCTTAAAGATGTATTGTACCCAGCACGTGAGACCTACTACTATAGAAAGCAGATTGGCTGGTGTAATTGTTGTATTGATGCCAACAAATTACGTGGGTTTCATCCCAACCATCCATTCACGGCCTACCTTGATGTATTGACGCCACCAAGTTATGTGGGCCACACCATGTTGTATTTGTCCCATCCACACCATCCAGATGATCTGGACGGTGCTGGAGTGATTGGACGGTGCACAGCTGCCACCGTGATGCATGTGATTTTATCCACACCGTCCAGCCTCGTGGACGGTGTGACCCACTCGATGTCTGTGCCTTTCATCCAGGCCATCCGTCCAGGACGTTAGGTGCTGGGCTGGATTATATATATATATATATATATATATATATATATATATATATATATATTTGGTGGGTACCACTCGTGTAAACCCACCTTTGCATTGGTTTTAATTGTGGGCCGTCCATTTGTTGGACGGCCAGCAGCACTGGCTGCTGCATTGACAATTGGCAGGTTTCCTTTTTAATATATATATATATATATATATATATATATATATATATATATATATATATATATACTTTAGGTTATGGTCGGCCCAACGTGGGACCCACCTGCGTTGAGCTGAATGGCTGGTACATCTCACACCAGCTATATAGCTGCTGGTGAGACGTCACCTGATTTTTTGTGGGACCCACCATATGAGTTTGATCTGCACCGTCCATGCTGGGACAGTGGGATTCCACCATAATATACCTGTTGTACCCAAACCGTACATTTGTGGGTCTGATCACAGGTATGTGTTATATCCAAAACATCCACCCACCGTCCAGATTCCATCCACGTGATGTATGTATTGTATGTCCATGCCATTTATCTCTTTGGGACCCACTTGCTACGAGTGGATTGGCTGGAGTACTGTGCACCAGATATTTAGCTGGTGTCATGACGTTAGTAAGAACTGATGGTCCTACGATCGGATGTGTTTCATCCCAACCGTTCATTTAATGGGGACCACCTCCTACCCATCTGACTGGACAGACGTCAATAGGTGTTGTGATCCAGCACGAGGTACGTGTTATATCTATGCTGCCATCCATTTGGCTGGTGTGTGGGGCCCACCCCACATGTGCTGTACATGTGGGATGGGACCCACCTTGATGTACGCATTCTATATCCTCACGTCCAGATGGACGTGAGGAAGATTCAAAACTCTGGTGGGCCACGTGTGGGACCCACCATGATACATGTATTGCATCATCCATGTCATCCATGTGGGGCCACCTTGATATTTTGGTCCATCCACACCAAAGTCCGTGGCTGCCACAATGATATATGTGTTTCACACACACCATCCATCTATTTTCAGTTCATGTGGGGCCATTCCACACATGTTGTACGTGTGGAATGGGACCCACCTTAGTGTATAAATTGTATATCCACTCTGCCATCCGTCTAGATGGTGTGGCCCCCACTGTAATGTATATGTTTTATATCCACACAGTCCATCCCTGGATGGTGTTTGTGGGACGCACCATGTTGTATGTTTTGTATCCCGTCGTCCATTCATTTTTGCTGGTGGGACCCCTTCCCCTGCAATATATGTGTTTTTACACCACGCTATCTATTTTTGCATTCCGCCGTGATGTATGTATTGTACATCTATGCTGCCCATTGGTGCGGCCCATGTGATGTGGCCCACTTAATGTATAAGAGCCCATTGGTGCGGCCCATGCAATGTGGCCCACTTGATGTTAAAGCCTGTGTGAGTGGCCTATTGCGATCTATATTAGACCCGTGAGATGTGGCCCACTTGATGTATATGAGGCCCATTGGTGCGACCCATTGAGTGGCCCGATGTGATGTTTTTATGGCCCATTTAGTAAGGCCCATAGAGTTGTGTAGTAGGCCCATGTGATGCGGCCCGTAGTGATGTGTATTAGGCCCATGTGAGCGGCCCATAGTGTTGTGTAGTAGGCTCATGTGCGTGGCCCATAGTGGTGTGTATTAGACACATGTGAGCGGCCTATAGTGTTGTGTAGTGGGCCCACGTGAGTGGCCCATAGTGATGTGTATTGGACCCATGTGAGTAGCCCACCTATTGTGTATTTGGCCTTGTGATGCGGCCTATGGTGATGTGTAGTAGGCTCATGTGAGCGGCCCATAGTGTTGTGTATTAGGCCCATGTGATGCGACCCATAGTGATGTGTATTAGGCCCATGTGATGCAGCCCATAGTAAGGTGTAGTAGGCCGATTTGAGCGGCACATAGTGTTGTGTATTAGGCCCGTGTGAGCAGCCCATAGTGATGTATTTTAGGCCCATGTGATATGGCCTGATGTGTTGTATATGAGGCCCGATGTGATGTATAAGGCCCATGCGATGCGACCCGCTTAATGTGTGAGACCCTTGTGTAGGGCCCATTGAGATTTGTCAGTGGCCCATTGAGATCTGTATGTGGTCCATTATGATTGTATGTGGCCCACTGAGATTTGTAGGTGGCCCATTGAGATCTCTACGTGGGCCCATTGTGATTGTATGTGGCCCATTTTGATTGTATGTGGCCCATTGAGATCTATACATGGCCCATTATGATTGTATGTGGCCCATTGTGATTGTAGGTGGCCCATTGAGATTTGTATGTGGCCCATTATGATTGGTCCATTGTGATTGTAGGTGACCCATTGAGACTTGCATGTGGCCCATTGAGATTGTATGGGGCCCACCTTGATGCAAATTGTTGCCATTGATGAGGCCCGATGTTATGTATTTTTGGCTCAATGTGATGTATATTAGGCCCTTGGATGAGGTCATGGGCCCACTTTATGTTTGGCTCTATGTGGGCTACTCATTGGGAGTAATGTTGGTTAAATGTCCACATTGATGGGTGATGATGATTAAACGTCCTCATTATGACCTTCCCCTAGGCCCTTTGGTAGGCCAATTATCGATACCAATTATGAGTATGCGACCGCATAGCATCGTGATACATGCCCATACACATCATCTGCATGTTTGTTATGAGATATGGTTGGTCATTACATATGTTATAGGGCAGTTTGTTCATGAGACTCCATGATAGGCGGAGTTGCCCCACATGAGCGCACGGTATGTACAGGATTGATGCATGATTGGACTGTGTGGCTCATGCATCTCACATTATATGATTATGATTACTGTACGCTCTAGCGACATCAGGGCCGTAGCCTCCACAGGCATATCATGGATGGTCAGATGGGACACCGAAAATCTATTCTATATGGGGTGCTATAGATATCCTTGGGTGAAAGTCCCAGAACCCTCTTAGTTCCAGATGTTACTCCAATGTCTAAACCGAGTGGATACATGAGCGCATGAGCGTCGTATACTGTTAGGCCACATCTCTCACTATGTCGTGGTTAGTTGGAAGGGGGTGCTACCTTACTTGCATAAGAGGAGGGGGCAAAGCTAGGCTGAGTTTGACAAGCTAGAGGAATAGGTCCGCTATGGACGAGCCATGCCCGATATTGGTAGGCAAGTAGTGAGGTCTCTTCCACTTGTCTTGTTGCGCGCGATAAGGCGGCGATCTGGTTTGAAGTGTACTAGACCCCAGTGATTTCCCAGAGTGGAACCGTATTGATACGTGGACTTATCGAGTAGGAGTTGCATACGCATTCATTTATTCATTCACTATCCACTCGGGTTGGTGGTATACAACTATTTGTTACGTGTACCTTTGAAATGGCCAGGGTTTCGGTTGGGGCACACGACCAACCTAAAATCAGAAGTTTACCACATTATGTTTGACTATCCAAATTTAGGTATGAGACTGGTTTGGATATAATTCTCTCGTGATGGACCCCATAGCCAACGATACTACGTAATATCATCCCGACTTCACTCCAACTTAGTAATTTCATTCGCACCGCATATTGCATTGCATCCGCGGCATTTAACATTTTGGGTTACTATGTTTCTACATTTATATGGCCTAGATACGGCTGACGGTATTCGGGGACTCATTAGGATTTGCATATTGCATTGCATCATCGACATCTGATATTTGGTTCTCTATAATTCTGCATTTGCATAGCCGACCCGCATTGCATATTTTGATATTGTATGACTCATGGATTTACCAGTATGTTTTCGTTTACTCTGATATCGTGTGAATTATGATCTTGCCAGTATTTCTGATATTGTATGATTCATGGCATTGTATTAAATACTTAACACATCTTGCGCACACACTTTCACCACCCTCTAAGCTTTCTATAAGTTTATACACGATAGATGCGTACAGGTGGCGTTAGGTCGCAGCAGTGTTGAGCTTGGAGCGTGCAGCGGACTTCTGGAGCTTTGAGTTTTGATATATGTATTTCCCTTTTTAGCGTTGTACTCAAACGTTTATATTAGTGGATATGTGATGACAATGTTACCTTTGTGATTTGGGTAAATTTGTGGTTATGCTTCTTATGAGACAAATGTACGATTGGGAAATCGTCCTTGTAGGATCCCAGGATCGGAATCTAGCGTATGGGCACTAGGAGCCAAGAATGGGGTACTATAGAGGCTGTCGGTACCGGATTCGGCAATCGAGAATTTTGTGAGCCCGATTTTCGGGTTTAGGGCGTGACAGAATAGTTAAAATCTCATTACATCCACAAACAAAATTCACATTTGCTGTAGGAACATATGTTTAAGAACTTAAAATTATTCCTAAATAAAGGAAAGTACCGTTCGTAGTTTTTAAAATTAATAATAGTTTCAAATCATTTTGAAATAAAAAATTTGTGACAGTTTTTAACCATCCCTAAATTGGAAATTTGCAATGGTTTTAAACTGTTCCTAATTTTTTGTGACACCCTACTTAAAAACGGATGAAAATCATTCCTAAATGGTTTATGAACGGTTTTCAACTGTTCCTAAACAAGGATTTTGGTGTAGTATATATGTATAAACTCTTGCCCCTCTTTTTTATTTTTGTATACTTGCAGGATGTATTTCACGATAAATACCTTCCCCTTTTTCAAGAGAGGGATCAGGAGAGTATGGATGAGATTATGGTTATCCCATCTCATATAATATCTCTTCCTCTTCTCAATCATATCTATAATTGAATTTAATTTTGAATTCGATTTTTAATATTTAAATCTCAAAAAATAAAATAAAAAGTATAATTCAAAGGGAATCTCGTGTGGGACATACCCACTTGTGGTAGCCCACAATTAGGCCCCATGGGCCATGTCCAACAGATTGCACAAAGGATGATTTAAATCAATTGTCATTTATATCTAACCAACCCATGCCAGGAACACAACTTGTTGTTGAAAAACACAAGGATTGCTTAGCTTTTGCAATGGATTTTAGTGCATTTACTTTCCTCCTATGATAGATGAATTCACCTATTTGAATATTTGTTGAAGAAGGTTTCATGATTTATTATTTCTCCTTGATAGAAGAGATCATTAATGCCCATCACCACTGCCAATACTGTTTGATGTATAGTCCGTTAGTCTAGGCCATCCAAAGTGTCCCGCTGTAATGGGTCTCGTGATGCCAGATTTTGCTCGATAGATGGCCTGGAAATAGACAGTTAACTAGATTAGTCAGTAGTCAACCTTGAACAGAAATTAGTCTAATGCTTTCATGGTAATATAGTCGAATTAGTGTGCTTTTTATTGGCCAACTTTATGATGAAGCCCACCTGGTGGATGGTCCTGATCTTTGAACCGTGATGCCACATGTATAGTGGCGAAAGGGATCCATTTGTCCTCCTCTCTTGGTCATGCAGGCAACTAGAAATGACCACCCTATAAGAATTATAAGGCCCATTTGGACATAACTTCCGCAAATGGGCTTTTACCAAAAAGCCATCCAATTGTATTAACTCATTAAATTTGGTGAGTGGGCTTCATGAAACGGTGCATACAAACAAGCCCCAGGACTATTATGAGTATATGTTTGAGAATGACTTATTGATAAAAATTCAGCTCTGTTATGGACATGCTGTTTGGGATTTCAACTCTATATCCCAATCTACTCTTTAAGAAATGTGGACATGAATGATTTATATGAGAGATTGAAGAGGTGAATTGATACCGCCCATGCCAAAGTAGTACAATTGCAAAATTGAGAGTTATGGCCCAAGGCATCACCCATGCCCAAAAATATAAGCCGGTTAGCGTGTGGGCTGGCTATCTATTCATGTGGGATATAGGTTGTAAGTGACTTTCATTGTAATAGCCCATTTTCATCATTTGAAGTTTCGCCCATGTAACGAAGAGATATGACTTTCGATATATAGATTGGAACATGTTGACTGGCCCATCGAATGATCAGGATCACACCTAATAACATATATATTCAATTTTTTACGTCAAAGAAACATGAAGGCATCCTAAAAGCATTTTGATGAAATGCATCAAGCATATTTCAGTAGTAGGCCTGGCCTGAAAGAATGGAATGAAGGCAAGCCCAATTTTGTAGCTCATTGACATAGGTCTTTAGCTCATGGGCTGGACATATGGATTCTGTAAGTGTTATATTGCATAAAGCATACCTTTGTTTGTCAAATTTCTTTTAGACAAAACAGCTTATGAAATGACCTTCTAATGTGGATCAAGAAGGAAAGTTCTGACAGTGCCCTGGTTTGTCAATTAGCGTGAGTGTTGAGTTAGTCAAACTGCAGAGCCTCATAGGAAGATCAATTCAAGTGTCTGCCTCAACCGGATGATGCAAGCTCGCCATAAGTAAATCTAAGCCTCACATCCCTTGTCCCAAAACACCAGGTATATAAAACCCTTAAAACAATCTAGAACATCATAGGGTTTTTAAGTTAAGAAAACTTTTTTCAAAATAGGAAAATTCTTTAAGTTTTCTTACTTTGTCGATTTTATTGATACACATCTCGATATGATCGACTTGCACTGTCGATGTCCTCGATACTTAAACAACATCATCGATATGAGGACAAAATACGCCCAGCAACCACATACTCATCTGGACGGAATTATCGATACATCGATATACTATCGATATTCAAATCTCGAGTCCATCGAAGGTGACTCGATAATATCGACAGGCAGATCTCCAGCACCCCTATTTTTCCTTAAGAATATTATATGTGCATCAATATATCGAAGCCTCCTCGATACCATCAAAATTCAAATCTCGATGATATCGGAAGGCTCTTAATGATATTGGTCATGGGCGCTAAGTTCTTCTAGCAAAATACTTCAGGATTGTTTATCTATGACTGGGGCTTACTCGATAGAATTGATATTCAAATATCGATGATATCGGTATTGTTTCGATGACATCGAATAAGGACAGATTGCCTAACAAGCTTGTTGGATTTATCGATGCCTCGACACGGTTATCGATATCATCGATATTAAAATTTCGATGATCTTGAAGGTCCCTTGATCATTCTTGTAAACCTAAAATATTTCAAGTCAAGTCTCTCTCATTTTCAAATGTTGATGAATCGACGTTAGTATGATAGAATTAAAGTTCAAAATCTGATGACATTGACACCTGTTTCAATTTCATCCACCAGCTGGCAAGAGGTTTCAAAAATGTATGAATTTCAGTTTGTGTCATTGAGCAGACCATTAATGCTATTGAGAGTATACGCTCGATGATATCGAACCCGCTCGAACTCTGTCATAAATGTGACCGTTTTATATCCATTGGAACCTTTTACCTATATAAAGAAGACTTGTCTATTGTTGTTGGCAAAGAAAAAAAGAGAGTGCTTTTAAGTGTTTGACCTTAAATCATATACCCAAAGCCCTTTCTCTCAAGGAAATTCATCCTCCAATCCACCCTCGTCATTGATATTCAATATAATGGATTGGGGAATGAACTTCCACATTCAAGGATCCTCCAGCTACTACCTTAATGGCAAATCATTAAGCTGGGATGCCTTGAATGCATAATCGGATAACTCTTTCTTCCTTATAGGAAAACTTTTTATAGAGTAGGATTCCGTTTTAACCTTGACCCAACCTGACGCCTTGTATTGGTACATCATCTGTGTTGCAGATCAAGGAAGCCAAATATTCTTCATCAACAAGGAGGAGATCTTCGTCAATGTGCTGAATGAGACTCATCCACTTATTTGTAAGTTATTAAAGTCAAGAGGACACTTGTGATCATTCCTTTTTAGGATTGGGTCTTAGGTGTTTCTCACCCTCGCAAGCCCTCGTAGGAGGCCTTCGATGGGAGTGTATGTGGTGGGTACGTAGTGTTGACCCTTGCTCTGTGGAGAGCATAAACTTTCGGTTGAAGGTGAACCTGTCTAAAACTTTAGGTTCAAGGTGATCTGAGTGAGACCTCCGTGAGGGTCTTATGGAAGATCCTCGGCTAGTGTGCCTAAAAGTGGGTGTGTTGTGTCGACTCTTGCTCGTGAGAGCATAAACAGTTAGCCTCAATGTAGGTTATCAAGGTTGAAGGTGAACTTGATTTAAAACATTAGGTTTGAGATGAACCGCTGTGAAACCTCCTTAGT
The DNA here is from genome assembly GCA_030180095.1 of Magnolia changhungtana. Classification (NCBI taxonomy): domain Eukaryota; kingdom Viridiplantae; phylum Streptophyta; class Magnoliopsida; order Magnoliales; family Magnoliaceae; genus Magnolia; species Magnolia changhungtana. The sequence goes on along the minus strand of JASAUF010000502.1, from coordinate 7,994,334 downwards.
GAAATCCGGTATACTCAAGGGTTGAGTGCGGTTACCGAGAGTGGAGTAGATAAGTAGTCAAACCACTATCACTACCAAAAAAATGACCAAAGGCTACAGACTATTATAGTTTTTGGCTATGGATATAGACTATAACTACATTGCTACGACTTAAATTTATAGCTTAAAATAATCAAACCGTAGCTAAAAGCTATCACCACCACTCGTACCTACCACCTGAGATGACCCCATAAGGGACTCTACGATACATATTAAAATATGTGTGCTCCATCTAATATGTCTATTCATTTTGAAAGAGCATTTTTGGGCAAGAGCCCAAAAAAGGAAGTAGTTCGAAGGCTCAAGTGGACCACACTGTAGGAAACAATGGAGATTAAATACTTACCATTGATCAATGGTGTGGTTTAAGTTGACCTTCAAATTTCCTATATTTTTGGGTCAATCTCTATAAAAAAAAAATATAATTAATGGACGGAGTGGATATCTGAAATGTATCATGATGGATCCCACAAAGCCGCCCTTGAGAGGGTCGTTCGTCCATGACCGTCAAAACTGTATGCGGTAGTCGTCTATGGTCCATGGCTTTTAGCTACAGATTAAAACTGTAGCCAAGTTGTAGTGGGTAAAAATGTGAAAACTCTTACCTCGTTGCCCTTTTTCTTTTCCCCCCTTGCACGAAATCTTTCATCTCCCTCCACTTCAAACCCATTCCACGTCCATCTCATGAAACCTTTCATTTCCCTCCACTCCAAACCCATTCCGCGTCTCTCTCTCTCTCTCTCTCTCTCTCTCAACCTTTCATTTCCTTCCACTCCAAACCCATTCGGCGTCCATCTCTCTCTCTCTCTCTCTCTCTCTCTCTCTCTCTCTCTCTCTCTCTCTCTCTCTCTCTCTCGATCTCCCTGTGCCCCTTTTCTCTCTCTCGATCTCCCCTCTCACAAACCACTCTTCTCTCCCTAACAATCCCCTCTCTCTTGATCTCACGAAGACTTCCCTCTCTGACGCCATAATCCACGTCCATTTTAGGTATGCAAGAATGATTTTCTTCTTCTTTTTTTTCTCTTTTGAATATTCATATTGTTGTCTTTTTTTCTTCTTCTTCTTCTTTTTTTTTTTTTGGAATTGGATTGGGTTTTTTTTTTATATATATTTTATTTTCATTTTATTTTAGGACTTTTTCTCTTATGAATGATATAGATATTTTAATATGCCAAAATAACAATCTACTTAAGGATTTGAATGACATGGATGTTGATGAGGCAGAGTAATGATCCTCATGTGTATAAGGAACCCGATTATAGGTAATATTGAGAAGAACATTTTTGTTAACTCAGTAGTAATTCTCCATAAATTGATTTTGATTAGTTATCTTCCATGGAATTGTGTACAATACCTGAAGCAGGAATGTAAAGTTGAGGGTAATGCCTACTGAGGTGTTTCCTTGCTGATTTCCATTTGCAATCACATACTCACTTTCCCCATTATGTTCATGTTATATCTACAACGTGCATCCATTTTCTTTTAGTTTTTATTTTATTTTTCATATGAATGTGGGGGTATGAACCCAAAATGGAAATCTGATCCAAATCATGTGTGGACCACATGACAGGAAAGAGTGGTAACTGAATGCCCACCATTAAAAAGTAAAATCCTCTTCAGGGCTAGAAAAAGGGGTACAGCTTCCCTGGATCCCCTGATTGATATAGCTTACATTAATGCCTTCCATCCAAATATAGTGTTTGGTTTTGAGATGGTTGGGCATTTGTGGTAATGTTCCACCTTTTGGCACTTCTTCAATAAAAGTGCATTTACCTTTAAAAAAAATCTATGATCTTTTGGTGGGTTGTTCAAGAGATGGAGTTAAGTGGGTTATCCATGGTGTTGGCATTCAGTGCTTGGGATTCAATTGCATATGGAGAATTAGTGCAAAGAATTTCTTCTTCTTCTTCTTTTCCTGGAGGAAAATTTTTGGCTTTGAATCCATGGATTTGTGGAGTTGGGAATTTGCTAAATCCTTGGAGAGATTCTTAAATGGGGTTGGGGTTGTCCATGTAAAGGGTTTGTAGATCTTAAATTAGTTCTTTTTTAATGTCATTTTGTTGTATGGACACGCGGTCCTTTCCAATCCAAAGTCTCAATTATTTGGCAAATTCTTCCTTATGGTATAATGTGGGGACTATGGAGAGAAATTCTAGAATCCCTGAGGGAAAGACTTTATAGATTAGCTCTATAATTCAATTGATTTCCTCAATGATCAAAAGTTAGAGTCTAAAAGGGGTTTGGTTGATTTTCCAAATAATACCTTCTTGGAAAACTACTGTTTTGTACAACCATTTTAGACTGCCGAAATTTCAATGTCCATAACTTGCTAGAAAACTACTATTTTGTACTACTTATTTCCTTTCAAGTTGATGTTATTCGTTGTTAAACTAATTATATTGATGTAGCTTAACCCATTATATCTCATAGTTACAACAAAGTGGGTTGCTTAAAGGGGATGATCTCACGGATCACTTTTTTCGAATCCTCATGGTAAACTTTTTCCGTGGTTTTTATTATGTTTCCATGAGAATCCTCTAGATTCTCACAGCTGTATTGAGGTGTTGACCTTGTTAGCATGTGAGTCATGTTAGTAATCATGTATAGTGGGTTCCTTTTCTATTTTGTATAGCTAACTACTTGAGCATTACCTTTCTTGTTTGTGGGTGTTTTGTGCCTAGTTGTTTGCCTAGAAACTGCCCTTCCATGGCCCTACTTTTCTTGCTCGTTCTTTGGACTGTGTATGTTTTTGTTGGGTTAGAGGTAAAGGAGACTGTCTAGGCATTGTGTGGAATTAATGGAAGTGGACTGAATAAGAAAAAAATGATCATTCTCTCTGTAAAACCTCAAGATGTAAAGGAGGTGGTTTTGGAGTTGAAGTCACTGCTTTCAAGGAAGAAACTTCTTGTGTCCATTGCTGCAGGAAAAAAATTAAAAGATTTGTAGGAATGGGCTGGCCATGGTTGAATAATCAGGGTAACGCCAAATACTCCAACTATTGGTGAGGCAGCAACAGTTATGAGCTCGGGAGAAATGGCAACAAAAGAAGTTGAAAAACTTGAAGAGTGTATTTTTGGAGCAATTGGCAAGATATGGAGAGCAGACGAAAAATTCTTTGACGTAGTCACAGGCTTGACTGGCAATGGACCAGAATACATATTTCTATAGCAATGGAGGTTATGGTTGATAGAGGAGTTGCTGCTGGTCTTCCACGAGATCTTGCATTGAAGCTAGCTTCCCAAACAGTTCTGGGAGTAGCTGCTATGGCTATCAATTCAGGAAAGCACCCAGACTACTCAAAGATGATGTTGCATCACCTGTAGGAACTACCATTGCTGGTGGTCATGAGTTAGATCTCATCATCAGAGTCAAAGGATACTGATCCATCAGTTTTAGTTAATGGCCATTTTTACGGTCCACCTGGTTCTCCTGGTGCTGGGGATTGTGCTTCATGTGTTGGTGGGTTTAATGATATTAACTACTAGCTTGTTCCATTTTCTATGTGCTTTTTTATTTTTCTTTGAGTCTGATCTTGATTGTTATTGTAGCATCAATGCTTGAAATAACACTAACTTCACTTTTTGGTATTTCTATTTATTTCAAGAAGTTTGGTATATGGTACATTTGTCATATGGGCTGCAACTGCACAACAGTGTTGAAGCTTTGTTTAAAGAGTCATTAGTGAATAAGGCTTTGAAGCCCATTCATCAAAAAGGTATGAATTTGTGTTGGCGCAAGTTGTGAATCTGAAGTAATGATGAGATTTCTTACAATGTAATGTAAGTTACATCCTATCCATTTAATTTAAGATGATTTGGATGTCACAGGTACAATGTAATTGAGGAAGTTGGGGATGATACCTTGGAACTGTATGGCAAGCTGTATACAAGCTAACTGGTGAGGTGGTAAGTGCCTTCAAACTTCTCAAATGCAATGAAGTGTCCCTACTCATATTAAAGAATTCTTTTAGTTGCTTACTTGATTGCTAGTTTAACTGGTTGTGGTTTTTTCTTGGCAGGTTGTGGGTTTATTGTATATAAAGTTCGATCAATAATGGTAACTCCCTCTCCTATTTGTTGCATTGTAAAAAGAAATACATTTGCTTGGTTTGCTGGTTGCAGGTGGCTTAGCTGAAAATCATATCTACTTTGCAAACCATGTCGAGATTTTTTGACATTGTTATATTAAACGTAAGGCGTGTTTGGATGCAAGGCATGCTCAGTTGAATTGAACTAAAGGAATGAAAGAAAAATGAAAAAAAAAAAAAACAATCTTGAATCAGGTATCATTATTCTAATTTGAATGAGGTTGACATTGCATATCATGTATTTTAATTCAAACTTAAAATCATTTGAATTTACAGTTTCCGTCTTTTTTTTTTTTTTTTTTTTTTCAATTCCTCTCTGTTAAGCTTTAATTCCCGTAATTCAAATTCAATTATCATTCTACATACTATTCAAATTCAAATTCAATTATCAATCAGAGCAAACTTAGATACTATTCAATATGTTCTTATTTATGAAATATTTGGCTGTTTCATCATCCTATTGACTCTGTTTTACGTTAAACTTCAATCTTATCAATGTCATAGGTTCTTGAGTTTGAATGCAAAGCAATCATTGGTTAACCATTGCTAATTATTATTTTTATGTAAATGTTTCGAGTTCCTTCAGTTGTTGATGCACATTCCATGAATGGCTAATGTAGGCCCATGATGGAAAAGGATCTACATTTCTCGGATCATCATGCTAATATGTCAGGTAGCACAACTTGAAAATTTATTTTAAATGATAATACTTCCCAAAGAACTCATAGAAGGGTCAAGATGTTTGAACTTTGTGGATCTATACTTTCAAGCCATATTGAATGAGAATGGTAATTACATAGCTGCACTAAAAATTAATTTTCCATTAGTGATTGTTCTTAATTGTTACAAGCTCTTGTTCTATCAGGGCCCAATCAGATCCAAGAAAAAGTTCCTAACCATACAATCTTTGTCCTTTTTCCTAGGCTTGTTACTGTATTTTTTGCCTTAACTGTTTACTCATAGGCCATTGATCGAAGGATTAGGAACTTCCAATCTGGGGACATTCTCTGTCCAAATTGTGAGCCATCAGAGCTATAGTCTAGAATATCACCAGCCGGGCCGGATTGTAACAGGTTCATGACTTGTTTTAGTATAAATAGTAGAACATTGTTTTTAAGTTTTAACTAGAGATCTGATTTGCGGTCTTTCTTTTGTGGTAGAAGTTACTTGGCTTGTGTGAGGCAAATGGATGTGACATAGTGAATGGTCACTAATGCAAGTTCATTTATGAATGGTATGAGATGTTTGGATGATATTTTCAAATTATAGCATGATGATGTCTACATCTTTTCCTACCAATTCTTCTATACTTCAATATGACTTCTGTAATGTTTGATCATAATATTTCATAAAACTTGGATTAGTTCACATTCAATGAATTGAAATTCATTTGGATTGAGCATCCAAAAGCACTCAAGTTTTGTTATTCCACTTAGGATTGGGAAATCCACTATAGTGAAACACCAAAATGGACGAAAATTTCTGGTTTTTTTTTTTTAATTTTTTTATTTGTTTTTTAAATTTGAAAAAAGGAGATTTCGTTAAGGAAAAAAGAACACTAATGTTTTGTACTTCATAATTTCATACATGTATATGCATGTATGAATTCACAGTCGACAGAAATTTGTTTTTTTTTTTTAATTTTTTTCCTCTTGACATTGCATGTGTGTTCTACAACCATTGAGAATGATGAGCTATTTGTTTAGCTGTTCCTGAACTGCATCTCTTTAGATTTTCCTGTGGGCACCCCATTTTTTATGGTGTAACAGAGTGTAATAGATGATATGCAGGCACTTACAAATTACATAAATTGCATGCAAGCCATACAAGTCAAATTAAACTATTCAAATAATGGTTCTCATTTTAGATATATCATGAACCAAAATTTACACTATCTGATTGTCTGATTATCAAAATAGTGAACATTTATTGGATAATTAAAAATGTTTTCATGCCCAACGGTCCTATTGCCATAAACAAGTGTTCATGGATTAGAAGTTAGGATTGTTTTATCAGGATTTACTAGGTATTTCATGGCATTTGTGTATGTCTGCGTTTGTTTCAAGTTGTCCATGGTTTATTGGCGAATGTTTCCATCAGATCATCGTGCTCTATGATAGAATGTGATCGTTTGGATGATTTGGTTTCTGAATTTTCTTTTAACAGTGGCACTTTTTGAGCCTTTCTTTGATATCTTATTTGAACTTCAAACTTATAGTCCAATTACATGATTTGGAGCAGGTTATTAACTATTTTAACAAGGCACTGGAGGGCTCAAGTATAGATCTGTCATAAGCCAATATCTCTGTGTAGATTGATCTTGGGAAACAAACAATTACATGACTGCCACTGCTAAGGTAATTTTTTCTTATTCCCTAGTTTTAAGCAATTTTTAGCTTTTACACTGCAATACCAACATTTCATGGATTCTTTCACGTCCGTTTCAGTGGGACATGACCTTTTTTATAAAAGCTGTCCATGCCAGTTTTTGAGAATTGGGCACAGCAAGTGGGTCCCATTAATCTTAAAATTAGTGAAGATCTCAAAGTTGTCAATCTATACTCTTGGGAATTGAGCAGTAGGTGGGCTCATCAATCTTAACATTGCTTAATTCCAAGACCCAAATCTGCTAACCTCAGCTTTTGGGAATAGGGGGCAAAAGGTGGGCCCATCAATGTTGGAATTTGACCAATCTTTGAAGAGCCCGAGTCAGTTCATATTCCTATATTGGCTACTTGAAGACTCCAAAGTTGCCCTCAATCTTGGAATTTGACCAATCTTTGAAGAGCCCGAGTCAGTTCATATTCCTAGATTGGCTAAACAATGAAATAATCCAAATGCATGTAATCATGCAGCAAGGTGATGCATTCAGGTTCATTCATTGCAGGGAAGATGATTCATGTGTTTAGCCTAAGTAGGAAGAGGCTAACTAATTGTGTATTTTCTACTAACAATAGAAAATAGTACAAAGTACAAACAATGTTAATGTCGGTGAGGAGGCATTTTGGAGAATAAGATTGCATAAATACTGAAATAGGTAAAATATAATAAAATTTCATGATATGTGTTGCAACCAAACATTACCATAAACAAATAGGCATTCCATAGGATGCTTTGCAAACGCTTGCACCACTCCCATGAATATAGCTATCGGATTGTGGTATCCACTTGAAAATAGATCAATGTTCCAAATTCCATGGTGAAGCTCATAATAGCTAGATGGTCAGGGTTGTCCCATCACTGCAGGGTTTTCCCAACAATCCATCCATGCAGTGGCCCAAAAGATATACATCGGCGGTCACCATACATGCATAGAACTATATGTCAAGCCATTGTAGGGCTCGTGTTAACTTCCCTTGCATCACACAAACATGGAGTTGAGTTGCCGTTAGTGTTTTTCTCCCATTACAAGAATTGATTATAGAGTTGTAAGATATTTATTCAGAAAAGGACAGAACTTTGCTGTATTAAGCAAGTAACTGATTGCATTTTCAAGACTGTCCTTTTCATCTCTATGGGCCATTTTGAGAAATTTCATTTTCATTATTGGACAACGGAAATTTCCTTGCTCATGTGTCTAGAAAATATGATTGCTTCTTAGTCTATTGCTTCTTAGCTAAATTACAAATCCAAAGCTCAAGTGAAGTATGTGGATCAAAGGAAACTTGTGCAATGATCAGAACGAATGAAGTCTATGGATTTGCATCCAGTAGAACCATGGTAATTTTAATTATATTAAAAAAAGATATCTCTGACCATTTGGACATCTGATTTTTACACACCTCACTACCTCTTGAGTGGGGAAGGAGGTAAAGGTGCACCGACTTGGTGCATGCACTGTGAACTGAAGTCAGTGCTCAGTTTGTATCAGGGAATGATTAAGTGATTTTCATTTAAATTTTTTTGGATTGACAACTCGCTCTCTGTATTTGCACTGCATCCGTTATATTTGAGAGTACCAGCACTTTCAGAAAATATGCCAGAGGATATTAAGGTGAGCTTCTTTAAGATTTTTCTTTATCATGTTAGCATTTGCAAAACATGGTTGGTTGTTTATCAATCTGTGTTGGTTATTTCAGTTTCAATGCAATAGAAAATGTATGTTATGTTGATACTGAATTTTTATATGCTCTTTACTGGCAGCAAGAAATCTTGGAGGAAGAAAGAACGGCTAGATGGAAAGGTATTGCCTCTTGCAACATAGAGAGAAATGTAAAGGAGATTGGTGCAAAGGGAAGAGGATCTTTGTAGCATGTGTCAGATTTGGGATATTTATCAGTTGGGGACCAGACTCACCAAGAAAAGGATGATGAACTTTTCTTTGTATTCTTAACATTATTGTAATTGTAATTGTAATTGATTAAATGAAGGATTGTAATTGATGCATTATTGAATGAATGATTGTGTAGGTGGTAATTGAATGAATGAATGATTGTGCAGGTGGTAATATATAATTGAATGAATGATTGTAATTGAATGAATGAATGATAATATATATATATATATATATATTTAATGTTGGCAATAGCTACAGATATTGACCGTAGCTGGTAATCTAACAACCGTATATGTTATTAAATTCGGCATATTACTAGGGATCCAACATTACTTTTAGCTACAAATATTATCCATAGCTGTATGTACTTTTCGCTACAAAAATGATTGCTACAGATTATATCTGTAGCTATTGTAAGCTATAGCTACGGATTAAATCCGTAGCCATAGGTTTTAGACCTATCGCTATGGCATCAATAGCTACAGTCATGTTACGGACTAAAACCATAGCCATAGGCCCTTAGCTACGGCTTTTATCCGTAGCCTTTGCCCAATTTTTTGGTAGTGTATAAAAATGACTGTGTTTGAGATTGCTATTCTTCTGTTTATGTGATTTACTTTAATATTTTCATATCTAAATATCTGAGATCATACCTCACACACATAAACAATCATATCTATCATAAACTAATTTGCATATTGTTCACTTCTTAAATAGTTTGTTAATGGATCCTCTACCAGGCTTAGAAGCCAGTAGAGTTACTTTTGAGTAATCCTAATATGTGCTTGTTGTTAGGATTAGTGTAATAGGATTTTAAGTAAACCATAAAAACTTTAAAAAATCCTATTCACCTCCTCTAGGACATATTGGCATATTCCTGCTTCAACTAAAGCGGTCTTTACCGCTATTTCAAGTTCAAGTCTCTAATGAAGTTTCAAGATCAAGATGGAAACTTTAAATTCTACTAAGTTCAAGATGATTGAGTTCGAGTTCTACTAAAGTTCTAGTAGAAGATCAAGTTCCATCTTCAACTTCAAGCTCTATCAAAGAATCAAGTAGAAGAATAAGTTCCACAAAGTTCAAGCATTCAATCTACTTCAAAGTTCAGTCATTTCAGGTATAACAAACCTTAGAAAGACTTTAGGCTTAGGTACTTTCAAAACATAACTTAAATGGGTTTTTATGTTTATGTTTGGCTAAAGTTCGACAAGTCTAAGCTAAGGTTTAACTAGTCTAAGCTGTGGCTCAACTAGTTTAAGGATTTTCGACCAGTCCTAGTTTAAACTGAAGAAAAATGGATTTTTTCGTTACTTCTTCAACCAGTCGAGCAGACTACTCGACCAGTCGAAGTTGGACCTTCAACCAGTCGAGGGTTGCTTGACGCGAAGTCCAGCAACTGAATCAGTTCAGATTTTAGGCATTCTCGACCACTCGAAGACCTTGCTCGACCAGTTGAATAGGGCCCTCGACTAGTCAAGCAAGGCCTTCGACCAATCGAAGATCTGTTTTATTTTATCGCGCTCAAATTTGAAAATATATTGGAATGAAATCCAGTTCTTAGACGAGTCGAAGATTGTCTTCAACGAGTCGAAGCACTAACTTCTTTACCTTTAAATACAGGCTTTCTCTCAATCCGAAATTAACAATTCAAGCCTATCAAATTCTTCAACAAGAGAGAGAGAGAAAAGCCCTAATTATTGTCAAGTTATTGCATGGTATTTATAAAATTTTAATAGCCTTTTTATTTTAATTCCTTGATCTCTTATTCTTTTAATCTTAATTTATAAAGAGAATAAATACTCTTCTTTGAGATCTTAAGGAATTCAAACAAGTATCCTTTGGTTTGAATCTATTTAAAATCATTCTAGAACCTTGAACCATTGTCTATATGACTAAACATTGAATAATCTACTACCAGAGAAGCGGTTCTACGGCTACATCGACTGATATATCTTCAAAGGAGAAGATAAGTATATTTTGTCTTTATAGTTTGGTTTTATTGAGATAGCTAGAAAATCTCATTTGTTGGTTTTTTTGAGATAGCCAAAAAATTCTCATAGAGGGGTTTTTTATTTATGACAGCCCTTTAAAATCACAACTGTATCAGGTTTTAAGATGACCCTGAGAAAACCTTATTTATAGTGAAAGTCAATATCATGTGGATAGTGATTATTTGGAGTAGAGTAGGTGTGGCTGTTTGAGAACAGTTGTACACAACAAACCACTATAACTCTTGGTGTTGTGTGAATGTTTACTTTTTGCATTTATGGAGAATGTTTGTAATTTCATTTATGCAAAAGTGGTGAATGTTTGTAATAGATAGCTTTATTTTCTCTTGCTTGGTTTAAGATCTTGATTCTTACAAACGTTCAAGAAATAAGGTTGTCCTACCTGAACTTGGTTTGGGTGTAGGTTGTCGTACAATTAGTTTGAATCAAATTTTTAATACTAGTGCGATTGAGATTTTTGATTTATTTAATATTTCAGAACTTTAATTTTTATTTGGCATAGTGCTATTCACCCCCCTTTAGGACTTCTTAAGCTCGCCTTTTCAAGTGGTATCAGAGGTAAGTTGCTCATTTTCTTGGATTAATTTCCTTGAGTTAAAAGATCTAGAGTTTTTATAATGTCAAATTTCGATAGCTTGTCTATTACCAGGCCACTACCTTTTGATGGCTCCAACTATGCATACTGGAAAGCCAAAATGAGGATATTTCTAAAATACTTAGATGAAAGTCTCATGCCCCAAACTCGGAAACCGGGCTCACAGAATTCTCGATCACCGAATCCAACACCGACAGCCTCTGTAGTACCCCATTCTCAGCTCCCGGCACTCATATGCCAAATTTCGATCTTGGGATCTTATAAGGAGGATTTTCAATATGATATATTTTTTTTAAGGGAGCATAACCTACAACAACCACATATCCATTACAATAAAAAACTTTAAGTACAATGCATAAGTGAAATACAATATCGATAATCAAAAGCTCCAAAAGATAGCTGAATGCTCCAAACTCAGTGCTACTGTGGCGTCCCAGTGTCACCTACACGCAGCGATCGTGCATAAGCTTATAGAAGGCTTAGAAGGTGGTGTAAGTGTGTGCTAGGTATATGCCAAGAATGCAATATCAGAGTAATATGGAATCATGCTGGTAAGTCCATGAATGTTATTAGTCGTACCAAGGCTATGCAATGCAAGGCCTACATGGCTAATGTCATATGCAAGATGCAACTCAAGCATACCAATCCTTAACTGAATCCACATAATAATACAACACATCTTGAAATATCACCGGGTTCTACTACACTCAACATCAGCTTGCCACCCCATCTAAGTGCACAACTGCGTAAGTGAAAGAGACCTCACTATCTTCCTGCCAATATCAAGCCCAGCTCATCGATAGCAGACCCATTCCTCAAGCTGGGTCAGACTCAGCCTAGTCATTGCCCCCTCACTCGAGCACGTAAGGCCACACCCCCTTCCAACCGACCACGACACGGTTGGAGACACAACCTCCTGGTATTCAGCACTTGTGCGCTCATACATCCAGTCAGTTTCGACATTGGAGTATCCTCCTGGTACCATAAGGGTTTGAGAAATTTCACCCTGGGACATCTATGATGCCCCCGTGCTAGAACAAGTATTTTTGGTATCCAATCCGGCCATTCGCACTATGCCTGTGGAGGCTACGGCCCCGATGTCGCTAGGGCGTACAACAATCGAATCATACAATGCAAGATGCATGAATCACACTATTGAATCATACATTAATCCTACATGTACTGCGCACTCATGTGGGGTAACTTCGTCTACTAGGGAGTCCTATAAACAATCTGCCCAATGACATATGTTATGATCAGTCACTCCTCATAACAAGCATACAAATGATGCGCATGGGCATGTAACAGGATGTTATGCTAGCCTATACTTAGTATGTCCTACTAACTCAAGTACACTAACATGATTAACATATATAATATCAAGATCAGTCCTCAACAGTAGATATACCAAATCTGATGTCACGGATCCTTTCATCTACGATGATGATGTACTCTTCTCCTATCAAGGATAGGCCTAGATGGCCTACTTATATTAAGAATGGGCCTAAGAACGGGGAGTGGGCTTCCTCATCCACTCTATCATGACATGAAGTGGGCTTCCAGGTTTGGATAACACTACTAGTATTAATGGGGGCTAATGGTTTAGGGTTAACCTAATAAAGTGAGATGAGTCATACTAATATCGATGTGAGCCCAATAAATTAGGATAGCCCAATAAGAGGAGATGAGAATGGGCCTAACAATGGGCCCTAGGGAGATTACAATGTGGACATTTAACCACCATTGCTCTTACAATAAGGACATTTAACCACCATTGATCCCAAGGCATGGCCCATTTAGAACTTACCCTATAATGGGGTCCATGGTCTCCAGGAAAATGAATGGACATCATAAACATCATCACATACATCATAGTGGACTCACACATCACAATTGATCCTCACATATAGGCCTCGTATGCACCACAATTGATCCTCACATATAGGCCTCGTATGCACCACAATGAGCCTCATCAGAAGGGCCTCATACACATCACAATGGGCCTCATACACATCACAATGGGCCTCACACAAGGGCCTCACATGCATCACATTAAGCCTCACACAAGGGCCTCATACAAGGGCCTCACACACATCACATTAGGCCTCATCGCATGGGCCTCATATACATCATTGTGGGACTATTGGGCAACCCATGATTCAACAAAATGGATGGGCAGCATATATGTACAATAAGGTGGCCCTACACATGCAGCAGGTGGGCCTTGCACATGTTAGTTGAGCCCCACCAGATGGACAACATGGATATACTACGCATACATCTTAGTGGGCCATCTGCCCTAAACGGAGTGGATAAAATACGTCAGGGTGGGCCGCTGCCCTAGACGGTGTGGATCATTACATCATGGTGGATCCCACCATCCCAAACAACTGGAAGGTGAGGATGATACACATACATCATTATGGGGTCCACATCCCACGTTTAGGGATTGGACGGTGTGGAATAAAACACATTCATCTAGGTGGTCCCATGCCCAATCCAACTGGATGGTGAGGATACAACCCTTACATCAATGTGGTCCAGCACCGTCCCACACATCTAGACGGTGTGGATAAAACATACACATCACATGTGCCCCACAGCCACTGGACGGCGTGGGTGAAATACATGCATCTCGGCAGGCCCCACCGTCCATGTCCAAGGGCTGGAAGCTGGGGATGAAACACATTTGGTGGGTCCCACCGTCCAGGCAATGGACGGTGTGGACAGACACATACATCAAGTTGGGGTCCACCGTCTAGAATGTTGGATGGTGTGGATGTACAGTTACATTAGGTGGGGTCCACTCCACATCCAGGGACTGGACGACCTTAGATAAAACACATCTATCATAGTGGGTCCATGTGGTGGCCTACCATCGTTTGGATCAAGCTGACGTTTATGTTTTCTCTTTTGTCCATGTCTGTCCAAGCGGACAGGTAGGCGGCCTGCCACTGGACGCTAGCAAGGTGGGGCCCATACGAGGATGGCATGGATATACTATATAAATCATGGCGGGGCCCACGGATCAAGCTGATATTTGTATTTTCCCTTCATCAGGGCCTGTCCCAAACAATCTAAGCAGCAGCAATGCTACTGGACATCAGCAAGGGGGGTCCACAAGTGGGAATGATGTGGATATAAAATACATACATCATGGTAGGGTCCATCAGGGTGGGCCACACACATCGTCACAAAGAGAGAAAAGGAAAGAGATAGAGAGAGAAAGAGAGAGAAACGTGCGATGAAGGGGAGGGGCTCTGCCACTATGAGCCCTTCCTATTCATGATACAAAGCATACATCAAATGGGTCCCACCACATGTGGGCCCTCAAATCGTCGAAATCAATGGTGGAAATCCCTTTCCTACTAACAATGAAGATTCACTCACCGATTACACTTCTTCTTGGTCCCTTGGGATGCTAATCTCATTAGCTTCTTCTTTGATGGAGGATCATGAAGATTGAAGGGTTAGGATGAGAGATTTGGGGTAGGGAGTGGGGCACAAACTTAGCTATCCCTAGAGCTTCTCTTGCTTGGACGATTGCTCTCTTTAGTTGCTTGTAAATGGTAGAGAGAATGAGAGGGAAAGGAGATGTGATGGGATGAAAAGGGATGGGTTGTGTAATAGAGGGATGGGTGTGTGTAAGAGAGAGTTGACTTTGGGGATGGCGTGTGTAAGAGTGGGATGTGTGTGATGGGTAGAGTGATGGGTTGTACATGACTTGCACTTGATTGATTGATGTGATAGATTGGGTAGAGATTCTCTCAGGATTCGCAACGCGCAATGTTTCCTCGAAATATACGTGTGCCCACTACTCCTAGCCTGGGTATCGCATCGATGCGCAAGACGCGGCGTTAGAACCGCGGCGACGGCACAGTCGCTAGGGTATAGGTCTCGAGTTGAGTCAACTTAGATCTACGGGATGTAACTTAGGGTCACATGAAAATGCCAACTATAGGTCGTGGGTTGCCGGAATTCGACGAGGAGGATTGTAGAAGTCTATGAATGGTACGGTTTAGGATACGGGCCTTACATAAAGCGTGTAACACCCTGAAAATCGGGGGTCGAGCATAAACTCAACCCCCGAGTTCCAACGCATCACTTATGCAACAAAATGAATGATGATTGAATGCTGTCTGTATTAGTGTAGTGAACGTGATTGAGATTAATCGAAAACAACATATCATACTCCAGAGACAAGTGAGATAGCAGGCAGAAGACTGTGATAGATAAATAAAATATATAAACTGTGGTGAGTCTCTAGAGTGTGATAAGGTTACCAGGTTAAAGAATTATAAGTATAATTTCAAATTATACCAAGTTGTGGAAGTGTAATGTCTTCTATTCCAAATACCATAGCCCCGTCAATACACTACCAGGTCTTCATAAACCTGTCAGAGAGTTATATGTAGGAGAACTCCTCCTCAACATCATAATAGTAGTCCGGCTCTGCTTCATAAGCATCACCATCACCTGAAACTCAAACAAATCTGGTTGGTGTGTACAACACCATCCCATAATGTGGGAGTGAGTGATCAACTCAGTGGAACAATAAAGCATAGGTTAACATGTTATCAATTCAGTCAAGCAGTAATGATAAAACAGTGCAATCAAACAATCTTAACTATTATTTAATGCAAGTATGAAATGACATGATGAATGCCCTTGCCAAACCACCCTCATGCGACACCATCTTACATTCGTGACATGCGTTCATCCCTCAGTGCTCCACATCTACCAGGCATATGCAGTGCGATGATGAGCATGATTACCGAGTAGTTATTAGTCCATTTCAAATAGCAGGATTAGGAAACTAAGCTACCCCCTTGTATCATTCCCAAACATGATCCATTCTAGGGTCGTCAGTCCTAGTTAATCTTATATGATGGTGTGTTTCTAGGTCGCTGCAAAGGTTATCAGGGCTGTTACGCAAAATGGTTACACCACTTCCCCATAACCTCTTTAACGATTCATCACTATACAGATACAGGCCTAATTCATACTCTATACACCGTGGAAAAACTCATCGCCTCACCGTAAATTTAGAGTATGCTCGAGGTCACTACAAAGGGCTAACAGAGCTATTACATACAATGGTTACACCACTCCCCCATCACCTTATCAATATAGGCCGACAACACGAATATAGTATCCCATACCACCATAATCGGCTCATAAGTCTAGTTGCTCACTGGTCACTATGGAGAGGCACATGGCCCCAACGTAAGCCAACAGCTCGACCACGGTGTCCCATACCACCATGCCCGGCTCATGAGTCTTAGCAGATCGAGGTACCACAGTTAACAGGATTTCACTGGTAAGTTTGGTACCCTAGGTACAAGCAGTAGTGTCCAAACATGGTGAACGTACATAAGACAGATCGGGTTACTTGACAATCTTGATTAGTACGAGCGCCCGTTGAGTTGTACGACATGAAGTGCATAAGCACTTCGTGTGGCCTAACCACTGCCGACAAGTAACGAACGACTGGGGTTCGTCAAACACATCCTACGTGGCGAATGAATCTCAGCCACGAATTCAATCCCATTACCGACTGCCTGGACTATACAATAGCCCCACTCACATTCAATTGCAGATAGGTAAAGCAGTACTGGATCAAGATTCAAATCATACAATCAAAGTCTGATAACATCCGCTTAAGGCTGTCAGGGCTGTTGCACGGACTCGTTACACCACTCCCCCATCACCCTTCACGGAACTTATGGAATATAACATAAACATGAATTTAAACAAATGCATTACACAGATAAAAACATACAATCAGTTGAGCATGTTATGAAGTACAACACAAGCATGAGTTGGTACATATTCAATTCCTAATCACACAGATATCTAAAGAAATCATACACATAGTTAAAGAAGTTGAGAATCATATCTTAACACCCTTATACATTACAATTTACTAACTACTACTCATTTAGACATTTCAACAAACCCTTTAAACTACATACATCAACATACTTGGCATATGTTTGATCACATAGGCATTAAGCCAAATCCTTTCACTAGGGAGTTGCCCTAATTATAACACGACGGATAATCATGGCAGGCATGAATCCAAGTTCCATATTCAGTTGAAAATTTTCATAAACAGTTGGGCTACACATTTCGGCATATATAGCGTATAGTGGCCGTGGCGTGATTTAGGGTAAATCTTTTCATCAAAGAGGTATCGCCTATACAATGATCATATATCCATGACAATTAGTCATGGCGAGCACGAATGTGAAGTCTATACTCATTCGGTCATTTTCACAAACACTTAGAATATACTATTTTAACATACATAGTGTATATTAGCAAAACATGTATTAAGGTGAGTCCTTTCGCCAACTACGCATTTTATCCATATATAATATATTCATACAAGAAATAATCATGGCAAACACATTTCCAAAATTTATACGTATACGGTACTTTCTACAAATACCTATAATATGTAAAATTCCATATTCTTCATCTTTAATTGAAACGGAAAACAGACAACACTTTTTACATGTGCAATTGCATGCAGATCATGAATCTATCATTATCTGACATTAAAAGCGTTAAAAACCATAACCTATACATCTAAAGTCCGCACCTTTTGTCGTAGAATCGTAACGAAGTCGATGGATTTGCTAAGCTTTCGTATACGGCAGTTTGGTAACCTATAGAATGAAATAGGTTAGGTATTTCACAACCTACAACCTCCATAACCACAAATCAGATTAGGGTTAGGGTTTCTTACCTAGAAATGATGCCGGAATCGCCGGGAAAACGATTGGAATGGAGTGGTTGGACTTGTATAGCGGCAAGGTAGAGTGGCAGGGAGATCCTCCCACATCTCCCACACTTTCTCTCTCTTTTCTCTCTTCTCTCTCTAGGGTTTCTCTCAAATTCGTATGGCTGTGAGAGAGAGGGTTCTAAGGTCCTTATATAGCCTAAAATGCTCCAAAATAGACTTATGGTCAATGTATACTTGCGTTTTGTCCAAATGACATCTGTTTCAGCTCAACGGAGGACTTCTGGCAGCCCCCCTTGAGCCAAAGGTCAGACTTAAGATCACATACTCTGGATCTAGGGACCATTAAGTTTTCATTCTAGTAGGATTTCCAGATCACGCGTGGCGGACCAGTTTCAGTTCAATGGTCAGTGGATCTCGATCGGAGATTCTGAGTACATGGATATGTTTGGGGAAATATCCCTAATCCGAGGGTGTAATTTGACCTGATTCTGACGGTCAGGTTGCTTAATACTGAACCGCAAGCGACAAGTCTCAGATTTATTTATTTTGAATTTAATTTAAAGTTATTTTCACATTTCTCACACTCCCCACTCCGAGCTCAAGCGAATAGCACTGGGACACTATTTGGATTTGATTTTCGAGATGGTTGTGAAGCCCAGCAAGGCGGTCCTAATTTCTTAACTTCGTGTTAATCGGACTTCCGACGTGCGGTCCAGATTTGATACGTAGTTTCGAGATGCTCCCTAGAGCAAATGGGTAATGAGATTGATCCTAGATTTTAGGGTAATCTAGCGTCAATGATTCTGCAAGTTTTGGGTCTTGCAGATCGTATTTAAAGTGGATCAAACGGATTTCGTAGTTAATCTAGTTTAACACTTAGTTACTTTGTCTCATTTCTAAAGGATTTAGTCCTATAAGATTTCTGTCTGAGGTGGTACCTAAGCCTTTGTAGTTTGTATATAAGGTGATCCAAGTTATACTACTTAGCTAGTTTAAGATAGTGTCTAGGGTGAAAGTACTTAGAAAAATTGAAAGATCAAGGTGGTGAAGGGTGGGATTTGTGAATGAAATGGGTTCAAAAATGGTTTTAGACTTTGGGATTGAGTTCTGACAAGTTAATCAAGTGTTAGGAGCGACCCATTACCTAAGGACGTTTAATTCCAAGTTGGTAAAAATCCGGGATGTTACAATCTACCCCCCTTAAAATAAAATTTCGTCCCCAAAACTGCCTAAGGGTAATAAGGAAAGATTTATTTATTTCTTTTACCTAAGTTTTATTGATTTCGAGTTTCTACGCATGGTAGGGTATATACTAGCCTGGTTCATTTTCGTCTACCCCCCTTAAAACTTATTTCTTTATCCTGTGCTTATATCCTGATGGTTTGCTATAATGGATTTCGTTCCCTATTTGGAGTTTTGACTTCGATTCCCAACAAGTTAGAGTAAGGTAGCCGTTTTCAATGTTTTACCAACACGGAGAGATGGTTATAATGGGCTTGATCTCGATACATCGATCATCTACCGAGCCAGGGTAGAAAGCTCATCGTATCCCTTCCGAATCCTGGTGGCTCCTAGTCTTCTGCTCGTCACCAGTGAGTCGCCCAGGATTGAGAATTGGGTGAAGCCGCGAATGTTTCGCAGTTATATATTTCAGTAACTCCGTGGTTCGATCACTCTAAAAACGTAGGGAATGTCCATCATTGAAAGGTTAAAATGTCCTATTTCTTGGGTTGCCCATTGGTATAAGAGAGTCCTTGTTGTTATCTATGTCTAAGGAAATGGCGAATCAAATCTTACTAGATCATCCTAAAGCAGTTTCTCATAGTAGAACTTGCTAGGGCTTCTATAATGTTCGTATTCAACGAGCACAGTTTCGATTCTGGGCCAGTGAAGTAGGGTCCACCACGCTTCCGCTGCGCCACCCAGATCAAAGAGGTGTATTGATTTGACCTAGCTATATCTATCGGTCTCTAACATTTTCTAATGTAACCGGTAATCTAGTCTTAATCTAGGAGTAGTGGAAATCTACTAGTTGTAATCTAAAGTCTATGCTTATACACTATATGATTTTATACCCTTTCTAATATAAGAAATTGTCTTATCGCTTAGGGTCAAAGTTGTCTGGTCGGAATTAGGTTGCTCACACTTCAATTTAACTACGCTTGAGCACCTCACAGATACCCATACCAACTACAAAGGTCCTAAGGTTCACGTTATTAAATTATTGACTTTTTCATACTATTAGGTCTTTCGAAATCTAGGAGTACCACTCTAGGTCCAAAACTCTAGGGCCTATTGTCTTAAATGGGACTGCATTGCTAATCCAACCTCGAAATTGGGAGTGGCATGGTTAGTGGGAGGGTTGGTGGGGATCAATTTTATAGGCTTTGGAAAATGAGTCTTGTGTGGGAAAAGTGTGAGATGGGATTTCCAAATCCCAGGATAATGAATTTCTAAGTGTAACTTGAAAGGAAAATATGAGATTTACATTTAACTGCATACATTCCAAACATAGTATTGGAAAACATGGGAGATAGGAGAGGGGTTGTTAGGTTTCAGAATCTTGAGCCTACATAGGCTCAAATGAAAGGAAATAGAGAGGGAAAATGGAAAGATGGGATGGGCTGAGAGGTGTGTACGATCTTGAGCCACAAATGGGAGTGTAAGAGCCCAAATGTGACAACAGAGAGGGTAGGGAGGTATGGATTGCTATAACTGGTGGAGGGGTATAAGTTGTGGCTGAAAATGGTAAATTAGGTGATTGGAAGAAAGGTTTGGGGGAGAAAAATCGAAATTTGAGGGAAAGGGAGAGCTTGGAGGGTGTTTTGAGAGAGAGGAGGAAAAACAGAGCAAAAACATGGCCCCCACAAAATTTGGTAGGCACCACACGTGCCTATGGGTCGGGCCGACCCTAACCAGCACCGGCCCGACCAGCTCGGCCCAACCAGACCACGGTCGACCGCGGTGACCGTGGTTCCACCGCTGTCCGCTTCGCCCGGCATGCTGCCTCCGTGGCTGGGTGGTGTTCCCCAACCTCCCAAGGTGCCAAATACACCTTGGTTCTTTGGGTCCCTATAGATTTAAGTGGAGAGGCCCACGACTCCATTCGAGTTGTTTCGGGACCAATTTATAAACCAGAATAAGTTTATATGACATGTAACATATGATTTTGGGGTAGGAGGAGCTAATCTATCTAGCTAACCCATTTATTTGGTTAGATTTCAAAGTTTAAATAGTCAAAAGTCCAATTTATACATATATTTACTATTTATAGTAAATTTTTATTTAAGTATTATTCTTCATCATTTATACGTTGGAATTTATATCTGGTATGAAAGGGTTTAGAAAAAATTAAGGAATGAAGTGGTGCAAGGAGGGATTTTGAAGGAATTGGATAAAAGGGGTTTTAGGCTTTGAGACTTAGTGTAAGGTGTTGTGGTTGACTGTAACGCCCCGGATTTTTGCCAACCTGGGATTAGACGTCCTTAGGCAATGGATCAATCCTAACACAGGTATAACTTCTTAAACGTTCAATTAAAACCTCAAATCGCTCCTTAAACCATTTTCTTCACAAATCCCACCCTTCACTACCTTGTGCTTTCAATTTTTCAAAGCACCTTCGCCCTAGACACTATCTTAAACTAGCTAAGTAGTATAACTTGGATCACTTTACATACAAACTACAATGGACTAAGTTCCACCTCGACCAGAATTCACTTAGGATTAAGTCCTTTAGAAATTTAACAAAGTTAACTAGGTACTAAACTCAATTAGCTATGAAATCCGTTAGGATCGCTTTAAATACGATCTGCAAGACCCAAAAGTTGCGAATCATTGACGCTAGGTTACCTTAAAGTTTAGAACCAAACTCATTTCCGTCTGCTCTCTGAATTAAACGAAACTTCGTGATTAGGTCTAGATCGCACATCGAGTCCGATTAACCCGAAGCTAAGGAACTAGGACCGCCCCATTGGGCTTAACAATCATCTCAAAAATCAGCTTTATCCGATGTTCCACGGCCATTCGTTTCGAATCGGAGCGAGGTAGTGTGAAAAACACTATTCATATGCCAAAATAAATATTTGGAATAGTGATCTGCATCGTTCGTTGACGCGTCAATATTAAACCTGACCGTCAGAATCAGACCAAATTACACCCTCGGATTAAGAAAAATTTCAGGAACATTTACATGTACTTGGAATTTCTGATCGTGGCCCACTGACCGTCGAACTGAAAGTGGTCCGCCACGTGCGATCTGCGTATCCGAATGAGTCAAAAACGTAATCCCACGTAGATCCATTGATGGTGAGCTTAAGTCTGACGTTTGGTTCAAAGAGGGCCACCAGAACTTCCCTTTTGAGCTGGAAAAGCGGTGAAAATCCTATATTGGCAGTACCCCTTGAACCTGGGTCTAAATCCGTAATGTTTGAGGCTATAAAAGGAGCTTAGAGCAGCCCCTCTCACAGCCATACGAATTTTGGGAGAAACCCTAGAGGGAGAGAGAGAAAAGAGAGAGAAAGACTTGGAGATCGTTGCCGATCTTCCTCCTGCTGCTTTGGCTTGCTACACGGCCTACACCGCCCTATCCTAGACGTTTTCCCGGCATTTTCCGCCTCATTTGAAGGTAAGAAAACCTAACCCTAGGTCTGATTTGGGGTGGAATCGAGGTAGGATGTATACCGACTAACCGATTCCGCTCTTTAGGCTAGAAATCGCCCGTAGACGGAAGATCCATCACCCTTGCTGATTCGTTCCGTTTCCAAAGGCAAAGGTGAGGACTTTAAGCTTATAAGTTACGGTTTTCAACGCTTTCAATGTCAGATAATGGTAGATTCATGATCTGCTTGCAATTGCACATGTACAAAGTGCCTTCCGTTTCCTGTTTTGATTAACGGTGTGAAATATGGAATTTCACATATTCTAGGTATACGTAGAAATACCGTATACGTATTTTTTTTGGACAAATGCTTGACATGTTTATTTAATGTTTAATTATATAACATATGAATAAAATACTAGTTTGGCGAAAGGAATCGCCAAATTATATGTTTACTTGTAAATGCGCCGTATGCCGAAATTACGTATTGTAGAAATACCGTATACGTATTTCTTTTGGAATAATGTTTGACATATGTATTTAATGTATGATTATACAATACATGATTAAAATACTAGCTTGGCGAAAAGAATCGCCGAAACCTATGTTCCTTTGTAAACACTATGTATGTCGAAATTGGGTATACGTGAAAGTACCCTATACGTATAAAATTTGCTGATGTGTTTGCTATGTTTATTTGCTGTATGAATATGTTGTATATGTATAAAATACTAGCTCGGTAAAGGGACAACCCTAGTACACACTTCCCTAGCATACGTCATGTATGTTGAACTATTACATTCCAAGTGTTGGAGAATTCACTTGTGAGTGCAAGTGCTTAAGTGTTAGAATCTTAGGTAGGTGCTGAGGTGGGATTCTCGGCTACCTTAGAGTCACATACGACACTCTCCATGTGGTTGTTCACTCTAACCACTCGCCTACGAAATGTAAGTATTTGTATACATATTTACATAATGCTTTATAACATGCTTTGAACATGCCTTGTGACTTGTTTATTAACATGCTTCATGTTATGCTTTTTAATATGCTTACTAGTGTTCTTGAATTACCACATTATCATGCCGTATTTCACATGCTATGGTTAGGGTTTGACTGAGCTTGGGACTATGTTTGTAGTCCAGCATCCCAGATCGTCATTTGAAGATGTGGTTGGGATTCGTTCCGCCACGCACGATGTGTTGGTGAACCCGTGTCGTACTTCGGTTGGCGATAGTGGTTGGCCACACGAGGTGCTTCTGCGCCTCATATCGCCCAACTTGTTGTGCGCTCGAGCTAGCCGAACATGTCAGTAAACCGTATGCCTTATGTATGTTCACAATGTCTGGTCGCTAATGCTTGAACCTAGGGTACCAAACTTACCAGTGAAAATTCCGTTAACCATGGTACCTCGATCCGCTAAGACTCATGAGCCGGGCATGGTGGTATGGGACACCGTGGTCGAGCTGTCGGCCTACGCTGGGGCTACGTGCCTCCCCGTAGTGACCAGTGAACAACTCAACTCGTGAGCCGATTATGGTGGTATGGGACACTATATTCGCGCTGTCGGCCTACACTGATAAGGTGATGGGGGAGTGGTGCAATCTTTGTGTGTACAGCCCTGGCAGCCCTTTGTAGTGACCGCGAGCATATTCTGAAGTTGCAGCGTGCCTTAGGGTTCGCTGCGATATATAGAGTATGAACTAGGCCTGTTTCTGTATAGTTGTATCGTGATGAATCGTTTAAGGGGTGATGGGGGAGTGGTGCAACCTTTGTGCGTAATGTACTCGGGCGGCCTCTGCAAAGTGACCTAGAAAACACACTATCGTCGATATTAACTAGGACCGACGACCCTAGATTGGATCATGTTTGGATATGATACAAGGGAGGTACCTTAGTTTCCCAATCCTCGTTTTGAAATGAACTAATTAAAAACTCGGTAATTATACTCATCATGCATCGCATGTGCCCGGAAGATGTGGAGCACTTGTGGGATGTAAGCATGCGCGAACGTGAGATAGTGTCGCTTGAGGGAGTATGTCGGAGAGGGCATTCATCATACCCGCATTCATACTTGCATTAATCGAGTAGCTAGGAGTGTTTGATTCTTGCTTTATCATTCTTGCTTGACCGTATTGGTAACATGATAACTTATATCTTCTTGTTCCACCGAGTTAGCTACTCACTCCCACGTTACGGGATCGGTGTTGTACACACCAAACAGTTTTGTTGAGTTTCGGTGATGGCGATGCTTGTGAAGCAGAGCCGACTACTTCTATGGTGATGAGGAGGAGTTCTCCTATCATGTAACTCTCTTCGACGGGTCTCTCAAGACCCGATCATGTATTGACGGGGTTATGGTACGGGATAGAAGACAAGAAACTTACACATTTGGTATATTTCAAATCGTCCTTGTAATTATTTAACCCGGTAATGTTATCACACTCGAGACTCATCATAGTTTATATATTTTATCTATCTATCATAGTCTTCCGCTTGCAAAATTAAATGTCTCTGGAGTATGATAAGTTGTTTTGGCTTAATCTCACTCATGTTCACTACTCTAATACAGTCAACATTCAATCATCATTCATTTTGCTGCATAAGTGATGTTCT
This sequence comes from Magnolia changhungtana, assembly GCA_030180095.1. Taxonomy (NCBI): domain Eukaryota; kingdom Viridiplantae; phylum Streptophyta; class Magnoliopsida; order Magnoliales; family Magnoliaceae; genus Magnolia; species Magnolia changhungtana. The sequence goes on along the minus strand of JASAUF010000502.1, from coordinate 7,969,367 downwards.
GGAACTCGAGAGTTGAGTTACTACTCGACCCCCGATTTTCAGGGCGTTACAAGATGGTATCAGAGCATGATTTTGATTAAACCGGACCTGGGTTATGGTCACACTACGCACTCTGATGTACTCTGACTTAGGAGGGAGCGACGGGATTTAGCAACAGTCATAGGTATCCCGATTTCGCCAATTGGCAAAGTTCATTGAAAACGAACGCCGAAATCGAGTATGTATTCAACCATGGTCGCACGGGTCAACCTTAAAACATTTCTAGGTTGTCTAGTGAAGGGTCTAGATCATAATCCACCTCATCCCAATCATTGAGAATCAGTAAAATGTGCGATAAACGTGATGAGGATAACTACCCCAAATCCTTGGAGCTTCTCTAGACTCCTCCCAGAGACTTCTCGAATCTACAAGAGGAGAAAGCAGAAAATAGAAATAAATTCTAATAAATTCAAAACTGATTAGTGAATGACAAAAAAAAAATGAGTTCACCACCCTTTAAATAAGGATACCAGGTAATGGGAAAGAAATCAGGAACAAACTACAACTAAAACTTCTAGAATTCGCGACTTACTATGGGTCGTGATGTCTACTAGTGGGTAAAGTTTTCGGTCAAAAAAATAGTAAGTGTCCTAAACGACTTCACCAAACCATTCTCCTAATTATTCCAAACTCTTTTCTCATTGGGCACAACTCCTAAAGCCCAACGGATGAAGAGAAATCAAACTAAAATTACTATTGTGGTAAAACAAAATTAAAACGGGAAAATGGCCGCCAATTGGAGGGTTTTCTCGCAATTCCGGGCTGCGCAACCCGGCATAGCAGGGTTGGTTGGCTTCACTAGCTCGTTCTACCCCAAATTCATATATTTTACGTCAGACAACTCATTCCGGATTGCAAGTTACGTCCGGTTTCCCCGAAACTACCTAAAATGAAGCGAATCGGGATCGGGGGGCCAAACGGAGCACTCCCGGAGGGATCCAAGGTGGGACCCAGTGATTTTTGGGGCCCAGGGGACTGGAGGAACACAGCCCCACCGCGGCGGCGCGGTTCCGGCCAAGTCCGACCGCGGCGCCACCGCGCCACCGGCGGCGGACCGCGGTCCGGTGGCTCATCTGAGGTGGGGCCAAGGCTGGGGTTGGTCGGCCTGATCTCCCATACCCCCTGGAACATGCCATTTTGGTAAATGATTAGGATTTTTAGGTCTGTAGCCCCCTCTCTCTCACATCTTTCCTTCTAAACTCCCTTCCCTTCCAATTGCGATTTTCTCCCTCAAATCCTTCCTCCAATCTTTCAATCCATCATTTTCGGCCATGATTTACTCACCTCCATCGATCACAGCAACCCCAACCTCCTACCCTACCCCTTTCTTCCACGTTTAAGCACTCACACCTCCCCTTTGAAGCTCACATTCGTGTAAGCTTTCAACCCATCCCATTTAGTCATTTTTCCTCCTTCAATCCCTGTCAGTTGGGGCCTTTGCAATCTCTGTTGAGGCTCAAGTTCGTGGAGAACCAAAAACTCCAGCCTTTTCTCTCCGTTACTTTACGTTTCCATGGCCTTATTCGAGGCCATTACGGCTAGTTTCTCGATGTCCACCTTTCTCTCTCTCATGGGAAAGAGGATTACTGCCTTTGGGTGTTTACATTTTCATATTGATGGGTGTAGTAGTTGGTAGGATGTTTTAGATGTTTGAGGACGTTTAGGGTCCGTTCGGCCAAATTACATTAGATAAGTTACGGTGGATAGAATTGTAAAAGTAATAATAAATGTATATGTAGGGTATGGCCCCTAGATTGGGTGTATCCCATGTGTTCCGACATCATGTTTAGAATGTACGCAATCAAAAGTAAATTCCGAGATTTTCCTTTCCCATAACACTTAGAAGTTCATTACCCTGGGATTTGGAACTCCCATCTCGTGCTTTCCCACACAAGGCTCATTTTCCAAAGCCTATACCATTAATTTTAATCCCCACCCACCCTCCTACCAAACATGCCACTCCCAATCCCGAGGTAGGATTAGTAATGCGGTCCCGTTTAATACAATTTAAGGCCACTGGCCAAATTGTGTTGAAGTGATAAAGTCCCTTGATATACATTAACCCACCGCACTCTGATAGCTTAAGCTTTTAGAGTAAATGGTTGTTTGACAAATAGGCCATAGAGTTTTGGACCTAGAGCGATACTCCTAGTTTTTGACAGATCTGATCATATAGGAAATCCAACAAATTAATAATACAAACCCCAAGATCTTCTTAGCCGATGTGAGCATGTGTGAAATGCTCGAGCGTCAAGTACAGACAACTCAATTCCACTTAGACAACATTTGACCCTACACGATGAATAATTTCTTGTATTAGAAATGATCTAAAATCATCTAGTGTGTAAGCATAGACTTTAGATTACAACTGGTGGATTACCGCTACTCATCGTTGAGCCTAGTCAATTTCTTGATTAGACTAAGAAATGTAAACGACTAACAATGTTAAGATAATTGAGTGATAGACGTAGTTAATTGGTTTGGATAGGTTGGAGCGAGACCCCGTTCCGTTGTTGAATCCCCTTAATACTTTAGGCTTCCTTAGTAACTCTCAGGGAGCTTGTTTGACGTAGAAACTATTCACGATTAGAGGAAACCTATATATCCCTTGGATTCAATGTTAGGTCCAATCAATACAACCCTTAGAATTTCTTTCTCAAGGACTTAGTACAACCGGGAACACGGAGTAGAGAAACTATATATAAGCGAGGTATTCGCGGTTTGAATCGAATCCTCAATCCTGGTAGTGACCAATGAACCCTATGCTCTGATCAAGCAGAAGGTCGGGATCAACTAGGATTAAGGACTGATACGATGATTTTCTGTCTTCGCGAGGTAGAAGGTCTATGTATCCGGCTCAGACCCACTACGCAACTTTCTTCCGTGTTGGCTTGACTACTTACAACCAAAAGTTTATAACTTTGTCTTTGAGAAGTGTGAGAATATATAGCCAATAGAAATATTTCCTTTTAGGCCTAAGGAATTTCCCAAGTGAGCAATAGACAATTAGGAATTAGGTCCCAAATCGCATGCCATGTCGGCATACGTATTGTGCTTATGAACGTAAAAGATAGCCGCCTATTAAGCTAGACATGATTAAATAGGAGAAGTCTGGACCGCGACAAAATTTCTTGGTAGGTTTAGGCATCTTACCTCAAACTCACACCTACCCCTGACATCAACCACATTACCCATTATTTTTAGCTCCTCGATACCCATAGGTATCAATGCTATAGTACACGTCGTCGATGAAAGGCAGACCAATGTATTTCCCATTTCATTTTAAGGATAGGTTATAAATTACACTTTGTTCCGACATACGGAGCAGGACATAAATCTTAAGCCTTGAGGGTGAAAATAAATTTTAAGGGGGGTAGAACATGATGAACCCGCTCTAGTTAGGTCACCTAATACACCTCTTTGACCTGGGTAGCGCAGCGGAGACATGGTGGACCCTATCCCACTGGCCCAGGATCGAAACGGTGCTCGTCGAATACGAACATTATAGAAGCCCTAGCCTGCCCTAATATGAGAAAATGTTTTAGGATGATCTAGTAAGACCTGATTCCCCATTTCCTTTGACATAGATAATAACGAGGACTCTCTTAGACTGAGACCTAAAGGGCAACCTTAGAATAGACAAATTGAGCCTTTCAATGATGGACATTCCCTACGTTTCTAGAGTGATCGTACTACGGAGTTACTGAAATATACAACTGCGAAACATTCGCGGCTTGACCCAATTCTTAATCCTGTGCGACTACCAACAGACTCACTGCTGACGAGCAGAAGACTCGAATCCACTAGGATTCAGAAGGGATACGATGAGCTTTCTACCTTAGCTCGGTAGATGATCGATGTATCGGGATCGAGCCCACTATTACCGTCTCTCCGTGTTGGTCAAACAATGAAAACAACTATCTTACTCTAAATGGTGGGAATCGTCGTCGAGACTCCAAATAGGTAAAGAAATAAAGGGTAGCAAACCATCAGGGTATGAGAAATGGATAAAGAATTAAGTTTTAAGGGGGGTAGATTAAAAGGAACCAGACTAGTATATACCCTACCACGCGTAGGAACTCGAAATCAATAAGTCTTAGGCAAATGAAATAATAGAAATATTTCCTTATTACCCTTAGGCAATTTCGGGGACGAAATTTTATTTTAAGGGGGGTAGATTGTAACGCCCCGGATTTTTGCCAACCTGGGATTAGACGTCCTTAGGCAATGGATCAATCCTAACACAGGTCTAACTTCTTAAACGCTCAATTAAAACCTCAAATCGCTCCTTAAACCATTTTCTTCACAAATCCCACCCTTCACTACCTTGTGCTTTCAATTTTTCAAAGCACCTTCGCCCTAGACACTATCTTAAACTAGCTAAGTAGTATAACTTGGATCACTTTACATACAAACTACAATGGACTAAGTTCCACCTCGACCAGAATTCACTTAGGATTAAGTCCTTTAGAAATTTAACAAAGTTAACTAGGTACTAAACTCAATTAGCTATGAAATCCATTAGGATCGCTTTAAATACGATCTGCAAGACCCAAAAGTTGCAGAATCATTGACGCTAGGTTACCCTAAAGTTTAGAACCAAACTCATTTCCCGTCTGCTTCTGAATTAAACGAAACTTCAGTATTAGGTCTAGATCGCACATCGGGAGTCCGATTAACCCGGCTAAGGAACTAGGACCGCCCCACCGGGCTTAACAATCATCTCAAAAATCGCTTTATCCGATGTTCCACGGCCATTCGTTTCGAATCGGAGCGAGGTAGTGTGAAAAATACTATTCATATGCCAAAATAAATATCTGGAATAGTGATCTCGGCATCGTTCGTTGACGCGTCACAAGATAAGCAACCCGACCGTCGAATCGGACCAAATTACACCCTCGGATTAAGAAAAATTTCAGAACATTTACATGTACTTGGAATTTCGATCGTGGCCCACTGACCGTCGAATCCGAAAGTGGTCCGCCACGTGCGATCTGCGTATCCGAATGAGTCAAAAACGTAATCCCACGTAGATCCATTGATGGTGAGCTTAAGTCTGACGTTTGGTTCAAAGAGGGCCACCAGAACTTCCCTTTTGAGCTGGAAAAGCGGTGAAAATCCTATATTGGCAGTACCCCTTGAACCTGGGTCTAAATCCGTAATGTTTGAGGCTATAAAAGGAGCTTAGAGCAGCCCCTCTCACAGCCATACGAATTTTGGGAGAAACCCTAGAGGGAGAGAGAGAAAAGAGAGAGAAAGACTTGGAGATCGTTGCCGATCTTCCTCCTGCTGCTTTGGCTTGCTACACGGCCTACACCGCCCTATCCTAGACGTTTTCCCGGCATTTTCCGCCTCATTTGAAGGTAAGAAAACCTAACCCTAGGTCTGATTTGGGGTGGAATCGAGGTAGGATGTATACCGACTAACCGATTCCGCTCTTTAGGCTAGAAATCGCCCGTAGACGGAAGATCCATCACCCTTGCTGATTCGTTCCGTTTCCAAAGGCAAAGGTGAGGACTTTAAGCTTATAAGTTACGGTTTTCAACGCTTTCAATGTCAGATAATGGTAGATTCATGATCTGCTTGCAATTGCACATGTACAAAGTGCTTCCGTTTCTCTGTTTTGATTAACGGTGTGAAATATGGAATTTCACATATTCTAGGTATACGTAGAAATACCGTATACGTATTTTTTTGGACAAATGCTTGACATGTTTATTTAATGTTTAATTATATAACATATGAATAAAATACTAGTTTGGCGAAAGGAATCGCCAAATTATATGTTTACTTGTAAATGCGCCGTATGCCGAAATTACGTATTGTAGAAATACCGTATACGTATTTCTTTTGGAATAATGTTTGACATATGTATTTAATGTATGATTATACAATACATGATTAAAATACTAGCTTGGCGAAAAGAATCGCCGAAACCTATGTTCCTTTGTAAACACTATGTATGTCGAAATTGGGTATACGTGAAAGTACCCTATACGTATAAAATTTACTGATGTGTTTGCTATGTTTATTTGCTGTATGAATATGTTGTATATGTATAAAATACTAGCTCGGTAAAGGGACAACCCTAGTACACACTTCCCTAGCATACGTCATGTATGTTGAACTATTGCATTCCAAGTGTTGGAGAATTCACTTGTGAGTGCAAGTGCTTAAGTGTTAGAATCTTAGGTAGGTGCTGAGGTGGGATTCTCGGCTACCTTAGAGTCACATACGACACTCTCCATGTGGTTGTTCACTCTAACCACTCGCCTACGAAATGTAAGTATTTGTATACATATTTACATAATGCTTTATAACATGCTTTGAACATGCCTTGTGACTTGTTTATTAACATGCTTCATGTTATGCTTTTAATATGCTTACTAGTGTTCTTGAATTACCACATTATCATGCCGTATTTCACATGCTATGGTTAGGGTTTGACTGAGCTTGGGACTATGTTTGTAGTCCAGGCATCCGGTATCAGATTTGAAGATGTGGTTGGGATTCGTTCCGCCACGCACGATGTGTTGATGAACCCGTGTCGTACTTCGGTTGGCGATAGTGGTTGGCCACACGAGGTGCTTCTCATACGCCTCATATCGCCCAACTTGTTGTGCGCTCGAGCTAGCCGAACATGTCAAGAAACCGTATGCCTTATGTATGTTCACAATGTCCGTCGCTAATGCTTGAACCTAGGGTACCAAACTTACCAGCTGAAAATCCCGTTAACCATGGTACCTCGATCCGCTAAGACTCATGAGTGGGCATGGTGGTATGGGACACCGTGGTCGAAAGCCGGCCTACGCCGGGCTACGTGCCTCCCGTAGTGACCAAAGGAGCAACTCAACTCGTGAGCCGATTATGGTGGTATGGGACACTATATTCGCGTGTCGGCCTACACGATAAGGTGATGGGGAGTGGTGCACCTTTGTGTGTACTGACCACAGCGACCCTTTGTAGTGACCGCGAGCATATTCGAAGTTGCGGCGTGCCTTAGGGTTCGCCGCGATATATAGAGTATGAACTAGGCCTTTGTTCTCGTATAGTTGTATCGTGATGAATCGTTTAAGGGGTGATGGGGAGTGGTGCAACCTTTGTGCGTAATGTTCTGGCGACAGCACCTCTGCAGTGACCTAGAAAACACACTATCGTCTGATATTAACTAGGACTGACGACCCTAGATTGGATCATGTTTGGATATGATACAAGGGAGGTACCTTAGTTTCCCAATCCTGCTGTTTGAAATGAACTAATTAAAAACTCGGTAATCATACTCATCATGCATCGCATGTGCCTGGAAGATGTGGAGCACTGTGGGATGTAAGCATGCGCGAACGTGAGATGGTGTCGCTTGAGGGAGTATGTCGGAGAGGGCATCCATCATACCTGCATTCATACTTGCATTAATCAGAGTAGCTAGGAGTGTTTGATTTACTGCTTTATCATTACTGCTTGACTGTATTGGTAACATGATAACTTATATCTTACTGTTCCACTGAGTTAGCTACTCACTCCCACGTTACGGGACGGTGTTGTACACACCAAACAGATTTGTTGAGTTTCAGGTGATGGCGATGCTTGTGAAGCAGAGCCGGACTACTTCTATGGTGATGAGGAGGAGTTCTCCTATCATGTAACTCTCTGACGGGTCTCTGAAGACCTGATACTGTATTGACGGGGTTATGGTACTGGGATAGAAGACAGTAAACTTACACATTTGGTATATTTGAACTGTCCTTGTAATTATTTAACCTGGTAATGTTATCACACTCTGGAGACTCATCATAGTTTATATATTTTATCTATCTATCATAGTCTTCCGCTTGCAAAATTAAATGTCTCTGGAGTATGATAAGTTGTTTTGGCTTAATCTCACTCATGTTCACTACTCTAATACAGTCAACATTCAATCATCATTCATTTTGTTGCATAAGTGATGTTCTGGAACTCGAGAGTTGAGTTACTACTCGACCCCCGATTTTCAGGGCGTTACATTGACCCACAACCTAAGGACATTCATTTCTAGGGAATGACTCAACCCGTTGACTGATGGCTTAGAAATGATTCGGAATTGTTTTGCGTGATCATGGGTGCCTACGGGCTCAATCTCAGCGGTCGATTTCAATCAGTTTCGCCGTTCAGCGAATTTGGAAAATCCTAAGTCGGTTTCTATGTTCCGTCGCTCCCTCCTAAGTTAGAGTGCGTCAGAGTACGTCGTGTGACCATAACCCAGGTTCGGTTTAATCCAAATCATGCTCTGATACCATCTTATAACACCCTGAAAATCAGGGGTCGAGCATAAATTTAACTCCCTAGTTCCAACGCATCACTTATGCAACAAAATGAATGATGATTGAATGTTATCTGTATTAGTGTAGTGAACATGATTTAGATTAAGCCAAAACAACATATCATACTCCAAACACAAGTGAGATAGTAGGCGGAAGATTGTGATAGATAAATAAAATATATAAACTGTGGTGAGTCTCCAGAGTGTGATAAGGTTACCAGGTTAAAGAATTACAAGTATAATTTCAAATTATACCAAGTTGTGGAAGTGTAATGCCTTCTATTTTAAATATCATAGCCCCATCAATATAATACGAGGTCTTCATAGACCTGCCAGAGAGTTACATGTAGGAGAACTCCTCCTCAACATCATAATAGTAGTCCGGCTCTGCTTCATAAGCATCACCATCACCTGAAACTCAAACAAATCTGGTTGGTGTGTACAACACCGTCCCATAACGTGGAAGTGAGTGATCAACTCAGTGGAACAATAAAGCATAGGTTAACATGTTATCAATTCAGTCAAGCAGTAATGATAAAGCAGTGCAATCAAACAATCTTAACTATTATTTAATGCAAGTATGAAATGACATGATGAATGCCCTTGCCAAACCACCCTCATGCGACACCATCTTACATTCGTGACATGCGTTCATCCCTCAGTGCTCCACATCTACCAGGCATATGCAGTGCGATGATGAGCATGATTACCGAGTAGTTATTAGTCCATTTCAAACAGCATGATTAGGAAACCAAGGTACCTCCCTTGTATCATTCCCAATCACGATCCATTCTAGGGTCGTCAGTCCTAGTTAATCTTATACGATGGTGTGTTTCTAGGTCGCTGTAAAGGCTATCAGGGCTGTTATACACAATGGTTACACCACTCCCCCATCACCTCTTTAACGATTCATCACTATACAAATACAGGCCTAGTTCATACTCTATACACCGCGGCAAAACTCGTTGCCTCACCGCAAATTCAGAGTATGCTCGAGGTCACTACGAAGGGCTGTCAGGGCTGTTACACACAATGGTTACACCACTCCCCCATCACCTTATCAATGTAGGCTGACAGCACGAATATAATGTCTCATACCACCATAATCGACTCACGGTCTGGTTGCTCACTAGTCACTACGGGGAGGCACTTGGCCTCAGCGTAGGCCGACAGCTCGACCACGGTGTCCCATAACACCATGCCTAGCTCATGAGTTTTAGTAGATCGAGGTACCATGGTTAACAGGATTTCACTGGTAAATTTGGTACCCTAGGTTCAAGCAGTAGTGTCCAAACATGGTGAACATACATAAGACAGATCATGTTATTGGACGAGCTCGACTAGCACGAGCGCCCGTTGAGTTGTACGACGTGAAGTGCATAAGCACTTCGTGTGGCCTAACCACTGCCGACAAGTAATGCATGACTCGGGTTCGTCAAACACGCTCTACGTTGCGAATGAATCTCAACCACGAATTCGATCCCATTACTGACTGTCTGAACTATACAATAGCCCCAATCACATTCAATTGTAAATAGGTAAAGCAGTATTGGATCAAGATTCAAATCATACAATCAAAGTCTGATAACATCCACTTAGGGCTGCCAGGGCTGTTACACGGACTCGTTACACCACTCCCCCATCACCCTTCACGACACTTATGGAATACAACATAAACATAAATTTAAACATATGCATTACACATATAAAAACATACAATCAGTTGAGCATGTTATAAAGTACAACATAAGCATGAGTTTGTACATATTCAATTCTTAATCACACAGATATCTAAAGAAATCATACACATTGTTAAAGAAGTTGAGAATCATATCTCAACACCCTTATACATTGCAATTTACTAACTACTACTCATTTAGACATTTCAACAAACCCTTGAAACTACATACATCAACATACTTGGCATATGTTGATCACATAGGCATTAGGCCAAATCCTTTCACTAGGGAGTTGCCCCAATTATAACACGCGTGCACCCACGATGGATAATCATGGCAAGCATGAATCCAAGTTCCATATTCATTTGAACATTTTCACAAACACTTGGGCTACACATTTCGACATATATAGCGTATAGTGGTTGTGGCGTGATTTAAGGTAAATCCTTTCGTCAAAGGGGTATCGCCTATACAATGATCATATATCCATGATAATTAGTCATGGCGAGCACGAATGTGAATTCTATACTCATTCGGTCATTTTCACAAACACTTATAATACACTATTTTAACATACATAATGTATATTAGCAAAACATGTATTAGGGCGAGTCCTTTCGCCAACTACGTATTTTATCCATATATAATATATTCATACAACAAATAATCATGGCAAACACATTTCCAAAATTTATACGTATATGGTACTTTCTACAAATACCTAGAATATGTAAAATTCCATATTCTTCATCTTTAATCGAAATTGAAAACAGACAGCACTTTGTCATGTGCAATTGCATGCAGATCATGAATCTACCATTATCTGACATTAAAAGCGTTAAAAACCATAACCTATACATCTAAAGTCCGCATCTTTTGTCGTAGAATCGTAACAGAGTCGATGGATTTGCAAAGCTTTCGTATACGGCAGTTTGGTAACCTATAGAATGACATGGGTTAGCTATTTCATAACCTACAACCTCCACAACCCCAAATCATATTAGGGTTAGGGTTTCTTACATAGAAATGATGCCGAAATCACCGGGAAAGCGATTGGAATGGAGTGGTTGGACTTGTATAGCAGCAAGGTCGAGTGGCAGGGAGATCCTCCCACATCTCCACACTTTCTCTCTCTTTCTCTCTTCTCTCTCTAGGGTTTCTCTTAAATTCGTATGGTTGTGAGAGAGAGGGTTCTAAGGTCCTTATATAGCCTAAAAATGCTCCAAAATAGACTTATGGTCAAGGTATACTTGGGTTTTATCCAAAGGGCATCTGTTTCAGCTCAACGGAGGACTTTTGGCAGCCCCCCTTGAGCCAAAGGTCAGACTTAAGCTCACATACTCTGGATCTAGGTACTATTAAGTTTTTATTCCAGTAGGGTTTTCAGATCACACGTGGCAGACCAGTTTCAATTCAACGGTCAGTGGATCTCGATCGGAGATTCTGAGTACATGGATATGTTTGGGGAAATATCCCTGATCAGAGGGTATAATTTGGCCTGATTCTGACGGTCAGGTTGCTTAATACTGACCCGCAAGCGACAAGTCTCAAATTTATTTATTTTAAATTTAATTTAGAATTATTTTCACATTTCTTACACTCCCCGCTCTGAGCTCAAGCGAATAGCATTGGGACACTATTTGGATTTGATTTTCGAGATGGTTGTCAAGCCCAGCAAGGCGGTCATAATTTCTTAACTTCGTGTTAATCGGACTTCCGACGTGCAGTCCAGATCTGATACGGAGTTTCGAGATGCTCCCTAGAGCAACTGGGTAATGAGATTGATCCTAGATTTTAGGGTAACCTAGCGTCAATGATTCTACAAGTTTTGGGCCTAGCAGATCATATTTAAAGTGGATCAAACAGATTTCGTAGCTAATCTAGTTTAGCACTTAGTTACTTTGTCTCATTTCTAAAGGATTTAGTCCTATAAGATTTCTGTCTGAGGTGATACCTAAGCCTTTGTAGTTTGTATATAAGGTGATCTAAGTTATACTACTTAGCTAGTTTAAGATAATGTCTAGGGTGAAAGTACTTAGAAAAATTGAAAGATCAAGGTGGTGAAGGGTGGGATTTGTGAAGGAAATGGGTTCAAAAACGGTTTTAGACTTTGGGATTGAGTTCTGACAAGTTAATCAGGTGTTAGGAGCGACCCATTGCCTAAGGACGTTTAATTCCAGGTTGGTAAAAATCCAGGATGTTACAAAGAGTGTGGCAAGCCACTGTAACTAAATGGAAACCTCTTATGACTGAGGTAGTAGGCGAAGATGGAACCATGTCCATGAGAGAAATTGCATTCTACTTATGTACTGGAACTCCGAAAAGTGAAAGTCGTGCTAATGTTATGGCCTTAAATGTCATAATCTGTGCTCTATCGTCTGATGAATTCAAAACAATTATTTCATGTGATATAGCCAAACATGCTTGGGATATTCTTGAAATGACACATGAATGAACTACTATAGTCAATAAATCAAAAGTTGAACTCCTCACTACTAGATTTGAGGAGATTGGTATTGAAGAAAATGAAACTTTCATGGCCTTTTATACAAAATTAAACGATATAGTAAATTCCATATGGGGTCTTCCAGATGGAATCTCAGAAAGCAAGGTCTATGCAAAAATACTACAATCTCTTACTGATTGATTCAACTCTAAGGTCACTGTCATTCAGGAATGAAGAGATATTGAAAATATGAAGGTTGAGGAGTTAGTTGGCTCTCTCCAAACATACAAGTTAAATTTTAAAGCTCCTAAAGGTAAGTTTATTTCTCTTAAATCTTCTAAATCTGTTTTTTTTTTTTTTTTTTAAAAAAAATTGTGCTAATTCTGATTTTAAAGATACAGAAGATGATATGGCATTGTTAGCTAAGAATTTTTATAGAATTTTTAAAAACAAGAAAAGATCATATTTTCAAAAACCATCTAATAAAAGAAAAGGAAAATAAAAGTCTTCAAAAATTAAAACTAAGGACAATCAATGTTTCAACTGTCATGAATACAAGCACTTGGCAAATAAATGTCCTAAAAGAGATAAATCAAAGAGAAAGAGCATGATAACTACTTAGGATGAATCATCTAGCTCTGAAAGTTCTTCTAAGTCTGATGAATCAGAATAAGAAAATACAAATGATGTGAAATCCCTTATGACTATAGCCAGAGTCACCTCCTTAGATAGTTGTAACATACCTGATTACAAAATCTTCGAAGTGACCCTGAAAATGAAAATGAGAACAATCTTCAAGACGACTACAATGCTCTATACAGGGAAAGTTGTAAAATTGTTGTTAAACGGAAAATTCAAATAGAGAAATATGTTAAATTAAAAGAACTTAAAAACAATGTTTTATAAAAATCTCATCTTTCAGATTATTTTGAAAAACAAAACTAGACTTAAATTTGAAAACCTCAGAATTATGAAAACTCATAACTAAAAATGAGAAACGAAAACTTAAAGTTTCTTCCCTTTTGAGTTCTAAACATACTTGAAGATATGCCCACAGAGAACCAAAACTGGAAAAATAGTTAACCTCATCCAGATAATGTTGTGATAAATCAGGTCTATGCTATATCAAAAATGATTCTCTAAAAATCAAGAATTCACCTCCTACATTTGTAAAATGAGAATCTTCAAACTCTAAAGGTAAGAATTTGAGAGATTTTGGTCGAAATGATTTCAAAAACTCAAAATCCCTTCAAGTTCCTAAAATTAGCTCTAATGCCATTAAATATAGAAATCAAAGATATAATAAATCACCTTTAGCTGAAAAAATCGTGGACTTACTCAAAGAGCTTCTAAAATACAACTTAGATGGAATTGGAGTTAATAGAAAGTGGAGAAATTTCAACTCCCAAAAAATTAAAAAAAAATATCAATGCAACTCCTAAACCCAGAACCATAATGAAATGGGTTCTAAAGGTAACATGCCTTATTGCCCATGCAGCCTTCAAAGCCACTAGCCATTCAAAATGGTACCTGGATAGTGGTTGTTCAAGACATATGATAGGTGGCAAAGCGATATTCACCAACTTCAAAAGGTAAACAACAACTTGGTCACTTTTGGAGATGGAAGTAACTACAGGATCATAGGCCAAGGTACTGTTTAACTTGCAATCAACATCCCTTTGAGAATGCACTGTGTATGTTGAAGGTCTAAAACATAACCTCTAAAGTATATCTCAAATCTACGATAACAAACATAGTGTAAAATTTTCAAATGAGAAGGGAAGTGTGACATTAAATGGTCATAGGACCTCTAAAAATTGCAACATTATTGATGACTGATGCTCTTCTAACTATTCATGCTACCTAGTCCAAATAGACGAAATAGAATTATGGCATGAATGTTTTGGACATGTTAACTTTAGAGACCTTTATAAATTGAGCAAAAGAGATCACATTCATGGCTTATCCAAATTAAAAAAGGTTGAAAAAATTTGTGGTGCATGCCAGATTGGCAAGAAATTAAGAGTAATCACAAGAAAGTAAACTCCTTACCCATAGCCAAACCTCTTAAACTACTCAATATGGACTTGCTGGGTCTAACGAGAATGGAGAGTAGAGGTGGAAATAAGTATTTTTTAGTTATTGCTAATGATTTTTACAGATATAATTGGGTAGCCTTCTTGAGAGAGAAATCAGATACTCTCGAAGAAGTCAGAAAAATTTTAAAATGAATTCAGACTAAAAAGGAAGTACCTGTGATAAAAATTAGAAGTGATCATGGTACTGAGTTTGAAAATAGCAATTTTGAGAAGTAGTGTAATGACCATGGTATATCACATGAGTTCTCTGCTCCTAAGACACCTCATCTGAATGGAGTTGTTGAAAGAAAGAACAAAGTATTGTAGGAAATGGCCAATGTAATGCTAAATAGCATGAACTTATCGAAAAAACTTATGGGCTGAAGTTGTTAATACTGCTTGCTACATTATAAATCGTATGTATGTTAGAAAAGCTAAAGATAAAACAGCCTATAAGTTATGGTTTAACAAGAAACCGACAGTCAAATACTTTTGGACTTTCAGAAGTAAATGTTTCACTTTACGTGACCAAAAAATTTTGAGAAAGTTTGAAGCCAAGAGTGATGAGGGAATATTTTTGGGTTATAATATAAATATTTGAGCAAATCATGTTCTTAACAAAAGAACAGGAGTGATTCAAGAATCTATTAACGTAGTAATTGAATATCACCTGATCACACCCACACCAAGTCAAGATGATGATGAAGTCAACATTATAAATAAACCTGACTCTTCATCTAAATTAGATAATACTGAATTAAGAATAATCAAAGACCATCTGACTGATCAGATATTGGGTAACCCTCGTACTGGTGTTTAGAGAAGAAGACAGTTAGAAAATATCTCTAATTACGTCTGCTTCACTTTTCACATTGAACCGGCAAATGTAAAAGAAGCACTTGCCATTGAAAGTTGGATATTGGCTATGCAAGAAGAGTTACATCAATTCGTTAGAAATGATGTTTGGTATTTAGTTCCTGAACCTTCTAATAAACATATAATTGAAACCGAATGGATTTTTAAGAACAAATATAATGAAATGAGGAATATCATCAGAAATAAGGCACGACTAGTTATACAAGGTTACACTCAGATAAAAAGAATTAACTATGATGAAACCTTTGCACCAGTTGTGCGCCTTGAATCCATTAGATTATTCATTTCAATTGCTTACTATAAGAAATTCAAAATATATCAAATGGATGTTAAAAGTGCATTTCTAAACGGTGATCTACATGAAGAAGTATATGTTAAACAACCTAAGAGTTTTGAGGATCCTAAATTTTTAGATCATGTGTACCGTCTTAAAAGGCACTTTATGGTTTGGAACAAGCTCCCACAACATGGTATGAAAAGTTGACTAAATTCTTACTTAGTCAAAACTTTATCATGGGAAGTATTGATAAAACCTTATTTGTTAAGAAATATAGTGAGCATATATTGATAGAAAGATCTATGT
The DNA here is from genome assembly GCA_030180095.1 of Magnolia changhungtana. Taxonomy (NCBI): domain Eukaryota; kingdom Viridiplantae; phylum Streptophyta; class Magnoliopsida; order Magnoliales; family Magnoliaceae; genus Magnolia; species Magnolia changhungtana. Next base: position 7,953,370 of record JASAUF010000502.1, on the reverse strand, counting down.
GGACGATATTATTTACGGATCTACATGCACTTACTTGTCCATTGAATTTACAGATCTGATGAAATCTAAATTTGAAATGAGTATGGTTGGAAAACTAAATTACTTTATTGGATTACAAGTAAAACAACAAGAAGATGGTATATTCATCTCACAAAGCAAGTATGACTTGAATCTTGTAAAGAGATTTGGGTTTGAGAATGGAAAAAAGTTTGATACTCCTATGAGTACAACTCTCAAACTTTCTAAGGATGAATCAGGTAAAAGTTTAGACTCTCATCTATATCGGATTATGATTGGTTGTCTTCTATACTTAACTGCTAGTAGACCTGATATTGCTTTTAGTGTTGAAATGTGCTAGATATCAATCTGATCCTAAGGAATCACATCACACTATGCCAAAATCCCGAAATTGTGATGAATTTGGTCGGTCGCAAAAGTTGTTTAGTTTAATGATGGATTTGATCTGTCGCTAAAGGAAAATGTCCGTCGCTGACAGAGTTCTCGAAATTTCATAGTTCAAAAGTCACGAAATTTAGCGATGGACCGATTTTGCGACCGATTTTGGTCTGTCACAAATGCGCGATCGATTTAATTCGTCATAGATTTAGATTTTGTGACGAATTTCTATCCATCACAAATTACCGCTAAAAATAACACAACGACAGATTTTATTTGCATTTACGATGGATCATGGTCCGTCGTAAAATGACTTTTCCCTAAAACATTAGTTTCTTCCTTGTTTTTTTAGAAAATGGTGGAAATTTCTATTTTATTGTAGTTTAAGAATTATTTTTTAATAGAATTTCAGTGGTTTAATTTTACATATTCATATCTAAGATTAATTTTTATCATTTGATTGAATGCAAAATAATAATAATAATAATAATAATAATAATAAAATATTTATTTTGTTTTTATATCAAATGAGTGAAAATTATTATTAATATTATTTTAAAAACACTAATATTTAAATGATTTGTAATATCACATGAAAAGGAATATCGAGAAGTTTAAAATTTTTATCAATGTTTGAAAAAAATTAAGATTTTGAAAAAGAAAAAATTAAGATTTTAATAAAAATATATTTTTTGAAAAAAAAAGAATATTTAATAAATTTGATAATTTTGACAAGAAGAACTTGATTTCAAGAAAATAAAATTGATATCCTGAAAAAGAAAACTATAAAGGTAAAAAAAAAAAAAGTGAAAATTTTGACAACTTTGAAAAATGAAAATTCTTTGAAAAAGAAAATGAGAGTTTGTATTTGAAAAAAAAAAAAAAAAAAAAAAAAAAAAAAGAGGAAGTTTGATAAAATTTGACAAGTTCGAATGTGTGTGTGTGTCTATATATATATATATATAGATATATATATATATATATATATATATATATATATATATATATATATATATATATATATATATATATATATATATATATATATAAAAAACGGAGAAGTTTGAAAGAATTGAAATTTTCAAGATAAAACGAGATCAAAAAATCGATACTTTCACAAAAAAGCTGACATTTTGAAAAGGAAAATAAAGAAGTTGAAAAAATTTGTGATATTGAAAAACAATTGAAAATGTTTGAAAATTGAAATTAAAAGAAAATGGTGATTTCTAAAAACGCTGAGATTTTCGAAAAGAAAATTGAAAACTTGAAAACAAAATGGTGCTTTTGAAGAAAAAAATCGGCATCTTGAAATTTTATGAGAAAAAAAAAAGATTTTGGGAAAATTTTTAAGATTTTAAAAATAAAAATTAAGAATTTGTATTAATTTTTTTTTTGAAAAGTTTGATAATAAAAATGATATTTTGTTAAAAGTTTTAAAAGAAAAAATAGTATTAGAAAAAATATACAATTTGAGAAAAAAAAATGTGATTTTTAAAAGGAAATTAAGATTATCTGTGAAAAAAAAAATTACTAAATTACTATGCACATCCACTAATTGAACCTTTAACCACTTGTGCCCACAAAGATTCACTTGTGAGAAAAATGATAGCCCAAATTTAATGAAGTGTAACTGAGGCGTGCTAAGGTTGATCTGAACGATCAAGTATATTCGAAACATACATGCTAATTAGGATAGAGAACAAAAATCGACTCAATATGACTTGAAATAAATCGGATCCATCCAAAATAGTTTTTAAATGAGCATGATCAGTTTGTCTAGATTTAGATTGATTTTGGACAATTTGAACCTTAAACTCCAATTTGACTATTGGATCGCAAGATATGGCCCATCATATTGTTGATCAATCTTGTCCATCCAATATCTTTCTGATTCGAAACCCGATCATGACGAGTGACTAGTTAAATCGAAGTTTGAATATATAAAATAAAAATAAAAATTGACTTTTCAAAGAAGTTAAGAAGTTTCAATAAATTGACATATTGAAAAAAAAAATGAGATATAAAATTGATAATGATTGATAAAGATTCAGATTTTGAAAAAGAAAATGAGATTTAAAAAAGACAGATTTTTGGCAAAAATTTGACATTTTTAAAATGTAAATTGGGAAGTTTAAAAAAAAAAAATTGTGATTATTGAAAAAAAGTTCAAAATTTTGAAGAAAATTTGACAACGTTTGAGAAAATATCAGAAATTCGTGATTATTTTCTATTTTGAAGATAATTGAAAAGTTTGTTAATTAGGATATACTAGAAAATCCAGCCTATTATGACTTCGAACGAATCATATTAGTCCAAAAAACTTTTTAAATGGAAAACGAATAGTTTGTCAAGATCTTAATCAGTCCAAATTGAAGAGTAAGTAACTTCAGATGTCTAAAATAAATTTCACTCAAATCTGACCATTTGATCAGAAGATATATATGGCCCATCATATTATTGATTAATCTTGTATGCCCAATATCTTTATGATAAGTAGCTTGATTAGGGCGAGTAACTAGTCGAACTGAAGGTATTGATTAATAAAATAGAGTGAATGGATCAGATATTTAAAATGGGCCAGATATTTAGGTCAAAATTGCGACCTAACTTACTGACCTCGTGAAAACTAAGAATTGATGTTAGTAAGTTTTTTGGACCGATCATGATGTGTGTTGAACATTAACACCATGCATTTGATGTGTCCCCTTTAGGTTATGAGATATCTTAAAAATCAATTGTATACGAAACTCAGGTGGGGCATACCATCTAAAACTATGTGAAGACATCCTAAAATATAAAAAAGCAGTTGGTGGGGCCCACTTGAGTTTTGGATGCAGCTGAAACTTGGTCTGACCCCTCATCCAAGTGGGACACACATAATGAATGGGCTGGATAAAACACTTACATCATGGTGGGCCCCATAGAGCCCTGCCCGGACGGATTACCGTCCAAGCGGGGTAGTATTCTAACGAAAGTGGAGTGCGTACTGAGTAACTCAATACCCTTAGTTTATTGAGTAAATTCTGTGGGGTCCACTGTCATTTATTCATTTCATCCACTCCGTTCATCCATGTTAATAGATAATTTTAGGTCTAGCAAATAAAAAGGAAGCAAATCCAAAGCTCAAGTGGACCACACCATAGGAAATAGTGTGATTGAACCTCTACCATTGAAAAAATCTTGGAGGCTACATAAGTTTTGGAGCAAGCTGATGTTTGTGTTCTCTTCGTCCATGTCTTTTTTATATTATGAACAGGTTGGATGGCAAATAAACATTACTATGGGCCCAAGGAAGGTATCAACGATGGAAATCATTATTCCACACTGTTTCATGTGGCATGGTCCACTTGAGCTTTGGATTTACTGGAAATTTGGGATCAACCCACATCGTTCATCCATTTTTCAAGATCATTTTAGAAAATTATCCAAAAAATGAATCATATCCAAAGATTAAATGGACCACACCACAAATACCAACAAGGATAATGATTTTCACCGTTAAAAAATTCGTAGGGCCCACCATAATGTTTATTTTCCATCCAATCTGTTCATAAGGTCACAAATACCTAGATGAAGGGGAAAAACAAATTTCATATTAATCCAAAACTTCCGCGACCCCCAAAAGGGTTTCAATGGTAGACAATTCAATCCCCCACTACTTTTTTCAGTGTGGTCCACATAACCCCCCACTGCTTTTTTCAGTGTGGTCCACATAACTCAAAGATCTATCTTATTTTTCATCTCAAGCCTCATGACGAGCTCAGATCGCTAGATGGATGGATGGTTTGAATATAACACACACCTCATGATGGGGCCCACAGAACTTGCTGACGTTAGCCAATCTGCTTCCTTCAGTATTCAATCCAATTTCATTTGAAGATTGGTTAGGGCACTGGCCCTAACCAGTCTCTCTATTTCAATCTCTCTCATTGCTCTCCTCTGTCACTCCTCGAACTCAGAAACCGTGCTCACAAAATTTCGATCGTCGAATCTAGCAGCGACAGCCTTCGTAGTACCCCATTCTGGGCTCCAAACGCCCACAAACCATGTTCTAATCTTGGGATCCTACAAGGAGGAATTTGAGCATAAATTTGTTCCATAAAAGCATAACCCACCAACAATAACCACAACATCACCACATATCCACTATAACAAAATCTTTGAGTACAATGCATAAAAGGAAATACAATATAGATAAAAAGTCTCCAGAAATATTGTCACAAGCTAAGCCGCACGCTCCTACCTCAGATCGGCTGCATCCTATCAATACCTGCACGCATCTATCGTGCATAAGCTTATACAAAGCTTAGAGGGTGGTGTAAGTGTGTGCACAATATAAGTGTGCTCAGGATGCAATATCAAAGTCATACCATGTAAGTTCATAAATACTATGTAATGTAGAATCATAGCAACCCAAATGTCATATACCAGGGGTGTAATGCAATATGGAATGCAAAGGAATAACGATGCTGGAGTGTGTAGTCAGGATGATAGTACGTGGTATCGCAAGCTATGGGGCTCATCACAAGGGACTTTTATCCAAACCAGTCCCATACATAAATTTGGATAGCCAGACTCAATGAATTGATTGTGCACCACCAACCTAAGTGAATAGTGAATGAGTGAATGAATGAGTCAAATGTTGAGTATGCAACAGTTGCATAGTAGCCTGCCAACCACTGGTAGCTCGCCAAGGCCCTTAGGCCCCGCCCACATTAGTGTCTACCCACGTGTGCCCACTCACGTGAGCAACAGTGATGAGATGCCATCATATCAATACCGTACATCTCTGGGATCATCACTGGGGTCTAGTACACTATACACCACATTACCGCCCTACACTGGACACACAACCATGCAAGCGCAAGAGACCTCACTACCCGCCTGTCTAGTAGTCTGTCAATATCTACCCAACACATCGGTAGTGGACCCATTCACTAGTTGGTCAGACTCAGCCTAACAATTGCTCCTTCCCTTGGGTTGGTATGGCCACACCCCCTTCCAACTGACCACGACACAGTGGGAGATGCGACCTCCTGGTATTTGGCCCTCATGCGCTTATACATCCACTTGGTCTGGCATTAGAGTATCCTCTATGGTACCATAAGGGTTTAGGGACTTTTACCCTGGGACATCCTTCATGCCCCCGTGCTTAAAAAGAATTTTCGGTGTCCAATCCTATCATCTACGCTATATCTGTGGAGGCTACAAAACTGATGTCGCTAGGGCGTACAGTAATCAAAATCACACAATGCAAGATTCATGAGTAACTCATCCAATCATGCATCAATCCTACGCATACTGTGCGCTCATGTGGGACAACTCCCCCTATTAAGGAGTCTCATAAATAACCTACCCAATGACATATGCAATGGTCAACCACATCTGATATCAAATGTGCAAATGATGCATATGGGCATGTAACAAGATGTTATGCATGATTATCGAACATAACAATTATCGATCTCACACAATCACAATGGACCTCACGCATTGCAATGGGCCTCATACAATCACAACGAACCTTGTACAATGGGCCTCATACATTCATAATAGGCCTCAGACCATCACAATGGGCCTCATATAATCACGATGGACCTCATATAATGGCAATGGGCCTCGTATACTCACAATGGGCCTCACATGTCACAATGCACCTCAAATAATCACAATGGGCCCAAACATAATGGGCCTCACATGGCTACAATGGGCCTCAGGTAATCACAATGGGACTCACATGATTACAATGGGCCTCTGTTAATCACAATGGACCTCACATGGTCACAATGGGCCTCGCATGGTCACGATGGGCCTCATGTAATCACAATGGGCCTCATTTAATCACGATGAGCCTCATACAATCATAATCGGCCTCATATAATCACGATGTTATGCTAACACGTACTTAGTGTGTATACTAACATAGTTGTAATTGATAATCAGCCTATATATATAGTGGGGTCCATAGAAGGATAGCGGATCAAATCCATAACATAAGAATTGGTCCTCAACGGGGGATATACCAAATCTGATACCACCGATCTTTCCATCTACAGTGATGATGTATTCACCTCATAACAAGGATGAGCCTAGATGGCCTTCTCGAATTAAGAATGGGCCTAGATAAGTAGATGGCCTACTCATATCAAGAATGGATCTAAGATCAAGGAGTGGGCTTCCTTGCACGTCCCATCACGTAGCAATCTGAGCTCCCTAACGATCCAATGAGCACAAGGTGGGCCATATAAGGCATGGTGGAAGCATAATCCATAATGGGAGCCCAACATTTTAGTTTAGCCCAATAAAGTAAGATGGGTCATACTAATAACAATGGGGACCCAACGATTTGGGTTAACCCACTAAGAGGAGCTAAGAACGGGCCTAACAATGGACCTTAGGGAGGTGTACAACAGGGACATTTAACCATTGTTTACAATGTGGTCATTTAATCACCAATGCTCCCAAGGTGTTGCCCATTAGGAACCTAGAATCTAACTACAATGAGGCCCACGACCCTTATACTAGCTCGAAAATGGGTGGGCCACATAAGCATCATCACATACATCTTGGTGGAATCGTACATCACAATTGGGCCTCACACAAAGGCCTCATATACATCACAATGGGCCACATCCCATAGGCTTCACATAAATCACATTGGGCCACATCCCATGAGCTTCATATACATAACATTGGGCTCATAACATAGGCCTCATGGGGCAGCCCATGGCCCAGAAAATAGATGGGCAGCATGCATATACACATAATCATGGTGGGCCTCACAAGGCAATGGGGCCCATATCCCTATGAATAAATGGACAATGTGTGTAACACACATACATCATGGTGGGCCTGCATAAGGCAACACATGATTAGGCACATACGTAGGGTGGGCCTCTCAAGACAGTGGGACCCATGGTCCTAAACATGGATGAACGGTTTGCATTAACATGTACATCATAGTGAGCCTCACAATACAGCCCATGGTGGGACGCCCCAGCCCAACTGTTGCTAGTTGGCGTCCACTTGATCTTTGGACCTTTTGCACATATAATTTGGGCCCTCACTGTAAGGCTGGCCTAAGAAAACTAATAGAGGGTGTGGGAGCCCCATACATCACCAATGGGCCCCACACATTAAACGGTCAGCATGGGTGAACAACATACTCATCAGATGGGCCTCTTGCTGGACGTCCAACCCAGCTAATGTATTGGGCCCACTAGACATCCAGTGAGTGGACGACCTAGAAACTACACATCCATCATAGGTGTAGGGGCCCCACACATTAGTATGGGTCCCACGAAGGATGGATAACATGGATATATAATACATATAAGAAGATGGGCCACTACTAGATGGCCAGCCCCATTAACACCCTTAGCCCTGCTGGACGTCCAGCAGATGGATGGTCTGGCTGAAACTCATAAACAAGGTGGGCCTTACACATCACAATGGGCCCCACCAGATGAACAACTCAGATATAACACATGCAGCAAGGTGTGTTGTTTGTTGGATAAAACACATAACAATGGGGTTCCACTTAGATGTGGTTTGCCCATAAAATGGGCCTTGACTAGGCATCCAAACAGATGGATGATCTAGATTAAATACGTACACATGGTGGGCCTCATGTATATCACTAATGGGCCCACAAACGTATGGACAACATGGATACGAAACACATATAGCAAGATGGGCTCCACCTGCTGGACGACCAGCCCACCAGCGTGCTACCCATGCTGGGTGTCAAGCAGATGGGCATCTTAGATGAACACATACATACATGTGGTGGGTCCCATACATCAAAAGTGGTCCCCAAAATGAATGGTCCACATGAATAAAACACTTAGATCATGATGGGGCAGCTACTGGACGGTCAGTCCAGCAGCATTCCCTGCTCAATGTGGGCATCCACATGGCTGGACGGCTGGATAAAACACTAGTACAAGGTGGGCCCCATCCGTGGACATTCCACCAGAGGGTGGGTCCGTCCAGTTGGGCCAGAAAAATAGAAGAACTGCATAGATATAATACAAACATCATGGTAGCCTTGCATCTTGGGTGGTCAGCCCTGCTTAGCTGTTAGCCCTGTTTGGGCATTTAACAAGTGAATGGCATGGGTAGGATACACATCATGGTGGGTCCCACTTAGATGTGGGTTGCCCTAGAAGGTGGGCTGGCCCCACACTCCCATCAAAAACAGGTGGGCCGATCAGATATAAAGCACATACACTGCAGTGGGCCTGACTGCCTACTGGAGATATCAGGGCAGATTCTACTACATGGTTGAGGCCATGGCCTGATGGATATGGGAGATATGGATGGATGGTGTGTGTACAACACATCATGGTGGGCCCCACAGTCCTCAAATCAGAGGGCAAAAAACATTATAGTGGTTAGGATGGATAGATGCATCATCACAACAGATGGCCTGCTGCTGTTGGACGGTCCCGCTTTGATGGATATGTCCAGCTCTGAGGTCCTAAGATGATCAGGAAAACTGGATGGACGGTGTGGTACACACATGCAACGAGGTGGGGTCCATGTGAGTGGCCCACCAGCTACAGCATCAAGCTGTTACTTGTGTTTTCCTTTTTGTCCAGACAGTCGGTAGGTGACTCTGCTGCTGCTACGGTGCATCGTGTCGAATTTGGGCCATGTAGCTGGATGGTTGAGGATATAGAACACATATATCAATGTGGGGTCCACGTCAGTGGGCCACCCCACTCTAAAAAACCAAGTAGAGATTTATGTTTTCCCTTTATCTAGCCCTGCATGACCGACCGGTCAGGCAGGCCCCAAGAACGGGCAGATAGGGCTGGCCCTCTAAGTGGATGGTGCATATAATATACATACATCATGGAAGGGTCCACATGTATGGGCCACCCGGCTTAAAATAAAGCTACTATTTTTGGCTTTCCTTTAACCAAGGCCTGCTAAAAAACGGGCAGCAATTGTGTTGATGGATGGTCAACAGGGTGTGCCCTACTTGATGGACATCAAGGCTGTCCCACTTGCGGACAGCATGGATAACTCACACATCACGTGGACCACAAATAGGGAAGAGAGAGAGAGAGAGAGAGAGAGAGAGAGAGAGAATATGAGGAAGGGGAGAGAGAGTGAGAGAGAGAGAGAGAGAAAAACACCCACCTAACTTTCTTCTTCCCTTATGCTCCAATGCTCATACGAAGCTCCCTTAATGGTGGAGATCATGATCTAAAGGTTGGATTGGTGGGGATCTATGGAAAGGAGCAAGGAGTCTGTTATCCTTAAGAACTCTTGAAGGCACACACATGTATAAGGGAACAAAATTGGAAAGGTTACGTACTCGGGACCTACTCGTCCTAAGTTCTTAGTAGATATGTGATCTTGTTCTTAGTTATTCCTAGGTTATGCTTTGATACCAACTCCTATCAGGCCCCGAAATCAGAAACCAGGCTGGCAAAATTTTTGATCGCCGAATCCAGTGCCAACAACCTCCATAGTACCCCATTCTCGGCTCCCAGCGCCCATACACCATATTCCAATCATGGGATCCTACAAGGAGTATTTTGAGAGTAAATTTGTTCCATAAAAGCATAACCACAACATCACCACATATCCACTCTAACAAAAACTTTGAGCGTAAATACAATATAGATAACAAGTCTCTAGAAATATCATCACAAGCTCAGCCGCATGCTCCTAACTCAGCTAGATTGCATCCTATAGACACCTACACGCATCTATCATGCATATGCTTATATAAAGCTTAGAGGGTAGTGTAAGTGTGTGTGCACAATAAAAGCGTGCTCATAATGCAATATCAAAGTAATACGGAAGCATACTGGTAAGTCCATAAATATCATGTAATGTAGAATCATAGCAACCCAAATGTCATATACTAAGGGTGTAATGCAATATGCAATGCAAAGGAATAACGATGCTGAAGTGTGTAGTCAGGATGATAGTACGTGGTATCGCAAGCTGTAGGGTTCATCACAAGGGACTTCTATCTAAACCAGTCCCATACCTAAATTTAGATAGCTAGACTCAATGCAGTAAACTCCTGATCTCAGATTGGTTACGCACCCCAACCGAAATCCAGGCAATCTCAACGATACACATAATGATTTGGTTGCGCACCACTAACCTGAGTGAATAGTGGATGAGTGAATGAATGAGTTAAATGGTGAGAATGCAATATCTGCATAGTAGCTTTCTAGCACAGTAGCATGCCAACCACTGGTAGCTCGCCCAGGCCCTTAGGCCCCGCCCACATCAGTGTCCACCCACATGAGTAACAGTGACGGGATTTTATCATATCAATATCATACATCTCTGGGATCATCACTAGGGTCGAATAAACTATACACCACATTGCTGCCCTACACTGGATGCACAACCATGCAAGTGGAAGAGACCTCACTACCCTCCTGACTAATAGTCTGCCAATATCTACCCGACACATCAGTAGTGGACCCATTTACGAGCTGGTCAGACTCAGCCTAGCAATTACCTCATACTCTCGAGCGGGTAAGGCCACACCCCCTTCCAACTGACGACGACACAGTGGGAGATGCGACCTCCTGGTATTCGGCCCTCATGTGCTCATACATCCACTCGGTCTAGGCATTGGAGCATCCTCCATGGTACCATAAGGGTTTGGGGACTTTTAGCTTGGGACATCATTCGCGCCCCCGTGCTTAACAAGAATTTTCAGTATCCAATTCTAACATCCATGCTATATCTGTGGAGGCTATAACCTTGATATTGCTAGGGCATACAGTAATCAAAATCACGCAATCCAAGATGCATGAGTCACTTAGTCTAATCATGTATCAATCCTACGCATACTGTGCACTCATGTGGGACAACTCCGCCTATCAGGGAGTCGCATAAACAACCTGCCTAATGGCATATGCAATGGTCAACTACATCTCATATAAAAAATGTAGATGATGTGTATGGGCATGTAACATGGTGTTATGTATGATTATCGAACATAACAATAATCGATCTCACACAATCACAAAGGGCCTCACACATCGCAAAGGGCCTCATCCAGTCATAATGGGGCTCATACAATCACAACGAGCCTCGTACAATGGGCCTCATACATTCATAATAGGCCTCATACCATCACAATGGGCCTCATATAATCACAATGGACCTCATATAATGGCAATGGGACTCATATAGTCACAATGGGCCTCACATGGTCACAATGGGCCTCATATAATTGCAATGGGCCTCATATAATCACGATGGGCCTCACATGGTCACGATGGGCCTCATACAATCACAATAGGCCTCATATAATCATGATGTTATGTTAACACGTACTCAATGCGTATACTAACATAGTTGTAATTGATAGTCGGCCTATATATATACATATATATATATATATATACATATATATATATATATAGCGAGTCCATAGAAGGATAGTAGATCTAATCCATAACTTGAGAATCGCTCCCCAACGGTGGATATACCAAATCTAATACCATCGATATTTCCATCTACGGTGATGATGTATTCTCCTCATATTAAGGATGAGCCTAGATGGCCTTCTCGAATCAAGAATGGGCTTAGATAAGTAGATGGCCTACTCATATCAAGAATGGGCCTAAGATCAAGGAGTGAGTTTCCTTATCCATCCCATCACATATCAATCTGGGCTCCCTAAGGATCCAATGAGCACAAGGTGGGCCCTATAAGGCATGGTGGAAGCATAATCCATAATGGGAGCCCAACATTTTAGGTTAGCCCAATAAAGTGAGATGGGTCATACTAATAACAATGGGGACCCAACGATTTCGGTTAGCCCACTAAGAGGAGGTGAGAATGGCCTAACAATGGACCTTAGGGAGGTGTACAATGGGGACATTTAACCACCATTTACATCGTGGACATTTAATCACCATTGCTCCCAAGGTGTGGCCCATTAGGAACTTAAAATCTAACTATAATGGGGCCCATGACCCTTATACTAGCTAGAAAATGGGTGGGTCACATAAGCATCATCACATACATCTTAGTAGAATCATACATCACAATTGGGCCTCACTCAAGGGCCTAATGCACATCCCATTGGGCCTCACACAATGGCCTCATGTACATCACAACAGACCACATCCCATGGGCTTCACATACATCACATTGGACCACATCCCATGGGCTTCATATACATCACATTAGGCTCATAACATAGGCCTCATGGGGCAGCCCATGGCCCAGAAAATAGACGGGAAACATGCATATATACATAACTCATGGTGGGCCTCACAAGGCAATGGGGCCCACGACCCTAAGAATAAATTGACAGTGTGTGTAACACACATACATCATGGTGGGCCTGCATTAGGCAGCCCATGTTTGGGCACATACGTAGGGTTAACCTCTCAATATAGTGGGGCCCACGGTCCTAAATATGGATGAACGGTTTGCATTAACACGTACATCATAGTGGGCCTCACAATACAGCTCATGGTGGGACGCCCCAACCCAACTGCTGCCAGTGGGCGTCCACTTGATCTTTAGACATGCTGCACATATAATTTGGGCCCTCACTATAGGCTGGCCTAGGAAAACTAATAGAGGGTGTAGGAGCCCCACACATCACCAATGGGCCCCAGACATCAAATGGCGAGCATGGGTGAACAACATACTCATCAGATGGGCCTCTTGTGGGACGTCTTGCCCACCCAACGTATTGGGCCTACTAGACGTCCAGTGAATGGACGGCCTAGACACTACACATGCATCATGAGTGTAGGGGTCCCACACATCAGAATGGGCCCCACAAAGGATGGATAACATGGATATATAATACATATAAGAAGGTGGGCCACTGGTGGATGACTAGCCCCATCAACACCCTTGGCCCTGCTGGACGTCCAGTAGACGGACGGTCTAGCTGAAACTCATAAATAAGGTCAGCCTTACACATCACATGGGGCCCCACCAGATGAAGAACTCGGATATAACACATGCAACAAGGTGTGTTGTTTGCTGGATAAAACACATAACAGTGGGTCCCACTTGGATGTGGTTGGCCTAGAAAATGGGCCCTGACTAGGGATCCAAACAGATGGACGATCTGGATTAAATTCGTACACATGGTGGGTCTTACGCATATCACTAATGGGCCCACAAAAGTATGGACAACATGGATATAAAACACATATAGCAAGATGGCCTCCACCTGCTGGACAACCAGCCCACCAGCAGCCAGCCCACCGGCATACTACCCATGCTGGGCATCCAGCAGATGGACAACTTAGATGAACGCATACATAAATGTTGTGGGTCCCCATACGTCATAAGTGGGCCCCAAAATGAATGGTCCACGTGAATAAAACACATGGATCATGATGGGGCAGCTGCTGGACGGTCAGTCCAGTAGCATTCCCTACTCATGCTGGGTGTCTACATGGCTAGACGGCTGGATAAAACACTAATACAAGGTGGGCCCCATCAGTGGACGTTCCACCAGAGGGTGGGCCTGTCTAGGTGAGCCAAAAAAAATAGAGGAACGAAGTAGACATAATATAAACATCATGGTGGCCCTGCAACTTGGGCGGTCAGCCTTGCTGGGCTGGTAGACATGTCTGGGCATCTAACAGGTGAATGGCGTGGGTAGGATACACATCATGGTGGGTCCCACTTGGGTGTGGGTTGCCCCGGAAGGTGAGCTGACCCCACACTCCCACCCAAAATAGGTGGGCTGGCCAGATATAAAGCACATACAGTGTAGTGGGCCTAATTGCCTGCTGGACATATCAGGGCAGATTCTGTTACATGGTTGGGCCCATGTCCTGGCAGATATGGGAGAAATGGATGGATGGTGTGCATACAACACATCATGGTGGGCCTCATAGTCCTCAGATCGGAGGGCAAATAACATTATAGTGGCCAGGATGGACTGACGCATCATCATGACAGATGGCCTACTGCTGCTGGACGGTCCTGCTCTGCTGGATCTGTCTAGCTCTAAGGTCCTGAAATGATTGTTGAGGAATAAAAAAATGATAAAGAAATGATTGAAGTAAAAGAAGATTGAGAACATAAAGAAAATTGAAAACGAAGAATAATAAAGTGACTGAAGGATGGTTTGCACGGGTCCGTGCAACCGATATCCGTTGCATGAGTTCGCTCAACGAATTTTAGGAATGATTCTTTATAAAAGATCTCAAGCATCGAAAGGTGGGTCTTATGGCACCAAAATCGAGGTGTTGCACATGCAAGGGCCTATAAATGACCCCTCCCCCTTTTCATTTAGACGGATTGAAGATTTTGGAGAGGAAGCAGAGTAAGGAGAGAGATTGAAAGTGAGAAAGAGAAGGCTCTGATAGTTTGCGCGGACCCGTGCAAACCATATCGGTTGAGCGGGTCCACGCAACCAGACTGCCCTACAATATATAAAGCTTAAAGGGCTGACATGCTATTAAAATGGCCAAGTTACCAGATTTCTTCTGTTTAAGCTTCAAGAAGAGAAATGAGTAGAAGAGATATTCGAGTCATATTCCTCTTAAAGAGATGATCAAATCGAGAGTCGAAGTGCTGCCGGATTTGATATCTGATTTAGACATTTGAACTTCGTCAATTTGTATATTCTAAATGATCTATCTTAGAATTAAGGGATGTATGAGGATTTAAATGAACTCAGTACTAATAAAATATGATGGATGTTCTTAATAGTCTCTCTTTGTTATGTTTGAATAAGATAATATCTCAAATCAAATGCATTTGTTTCTTGTTTGAAACAAAATGGCGACTCTGCTGAGGAAATTCTATCTTATTTGAACATTAATATTGAGATAGTTAAGAACTTTCATCATAGTTTGGCATCTTTCCAACGCTAAAATGATGACTCTCAGTGGCAACATGCTCCCCTTCATCTCTAAGATAGATTATTCGATTCTTCAAATACCAACTATAGCTATGTTTTATGATTGAAAGTTTTTTAATCCAACTACAAATTACAACCAATGGCAATTTTTATAAGAAAGGTGAGCTTTCGTTTCACTCAAACTGGATTCATGATAGAGTACGCACCGAGCTAACCCCCATAGTACATGACTCAACTTCCTGCAAGCAAAAATAACCGGACTCGGGCAACAGCCGAAGTTATATCTTCTTCGCCTCAACCGCCGGAAGGAGATAAAGGTTGGACTATCGTAATGTCTCATAACACAAGAATATAAAATGCAAGAAACCCCAGGATAGATCTGCCTTCGCCAAGAGTTAGAGGGCCGATAACGCGTAATGTAGCTGGGAAGAATCCTGAACTCTCTCCTCCTGCGATATATCTTGAGCGAGTAGTTCCACAGTTAGCGTCGGCAATTTCCTGGCTTTGTTCGCCACAAGGGTCAAATGGACAAGAAAGCAGAAAGGTGAAACATTAATGGCAAGCTCACCAATGTCTGTATCACCTCAGATAAGTTCACCAATGTCTGTACCTCCCCAATCGATCAATGACACCGGAAGCATAAAGAAGTTGAATGAAACTCCATCATCTCCTCTCTTCGTAAGCCCTCTTGCGTCGATATATTCACACCCCACTCCAAATACAGCCTTGTCAAAAAGCGAAGAAGCTGCAGTCCATATGATAGGGACAAATCAGGACAATACTCCAACTATAAAGGATCGCATGAATGAGATGGCAGAAGCACAAAGAGCACTAATGGAAGAGTGCAGACACCTCAGAGAGGCCTTAATAACCCTAGCATATAACTTAGCTCGGAGAGTGGCTCCACCGATGATGGACACAATGAATGGATAAGAAAATCAGCCTGAAGGCTCTCAACCACAAGGGGCGGGATCACGAGGTTTTGTTCCAGCCACGAGAACCATAACACAAGACGAGGTGAGATGAGTTGTCGAAGAAGCTGTCAGATTAGCTAGGGAGCATGAAAATACTAGCCATTTCAGATACCGAACACTATATCTAAGAGAGGTATAAGATATACCTCTTTCCTGCCAACTTCAAGCATCTAGATTTTCAGAAGTTTAATGGAGAATGATCGCCAGAGGAACACTTAATGCACTTTATTACTTGCATGGGGAATTTTTTTATGATACCACAGTATTGCTTATGATTGTTCGGGTCATCGCTGACACACAAATCATTCAGATGGTATTCCGGCTTGGCCTCAGGGTCGATACTACTTGGGAATAAATGAAAGATGCCATTATGTCAAACTTCTTCTCTTTGGAGCGTGATGTTAGTATTACGGAATTGACCTATGTGCGGCAGAGAGAAAGCGACCAGTAGAAAGTTTTTAGACAGATGGAAGACATTGGGAGCCTCATGCAGACAACTACCGAAAGAAAAGGAATAGGTCAAGATGTGTCAGAATTTCATGGAAACGGGAATCGCGTCTGTGCTCACCAGTGCCGACATCAGGACTTTCCGTGACCTGGCCACTAAGGCTCATGCTTTAGAATTGATGACTCGTAAGATGCCAGCATTTCACCATGAGACAACTAGGAGAGCACCCAACAGGATGTCCGTAAATACTGTCGATCATGATAAGAGAAGCAAAGATACATGGGACTCCAAGGAAAACACACCAGAGCAAAAAGAAGAATGGAATCAGCCAAGAAATAGATACAACGGAAAAAGGCCCTGGATGCTCAATTCTCACGAGGGGTTCGCGTTCGACGTGGAAGATGTCATTCCTATGATGAACCAACTGCTAAAAGCTGGCACGATAGAGTTACCAGAACCTAAAGTCTTAAAGATGTGACAAGAACAAGAGAGAGATATTTTTGCCGCTATCATTGCCTGGTAGGGCATCCAACAAAGAATTGTTATACGTTCAAATGTATAATACAACAAATGATAGATATAGGCAAAATAGTAATTGGTAAAGAAAAAGAAAGGGGTACGATGACAACAGTGAATATGCTCATAATTAGAGAAAAGGCCCGAGAAATAAAAGAGAAAGAGGACCAAAAGATGACAAAGAAAGTAGCAATGATTACGTTACGATCAGTAAAGAAGATAACAACTCCTGTGAAGTAGAAAATAGGGATTACAAGAAAAGAAGTCATTGAAAGGCAGAATGATGATGATGGGAAAGATAATAAGAGTGAGATGGCAAAGGTGACTTATAATGTAGTAAGTCATTTGAAGGGCATACCAGCTCGACTAAGCGTCTATGATGCACTTAAGTTGTCAGAGGAATTTTGGCAGAGCTTGGTCTAAGCATTGTCCAATTATGATGTCAGAGAAACTTTACTAGCAGAGCTGGAGCGCAAAGAGCGTGATGAGCAAGAAAGTTGCCTAACGGTCATTTCCTTCTCCGATGATGATTTCGTCTGTGAGGCAGAGCATAACAGGCTGCTAATGATAAAAGGCCATATCCGCTAATGATAGATAATGGGCCGGTGGTGAACCCCTTACCACTCTCGATGTTGAGTAAACTAGGTTATCGTCGTTCTAACCTATGCCCTAGCGGAATGATGATATAGGGCTTCAATCAAGATGGACAATGTGCACTTGGTAAGATTATAGTGATGTTGGAAATATGAGAGTTGATTACTGATGTCATGTGTCACGTTATAAATGATGTGATGACATACAATCTTCTCTTAGGAAGACCATGGATCCATCACTACAGCATTGTACCCTCTGCACTGCATCAATGCTTCAAGTACTGAAAAGATGGAATACAGTATAAAGTAATGGCCGATGCGAATCCATATACAGAGGCCAAGTCCTTCTTTGCAGATGCCAATTACTATAAAGGGTTCGCTAAAGAAGAAAAAAAGAATGATGAAAGCAAAGTCCTAAAAGACATTCAAGTAAATGTGATTAAAGAAGAAACAGAAAAAACAGAATCATCTATAACTGCATAAGCAAAGAAGAAATTCTATTTTATGCTAAAATATCTGAGACAGCCAGGGCAACCACCACTAACTCTATTATCCCCTAAGCAGCTGAAAATTTTACAGTCCAATTATACAGTGCCACTATCGTATGTTGAAAGAAATAAGCCATTTTCGGCCACTCCAGGAAGATTTGAGGTCAAGGCTAGCGCAAAATACCGGGAACCAATAGAATTCTATGCCGCAGTGGAAGCAAAGGCAGGAGAAGTGACCAAGAATAATGTGTACCGCGGTAGGTTGACGCAAGATGTCAAAAAATATAGTCCGATAAGTAAGAAAATCATGAGAAACATGGGTTTTGATTACGAAGAACCCACCGGTTTGAATTAGGGGAGAGGAATTCATATTCCTCTTGGAGTCGGTCAGGAAAAGAGAAGAAAATTTCAAGGATTGGGGGCAAAGTCATCAGTGAACATGGTTATGGCTGCACAGTTATTAGAAGACGATCCCAAAATAGTCGAGCATCCTGAAATAACTTCGAAGCAGATGTAAGGGGTGGCCAACGGTAGACAGTTTGCGAGAGATAAACCTAGGTGCAGAGGAAGAACCAAGGAACATATTTGTCAGCACCGATCTTTCTGAACAGGATTTCGAGAAATACGTTTTACTTCTCAAAGAAAATAAAGACATCTTCGCCTAGACATATACAAAAATACCTAGTTTGGAACCTTCCGTAGCAATAAACCGACTAAATATTTCGAAAGATAAAAGGCCGGTTAAACAAGTGCAAAGGCGATTTCATCTGGACTTGGTTCTCTTAATAGAAGAAGAAGTTAATAAGTTAATAAAGGTCGGGATTATTAGGGAGGTCAAATATCCCAAGTCGATATCGAACATCATCTCCATGAAGAAGAAAAACAGACAAGTCGGGGTGTGCGTTGACTTCAGGGATTTGAAGGAAGCCTATCCAAAAGATGATTTTTCTCTCCTAATAACTGAATTACTGATCGACAGTACGACTCAGTATGCTATCATGTCATTCATGGACGGTTATGCATGGGTATAATCAAATTCTAATGGCACCTGAAGATGAAGAAGCAACAATGTTCAGAACTTCATTGGGTATTTATTGCTATAAAGTTATGCCATTTGGTCTAAAAAATGCCGGGGTGATATATCAAAGGGCAATACATAATATCTTCCAAGACATGATGCACAAGCATGTTGAGTGTTACGCACATACTGCCGAAAAGTACAGCAGTTGCTAGAACAGTTCTATCATGTCGAAATCAAGCACATACCACGATCTGAAAACGTAAGAGCAGATGCTTTGGCCAGCCTGGTGGTGGCCCTGTCCTGCCTAAATCGAAGCCCCCTCCAAATAACTATAGAAGAAAGAAGATTCTTGTCATCTTCAGAAGTCATTGATGATATCATGGAGACGCTTCCTATATCATGTTTAGAGGTAACGACAGATGGTTGGCGTCAGTCGTTCATCGATTATCTCAAATATGACATCCTGCCAGAAGATCTAGCACAGAGACAACAAATCAAGCAAATGTCAAGCAAATTCATCATATGCAGTGAAGTACTGTACAGAAAATCTCACAACGGAATGTTGCTACGTTGCTTAGGCGAATAAGAAGCAGGTCAGATATTACGAGAAGCACATTTTGGAGAATATGGGGCACATCAAGCTGGCAGAAATCTATTTCATAAAATACATCGAATGGGGTATTATTGGCCGACCATGTTCAAAGACGCGATAGATTATGCTAAGCGATGTCATGAATGTCAGATTTATGGAGATGTTATACACGTTCCTCCAGAAGACCTGCATCAGTCAGTCGTCCCTTGGACCTTCTCTGCTTGGAGACTTGACGTCATTGGTCCTATAAATCCGCCTTTGTCCAAAGGAAAGCAGTATATCTTGGCAGTGACAGATTATTTCTCCAAGTGGACAGATGCAGTTGCTTTACGTAATGTTAAGAAAAAGGATGTGGTTAATTTCATCCGGCACACAATAATATACTGCCATGGTATTCTGAATAAAATTGTCACAGATAATGACACTCCCTTTAAAAACAGAGGCATGGAAAAGATATGTCAGAAATTCAGCATTCGTCATTCATTTTCAACTCCTTACTATCCACAGGCCAATGGATTAGGAGAGGCATTTAATAAAATGATAGTTAAGATCCTGAAAAAGACAGTGACAGGGAATAAGCGTGGTTGGGATAAAAGGTTACAAGAAGCATTGGAGGCATACAGAACTACTCACCGGACACCATCAAAAGCGACACCATATTCACTGGTCTACGGTGTCGAAGTAGTGATCCCGATTGAAATACAAGTAACGTCACTCCAAGTGGCAGTACATCAGTTCATAACAGATGATGAAAATGTAAAAATATGGCTGAAAGAATTGGATTTGCTCGATGAGAAATGTCTGGCAACCCAACAGCGATTACAATCATATCAAGCAAGGATATTGGTCGCCTTTGATAAATGAGTCAAATATCGCTCTTTCAAAAAAGGGGATATGGTGCTGATGTTGAAAAGAACTATAGTAGTCACCCGCCGAACAGGGGGACAAATTCGAGCCTAAATGGGATGGGCCATATATAATAAAAGAAGTATACTCCAATAGTGAATAAAAAGTCGTAGATTAAGATGGACAAGGTATCAGTATACCGGTTAATGCTCGCTTCATTAAAAGATATCGTCCCTGATGATGCTACTGATTTTGATCCATAATATTATCAGAATAATGATTCTATATCAAAAGGGAACCAGAATAAACAAGACCACGACTATATATTGTCAGATAAATGAATAAAGAAGAAATTTGCGAGCATGTTAAGGCTATGTACCTACAAGTGTTGTGAAAAGAAAGTGTCCATTGTCATCATCTAGCGAGTCCTGCAAAATTCTGTTGAAATTGGTATCGTCAACAAGCTGATATATTATGAATAGCACAGATGGATACCGTTGAAGATATTAGCAAAAGTGGTGACGTATCAATCTCAATCAGAGATATTTATCGTTCTCGCAGCAACGATGATCACACCTACTATCATCTTTTAAGGCAGCCTAGCCAAGCCCTAAAAGGGCTAACACATAAGGCCTATCATTTTCTCCATTGGGTAGCAATGAGAAGCCAGTGGCCCTAAAAAGCTCGTGAAGGCCATCATATGCATACCCATGCGGACAGCTGATGGAGCCAGTGATTAAATGCCTAAAAGGCCAAAAAGTCCTCAATGGCCAGTCACGTGTGAGACCAATGCCGTCTTTATAGCTTTCTAGTAGCATCACGGGGAATGGAGGAAAATGCCCTTCCATGAGTGGGCTCGACCTTGCAGACGAAGGAAACGCGGGCTGCAGTGTGAGCTCTTTGGCCATGTCCATAGATAGGTCAGCCATGCATAAGACCCCCCAGATCTTTGGATTGATTTCAGTACTAACTCTGAGGAAGGGCTTAAACCTACTCATTGACGGACTGGCGGCCCTAGATTTGGTACCTTAAAAATTACCTTACAAGCTTTGTGAACTCTAGAGAGTTACCACAGCCAACCCTGTGCGTAATTCCAACTGAGTTCACGACCCTGATAGCTTTACTAGGCCCCTTTGATGGATCGCTATTTGTGAACTCACCAGGCTATGAGAAGTCCAGTAAACTCCTAAGAGTTATAGAGACCATCACGTGAGATCCGACTCCACTACTCATGAGTTTAAAAAACTGCATGGGCTCCACTACTCAAGAGTTTAAACTGTGTGTAACTGACTAAATTGAAACTTAGCACCGCCAATTAAGATAAAAATCATATAGGAAATCCCGCACTAACAATCGTAGTAGGTTAATGCTTTTATTTTAATTCGTCATTCAATATCATGTCAAGATAATTGCACAAATGAATATGCTTGAGATGAATCATCTGAAATATGCCAAAATATGTCAATTGTTTGATATAATGACATGAATCACAAAGTTCAATATGCAGAATGCGTTTCTCTTAAAAAGTAAATAAAATCACAATTATATCCAATGTTTGGAATCTCTTACTCTGAAGTTAAATGTTTCAAAATATGTTTATTCTTCTAAAAAGGATAAGTCTTCAATGATAATATGTTTGTCCTTCTGGGGTGGATGATGATGTCCTGACATTTCCTGCCTTTCTGAGGATAAAGGAGGATTGTCTCGTAATATATTCAAAGGCGGAGGAGGATAGAACTATAAGAAATCGTCATTCTTTGCATAAAATTCACGAGTATTCGTTAAAGGAGTGCTGAAAGCTATCCATCCTTCAAGGGCATCAGTGAGCTTTACTTCATAAGTAGCATTTTCTAAAGAGATTTTCGTACCAAGTTGATTTGGAAAAGGAGGGTTCGTCTCTTTAAAGTAGCCGATGTCTTGCTCTTTCTGATAATCCCTAAGGCAAGGTGGGGGAATCCACATGGCATGATCTACTAGAAGATAATTGTCTACAAAGTAATATTGGTGAACCCACCATCGCATCCAATAGTAAGAAGCGCTAACTGGATAATTGGAGCCAGGAATTATGAAATGTGATCCAGTCTGAACAATCAGGAGCTATTTCCATAGCAGGGCCCAATTATACGTCCTAATACCATAACTTCTCATCTCTCTTGTGACAATGTCACGAGTCTCAGGTATAGCTTGATCAAAGCCAAACTGGTCAGCAAATATACTAGGATAATACAGTTCGTGCCAGAATATGTTACCTTCTCTCTATGGAAGAGTACTGAATCTGATAGAAACAAGGAAGGAATGCTCGTCGAATGACATAGAATCATCATCATCAATGGCGTCTACATCTTCAAGATAGCTAAACATTGGAAATTGGTGAAAATCAGTGGGATCATCACTTTTTATTCTTCTAGAAATCCATCCACTTGATTCCCTAATCATGCTCTCAATTGAAAATGCTGAAGAGGGAGTTGATTGGGGTTCAAATATGCCTTTCCAGAGTCAGTAAATGTCCAAGGAAAATATACTCCTAACCAACCTACAAAGAAATGCCAAGGAGCACAGACAGGAAAAGCTTTAGGAACAGGATCTTTTGAACCATAAATAACATCTCCGAAGGCGTGATAGAGAGAACACAGAACTGGATGAGCTAGTAAATATTTTCGGTCTTCTGCCATTGCTCTTACGACCACGAAGAATGAGGGCCTAATAATGTCTGCTTGATCAGGATCAGGGAATATCACTAAGCTTAACCCGTAAGCAAGAAAGGTGGCTAATTCACAAGAAGGACTATATTCCACAGAATGTTCCATTTTCTTACGAATGTCCCTGAGTTCTGAATGGTAGAGGCCTGCAAAGCTGTCAAGATAAAGATGCAATACTTCAACAAAAAATTGCTCAAGAATGAGATTACAAAAATAGAAATTAAGAGTAAAGGAGTCTACCGTAAATTTTGAGAAAAGTGAGCCAACCATTCAAGAGAAGTGATGTGATTAGGATGAGGGAAGGCAGCCAGTGCACTGAAAAGCTCAAGGATAGTTTTAGAAATTTTGGATATACCTCCTCGCACAGACACAAGAGCAAGTTCTTCATTAGATGGTATATATGTGACAAAGATATCACCCATGATGGGAAGACCTGCTATACAAAATAGATCCCAAAAAGTGATGCTCATTTCACCTAGGGGAAGATGAAATGATTGGTAGTTGGAGACCAATGATTAAGAAAGCATCTAAGGATAGTAGCATTCGTGCCAAAGTGTTCTGATGTGGCTACGATTACGCCAGAAAGCGTAATCTACTCCATTATGGCAGTATGTTTTTGGATGAAAGCACGAGCCCAAGCACTATAAAAATCACGAATAGGCAGCGGGCCTATGACTATAAATCTCCCCGTACTCCAAGGCAATTTCTCAAGAAAGAAGAGTTGTTGAGCTGTTTCAAAATAGTGGGAAGGGGAAGGTTGTTGAGGATCATAGCGTGGATGTAGAAATCTCATCTTGTGAATTCTACATACTCTTTGACAGAGCTCGTTTTCTCCCAAATATCTTGTTAGAATTCTCAGCTCTCTCGTGACCCAGTCGTCTACTGAGACAAAGATATTTTGTCAATCAAAGGGTTTGCTATGCAAAATCGACCAATGACGTAGTAAATTGTTAGGGATAATGGTTTGATTATTGGTGAAAGGGTCATGAAGATCCAAAGTTTCTTCATTTATCTCCACATGTTTCTAAGAATAAGGAAGAGGTTGTTTCAACCTAGAAAAGGATGGACGGTTCTTTCTCTTGGAAGAGGAAGCTTGAGCATGGGACATGATGGAAAAGGGACTTGTACTTGAGGAAAAAAAGTTCAAAAGGATGAAAATTTCGCTAAGTCCTGATTGCGCAGACTCGTACAATAGAAGTTAGTTGCGCCAATCAGCGCAAAGGCTAAAAGGTTTACGCGAATAGAGAAGTTATTGCCCGGTGCGAGCAGGCGAAGTTCTTTACGCGGGGGAGAATCGCTAAGACAGAGGTTTGCTACAGACCAAAATGAAGTGCAAAATGAGAGAAGGTCAGGGTATTTATACTATATAGGGTCGAGTACAGTACGTAGGCCTCAGTTGCACGGACCCGCGCAAACCCCGTCAGGGTGAAAATTTTGATCCTTTTTATTTGATTTTAGGGAAACAAAGAAAGGATTAAGGGGGCATCTGTTGAGGCATTAAAAATGATGAAGAAAGGATTGAACCAAAAGAAGATTGAGAACAGAAAGAAAATTGAAAAAGAAGAAGAATAAAGTGACTGAAGGATGGTTTGCGAGGGTCCGCGCAACCAATATCCATTGCGCAGGTCGCTCAACGAATTCCAGGAATGATTGTTTGTAAAAGATCTTAAGCATCGAAAGTTGGGTCCCATGGCACCAAAATTGAGGTGTCGCACATGCGAGGGCCTATAAATACCCCCTCCCCCTCTTCATTTGGACGGATTGAAGATTTTGGAGAGGA
The DNA here is from genome assembly GCA_030180095.1 of Magnolia changhungtana. Classification (NCBI taxonomy): domain Eukaryota; kingdom Viridiplantae; phylum Streptophyta; class Magnoliopsida; order Magnoliales; family Magnoliaceae; genus Magnolia; species Magnolia changhungtana. The sequence goes on along the minus strand of JASAUF010000502.1, from coordinate 7,928,178 downwards.
AGCAGAGTAAGGAGAGAGATTAATGGTGAGAAAGAGAAGGCTCCGGTGGTTTGCATGGACCCGCACAAACCATATCGATTGCGTGAGTCCGTGCAACCAAACTGCCCCGCAGTCTGTAAAGCTTTAAAGGACTGACATACTGCTGAAATGGCCAAGTTACCAGATTTATTCTATTCAAGCTTCAAGAGGAGAAATTAGTAGAAGAGATATTCGAGTCATATTCCTCTTAAAGAGATGATCAAATCATGAGTTGAAGTGCTGTTGAATTTGATATCTAACTTAGACATTTGAACTTTGTCAATTTGTATATTCTAAATGATCTATCTTAGAATCAAGGGATGTATGAGGATGTAAATGAACGTAGTGCTAATAAAATATGATGGTTGTTCTTAATACGCTCTCTCTCTATTACGTTTGAATAAGATAATATCCCAAATCAAATGCATTTGTTTCTTGTTCAAAACAATGATCAGGAAAACTTGATGGACGGTGTGGTACACACGTGAAGCAAGGTAGGGTCCATGTGAGTGGCCCACTAGGTACAACATCAAGCTGCTATTTGTGTTTTCCTTTTTGTCCAGACAGTTAGCAGGTGAATCTACTGATGCTACGGTGCATTGTGTTGAATCTGGGCCATGTACTTGGACGGGTGAGGATATAGACACATATATCAAGGTGGGGTCCACGTCAGTGTGCCACCCCACTCCAAAAAACCAAGTAGAGATTTGTTCTTACCATTAATCCAGGCTTGCATGACCGACCAGTCATGTAGGCCCCAAGAACGGGCAGACAGGGTTGGCCCTCTAACTGGATGGTACGAATAATATACATACATCATGGAAGGGTCCACATGTGTAGGCCACCCAGCTTAAAATCAAGCTACTATTCGTGGCGTTCCTTCAACCAGGGCCTGCCCAAAAATGGGCAGCAATGGTGCTGATGGACGGTCAACAGGGTGGGCCCTACTTGATGAACAGCAAGGCTGTCCCACTTGCGGACATCATGGATAAACTTACACATCAGGTGGGCCACAAATAGGGAAGAGAGAGAGAGAGAGAGAGAGAGAGAGAAGCACCCACCTAACTTTCTTCTTTCTCCCTTATGCTCCAATAATCATATGAAGCTCCCTCAACGCCGGAGATCATGATGCAAAGGTTGGATTGGTGGGGATCTATGGTGGAAGACGGTTGGATTTTCCTCAAATTGTGGGACGCCCATGGCTCTTGCAATGGAGAAATGGGGAAGAGAGAGGGAGGGAGAGAGATAAGAGAGAGAGAGGGGGCATCTTACCTAGGTAATGATAAGTTTGACTCATGGGGAAGAGGAAACCCATAATTACTTGTAAGTAATTATTACCCCATGATGACCTAAGAAATATTGCCATTGTGAAAGGTGAGTCCTGCAATTGCGATTCACAACCATTATAATGCGTGGGTCACATCTCATGATCTAAGCATTGCATTAACGCATGAGACGCGACATTGGAACCGCGGTGCAACGCGGTCCCAGTGGCATAGGTCTCGGGTTGAGTCGACTTGGGTTTACAGCACACGACTTAGGGTCGCGCGCAAATGCTATCTACGTGTCGCGGGTCACCGGAATTTGACCGGGAGGGCCACAGGATCCTCTGATACAAGATGGTCACTAGGACACGGGCCGGACATCCTCTCTCTCTCTCTCTCTCTCTCTCTCTTCCTATAGATCTCTCCCTTCTTTCTCTCTTCTTGTCAATCTCTCTCCCTTCTCTCTCTCTTCCTTGCTCGATCTCTCTTCCCACTGTCTCTCTCTCTCTATCCCCACCCAAGATCTTGTTGCCAACCACCCTACCCACACACACCCTCTCGCTCTCTTTGAATCTGTGGTTGAAGGCTTAAATCTTCAGGAGCATTGAGGTATTTCTCTCTCTCTCTCTCTCTCTCTCTCTCTCTCTCTCTCTCTCATCTCTCTCAATCTCAATGTCGATTTAGGGTTTTTCGAAGGATTTAATTAGTCAAATAAAGTTCTAGAACCTTATTTTGGTCTGATTTCATTTATGTGTTTATTTTTTCCTAAATTCTTTTTCTTCGTAATTCTGTTATGGTTTTTTCCTCCTTTTTAAGAGGGCTTTGAGGTTTTTAATGAAGATAGATAGTTTTGGATTTTCCCTGTTATTTTCTTGATTATGGGTCTCTCTCTCTCTTTGTGTGTGTGTGTCTATTTATTTGAGAGAGAATCTTGATATAAAAGCAGATGATATTGGAACAATGCAGCTTTCACCCCAATCTGAATTACTACCTTGAAATTCTGAAAAACTTCTTTTCAATTTTTCCAAAAAAAAAAAAAAAGAAAGAAAGAAAGAAAGAAAGAAAGATAGAAAGAAAGAAAAAAGGAAAGAAAGAAAGAAAGAAAGAAAGATTTTATTCGTTTATGTTTTTGTATAGGATTTTATTCATTTGCTTATTCAACTCTTTTTCTGTATTGTTAGAATTTCTTTCTTTGAGCAGTCTATAAAATTATAGAAAAAGACAATCTAAACGTGGTTACTGATTATTGCAAGAACCTCTCTGCTAAAGCCTTAAGAGAAATCTGAACCAAATGATAAAAATAGCCTTGAACTTTTAGAGTTAGTTTGGATTCTTGGAAAATCAAGCTAATACAATGAGAACCTCCAAATTCATGTGTTCATCTGCCGGGTCCAATATTCAAGTACCTTCCATGGCCATGGAAATTGCACCATGTGGTCATTAAACTACTTATTTATGAAAGGAATGGTCAGTTGCATTCATTATGCAGTCACCCTAGCCTTACATCCATGGCCCACTCGATCACCTGATAGACCTGATTTTTTGGTCACCTCACATAACAGGTACGTCCCACCTGATAAATGTCAAGATCTAGCACACACAGCCCATTGTCATAGTGGTAGAGTAGCCATCCAAACGACTAGTCTCTCATGTGTGCCAAAGAATGGCTGAAGCTCGCAAAGCCATGTTTTTACTTTTGACAAATGTGGCATATGGCTTCATCAGTGATCCACATCATTGCTCTGTCAATGTCCTGGCTTGGCCCATGGGTTAACTGGCCCAACCTACTTCTAAGGTGTGAAGTGGAATAGTGGAAGAAGCAAAGCTATTCTTAAATTTTAGTATGAGTGTGGAATGCTAGTAATCAGGAGCTGGATAATTATTTCAAAGCAGATCAACAACTTGGGTAGAAGCATTCTTGAAGTTGTGAGGTGGAATAGTGGATTTCCCCAAACAACTGCTTTCTAGATATCCCTCTACTTCCATCCATATTCTTTTCTTTTCTTTCTTTTTTCTCTCTCCTTTTTTGTGTATATGTATGTCCTTTGTAAGGAGTTTCCATACATGCGTCGCTCCAATGCAGCAAACCAAAGCATCATCCTACCAGCGTGATTGGCATAATGGTCTTTCATCAATATGTATGAGAAGCAATTGAGCCTTGCCAATCTCAAAGCACGCAAGTGGAAGTGCATTAAAGGAGAGTTTATTGCAGTAGCTATCCATCCCATTGAATGTTGAGGAGAGTTTGAGCAGAATTTTGTTGAATGCAAATTCAAGAACTAACAACTTTCTGCAACAAGTGTTTAAAAATTTTCCATGCCTATCTACACATTAAACGCTGACCTGCAAAATGATGCCCTACTTACTGTTGATTTATGAAAAACGGACCATACAGTAGAAACTCCTATGCCAAAGATTATTATTCTTGGGGTTTCCTTCCCACTTACTGTTGGTTTATGTAAAAGGATAAGTTCCGCGCCAGATTCCAACAAGACCACAATAATTGAAGGTTGTCTACTCTGCTACATACTTGAAGCAAGATTGCTTACAACATCCTGTATCCTTGTAATGCTTTTATCAATGGGTTTTGGCTCTTGAACAACATCGCCACTTAATTGCATAAAACAGGTTGTTGAATGTATTTCTTTGCCAAAGATGAGTTTGTTATATTTGTCTCTTTCCAAGAAGGGCCCTTGTCTAAGATGATGAAAAGTTGTGTCCAGGCATTGCACTTTGGCCCTTAACTTTGCTTTTCTCTATAAATGCTATCATCCTGTATTAATACCATATATTTTTCTCTTTTTTTCCAATGGAATTTATTAATGAAGAAAAGGAAGAAAAAAAAAAAAGAAGGAAAGGAACTATTCATTAAGGCAATGGACAGCAAGTTGCCAATTAGAATTATCTTTTCTACTATTTTCAGCAATTGGGTTTATGGGGATACTCTGAGTTATCCCTTCACTTAACTTTAGGGACACATTTGGATAGGGAGAATCCGAAATTTGAACTTGCCTTTGTGTGTGTGCCAAAAGGAGAAAAATTACACACGAAAAGGTAAAGCGATGAAATGAAGGCAATTAGTTAACGGAGGCAATTAGTTTAAGGTGTCTTTTTCTGTTTCTAGATTTTGGTTTCTATGGTTGGTTATGTAAGATTTCTGCCACTATGTATTGTTTTCAGGGCATGGATCTTACCTTGAATGACAACGGTTAAGAATCAAATGTTCTGATATGCAACGTTGGAGGGTTTTCTTTCTTTCTTTTTGGCACAGATAATCATCTCATTATTAGTTTTATATTGAAGCTCATATTTTTATTCCTCGTTTCATTTATTTTTATGACTTGTGTAGTTTCACTTTCTTTGTTTGCAGATCTTAAGGATGATAAGAAGATCTTTGTTGATCATCCTAGTGCAGTTCCCATCACTACAGCTCAGGTAGGATGCACTACCAAAAAATAGGACAAAGCCGACGGACCTGTGCCTATTACGGATATGGTTTTTAGCCGTCGGAAATGTCGACGGCTAAAATCCATAGCGTAAACACTATAATTCGTAGTCAAAGGTCTGGTTTTTAATGGTGGACGTTCCATCTGTACTATTTTCCCGTGGTGTAGTCCACTCGAAATTTATATAAATCTCATTTTTTAGGATAGACCCTAAAATGATAAGGAGAAATGGATGAACGGCAGGGATTAAAACATATACATCATTGTGGTGCCCATAGAGCCCTACCAAAATCTAAAGCGCAAGTGATGTTATTTATTGTACAGATACAATATGTGAGTTTTGTGTTTTGATGTAAAAGTGGTGACTCATTCATAATAATAGTAGAAATGATACAGAGTTATCCAGACCATTTAAATAATGGGTCTAGTTGTTAATGGTTAATATTTATACCTTTTCCTATATAAAACTATCTTAATCATTTAGTAAATGGTCCCTTAAATGTATGGCTGTTAATGTAGTTGATGTGTTAAATTATGGAAAACTCACTATTTGCAGATTTAAAAGTAACATCTCATTACAAAATAGGGATTTCCAAATCCTCTTTCAAATGACGCCCTCTACCTCTGCCTCTGCCTGGTTTCTCATTTTCTTCTTCCGCTTGTGGGTGAGCTCCGAATGTTTGAAGGATTTCAGGCATATCTCTCCTGCCGTGGGTGAGCTTCTCTCTAAATCCCTGTTTTTATTCCAAAATCTATTCCATCTATCATTGCTTTCTCTTTCCTTCTCATCGAGCCATGGTTCTGGTTAACATTGATTGTAACAATGTCAAGATTTGGCAATGTGGAATGATAATGATTGCCCTTCCAATTCCATTTAGGAACGACTAAAAAGGAAGCGGATTGTGTCCTACCATCCGTCCGGGCATGGATATGTGGGGCCCATCATGGGGCATGATACTAAAAATGAGGGAGGTCCATAGCTCCAGTAGACCACACCAAAGGAAGCTGCAGTGATAATGGTACCCACCATTGAAACCTTTCTAAGGGCTAACGTGATGTGTTTTTACCATAAAACCTATTCATAAGGTCATGTAGACCTGGATGAAGTGAAAATACATATATAAGCTTGATCCAAAACTTCTACAGCTCCTAAGAATTTTTAATGGTGGACGTTCGATCCCCACTTTGTGGTCCACTTAACGTCTTGGTTCCGCCATTCTTATTAGCCATTCTACCATGATTGGGTGTCTTGAGTTTCTCGGTTGCTCTACTACTGGCCCACCTTAATGGGATTGATTTAGATCCTTTTAGGACAGGAGAACAAAAATCAGGTGGATCCAACTCTCAAGTGGGCTGCACGAGAGGAAGCGGTGTAGATTCAGTGATCACCGTTTAAACATTTGTATGGCCACATAAGTCACTTATCGGGTCTCTTTTTTTGTGTTTTTACTTCATCCAAGTGGTAAAAACCTTATAAACAGTTTTGATGGCATATAAACATCAAGGTAGAACCCAGGATTGGCCATCTTAATTGTCATGTTTCAGTTTTTCCTATGTTTTGTTACTACCAATTGTTATGTGGATTTTTTAAAGAATTAGACAAACCATTGTATTATTATGATATGAATTTGGTTTCTGATGTTTGTTTTGCAACAACTATTGATATCTTCCCGAAATCGAGAGTTTTTCACCAATGGTTATCGCTACCTCATTCAAAATCTTCATGCTGTCGTTGTTGGTCCGATGTATTTGTCAGGAAAAATCGAGTTTGGAGTGATCAACCAATCTGTTTCTTCCTTCAATCACATCCTTGGTGACTTTTCTCTCATTGTATATCAGTTTCAGGCAATCAGTGCCTTCTCCGCTGTCATCGACAGATTAGGTAAACTTTTTAATTTTTTTTAAGAAACTTCTAATGTGCCTCATGTTCGTTTATCTATGGACATGATTAAATAGTTATTTGTTGAATCAACAATTGGGATATGCAAAAAATCCTTATTGGTGATCTCGATTGTTGATATGGCCCCACTATGGATGGACCATGACCCAATAAAATGATCCTTGATGGCATAATCATAACCCTTCCATTGGCCTCTTGAAAAATAGGCAGTTAAGAAAAGGAATACATCAACAGTCAGGATCACTAAACCATGTATCTCATACAAACTGAAAACCCGAGGATCATATGAATGGGCTCATGTTAATGATCATACAACTCTTATTGCTTGAATCCTTTGGGAAATGCAATTATAGCCATTTCAGATTTGAGCATACCATTTCCTTTGGGAAATGCAATTATAGCCATTTCAGATTTAGCATACCATTTCCCCTAGGAAAATTCTACAAATTCTATTCCTTTTGCAGACACAGGCCAGGTGAGTTTGATGACGATCTGGATAGCAGCAACTCTTCTGATTTGTCTAACCCTATGCAAGATATTAGTGTCCTATATAGTCATGTAAGGAGTCCACTATCCCTGCAATCAAATGAATCTATGCCTCTGGATGAGTGTCATAATATACTGGAGATAGCATTAGGAATTTCAATTAGGATGTCTAGAGAAAAGGGTTGTATCACCTGATAGAGGATGGAAGTACAATACAACTAATCTCTTACACAGTCAGAAATATTCTTGCATCCATTTTTTCTGTTGAAAATACCATATATTCAATAGAAAATGATTGTAAAAATGGGCAGTAGGTTGATTGAACCTGCATGTGGTGGTAGGCGATCCCTCATCTATGATAATAGCAAAAACCTTTCTTATTGTCAGTTTCCTCTTGATTAAATTGAATGCTTGCAATTCAATCCACCAGTGCATCCAAACACACCTTAAAAATTGATTTTATCTGTTGTTATAGAGTTTTCTAGTTGAAGTAATTAGTATTGGATTAAAGTTCGGGGCTAGTCTCCTTTATTCCTTGTGCTTGCTGAGTGCATGCTCAAATTCTCCAAGCTTAGATGATTAATTCCATTTGGGTATGTATTTGTTGCATGTTTAAGATATGGATTGCATCATATAATGAAAAGGGGAGAGTTATTTGATACTTTGGCATGCTTGATATATAGGTGGCAGCCATTAACTCAAATGAATTTGACTTAATTATGGCACCGACCATTGCAAATAAATGTAATTTTTGGTTCAAGATACATGCAAACTGGGACCATAATTTGTACATTCAATCACCACACCACAAGTAACTGTGGTGATTGAATGTGATCGAGATGATATTTTTGATTTAGTTCATGTATTTTTGCCCTTTTCCTTGAGTCATAGATTTCTGAATCATTATGTTAGTAGTACCTTCCATCATCTGGCATGCCATAATTTCTTAGTCATTTTTTTTCCATTTCAGGTACAACTAAATGTTACTCCTAAAGTGGAAGATTTCCTAAAAATCATGGTGGCGCCCACCAAATGAATGTTCTGGACACAGACTATTGTGCCAAATCTCCAAAATTATGTGAAATTAAAAGAATAATTAATATGTCCATTGTAGACAGGAGGGGTTTCCTTAACTTCCATACTTTCAAAAGCTGCATTGCAGAATATACATGTTTTGAGCACTAACGCTAATTTTTTTTTTTGTTAATTCTTTTATTTTTGCTGGGAGTGGACCAATGCTTACTACCAACTGTTAATAATTGGATTTCTTATCAAGTGCTCAATGTCAGTTCATGCGGCATGCTTGTATGAGATCTGGACTGTTCATCTGTTGTCCCTGCCTTGAATGTGCCATACTCCAAAAATCAGATGTTCCTAGCTGCTGATCAACGGACATAATTCCTATCTAATGTTGACATTTGGCTGGAGGTGTAATTCTCAGAAGCATCCAATCAGTGGCTTCGATCACCCAACTAGTGTGATTTTTGGGCTGTGCTCCATATGTCATAAGGCCCAACTGTGGAAGGTCCAAAAATGCTTTGTTAACTGAGATTGAATTCATGATAACTAAGATCTTAGCATGCCTAACTAGATACTCATTTTGGTTTTTTTTTTTTTTTTTCTTTACATGCTTCTTTCTTTTGTTGCAAGCACAATTGTTCCAATGCTTGAAGTTGTGCTGGCAATTATCCCTGTTGAGAAGCTTGCTATACATTTCCATGACACATATGGGCAGTCTCTTTCAAGTATTCTTATTTCCCTCCAAGTAAGCAAAACTTGAATAAATTTGTTGTACTAAGCCAATCCCTTTCCTCTTTGGTCGGGTGATCCCCGCAATGATAAATGTACATCTCAAAAATCAGCGTGATAAAAAACTCAGGTGGGCCACATGAAGTGAATTTATAAATTTTAGTCCTAATTTTACATTGTTCACGAGGTGGGACTCACCTAAGATTTTGATCTATATGATTTTTGTTTTGTGTGATGGAAATTAATGATGTGTATTAGTAGATGGACAAAGTAGAGATGTTAATTACAAATACTTCACTATGGGTTCCATAGAGATTGGGTGTTCTTGATGCAAATATTTTTAGTTTGGACTGCTCGACTTTTTTGTAACCACCCATTTTTCTTGTGTATTCTGCCTAGTGAAGTGGACCAATATTAGTTCTTGATGCAAGGAATTTTTAACGGTGTGTGCACTAATAGATAAATGGTTTGGATCTTTAACATGAATGTCATTCAATTTGGCTTGCGCAGACCTGGCCATGGTAAGAAAAAATATGCCATAGCCTCTGTTGATGATCATTTTACTTTATGTCATGTACCAAAAAAATAACTTATGGAACAAGACAAATGATTTTGTTTCTATCTCTTTTTTTTTTTTTTTTTTTTTTTAAATCTCTATTATCGTTGTTATTTATAGGAACAATTTTGTAAAAAAATAATAATGGTTTTATAAGTGTTAAGTTGTAAATCTAGCACCTTGTATTGTCAAATTATGTTGTGTCAAACCACTTTGGAGTAATTGACTTGTTTTGATAGATGGAAAGTTCACCTTCAAGTTTAACAGATGGAAAGTTCACTTTCATTCGAAGATGAATTTTCAAGTCATTTACATCAACATCAAATGCTATGACTACTTCAAGTAAGTGTGCATGTTTAACTTCGAGATCAAGTTCAAGTTCACCAAGTCCAAGTGTTCAAGCTCAAACTTAAGTTAAAGTTCAAGCTCTAGCTCAAGCTCAAGTTCAAGACACAAGATCAAGATGCAAGGTCAAGCTTCATATACTTCAAAGTAACCTATCTACCGAAGCGACCAATGTTACAAGTTCAATACTCACATTTAAGGTATACATGACCCTATAAAGATCTTAAGTTTAGGTCATTAATATTACATATTTTATTTGGGTCATAATACTTAATTTAGGCTTTTCTTTGACTAGTCCTAGTCATTGTTTGACTAGTCCTAGCACTGGCTCGACTAGTCCAGGGTTTTTCTCGACCAGTCTTAGATTTTACTCAGAAAATCGGATAAGTCTAGTAGGTCTTTGACCAGTCGAGCACCCTGCTCGACCGGTCATAGAGATTGGCTCGACTAGTCGAGAAGGACTTGACTCGAACTTCAGTAATGCAAATTTTGCCCACTCGACTAGTCGAGTGTTGTGCTCGACCAGTTGAGCTAGCCACTCGACCAGTCGAGTGAGCCACTCGATCAATTGAAGGTTTGTTTTATCCGATCATGCCAGAAAATTTAAAAATTGGTTCAGTCAGGACCAGTCGAGCCGAACCTTAGACCAGTCGAGGGAACTAAATTGTAGCCTATAAATGGAGGACATTTCTCAAATTTTATCATTCATTCTAAGCCAATTCAAGCCACTACTCTAACAGATTAATCCCCAGTATTGTGAAGCTATTGTGGGGTATTTAAAATTTATTTTATATAGCTTTTTGGTTGCTTAATTTCTTGATCTCTAGATTCTATTCTACTTGAAATAAAAGGGGATTTTTCTTTAACCCTTTTTGAGATCCAAGAAATTGAATCCAAGTAGCCAAAGATTGGATTTAATTTAAAATTCATCTAGACCTAGAACCCCTTCATTTGTGAGATTGAACATTGAACATCTTCATCTACAAAGAAGCAGTTCTACCTGCTAAATCGAAGAACATTCTTCAGATAAGTGTTGTTTTTTAGTTTTTTGTATTTGGTTTGTGAGATTCATCCAGAAAAATCTCTATTTGTGGTTTTGATTGAGATCAGTCAGGAAAATCTCAGCATGGGGTTTTTTTATTGTGTAAGCCCAATTGAAAAACACATCTGTAAAGGTTTTAAGGTGAACCTTAGAAAACCTTCTTTTTAAGTGAAAGCCAATATCCCCTGGGTGTGGATATTGAGAGTGGAGTAGTTGTGTGGCTGTTTGCGAACAGTTGGTGTACACACACGAACCACTATAATTCTTGGAGTTGTGGTGGATGTTATTTTTATTATTTGTGTGTGAATGCTTGTATCTCTTTTATGTGGTTGTGGTGAATATCGTAATAGCTAGATTTATTTCTTTTACCTCTGTATCAATTTGAGTTTTCGATACTTACTGAAGTTCTAGAAATTAGGTTATCTTACGATAAACCTGGGTTTTTGGTGTAAGGTTGTCCTTAGAACAACGTTTGTATCAACCTCTCAAGACTAAAGCATTTGAGGTTGTTATTTATTTCTTTTATCTGCATTTATTTTTCTCATTTATTTTTATTTGGCATATTTCCCCCCCCCCCCCCCCCCCCCCCCCTAGCTTATTCCATTGGATTTATTTCCTGAGTCACTAGATCTCGATCTTTCAATATGTCAAATTTTGATAGCCTATCTATTACTAGGCCACCACCATTTGATGGCTCCAACTATGCTTATTGGAAAGCCAGAATGAGGATCTTTTAGAGGTCAATTGATGAAAGTGTGTGGGAAGCAATAGTTACCAAATGGAAACCACTAATGACTGAAGTTCTAGGTAGTGATGGAACCAAGTCCATGCAAGTATCGCCTTATTACTTATGAACCACACCATAGAAAAATGAGAGTAGTGCTAATGTCAAAGCTTTAAATGCAATCACTTATGCACTATCACCTGATGAGTTCAAAAGAATTATATCTTGTGATACTGTAAAACAAGCTTGGGATATCCTATAAATGACACACGAGGGTACAACTATTGTAAAAAAGTCAAAAAGTGCAGATCCTCACCACTAGATTCGTGGAAATACGTATGAAAGAAAATAAATCATTCATGGACTTCTATATGAAACTGATTGACATAGTCAATTCAATGTGAGGTCTTGGAGATAACATCTCAGGAAGCAAACTTTGTACAAAAATATTGCGATCACTTCTTAAGAGATTCAATTCTAAGGTGACTGCCATTCAGGAACTTAGAGACACTGATAATATGAGGGTGGAAGAACTTGTTGGTTCACTTCAAACCTACAAGTTGAATTTCAAAGCTCCAAAAGGTAAGTCAATAGCACTTAAATCATCCAAACGTATTTCTCAAGACAGTAATTCTGATTGTGAAAACTCAGAGGATGATATGGCCTTATTAACTAAAAAGTTTTATATGGTTTTTAAAAGTAAAAAGAAAGTTAATTTTCAAAAACCTTTTAAGAATAAAAAGGGTAAAACTAAAAAGTAGAAATTATTAAAAGACAGTCAGTGCTTCGACTGCCATGAATATGGGCATTTAGCAAATAATTGTCCAAAAAGGGATAGCCCATGTCCTAGTTTCCATTCTATTCTGTAGGATCCCGCGGTCCTCCCGGTCAAATTTTCACAACCTGCGACCCGTAGAGTACATTTGCGCATGACCCTAAGTCGTACCCTGTCAACCCGAGTCACCTAGCCTGATATCTGTGCCATTACGACTGGACCATCACCGCGGTTCTAATGTCGTGCCCCGTGCACCAATCCAACGTCTAGATCATAAGATGTGGACCGTGCATTATCATGGTCATGGTTCATACGTTGTGGGACCCTCCTATCTCTTATGGCACATTTTCTTAGAGCATTATGAGGATGACCTCACCCTACCTTATCCACCCTAGCCCCTAGCCCATGATCCCTTTCTCTTCCCCATAAGAGCATGCTTACACCTATCATCATTGCCTAGCTAAGAGAGCCAGGTAATCATTGCATTTCTCTCTCCCTTATCTTTCTCCCTCTCTCTTTCATTTCCCATTTCCTCTATTGCTAGCAAGAGAGAGAGAGAGCTCCCAAAATTTCCAGCCACTTCCCCTCTCTAATCTTCCAATCCAACCATCAAGAGACTATCTCAACCATTGAATCTTGTCCCCTTGGAGCATTGGAAGTCATTGGTGGAAGAAGGACAAGAAGATTTGAAGGTGAGTGCTTCTTCGTATTTGATTCTTTGCATAGATCTTCCTCCTTTTTAGTATAGGGCAAGTGAGACCCACCAATCAATGGTGGAGATCCCATCTTGTTCCATAGATGTGGCCAAAGGCCCATCACACATTGCATGTATGTATCCATGGTGGGACCGTTCTCCATGGATCCCACCATGAAGTTTTCATCTCATGTACTTGGTATGGCCACTTAGGCCCTGATTTGCGGTGGAAATGGGATTTCCACCCTTGATATTTTTGTGATTGAGGGCCCACACATGGAGGGAACCCATCTTGATGTATGCATGTACATGGAGGAGCTCATAGTGGCGGAGCTCCTCCCATCTCCACCGATCTATCTCTTTCTCTCTCTTTCCTTTTTTTTTATATAGTGATGATGAGGCTGTGTGGCCCATACTGATGGACCCACACCATGAAGTATTTATTACATCTAGGTCGTCCATATGTTGGACTCACCATTGTTGGACTGTCCAGCGGCAGGCCCGCTGGGCTGTCCATCTGGATAGGATCAGATGAAGAGAAAACATAAATATCAACTTGATGCTAACCTGGTGGGCCCCACACATGTGGACCAACCTTATACCACAACCGTCCATAGGTAGGGATGGTGGATCCCACGCAGCATGCAGCAGCTGCTGCATTGACGTCAGCAAGTTATGGGGGTCTGATCATGAGGTAAATGTTATATTCAAACCGTCCATCTTTTTGGCAGGTGGGCCCCAACAACTATAGCTGTTGTTGACATCAGTAAGTTCTATGGATCTGTCGAAGGTATGTGTTATACCATCCATCTGCAGGGCCCACCCTGCTCGTGTGTCCAGCAACGTCCAGGCTACTAGACAGTGGGACCCACCATAATATATGTGTTTTATTCAAGCCGTCCGTCCATTCGCTGGACTGGCAGGGCCCACCTTAATGCATGCATTCTATATCCACCGTCTAGATCTGGACGGTGCTATGTGGGCTGACTGGATGTATGGGTCTGATTCACACCGTCCAGCACTCTGGACGATGGGACCCACCCTATGTATATCCAGTCCGTCCATTCTTGTTGGACGTGGGACCCCCTATAATGTATGTGTTATCCAGTCATGTTCATTGCATGGGGCGCACCATGATGTATGTGTTTTGCAGCCATGCTGTCCCTCAATGGGACCCCCTCGATGTATGTGTTTTATCCATCCCATCCGTCCAGATGGGCTGGACGTCGGCCTATCATGATGTAAGTGTTTTATAAGTGTCATCTAGCCCGTGTACCCCACATGTGATGTTTTTATGACCCAGAGGCCCATGTGATGTTTTTTATGGCCCAATTGGTAAGGCCCATTATGATGTATTGTGGCTCATTTAGTAAGGCCCATTCCGATGTATTTGTGGCCCATTTGATGAGGCCCATTGTAATGTATATGTGGCCCAGGAATGAGGCCCGATATGATGAATATGAGGCCCATATGATGAGGCCCGATGTGATGTATATGAGGCCATTGTGATGTATGATGGGCCCTTCTGTGAGGCCTATTATGTTGTATGTGAGGCCCTTGTCTGAGGCGATGGGCTCATTATAAGTTTGGCTCTATGTGGGCCACTCCTTGGGAGCAATGTTGGTTAAATGTCCACAATGATGGGCAATGATGGTTAAACTTCCACATCATGACCTTTCCTTAGGCCTTGATAGGCCCATTCTCATCATTCTTTATGTGGGTTAATCCAAATCATTGGGGCTCATTGATGTTTGCATGATCCATCTTTCGTATTGGGCTAACCCAAAATGTTGGGCCCTATTGGTTGCTTGTAAGGTTTTTTTCTTTTATCTTAGAATCCGTCTAGGACTCATTTCGGTCCCCTAGGGCATCTAGCAGGTTATATAATAGTATGGAGAAGAAACCCTTTCCAAATCCTTAGGTTTATAAGTAGGCCATCTAGGGCCAACCTTGGTTCAAGGAGAGTTCATCATCGCCATAGACGGATGGATCCGTGCTATCGAATTTAGTATATTTATCATCTTTATATTATAGTTTAGATCGGTTGTTCATCTATGGACCCCGCCTTGTATATAGGCCAGTTATCGATACCAATTATGAGTATGTGACAGCATAACATCATGATACATGACCATACACATCATCTATATGTTTGTTATGAGATGTGGTTGACCATTGCATATGCCATAGAGCAAGTTATTTATGGGACTCCCTCTTGATAGGCGGAGTCATCCCACATAAGCGCACGGTATGAGCAGGATTGATACATGATTGGACTATGTGACTCATGCATCTTGTATTATGTGTTGTGATTGTTGTACGCCCTAACGACATTAGGGCCATAGCCTCCACAGGCATATCATGGATGGCAGGTTTGGACACCAAAAATCTTCTCTTTACATGGGGAGCGAAGGATGTTCCTGGGTAAAAGTCCCTAAACCTAATGGTACCGAAAGATGCTCCAACGTCGAGACTGAATGGATACATGAGCGCATGAGGGATGAATATAAGGAGGTCGTGTCTCCCACTGTGTCGTGGTCAGTAGGAAGGGGGTGTGGCCTTATCGCCTGAGGGTAGGTGCAATTGCTAGGCTGAGTATGACTAGTTTGTAAATGGGTCTGCTATCGATGTGCCAGATAGATATTGGCTGACTATTGGCTAAGCGGATAGTGAGGTATCTTTCGGTTGTACAGTTGTGTGTCCAGTGTAGGGCGGCAATGTGGTGTATAATGTATTAGACCCTGGTGATTATCTATAGAGAATTATATTGATATATAATGTTCCAGAGATGAGCTGGATTGATATGTGGATTAGTATGCTTGAGCTGTATCTTACACATGACATTGGTTATGAAGGCCTTACAACATATGGCCTTGGTGCAGCTGATAGCATTTATGCCTTGCATCGCATGACCTTGGTGTGGCTAATAGCATTCATGCCTTACATCGCATAACCTTGGTATGAATAATTATATTCATGGACTTACCAGTATATTCCACATTACTCTGATATTATACACACACTTTCACCACCCTTTAAGCTTTCTATAAGCTTATGCACGATTGATGCGTGCAGGTGACCCCAAGGTGCAGCTGTAGCTTAGTAGGAGCAGGAGCATGCAGTCGAGCTTCCGGACATTTGTTATTATCATCATTGTACTTCCTTTATACACATCGTACCATAAAGTTTTTTATTTTATCATAGTGAATTTTATGATGGTGTTCCGGTTATTATTCATGGGTTATGCTTATGGTTATGCTCATTATGGAATAAATTCATACTGAAAATCCTCCTTATGGTATCCCAGGATCGGAACCTGGTATATGGGTATCGGGAGCCGAGAATGAGGTACTATAAAGGCTGTCAGTGCTAGATTCGACCATCAAGAATTTTGTTAGCCCAGTTTTTGAGTTTGGGGCCTGACAGGAGTTGGTATTAGAGCATAACTTGGGAATAACTCAGGACGATATCTGCTACGAGCTTAGGATGATAAGGTCTTGAGTGCGTAATCTTTCTGATTTGGTTCCCTAACGTCTAAGCTTCGAAGGTTCCCAGGGTTGATAGATACCTCTATAGACCATGCCGCCTAGACAAGGCATGTGAGGCACGCAAGGCACCGAAGGAGCCCGAGTAACCCGAGCGACTCGAGCAACTCCCATTCCTCCACCCGAGGTTCTTATCCTGCCTCCCGTAGTTCTCGTTCCCCCACCTGAGCTTGCTGCACCTACGCCCGAGGTCCCTATAGATCATGCGCCTTCGCCTGAGACTAGCGCAGCCCCTACCATACCAGTTGGTTCAAAGCAGTTATAGTAAATGCTCTAGGTTATGACAGCCGCCCTCCACTGGAAGGGCAGGTG
Source organism: Magnolia changhungtana (assembly GCA_030180095.1). Taxonomy (NCBI): domain Eukaryota; kingdom Viridiplantae; phylum Streptophyta; class Magnoliopsida; order Magnoliales; family Magnoliaceae; genus Magnolia; species Magnolia changhungtana. The sequence goes on along the minus strand of JASAUF010000502.1, from coordinate 7,911,321 downwards.
CCCTGCGGAGACCTCGGAGTAGACGGAGTGAGATCATGCGAAAGCCTTGTTCAGAGAGTTCCTTCGACTCAATCCCCCACGATTCCAGGAAGAGTCTGATCTCACTACAACAGAGAGGTGACACTCCTGAATGAAGAAGATGTTTGAGACTATGCGGTGTACGACTTAGTAGTGGGTCCCTTTGGCCTTATATTTGTTTAAGGGTGAGGTCGAGCATTGGTGGACCTCTATCACTCGTGCCGTAGGAGCTGACTTCATCTGCACATGGGAGGACTTCATTGACTGATTCGACTGACAGTACTTCCCCGACCACATTCGTCGGCAGCGAGCATCAGAGTTCAAGAGCCTGGTGCAGGGAGACATGTCTATGGCTTAGTACGTAGCCCGTTTTATGGTGCTATTGAGGTTCATGTCTTATTTGGTCAATGATGATGGGCGGAAGGCCCGCTATTTCAAGAATGGCCTGCGTTGCGACCTCCGAGGCCGTGTTGTTGGGCACGAGCTCCCGACCTTTGAGTAGGTAGTACGGAGGGCTCAGATTTATGAGGCTGATTGCGCCGATATGCAAAGCAATCGTAATCGGAGGAGAGATCGGAAGAGGCAGGCCCCCTTCAGTGGTCCTGAGCATCAGCAGCGTCAACAGCGGCAAAGGCACACAACCCACCGAGCACACCTCCAGCACCACTCCAGAGGCTATTTGTAGGGATGTGTTTTATATGTGGTGGAGTAGGGCACCATATATAGGAGTGCCCCCGCCCATAGCAGCAGCAACAATAGACGAGAGCACCTCAGCAGTTTACATAGCTGTAGCAACCTCATTAGCACCTATCGCAGCAGCAACAACCGCAACCACCTCCACCTTAGAGGCCCCAGCCATAGTCGAGACAATAATATGGGTCGTCGCAGCGTCAGCAGCAGTAGTAGCACCCTTAAAGGGGACAGGCACCTCCCCAGCCATCTTGGGCTAGATTTTATGTAACTCAGCAGGACACGCAGTCCTCTGGAGGAGTCGTTGAGGGTATTCTTCTTTTCTCTGCATTCATTGCTCGAGTTCTGTTCGATTCTGGTGCATCTCATTCTTTCATGTCCAAGTATTTCTGACAGTCGACTGGATTGCCGACAAAGTTTGCCCGTAAGGGATTGACCGTATTAACGCCCTTGGGGAAGACTACAGTGCTAGGCCAATGTTGTTTGTCTTGCCCTGTCTTAGTCGAGGAGTCCTTCTTGCCCACCATTTTGTTTGTGTTACCGGTGTCAGAGTTCGATGTCATCTTGGGCATGGATTGGCCTCCCGAGTAGTACGCTGTCTTAGACTGCTTAACGAGGATGGTCGCATTTTGTATACCTTGCTTGTCGCAGTTCCAGTTCGTTGCCGAGCCCAGTGGAGAGTCGTTGACTTGTTTGATGTCATGTACAGTAGAGGAGCCCATAGTAGTGAGTGTTGATCAGTTGTCAGTGGTTTGCAATTTTCTCAAGGTGTTTCAGGAGATTCCAGGATTGCCGCTGCATCAGTATATTGAGTTCCAGATTGACCTTCTGCCTGGTACTGCGCCTATCTTGAAGGCCTCATATTGTATAACACCGACGGAGTTACGAGAGTTACAACAGTAATTGGATGAGTTGCGAGAGTTGGGATTCATTCGTCCGAACAGTTCACCATGGGGAGCACAAGTACTATTCGTCAGGAAGACGGAAGGCTCGTTGAGGCTCTACGTCGATTACAGCGAGCTTTACCAAGTCATGATCAAGAGAAAGTATCTACTCCTGAGGATTGATGATTTGTTTGATCAGGTGCAGGGTGCACAGTTCTTTTCAAAGATTGACCTGTGGTCCGGTTACCACCAGATTTGACTCCAAGAGGAGGATATCCCGAAGACAGCTTTCAGGACATGCTATGGTCACTTTGATTTTCAGGTCATGTCCTTCAGACTGACCAATGCACCTGCAATCTTCATGCAGTTGATGAATGACATTTTCTGTCCTTATCTCGATCAGTTTTTTATGGTCTTTATCGATGACATTCTGATCTATTTGAGGACCCGTAAGGACCATGAGGAGCATTTAGAGATCACCTTGCAGACCCTCCGTGCCCACCAGGCATATGCTAAGTTGGAGAAGTGAAAGTTCTGGCAGGAGGAGGTGAAGTTCCTCGAGCACGTGGTGACGAGGGAGGGTGTCGCAGTGGACCCCTTAAAGGTTGATGCAGTGCGTTAGTGGGCTCAGCCCATGAATGCGTCCGAGATCCACAGTTATCTTGGCTTAACGGGATATTATCGACGATTTATTGAGGAATTCTCCCGTATTACAGACCGCTGACCAGGTTGACCCGGAAGGGTGCAGAGTTTGTGTGGAGTGACACCTGTAAGCGACCATTTATGGAGTTGAAGGACCACCTCATGTCTGCTGCTATCCTCACTCTTCTCTATGTGAGTGAGGGATTTGTCGTATTTACTGATGCTTTAAGAGTTGGTTTGGTTGTTGTCCTGATGAAGCATAGAAAGCTGGTAGCTTATGCATCTCACCAGCTCAAGGTCTATGAGCTGAACTACCCCACGAATGATTTGGAGCTAGCAGCAGTTGTCTTCTCACTGAAGGTGTGGAGCCACTTTCTCTATGGGGTTAGGTTCGAGCTCTTCTCTGACCACAAGAGCTTGAAGTATCTATTCTCTAAGTCCAAGCTGAACATAAAGCAGAGACGTTGGATGGAGCTCCTGAAGGATTACGATTTTGATCTTCAGTACCACCCAGGCAAGGCGAACGTGGTGGTGGATGCCCTTAGCTCTTAGCCACGAGGCCTGGTGGCACATGTGATGATTTAGGAGTGGAAGATGCTTAAGAATGTGTCAGTGTTCAACTTCAAGATCGACTTGCAGTCTTCTATTATGCAGTTATTGAGCATATCGATTCAACCCTCTCTTGTTGCAAGGGTGATCAAGGCTCAACAAGCAGATGAGTTATTGTGGAGTTATTAGACGGAGGCAGTATCTGAGAGTCAGGCAGATTGGCAGATTAATTCTAATGGTGGACTTCGCTTCAGAGGTCGATTATGTGTCCCAGATATTCCAGAGTTGCACAGAGATCTTATGACCAAGGTACAACGTTCACGATTTTTTATCCACCCTGGCTCGACGAAAATGTATCGTGATATGAGGCGTCAGTATTTTTGAGCAGGGATGAAGCACCAAATAGCCAGTTTTGTGGCCAAGTGTGACACATGCCAACGTGTCAAGGCCTATCATCAGAGACTCTCTGGCCCATTACAATCGTTGAGCATCCTGATGTGGAAGTGGGAGCATGTATCCACTGATTTTATCATCGGCTTGTTGAGGACTCAGCGCGGTCATGATGTCATATGGGTTGTCGTGGATCATCTGACAAAGTTGCCACATTTTTTTACAATTCGTACGACTTGGCCTTTGGACTAGCTTACCAAATTATTTATTGACGAGATCCTGAGACTGCATGGTGTTCCAGTCTTGATTGTTTCTGACTGAGACCCGAGGTTCACATCACAGTTTTGGAGAAGCTTTCAGAGGGTGATAGGGTCTGCCTTGCCATTTAGCACCGAGTATCATCCGCAAACCGATGGGCAGACCGAGAGGGTCAACCAAATTCCTGAGAATATGCTTAGCTTGTATGATTGACTTCTCGGGTAGCTGTGATGAGCATTTGTGTCTGGTTGAGTTTGCATATAATAACAACTATCAAGCGACCATTGGTATGTCTCCTTTCGAGGCTTTTTATGGCAAGCCGTGTAGATCCCCTAGTTGTTGGGTCGTGGTTTGAGATTAACGTCTCCTAAGCCCCGAGCTTGTGCAGCAAACATCAGAGTTTATCTATATCATCAGACAAAGGATACGCATAGGTCAGAGCTTGCAGAAGAGTTTTGCTAATCGTTGGCGTCGTCCCTTGGAGTTCATTGTTGGGGACCAAGTGCATCTTAAGGTCTTGCCCATAAAGGCCATGGTTCGATTTGGAGAGCAAGCTTGTCCCGAGATTTATTAGACCTTTCAAGATCACTGGGAGCATTGGCGCCGTGGGCTATAGGCTTGCCTTATCTTCTAAGTTGTCTGACATGCACAACATTTTCCATGTTTTTATGTTACGGAAGTGTGGTCAGGCACAGTTCCTATGATTGATTATCAACCTTTTAAGGTCCGTGAGGATGCTTCATATATTGAGCAGCCGATTCGCATCCTTGATCGGAAGGAGTAGGTCCTCCAGACCAAGGTCATTCATTTGGTGAAGGTTCAGTGGGGTCATCATTCTGTTGAGGAGGCGTCTTGGAAGCGCAAGGGTGAGATTAGAGAGTGCAATCCTCATTTATTTACAGATTGATTGTGCTTATATTATGCTTTGTATTGCATTAATTATTATTATATATATATGATTATTCTTTCTCTTCTTCCCATGTTTTGTCCAGCAAGATAGTAAATTTCGAGGATGAAATTTTTATTAGGAGGGGAGAGTTATCAGGCTCATGTCCTAGTGTCCATTTTGTTCCATAGGATCCCGTGGTCCTCTCAGTCGAATTCCAATGACCCGTAGATTACATTTGTGTGGGACCTTAAGTCACACCCTATCAACCCGAGTCGACCCAGCCCAAGACCTGTGCCATTGCCGCTGAGCCGTCGCCATGATTCTAATGCTACGTCCCATGCACCAGTCTGATGTTTAGATCATAAGATGTAGACCATGCATTATCATGGTCGTGGTTCGCACTTTCTGGGACCCACTTATCCCTTATGGCACATTTCCCTAGGCCATTATGAGGTTGACCTCACCTATCTTAGCCACCCTAGCCACAGTAGCCCATGATCCCTTTCTCTACCCCATGAGAACATGCCTTTCACCTATCATCATTGCCTAGCTAAGAGAGTTAGGCAATCATTATATTTCTCTCCTTTAACTCTCTCCCTCTCTCTTTCATTTCCCATTTCCTCCATTGCTAGCAAGAGAGAGAGAGAGCTCTAAAAATTTTTAGTCACTTCCTCTTCCTAATCTTCCCAATCCAACCATCAAGAGACCATCTCAACCATTAAATCTTGTCCCCTTGGAGCATTGGAAGTCATTGGTGGAAGAAGGACAAGATGATTTGAAGGTGGGTGCTTCTTAGTATTTGATTCTTTGCATAGATCTTCCTCCTTTTTAGTATAAGGCAAGTGGGGTCCACTAATCAATGGTGGAGATCCCATCTTGGTCCCTAGATGTGGCCAAAGGCCCATCACACCTTGCATGTATGTATCTATGGTGGGACCATTCTCCATGGATCCCACCATGAAGTTTCCCCATTATGTACTTAGTATGCCCACTTAGGCCCTGTTTTGTAGTGAAAATGGGATTTCCACCCTTGATATTTTTTGTGATTGAGGGCCTACACAAGGAGGGAACCCATCTTGATGTGTGCATGTATATGGAGGAGCTCATAGTGGCGGAGCTCCTCCCATCTCCACCGATCTCTCTCTTTCTCTCTCTCTCTCTCTCTCTTTCTTTTTTTCTTTTATTTTTTTATAGTGATGATGAGGTCGTGTGGCCCACCCTGATGGACCCCCACCATGAAGTATGTATTACATCCATGTTGTCCATATGTTGGACCCACCATTGTTGGACTGTCCAACAGCAGGCCCTCTCGCTTATTCGTTTGGACAGGATCAGATGAAGAGAAAACATAAATATCAGCTTGATGCTGAGCTGGTGGGCCCCACATGTGTGGACACACCTTATATTGACAACCATCCATTGGTAGGGACGGTGGATCCCACGCAGCATGTAGCTGCTGCTGCATTGACGTCAACAAGATCTGGAGGTCAGATCACGAGGTATAAGTTATATTCAAACCGTTCATCCTTTTGGCATGTGGGGCATGATGTAGTGTTGTATCCACACCATCCAGCCTACTAGATGGTGGGCCCCAGCAACTATATTTACTGTTGACATTAGCAAGTTCTGTGGATCGGTCATGTGATATGTGTTATACCATCCATCTGCAGGGCCCACCCTGCTCGTGTGTCCGGCAATGTCCAGGCTACTGGACGGTGGGACCCACCATAATATATGTGTTTTATTCAAGCCGTCCATCCATTCGCTGGACGAGCGAGGCCCACCTTGATGCATGCGTTCTATATCCACCGTCTAGATTTGCATGGTGTTATGTGGGCTGACCGTGATGTATGGGTCTAATTCACATCGTCCAGCACTCTGGACGGTGGGACCCACCCTATGTATGTGTTGTATATCGAGTTCGTCCATTCTAGCTAGACGTGGGACCCCCTATAATATATGTGTTATCCAATCATCCATCTGTTTGATGCATGGGGTGAACCATGATGTATGTGCTTCACAGCCACGCTGTCCCTCCATGGGACCCCTCGATGTATGTGTTTTATCCATCCGTCCGTCCAAATGGGCTGGACGTGGGCTTATCCTGATGTAAGTGTTTTATCAGCGCTGTCTAGCCCATGGACCCCACACATGAAGTTTTTATGACCCAATTGGTGAGGCCCAGTGATGTTTTTATGACCCAATTGGGGAGGCCCATGTGATATTTTTTGTGGCCCAATTGGTAAGGCCCAGTATGATGTATTGTGGCACATTTAGTAAGGCCCATTATGATGTATTATGGCACATTTGGTGAGGCCCATTGTAATGTATATGTGGCCCAGGAGTGAGGCCCAATATGATGAATATGAGGCCCATGTGATGAGGCTCGATGTGATATATATGAAGCCCATTGTGATGTATGATTGGCCCTTGTGTGAGGCCCATTATGTTGTATGTGAGGCCCCTGTGTGTGGCCATGGCCTCACTATAAGTTGGCTCTATGTGGGCCACTCCTTGGAAGCAATGTTGGTTAAATGTCAATATTGATGGGCAATGATGGTTAAACGTCCATATTGTGACCTTCTCTTAGGCTCTTAATAGGCCCATTCTCATCATTCTCTAAGTGGGTTAACCCAAATCATTGGGCCCCATTGATGTTTGCATGATCCATCTATCGTATTGTGCTAACCCCAAATGTTGGGCCCCATTGGTTGCTTGTAAGGTTATTTTCTTTTATCTTGGAGTCCATCTAGGACTCATTTGGGCCCCCTAGGGCATCTAGCGGGTTATATAATAGTATGGAGAAGGAACCCTTTTCGGATCCTTAGGTTTATAAGTAGGCCATCTAGTCCTAACCTTGGTATGAGGAGAGTTCATTGTCGCCGTAAATGGATGGATCCATGCTATCAGATTTGGTATATCCACAATCAAGGGCTGATCTTTATATTATGGTTTAAATCGAATGTTCATCTATGGACCCCACCTTGTATAGAGGCAAGTTATCGATACCGATTATGAGTATGTTACAGTATAACATCATGATACATGACCATACGCATCATTTGTATGCATGTTATGAGATGTGGTTGACCATTGCATATGCCATAGGGCAGGTTGTTTATGAGACTCCCTGATAGGCGGAGTCCTCCCACATAAGCGCACGGTATACGCAGGATTGATGGATGATTGGACTGTGTGACTCATGTATCTTGCATTATATGTTGTGATTGATGTATGCCCTAACGACATCAGGGAAGCTCCACAGGCATATCATGTATGGCAGGTTTGGACACATGAAATCTTTCTCTTTACATGGGGCGCGAAGGATGTCCCTCGGTGAAAGCCCCTAAACCTGACGGTACTGGAAGACACTTAAACGTCGAGATCGAGTAGATACATGAGCGCACGAGGGTCAAATATCAAGAGGTCGTGTCTCCTACTCTATTATAGTCGGTTAGAATGGGGTATAGCCTTACCCACCCGAGGATAGGAGGCAATTGCTAGGTGACCAGCTCATAAATGGGTCCACTATTGACGTGCCGGATAAATATTGGCTAACTATTGACCAGACAAATAGTGAGGTCTCTTCCCCTTGCACGGTTGTATGTCCAGTGTAGGACGATAATGTGGTGATATTAGACCTCAGTGATTATCGAGAAAGAACTGTATTGATTTATGATGCTCTAGAGATGAGATTGATTGATATGTGGATTGTTATGCTTAAGATGCATCTTGTACATGACATTGGCTATAAAGGCCTTGCATCGTATGACATTGGTACGGCTGATAACATTCATGCCTTACATCGCATGGCCTTGGTGTGGCCGATAACATTCATGCCTTATATCGCATAGCCTTGATACGACTGATTGCATTCACGGACTTACCAGTATATTTTGCATTACTCTGATATTGCATTCTGAGCACACTATATTGCGCACACACTTTCACCACCCTCTAAGCTTTCTATAAACTTAGGCATCATTGATGCGTGCAGGTAACGCATTCATAAGCTTTCTATAAGCTTAGGTTGATTGCATTCATGGACTTACCAGTATATTTCGCATTACTTTGATATTGCATTCTGAGCACGCATATATTACGCACACACTTTCACCACCCTCTAAGCTTTCTATAAGCTTAGGCACGATTGATGCGTGCAGGTAACACTAAGACACAACTGTAGCTTAGCCGAAGCAGGAACGTACAGTCGAGCTTCTGCAGATTTGTTATTATCATCATTGTACTTCCTTTATGCACATTATACCTTAAAGTTTTTTATCATGGTGGATTTTTTGATGGTGTTCTGGTTATTGTTCGTGGGTTATGCTCATGGTTATGCTCGTTATGGAATAAATTCATGCTGAAAATCCTCTTTATGGTATCCCAGGATCGGAACCTGGTATGTGGGTGTCAGGAGCCAATAATGAGGTACTGTGGAGGCTGTCGGCGCCGGATTCGACGATCAAGAATTTTGTGATCCCGATTTCTGAGTTTGGGGCGTGACATGAATCGTCCTCCTTTGAAGCTTCTTTTGAGTCGGATGATTCAGAACCCGAATCTACAAGTGAGGTCAAGATTTTAATGACTATAACCAGAGTCACTTCACAAATAGTTATAATACATCTGAATTTGAAAATCTGAGTGGCCCTGAAAATGAAGACGATCTTCAGGATGCCTACAATGCTCTATATAGGGAGAGTTGTAAGATTGTTGTCAAGCTTAAACTTCAAAAAGAAAATTTTCTAAAATTTAAAAAAAAAAAAGATTTTGAAAACTTATTTTTAGAAAAGTTACATATTTCAGATTGTTTTGAAAAAGCTAAATGTGACTTGAATTTCAAAACATCTGAACTATAAAAACTAAGATCAGAAAATGAGAAACTAAAACTTGAAGTTTCTTCCCTCTTGAGTTCAAATGATACTTGAAGGTATGCCCAGGGAGACTCTAAACTTGAAAAATTACTAACTGCATCTAGAAAATGTGGAGATAGATCGAGTCTAGGCTCTGATAAAAATATGCCTCTAAAAAATAAGAGTGTATCTCTTAGATTTGTTAAAGGAGAATCCTCTAACTCAAAAGGAAAAAGCTTAAATCAAAACAGCTTTAAAAATCCTAAAACTTTTCAAGCTACCAAAGTTAATGCAAACCATATCAATCTTAGAAATCAAAATTAAAACCCTTTACCTAAGAAGATTGTGGACTTAATCATGGAGCTTTTGAAATCTAACTTGAATGTGAGAGTTAATAATAATTATAACCAAAGGAAAATCAGCAGTGCTCCAAAACTCAAAATGGTAATGAAATGGGTCCCAAAGGTTACTTGCTTGGTTACCCACACTGCTTTCAAGGCTTCAAGTCAATGAAAGTGGTACCTGGACAGTGGTTACTCTAGACACATGACAGGTGACAGAGATTTGTTCACCAACTACAAAGAAATGACTGATGGGTCAGGCACATCTGATGATGAAAGCAAATGCAAAATAATTGGCTAAGGTACGGTTTAACTTTTCAACCTTCCTCCTTTTGAAAATGTTTTATTTGTAAAAGGTCTTAAGCATAATCTTTTGAGTATTTCTCAAATATGCGATAATAAGCATAGTATTAAATTCACCAATCAAGGATGCGAGATCTCAAATGAGAAAGGTTGTGTGATATTGAATGGTCAAAGAACATCTAAAAATTGCTATATTGTAAGTGATTCTAGCTCATCTAAATTTTCTTGTTACATGGTCCAAACCAATGAGACCGAGTTATGGCACAAATGCATTGGACATGTAAACTACCAAAATTTATATAGACTGAGCAAGGCCGATTTAATAAGAGGTCTACATAAATTGAAGAAAATGGATAAAATTTGTGGCAAATGTCAAATCGAGAAACAATCAAGGAGTAGTAATAAGAAATTGAACTCCTTCGCCACATCTAAACCTCATGAACTCCTCCACATGGATCTTATTAGACCAACTAGAATGGGGAGTCGAGGTGGAAAGAAATACTTTCTGTTAATTGTGGATGATTTTACCAGATTTACATGGGTAGCTTGATGAGAGAAAAGTCTGAAACTCTCGATGAAGTGAAAAGGATACTAAAGCATATCCAAATTGAAAAAGAATCAAATATTACTAGGATCCATAGTGACCATGGAGTTTGATAATAGAAACTTTGAGAAGTTTTGTAGCGATCACGAAATATCGCATGAGTTTTTTGCACCTAAGACACCTCAATAAAATGGGGTTGTTGAAAGGAAGAAACGAGCGCTTCAAGAAATGGCTAAAGTTATGTTGAATAGCATGCAGTTACCTAAAAATCTATGGGCTGAAGCTGTGAACACTGTATGCTAAATAATAAACTAAGTGTACATCAGAAAATCAAAAGATAAAACGGCTTATGAACTGTTGTTTAACAAGAAGGCCACGGTTAAATACTTTTGAGTTTTTTGAAGTAAGTGTTATATTTTGTGTGAACGTAAAAATTTAGGGATGTTTGACACTAAAAGTGATGAACGGATCTTCCTAGGGTATGCTCTAAATAGTCGAGCATATCGAGTTCTCAACAAGAGAACCAGTGTCATTCAGGAGTCCATAAATGTGGTTATTGATGATCACCTAAATACACCTACTACTAGTTTAGAAGATGATGAAGTCAATATAATCGACAAACCTGACTCCTCATCTAGTCAAATCAACACTGAACTACGATCAGTTAAAGGCCATCCTACTGATCAAATTCTTGGTAACCCTCTCACTGGTGTGTGTACTCGAAAACAATAAGAAAACATATGTAATTATGTGTGTTTTACTCCCTAAATTGAGCTGGCCAATGTAAAAGAGGCACTTACTAATGAAAACTGGATAGTAGCCATGCAAGATGAACTAAATCAATTCATTCAAAATGATGTATGGTATTTGGTTTCAAGACCATCTGATAAACTTATCATAGGAACTAAGCGGATCTTTAAAAATAAATATGATGAGTTAGGGAATATAATAAGAAAGAAGGAAAGGCTTGTTATACAAGGGTACACACTGAAGGAATCGATTATGATGAAACCTGTAACCTAGTAGCTCGTCTTGAATCCATCAGATTGTTCATATCCATTGCATGTTTCAAAAAGTTTAAAATTTATCAAATGGATGTCAAGAGTGCTTTCTTAAATGGTGACTTACATGAATAGGTTTATGTTGAACAACCTAAGGGTTTTGAAGACCCTAAACACTCTGATCATGTGTATCGCCTAGAAAAGGCATTCTATGGTTTAAAACAAGCTCCCAGGGCATGGTACAAGAAACTGTCTAAGTTTTTACTAAGTCATGACTTCGCTATGAGGAGTGTTGATAAAACTCTGTTTGTTAAGAAAAATTATGAACACATACTTATAATATAGATATATGTTGATGATATTATCTATGGCTCTACATGTTCTAACATGTCTATTGAGTTTGCAGAGTTAATGAAATCCAAGTTTGAAAGGAGCATGGTGGGAGAATTGAATACTTCCTAAGTCTACAAGTGAAATAACTTAAAGACGGTATTTTCATTTCTCAAACCAAGTATGCTCTAAGGTTGGTTAAGAAGTTTGGATTTGAGAGTGGTAAAAACTTTGATACTCCTATGAGTACAACTCTTAAGCTTTATAAAGATGCAACAGGTAAGAGTGTAGATCCTAGGTCGTATTGCAGTATGATTAGTAGTTTGTTATATTTAACTGCGAGTTGACCAGATATAGTATTCAGCGTAGGTATTTGTGCTAGATATCAATTAGATCATAAGGAATCTCACCTAATTATTGTCAAGAGGATTATTAGGTATGTCGCAAGTTCGATTAATTTAGGTCTATGGTATCCACATGATACAACTGTTCAATTAGCTGGTCATTCGGATGCTGACTAGGCTGAGAATATAGATGATAGAAAATCCACTAGCAGTGGTTGCTTTTATGTTGGGAACTTGAAAAGGCCGAGCTATATGTCCTAAAGGGGGGGGTGAATAGGACTATACTAAACTAAAATGCTAACAGCGAAATTTAAACAATTAAAGAAAAGATATCACTTTAAACATATCACAATATGGAAATGTGAAGTAACCTCAAAATTCTAGTATTGAGAGGTTGATGCAAATGTTATTCTAAGGATAACCTTGCACCATAAAAACCAAGGGTTTATGGCTGGACAACCTTACTAGAATGATTTGTGTATCAAGAAATCAAGCTGAAGAGGAATAAAAAGGAAATAGCATGAAAGGAAATTTAAGCTATTACAACATTCAACACAATGCTGAAATATAAATATTACAACATTCACATCCACAAATACGTCCCACAAACTTGAATGATAAAAGATATAAAAAATAAACAAACATTCAAATCACAAGAAACAAAATTATAGTGGTTCGATTGCGTGTACACCAACTGCTAAACAATAGCCACACAACTACTCCACTCCTAATATCCTCACACAGTGGATATTAGCGTTCACTATGAAAATAGGTTTTTTTATGTTCACCTAAAACCCTCACAATTGTGTCTTTCAAGTGGGCTTATACAATTCAAAAACCCCACACTCTGAGTTTTCTAGATCTCCTCAGATAACCAAAAGAATGAGATTTTTCTAGCTTAATCTCAAAAGAAACCAAAAATAAAAGATTTACACAAATGTAAAATACTTGGATTTCTCCTTTTATTGCAACCCAGAAGAACCAAATCGGAGTAGAAGTTCGAATAGAAGTTCAATGTCCAGTGCTCACTTATGAAATGGTTCTAGATTCTAAATTGATTTTAAATTAAATCAAGTTGGGCTAGATCTATTTGATTTTGATTCCAAGAAGTGGGAATACTTCAATCCCTCTTTAAAATTAGATTGGAATGTAGAATACAAAATTAAATATAAAAAGCTATTAAAAGAGAATATCAAATGAGCACAATATATCTTAAAAAGAATACTAACTTATCTCTCAGAGTGATGACTTGATTATACTTGAATTGGATATCAAACTCTGAAAATTGTGCTCTATTTATAGATGAAGAAATCGATCCCACAACTGGTCGTGAGGACACTACGACTAGTCGTAGGACCAACAATATTTTAAAATTTTAAGTACGATCAAATAAAACCGTTCTACGACTGGTCGCAGTGCTTGCACGATCAGTCATCTGGTCTCCATAACTGGTCGTGAGAAGGCTGAATCAGTTGTTAGACTTTGAGTCGTGGCTACAGGACTGGTCGTGAATGAGTCGTGCACTGTTCACACGATCGGTCGAGCAGTCTCCGCTTAACCAAAAAATTCTGAAAATTTGCAACAACTTAGGACTGGTCGTGGAATTTCTTGGACTGGTCGAGCCAGTGCTAGGAATAGTCGAACAGAGTCCAGGACCAGTCGAAGAATAGACCAAACACTTATAAAGTAATTCAATTTGAATTATGTATTCAAAATAACCTACCCTAAGGTTAATCTAAGGTCTTCCATACCTCGGACATGATGTATGAACATTGAACCTTCTTTTCTTCAAATGATAGACGGTCTTTGAAGTTCATGAAGCTTGAGATCTCGACACATAATGGAGCTTGAACTTGAGATCTTTTAAAGCTTGAATTTGTAGTACTTGAGTTGTACTTCACCTTGAGTCTTGAGTATGAATAGTTGACTTGTCTTTCAATGTCGCTTTAAAACTTTGAACTTTAAAGCTTAAATGAGTGAACAATGTACTTAATCTTGCATTTCTTGAAGTAGATCTTTGTTCTTGACTTGAAGCATTGTCCTTATACATGTGATGCATTACCTTGAACATATATATCAATGTGCTACACAAGACATAGACTGTAGTTTTGGCATGACAAAAATTTGACAATCAAAGGAACAAATAACCATAGCACTTACAGAACCGTTTAGTTTCCTAGCATAGCAAGAAACAAAGTTACGTATCCCTATCCACAACTGAGGTTGAATGTATAGTAGTCGAAAGTGCCTGTACTCAACTTGTGTGGATGAAAAGAATGTTAAATGATTAAGGTATTATGCAAGATACAATGATCTGTATTGCAATAACTCTAGCACAATCAATATTTCTATGAATCCCATCCATTATTCCCTTACCAAACATATTGACATTCGGTATCATTATATTCGGGAATTAGTAGAAGTAAAAGTTATTTCATTGGACTATGTACAGACAGAAAATCAACTTGCAGACATATTCACTAAACCACTTAACATAAATAGGTTTTCCAAATTAAAAATGGATATTTGTATGTGCGATTCAAACTGAGATTATCATGTTTACATGCTTGTTTTTTTGTATATTTTTTTGTAATTTATTTTTGAATTAAAATTGCCATAATATGCAATTATTTATGCTTGCACGACCAGTCGAGCACATACTCAACTAGTTGTGGTGCTCAGGCGAAAATCACTTTCTAATGGGAAAAACTCATTTTTCTCCAAATATCTCATCTTCCTCACTCGCCCTTTCTCTGACCCGTCAAACCTATCTTCGATTCATGCAAGTAAGTGCTTCATTTTAAATTTCTTTTTGAATTTAGGATCCTTGAGTCACACTTTGCTTGAATCTTGCTTTTATTTCATCTTTCCTTGTGATTTATTGGGCCTTTTAGAGTAAAATCTGTTGGGTTTGAAACCCTTGCTTTCCTTGTTAGTTTTTCTTGATTAATCCTGTTAAGGAAGGCGGTCCGAAGAAAACTAGAGCATCATCTTCTCGGACTACTCCTGTTAGGGTGAGAACCCTACGGCCTCCCGGTGAGGATCCCGAATATTTGTGGGATTTTCGTCAAAGAGAGGTCATTGTCAAGCAGCCTGTAAATGCAAATCATCTTGCTCAATTTCAGATTATTCATCTCGTTGTTGCTGTAGGATGGGAAAACATTCCGAATTGGGGCGGACCTACATACCACTCCATTGCGTAGCCCATGTTCGCTTGTATAAGTGATGTCTCGATTGAAGAACCGACCTTCACAATTACTTTTAGAGAAGGTTTGACAATTACTTTTAGAGACTGTTTATATAAAGTTGATCAATTTATTATTGCCGATCTACTAGATGTCAATGTCAATGACGATGGTATATCTATACCGGTTTTAGCCAAGAATATAACTGAATCGAAAAAATGACTCTTGACTCGCAAACTATGTAACATGCTCTCAGAATGGAATTCTGGGAATGCACTGTTGGCCAACCAAATGTTGCCTGAATATAGAGTGTTGCATCCTATCTTTATTTCCAATATTTATCCCCGATCCATAAATAAAACTGAGTTAACATCTTTTATGGTTCGTATTCTTCATTCGGTCATATATGGTAATGCTGTGTCTTCCTTCCTTAATATGTTATATCATCATCCAATTTCGACTTTGAAAAAGGCGACCTCCAAGTCCTAGATCGGGGGGGGGGAGGGGGGTGAATAGGACTATGCCAAATAAAAATAAAATGCAGAAAGATAACATGGATAGAAGAAATTAAAAGCAACTTCAAATGCATAAGTATTAAGAGGTTGATACAAAGGTTGTTATAAGGACAACCTTACATAAAAAAACCAATGTCTTATGGTAGGACAAACTGATTTCTAAAACGTTTGTGAGTATTAAAAACTTAAACTGAAATAGAGGTAAAAGAAATAAACTGAGCTATTACAACATTCATCACAAAAGCATAAAATAGATTACAACATTCACACACATAATTATAACTACCATGTTTACTAGCTCCTATGATTGTCAAATTTTGTAGTGCCAAAACCTCTTGGAATTTGTATCTTGTATAGCTCATCTACATATTCAAGATCATACAATTCATGTACAAGAATAAAAGTCTTTACTTCAATTACAAGTTCAAGATGTTCGAATTCAAGATTCAAGCATTATAAGTATAAGATGAAATTGCGGTGAAGACCGCTTAGTTGAAGTCGGGATATGCCAAGATGTCTTGGAGGGGGGTGAATAGGACTTTTTTAAATGTTTTTATGATTTATTTAAAATCCTATTACACTAATCCCAACAATAGGCACACATTATGATTACTCAAAAATAACTCTACTGGCTTCCAAGCCCGGTAGAGGATCCAATCACAAATTGTTTAAGAAGTAAACAATATGCAAACTAGTTTTTGATGGATATGACTGTGTAAGTGTGTGAGGTGTGATCTCAGATATTCAAATATGTAAATATTAAAGTAAATCACACAATCAGAAGAATAGAAATCTCAAACACAGCCATTTTTATAGTGGTTCGATAACTTGTCTACTCCACTGCCAGTAACCGCACTCAACCCTTGAGTGTACCGGATTTCACTAAGGAGGTTTCACAGCGGTTCACCTCTAAACTAAGGTTTTAAATCAGGTTCACCTTCAACCTTTACGACCTACACTGAGGCTGACTGTTTATGCTCTCACGAGCAAGGGTCAATACAACACACCCACTTTTAGGCACACTGGCCAAGGATCTTCCATAAAACCCTACTGAAGCTTTCTACATTATTCACCTCAAACCCGAGGTTTCACAACAGTTGACCTCAAACCTAAGGTTTTGCTGGTTCACCTTAAACCAGATGTTTATGCACTCTATAGAGCAAGGGTCCACACAACACACCCACCACGTACACCCCCGCCAGAGGCCTCCTTGAGGACTTCAAAGAGTGAGAACCACCTAAGACCCAATCCTACAAAGGAATGATCACAAGTGTCCTCTTGGACTCTAGATACTTACAAATAAGTTGATGAGTCCCGTTTAGCATAATGCCGAAGATCTCCTCCTCCTTGTTGATGAAGAGTCTTCTGTTCCCTTGATCCGCAACATAAAATGATATACCAATACACGACTTCGGGTTGGGTCAAGGTCAAGATAAAATCTTACTCTCAAAATATTTTCCTATCAGGAAGATAAATCAATTCCAATCTTATGCATTCAAGGCATCCCAACTTAATGATTTTCCATTAAGGTAGTAGTTGGAGGATCCTTGAAAGCAGAAGTTCATTCCCCAATCCACTCAATTGAATATCAATGATAAGGGTGGATCGGAGGATGAACTCCTTTAAGAGAAAGGGCTTTGGATAGAAGATATAAGTTGAAACACACAAAAGCACTCTCTACTTTCTCTACCGGCAACAATATACAAGTCCTCTATATATAAGCAAACGGTTCCAACAGAAATAAAATAGTCACATTTATGATTGATTTCAATATCATCGAGCGTATACTCTCGATAACATCGATGGTCTGCTCAATGACTCGAACTCAAAGTCATACGATTTAGAAACCTTTTGTCAGCTGGTCGATGAATCCAAACTATTACCGATGCCATCGGATTTCGAACTCTGATTCAATCAATGATAGGTTCAATCCATCGACATTTGAAAAATGAGAGAGACTTGACTAGAAATATTACAGCTTTTTAGGTTATGATCGTGGGTTAGCCGATGTCATCAAAATTTGCATATCGATGCTATCGAAGGAAGTGTCGATGGGATTGATAAATCCTAAAAATTTACTAATAAGCTCGCTAGACAGATTGTGTCCAGTCTCGATCCAATTAACCCGGCCTCGATATCATCAATATATGAATATCAATTTCCTCGAATGGCCCCCGTTCAAAGTAAAAACCAACCAAAAATATTTACTGGAAGAAATGCGCGCTCTCGATCGATATCATCGATGGACTCCCGATCTTATCGATATTTGATTTTAGATCATATCGGAAGGAGCATCGATATATCGAAGGAATTTGAAATTTTCTTTAAAAAACAGGAGCGCCGAAAAACTGCCTATCAATGAGATCGAGTCGACTCCGATAGACTCAAGATTTGAATATCGATGATATTGATAAGTGTATCAATACATCAATAATTCGTCCAGATATGTTACGAGGTTGCTGGACATATTTGGTCCTCTTTTCGATGGTATCGAGAAGCATCAAGGACTCAACAGCGCAGGTCGATCATATCGAGATGTGTATCGATACAATCGACAAGGCAAGAAAAACTTAGAGATTTTTATGTTTTGAAAAAAGTTTTCTCACCTTAAAACCCTATGATTTTCTAACTTATTTTTAAGGGTTTTATTCACTTAGTGTTTTGGGACATGGGATGTGAGGCTTTAAATTTACTTGTGGCGAGCTTGCACACATCCGATTCAGGCAGACACTTGAATTGATCTTTCTATCAGGCTCTGTAAGTGAACTGACTCAGCATTCACGTAACTTGATAAACCAGGGCACTTTCGATCTCCCCCTTTGTCAATTACGTGACAAAAACCCAAAACACCCTAAAATATTCTAGACAAGCACATCCTAAATTGTGTGTACATGTTTTTTACACAATTGTACAATTTCTAGCCCATGTACACAACCAGTAGTTGCTCCCCTTGACTGTAAACTCCCCCTTGCTAGATGCAGCTGCTACCCCTAACACCTGCAACACCATTCAAGCAGATATACAATTTTCCATTAGGGGTGTTTGCAAATGTTCTCCCCCTTTTTGTCAGTCATTGATAAAGATATATCAAGTGATATTGACTGAAGAGTGAAATATTTGGGAGAACCACCATGTCAGAAACATACAAGTTTAAAGCATAGATGTCTAATGAGTAAATCAGTTTAAGCAGACATCAATTTTAGAACTTGTGGATGCATACTAGACAAAATAGAGCATTGATATAGCAGTTTAGAATATTTATTAAAGACGTCACATGCATTCCATATCAGACATAGATAAATCAGGGGAACTTTAAAACCTAATCATGGTAGTAAAAATAAGAATTATACTCAGCCATATCCCAAAATATCCAAAGTCAATTGCCCAAAATTGGCAATTATACCAAAATTTCAAAATATATACCGCCACAAACAGCAGTAGCTTAACAGTTTATCCCCAAAAAAAAAATAAAAAACAAGCCCATGTAAGGGCACCCATAGGTAAGTACCAGTATCAATCCCACATTTGGGGCATATACACACAACACAAAGAAACATCAGTCAATTCAAGTTAGAAAACTTTCACACATACCCAAGCAAGCGGAGAACACCTAAAAAAATACTAATGTTCATACGTGACATTAAGAATAAGGTGTGTGTGATAGAATGCAAGAATCAATACTATGGAGCTGAGTGGGATGGTACTGTGTCGTCCTGTTGGCAAGTCACCAGATCGACCAGCCTTTGCATAGTCTGTTGTACTCCATGGACCAGTCGCTCCAAGACTGTCAGCCACTCATGCACAGAGTGGATATCCCTCTGAATCGCTCCAATCATGTCTAGCTTGTAACGTTTGGCATGCCCAGGCATTTACGTTGATGGTGCTGAATCAAGTTCAGAGGGTTCATCTCCAGCCATCCCAGTTTCTTCTGAGCGAGGGACACCACCACCTTCTGCTTCTCCTTCTTGAATGCCTTCTTCTACGTCCTTAGCGTACTCGTGAAACTTCAAGTCCATTTTGCGAATGTTCTTTATATTGAAGACTTGAAGTGGGAATACAAGATCAATGGTAGATAGGAAACTAATGGTGTTACATATCCTTCTTATAATCCAAAGATATGGGAGATAAAGATCCCTAGAGGTATGAACAACATTTACCAACTGACTGACAAGCTGAGTTGGAGGTAAATCTTTGTCCCATTTGTGATTAAGTAAACCAACATGGCCATAAACCCTGTGAGATCAGATCGATTGGTACTTATAGGATATATTTTTGTGGTGAAGATACCATGCAGAACTCGAAATTGGGGTTCCATGTACCTAGCTTTCAGTGTGTTCCCTTTATGCCAAGGGATATCTCGACCATTACATAGATACTTAGTTACCATGGATTGAACATCAGGATAGTCGAGGTCCAATTGAGGGAGGCCTTTTGGAGCCATATCCAGATTGAGGATGTTAACCATGGTGGTAGAAGTGATCAACACATCATCATTACTATTCAGAGAGACCATAATTGAAGGTGGATCTGATACAGGTGAGTGACACGCGGCGAGGAAGTTTCGTGTTCGTTCAAGCTGGCATGGCCCCCCAAAGTCTAGGATAGGTGGCCATCCGATCACAGCAAATAAGGGTTCCAGATTGTAAGGTGCTAAGCAACCCCTGTCTACTTTTCTTTCATGGATCAGCTTCCTTCCGGTGTATTTTGCAGGTCATTGGCTAGCTGGAGGCGGTGGTGCCGGTTGAGAAGGTGCCAAAATTTTGGTCTGGGACTCACCATGTGAAGTCTATTGTGATCTTTGCCGAGTGGGGATCCCACTTTCCGGGGTCCTCGCTATTTCTTTTGAGGTGAGGACTTTTTATCGGGTAGTTCTTGAAGACTCCCCCGGACCGGATGCTACTCCTTTATCCTTTCCCATGTGGACAAGTGGATTTTGAAAAATTCAGGAAAGACGACAAAATCCTGACAACTAAAAATACCCAAAAAAAAAAAAAAAGAATGGACTCTTGATGTGTTAGAAGGATATTACCCGATTTGTGGAGGGATTTAAGTAGTCTGACGTGGCTCTTAGAGGTTTGGTCGAGTGGATCGAGCAGAGAAGATGACCAAAACCCTTGAGAAAATAAACCCCCTTTTTCGCTTCATCGACTTTTATTGGGCGGCATCTATCGATATTATCGATCATTGTTTCGATAACATCGAGAAGTTGTTGGTCGATTCTCTCAAGTCTTTCTTCGATATCATTCTTAGCCACACAACTATTCATTTTCTAAAGAGGTGTCGATGATATCGACCTTTTATTGATAAATCGAGAATGTCATATCGATAGTCATATCAAACATAAAGATTTTCAATTTTTAGCATTCAGACAACTCTCCACATAGACTTTTCGTACTTCTATCAATAGTATACTCAACAAAAACTATGTACACACACTGTACACAACAAAATTATAAACATTTGAATGTTTATACAAAAGATTGAGGCAAGGAACCTCAAATATATCATTTTAAGCTTAGTAAAAAGAATCCTTATTTTAGCACATGTTCAGATCTCTGATGAATCTAAACTAATTCTTCCTTATCCATTTCATTTTATTAACCGATTTGGGTAGTGGTGCAAGGGCATTGCGTTTATCCATATCCTTAAGAGAACTTTTGAAGTTCTGTATTTTTCTGGTTGATAATTTGTTAACATGATTCTGACCAGAGTTAGGTTTAGTCATCCTAGGTGTTATGCATTCAAACTTATAATGACCAGAATCACCACACAAATGACAGACTGGAGAGGTTCTGGTTTTACTTCCAGAAGCAACAAATTTTTCAATTCTAGGTGCTGCATTTCTAGCCTTTGGCTTAAATTTTTCATATCCTAGGCCGCTTTTATCCTTTCCAGGTCTTCCCATTCCTAACAGTTTTTCTAGTTTTTCGCCACTTTTGGAAAAATTGTAGTTTATCTGTGCCATCTTTTTGAATTCTTCTAAATTAAATAAGATTTTTTTATTTTCATTTTGAATGAGCATATTTTTGTCTTTCAAGCTCTCGACCTATTTGTTCAATTTATCGGACTCAGATTTAAGGAAGGAATTAATTCTCTCAAGTCTATCATTGTCAGAGTGATATTGCTGTAAATCATTTATTAGATGTGTATTAATTTCTAGAGTTTTATTCAAATCTTTTTGTAGCAATTCCAATTTGTTCTCGGATATTCCAATTCTTTTAACCACTTTGATGTTATGGATATACAGTTGATTATAAGCATCTTGTAGTTTATCCTCTTCTTCTTCTTCTTCTTCTTCTTCTCCAGTTTCCACATTATCAGATGGAAACGACTCAGTGGCTAGCTGTTCCTTCTCGTTCTTAAATTCAGTGGGAATGATTGAAGCAGTAGAGACCATGAGTATTTTCAATGATTTCTGATCTCCATCGCTTTCTGAGTCACTAGATTCTGAGTTTGACTCTTCTGTATCATCCCATGTGGCAGCCATCGCCTTGCCCTTAGTTTTTCTGTTTAGGCATTCAGTAGATAGGTGTCCATACTTCTAACAGGTATACATTGTGGTTCTTTGGTTCTTTTACCAAATTTGCCTGCAGACGGTTTGTCATCAACCTTTTTTCCTCTAAAGGGACGGCCGCAATTCTTCTGAAAGAATCTTCTGAATTTTTGTGCCAGCAGAGCCACTTCCTCATCTTCATCTTCCTTTTCACTTCCACTGTCTTCATGTTTTGTTTTCTTTGAAGTTTTAAGATAGTGTTTTTGGATTTAGAGATTTGTTTGAAGTGTAGTTCAAATGTTTGCAGGAACCTACTAGTTCTTCTACTTTCATGTAGTCAATATTCCTACACTCTTCAATCGTTGTTACCTTGGGATTAAATCGTTCCGGTAGGGATCTTAGAATTTTTCTACAAAATTTTGGTACCAGAACTTTCTCTCCCAATCCACCCATGGAGTTGCAGATGATATTTAACTTTGTGAAAAACTCCATAAAGGTCTCATGCTCTTCCATTCTGAGACTTTCGAACTATGAAGTCAGAAGTCAAAGTTTGGATCTCTTCACAATGCTTGTGCCTTAATGGGTTGTTTCCAATAAGTCCCATGCTTCCTTGGATGTCCCAGACAAACTTATTTGATTAAAGATGTCTGGGGACACGGCACAGTAAATGGCGTTCATAGCTTTTGCTTCAGCAGTCTGTTTTTATTTATCGAACGACGTCCATTTTTCTCTGGGTTTGGGCTTTGTGATGGTTGTGCCGCTGTCAAGTACGATTTGTTCAGTTGGTGGCACGTATCTGCTTTCAACTATATTCCAAACATCATAATCCAAAGATCTCAGAAAGTAGTGCATCCTAGCCTTCCAATATGTATAATTTGATCCATCAAATACTGGAGGTCTAATGACTGACGAGCCCTCTCCTTTGGCCATATTCCCAACTTCAGTCAAGATAACTCTCTAGGCAGTGAAGCCCTTAAAGACAGACTCGCTCTGATACCAATTGAAATTGCGGTTAAGATCGCTTTAGTTGAAGTTGGGATATGCCAATATGTCCTAGAGGGGGGTGAATAGGACTTTTTAAAATGTTTTTATGATTTATTTAAAATCCTATTACACTAATCATAACAATAGGCACGTATGAGGATTACTAAAAAATAACTCTACTGGCTTCCAAGCCCGGCAGAGGATCCAATCACAAACTATTTAAGAAGTAAACATTATGCAAACTAGTTTATGATGGATATGACTATGTAAGTATGTGAGGTGTGATCTCATATATTTAGATATGCAAATATTAAAGTAAATCACACAATCAGAAGAATAACAATCTCAAACACAGCCATTTTTATAGTGATTCGATGACTTGTCTAATCCACTCCTGGTAACTGCACTCAACCCTTGAGTGTACCGGATTTCACTAAGGAGGTTTCACAGCGGTTCACTTCTAACCTAAGGTTTTAAATCAGGTTCACCTTCAACCTTTATAACCTACACTGACGCTAACTCTTTATGCTCTCACGAGCAAGGGTCAACACAACGCACCAACTTTTAGACACACTGGCAAAGGATCTTCTATAAGACCCTACTGGAGGTTTCTACACGGTTTACCACAAACCCAAGGTTTCACAGTGGTTGACCTCAAACCTAAGGTTTTGCTGGTTCACCTTCACCCAGATGTTTATGCTCTTTACACAGCAAGGGTCCACACAACGCACCCACCACGTACACTCCCACCAGAGGCCTCCTTGAGGACTTTAAAGGGTGAGAACCACTTAAGACCTAATCTTACAAAGGAATGATCACAAGTGTCCTCTTGGACTCTAGATACTTACAAATAAGTTGATGAGTCCCGTTTAACACAATGTCGAAGATCTCCTCCTCCTTGTTGACGAAGAGTCTTCTGTTCCCTTGATCCGCAACACAAAATGATATACCAATACACGGCTTCGGGTTAGGTTAAGGTCAAGATGGAATCCTACTCTCAAAATATTTTCCTATCAAGAAGATAAAGCGATTATAATCTTATGCATTCAAGGCATCCCAGCTTAATGATTTTCCATTAAGGTAGTAGCTAGAGTATCCTTGAATACGGAAGTTCATTCCCTAATCCACTCTATTGAATATCAATGATAAGGGTGGATTGGAGGATAAACTCCCTTGAGAAAAAGGGCTTTGGATAGAAGATATAAGTTGAAACACACAAAAGCACTCTTTACTTTCTCTACAAGCAACAATAGACAAGTCCTCTATATATATAGGCAAAAGGTTCTAATGGATATAAAACGGTCACATTTATGACTGAGTTCGATATCATCGAGCAGGTTCAATATCATCGAGCAGGTTTGATATCATCGAGCGTATACTCTTGATAGCTTCGATGGTCTGCTCGATGACTCAAACTCAAAGTCATACGCTTTTGAAACCTTTTGTCAGCTGGTCGATGAATCGAAACAATTGTCGATGTCATCGAATTTCAAACTCTGATTCCATCGATGATAGGTTCGATCCATCAACAATTGAAAAATGAGAGAGACTTGACTATAAATATTTCAGGTTTTTAGGATATGATCAAGGGTCAGCCTATGTCATTGGAATTTGAATATCGATGATATCGAAGGCAGTATCGATGGGAACGATAAATCCTATAAGTTTACCGATAAGCTCGCTGGATAGATTGTGTCCAGTTTTGATCCAATCGGCTCGGCCTCCATATCATCGATATATGAATATCGATTTCCTCGAACGGCTCCCATTCAAAGTAAAAACCAACTTGAAATATTTGCCGGAAGAAATGCGCGCCCTCGATCGATATCATTGATGGACTCTCAATCTTATCGATATTTGAATTTAAATCATATCGGAAGGAGCATCGATATTTCGTAGGAATTTGAAATTTTCTTTTGAAAAATAGGGGCGCGGGAAAACTTCCTGTTGATACGATCAAGTCAATTCCGATAGACTCGAGATTTGAATATCGATGATATCAATAGGTGTATCGATACATCGATAATTCGTCCAGATATGTTATAAGGTTGCTGGACATATTTGGTCCTCTTTTCAATGGTATCAATGAAGCATCAGGGACTCGACAACGTAGGTCGATTATATCGAGATGTGTATCGATACAGTCAACAAGGCAAGAAAAACTTAGAGATTTTTATGTTTTGAAAAAAGTTTTCTCACCTTAAAATCCTATGATTTTCTAACTTATTTTTAAGGGTTTTATTCACTGATGTTTTGGGACATGGGATGCGAGGCTTTAGATTTACCTGTGGCGAGCTTGCACACATCCAGTTGAGGCAGACGCTTGAATTGATCTTCTTATCAGGCTCAGTAGGTGAATTGACTCAACATTCATGTAACTTGACAAACCAGGGCACTTTCATAAGAGATATACAAGTTCAAGTACAACATCAAGTGATAGTTCAAGGTTTCAAAGCTTTAATTATGTCAAGACAAGGTGATTTGTTTTAGAACTCAAAGCTCAAGGTGAAATACTATTTAAGTACTTCAAGTTTAAGATTCAAAGTACTTCAATATCAAAATTCGTATACTTCAAGATCAACTATCAAACGAAGCAAATGATGATTCAATGTTCAAATATCATTTATAAGGTATGTAAGACCCTAGATTTACAATATGTTAGGTCATATTGATTGCATACTTAAATTGGGTCACTATATACTTCTATAGGCTATTTCTCGACTAGTCTTATCCTCTCGATCAGTCCTAGTACTGGCTCGACCAGTCCAAGGTTTATTACTAAATTTTGAGATTTTTTGTTGGATCGTCAACCAGTCTTGGAGACTGCTAGACCAGTCGAGTAAACAGTACTCGACCAATTGAGTAGGCTTCACTCAAAATCTAGCAACTAAATTGGGTCTCACACGACCAGTCGAGTGCAGGGTTCAACCGGTCATGCAGGCCACTTGACCAATCGAGCAAGCCACTCAACCAGTCATGGAACGATCTTATCTTATCGCGCCAAAAATTTCAAAAGTTTGTTGGTCCTTCAATCGATCGAGCTGTCCCTTAGACCAGTTGAGTGAACAGTTTCTATACTTATAAATAGAGCACGATTTTCAAAGTTTTTCATTGAATTCAAGCAAAATCAAGACACTACTCTGAGAGATAAGTTTGTGATATTCTTAAGTTATTTAGTGCTCATTTAATATTCTCTTTAATTTACTTTTCCTTTTCTTGGAATCAAAATCAAATCAAGCAAGCAGAAGGTGATTTAACTTAAAAATCATTTGGAACTTAGAACCTTTTCATAAGTGAGTGTGGACATTGAACATCTACATTGAACATCTACTTCGAATTGGTTCTTTCGGGCTTCATCAAAGGAGAATATCCAAATAAATATTTTACAATTTCTATTTTTGGTTTTATTGAGATTGTGACAGGAAAAATCTCTTTCTTTTTTGGTTTGTCTGAGGTGATCCAGAAAACTCAGAGTGTGGGGTTTTTGAATTGTGTAAGCCCACTTGAAAGACACAATTGTGAAGGTTTTAGGTGAACCTTGAAAAACCTATTGCATAGTGAACGCTAATATCCACTATGTGAGGATATTGGGAGTGGAGTAGTTGTGTGGTTGTTTTTCTAAATAGCTGGTGTACACACAAGCGAACCACTATAATTTCTGGTATTGTGGTGATTGATTGATTGTGGCTTTCTACGAATGTTGTAATTTCCTTTTAAGCATTTGTAGAAGAATATTATAATCTTTTTATGCAAGTGTAGGAATGTTGTAAAAGCTTAGTTTATTTTCTTTTCTATTTATTTATTTATTTATTCCTCTATATTGGTTTGAGATTTTGAAACACGGACCTTTATAGGAATCAGGTTGTCCTTCCATAAACCATTGGTTTTTGGTGTAAGGTTGTCTTTAAAACAACATCTGTATCGACCTCTTAATACTTGCACATTTGAGGTTGCTATTCATTTCTACTTTGTGGGATTGTTTAATACTATCTTTATTTATATTTGTTTAAATTTTGCATTTATTTTTTTTAATTTGGGATAGTCCTATTCACCCCCCTCTAGGACTCTTAGTTCGGCCTTTTTAAGTGGTATCAAAGCTTAATAGCTCGCTTTATTTTTTGGATTAATTTCCTTAGCTAATCGATCTGAGCTTTTTAAGATGTTAAATTTTGATAGTCTTTCAGTCACTAGGACTCCACCATTTGATGGCTCCAATTATGCGTATTAGAAAGCCAGAATGAGGATTTTCTTAAAATCCATGGATGAGAGCGTGTGGCAAGCCACAGTGACCAATTGGACCTCTCCTACCATTGAAGTAACTGGTACTGGTGTATCTAAAATGATAAAAGTCACACCTTACTTCTCTTGGACCACTCTTCAGAAAAGTGAGAGTAGTGCCAATGCAAAGGCTTTAAATGTTATAACTTGCGCACTATCACCAGATGAATTCAAGAGAATTATATCCTGTGATACTGTAAAGCAAGCTTAGGATATTTTGGAAATGACACACGAGGGAATAACAATTGTCAAGAAATTTGAAGTCTAAATTCTCACAACCAAATTTGAGGAAATACATATGGAAGAAAGTGAAACTTTCATGGACTTCTATATAAGATTAAATGACATTGTCAAATCCATGTGGGGTCTTGGTGATAAAATCCTATAAAGTAAAGTCTATGCAAAGATACTGCGCTTATTGCCTGAACGGTTCAATTTAAAGGTGACTGCGATCTAGGAACTTCATGATACGAATAATATGAGGGCAGAAGAATTGGTTGGTTCTTTACAGACCTACGAGTTAAACTTTAAAGCTCCTAAAGGTAAATTCACCACCCTTAAGTCTTCTAAAAATATTTCTTAAGAAAATAACAGTTCTGATTTAGAAAATTTTGAAGATGATATGGCCCTTCTAGCTAAAAAGTTTTACAAGATTTTCAAAAGTAAAAAGAGGGTAGATTTGCAAAAAACTATTGAAAAGAAAAATATGTTGGCTACATGGGATGAATCTTCCTGCTCTTGAGCTTCTTCTGAGTCAGAAGATTCTGAAACCAAGTCGGGTAATGATGTTAAAGCCCTAATGACTCTAGCCAAGTTCACTTTTTCAGATAACAATGATTCAACCAGTGAAGAAAATCTGAATAGTGACCATGAAAATGAAGAAGATCTTCAAGATGCCTATGATGCACTATACAAGGAAAGTTGTAAACTTGTTGTAAAGATTAAACTTTAAAAATAATATTTTTTAAAATTAAAAGAAAATTTTGATAATCTAGTCTTAGAAAAATCATGCATTTCAGATTGGTTTGAAAAAACTAAGTGCGACTTAGATTTCAAAATATCCCTAGTTGAAAACCTAAAATCTAAAAATGAAAAGTTAAAACTTGAAGTCTCTTCACTTTTGAATTTGAAAGACACATGGAGGTATGCCTAAGGTGATTCCAAGTTAGAAAAACTCTTATCCGGATCTAGAAAATGTGGCGATCGATCTGGATTAGGCTACGACAAAGTATTCCTCCCAAACATAAGAATCCTCCACCCAAATTTGTGAAAGGGGTGTCTTCTAACTCAAAAGGGAAAAGTCTGAATCAAAATTATTTGAAAAATGCTTTTCAAAACTTAAAACCTAAAACCTAAAACAAATCATATCAACTATAAAAATCAAAATTGTAATCCTTTAACTGAGAAAATTGTTGACTTACTTAAGGAGTTCTTAAAATCTAACTCAGTGGGTTAGTCTTATAGCAACAACAAACATAAAAAGACAAACAATACTCCTAAACGCAAAACTGTAATGAAATGGGTCCCTAAGGTTACTTGTTTGGTTGCCCACGCTGCTTTCAAAGCTTCGAGCCATTTAAAGTGGTACCCAAACAGTGGTCTCCAGACACATGACAGGTGATAAACGACTGTTCACTAATCTTAAAGATATGATTGATGGATCAGTCACATTCAGTGATGGTAACAACTGCAAAATTGTTGGCCAAGGTACGATTCAACTCTTTAACCTCCCTCTATTTGAGAATGTTTTATATGTAGAAGAGTTAAAACATAATTTATTAAGCATCTCTCAAATGTGCGATAATAATCATAGTGTAAACTTTACTAACCAAGGGTGTGAAATATTAAATAAAAATGGTTCTGTAATATTAACTGATCATAGAACTTCTGAAAACTGCTACATTGTTTGTGATTCAAGCTCATCTAATCTATTATGTTACATGGTCTAAACCGATGAGACCGAATTATGGCATAAACACCTTGAACATGTACACTACCGTAACTTGTATAAATGAGTAAAAGAGAGTTGGTAGAGGTTTACCCAAAATAAAGAAAGTAGACAAAATATGTGGCGAATGCCAAATTGGCAAACAAACCAGGAGTACTCACAAAAAGGTGAACTTCAATGCCATAACTAAACCACTCAAACTTCTCCACATGGATCTCACTGGACCAACTAGAATGGAGAGTCGAGGTGGCAAGAACTACATTATGGTAATTCTTGATGACTTTACCAAGTACACTTGGGTAGTCTTCTTGAGAGAGAAATCATAAACACTTAATGAAGTAAAAAAGGGTACTTAAATGTATCCAAATGGAAAAAGAATCACAAGTCTCTGAGATCTATAGTGATCATGGTTTGAAATTTGAAAATAGCAGTTTTGAGAAATTTTGTAATGATCAGGGAATATCACATGAATATTTTACACCCAAAACACTACAACAAAATGGTATGGTACTGGAAAGGAAAAATAAAGTGCTTCAAGAAATGGCAAATGTAATGCTAAATAGTATGAAGCTTCCTAAAAATCTTTGGGCTGAAGCCGTTAATACAATTTGCTATATAATTAACCGCGTTTATACTAGAAAATTAAATGGTAAAACAACTTATGAAATGTGGTTTGATTAGAAGCCTACTGTCAAATACTTTCATGTTTTTGGCAGCAAGTGCTGCATCTTACATGACTAAGAAAATCTGGGTAAGTTTAACACCAAAAGTCATGAAGGGATATTTTTAGGGTATGATCTAAATAATCTAGCGTATCAGGTCCTTAACAAGAGGACTGGTGTAATTCAAGAGTCCATTAATGTGGTTATAGACGATCACTTGAATACACCTATCTCAAGTTCAGAAAATGATGAAGTTCTTTTAATTAATAAACGATACTCTTCATCTAGTCAAAATAACAATGAACCAAGGACAGTTAAAGACCATCCTTCTAATCAAATCCTTGGAAACCCTCTCACTAGTGTGTGTACTCGTAGACAACTTAAAGATGTGTGTAACTACGTGTGCTTTACATCTCAGATAGAACCGGCTAACGTAAAAGAAGCTCTTACTGACGAAAAATGAATTATAGCGATGCAAGAAGAGCTCAATCAATTTGTAAAAAATAATGTTTGGTACCTAGTTCCAAGACCGAAAGATAAACACATTATTGGAACAAAATGGATTTTCAAAAATAAGTCTAATGAACTTAGTAATATTATTAGAAATAAGGCTAAGCTGGTTATACAAGGGTACACTTAAATAGAAGGCATCGATTATGATGAGATCTTTGCCTCAGTAGCTCATCTTGAATCAATTAAACTATTTATATCCATTGCTTGCTGTAGAAAGTTCAAAATATACCAAATGGATGTATAGAGTGCATTCTTAAATGGCGATTTGCATGAAGAAGTGTATGTTGAATAACCAACGGGTTTTGAAGACCTTAAGCATGCTAATCATGTCTACCGCCTGAAAAAGGCACTCTATGGTTTGAAACAAGCTCACAGGGCATGGTATGAAAACTTGACTAAGTTTTTACTAAGTCATAACTTTATAATGGGAAGTGCTGATAAGACATTGTTTGTAAAGAAACATAATGATCACATTCTAATAGTACAAATCTACGTTGATGATATTATCTATGGATCTACCTATGCT
Source organism: Magnolia changhungtana (assembly GCA_030180095.1). Lineage (NCBI taxonomy): Eukaryota > Viridiplantae > Streptophyta > Magnoliopsida > Magnoliales > Magnoliaceae > Magnolia > Magnolia changhungtana. The sequence goes on along the minus strand of JASAUF010000502.1, from coordinate 7,880,181 downwards.
AACATGACTGTTGAGTTTGCAGATCTTATGAAGTGTAAATTTGAAATGAGCATGGTTAGAGAACTAAACTATTTCTTAGGGTTGCAAGTCAAACAGCTACCTAATTGTTTCTTTATCTCTCAAACCAAATATGCTCTGAACTTAGTTAAAAAGTTCGGATTTGAGAGTGGGAAAATTTTTGATACTCCAATGAGTACTACTCTAAAACTCTCTAAGGATTCAATAGGTAAAAGTATGGATCCTAAGTTGTATCACAGTATGATTGGTAATTTACTTTATTTAACTGCGAGCCGACCTGATATTGCGTTTAGCGTAGGAATTTGTCCTAGATATCAGTTTGACCCTTAAAGAGTCACATCTAATTGTGGTTAAGTGCATTTTGCGATATGTTGCTAGTTCAGCAAATCTTGGTCTTTGGTATCCACGTGATACTAGGGTGTAATTAGCTAGTTACACGGATGCTGATTGGGTTGGTAACGTTGATGATAATAAATCAACTAGCGGTAGTTGTTTTTATGTAGGGAATTGTTTAGTTTCTTGGTTAACTAAGAAACAAAGTTCCGTGTCCCTCTCAACAGCTGAGGCTAAATATATTGCTGCTAGTAATGCATGCACTTAGCTTGTGTAGATGAAAAGAATGCTGAGCGATTACAGAATTGTGCAAGAATCTATAGTTTTATATTGTGATAATTCAAGCGCAATTAATATCTCTTAAAATCCAATTTAGAATTCACGAACCAAGCATATTGACATTAGATATCACTATATTTGTGAATTAGTGGAAGACAAGACAATTTCTTTGGATTATATTCCAACCGAGATTCAACTAGCTGACACATTCATAAAACTGCTCGACAAAAGTACGTTTGCAAAATTGAAATTTGATCTTGGTATGTGCAAAATGAACTGATAATTTGTGTACTTTTGTAACATAATGTATATATTTTTATTTCAAAAAATTTTAGAATTCAAAATTTATGATAAATTGTAAAATTTGTGAGGTGCACAACTAGTCGAGTACATACTTGACCAGTTGTGGCACAACCGGTCGAGCATGTACTTGACCCATCATGAAACACGGGTTTGACATTTTATTTGGTAAAAAATCTTTTTTTTTTCTTCATTTGAGTCTTCTTTTCCAATAAGCCTTACCTCGACCGGTCGAACCCATCTTCGATTCCTCCATGGTTAGTGCGTTATTTTCAATTTTCTTATAGATTCAAGTACTTTGCAATTCATTTTCTTCATTTGTGTGGTTTATTTTAAGCTTTTATGATTGTTTTGGGGGTTTTCTATCAATAAATCTTATCTTATAGAAACCCTTCTTGTTTCTTTTGCAATATTTTTATTCCTTACTTTCTTTATTCCAAATGAAGGGTAGAACTAAGAAGAAAGGATCTTGTCATCCTTCTTCATCTCGTTCAGATCCTATCATGATGCGCCACCTTCGGTCGCCCGAGGAAGATCCCAGTTATGTGAGGGATATTTGCTTGCGCAATGTGATAGTAGAACAAACTGTTAATCCTGATCATTTGGCATTGTTTGATGTTATTCTTCTCCTTCAGTCTGTAGGATGGGATAACATATTGTATTAGGGTGGACCTGCATACTGCTTTATTGTGCAGTCTATGTATGTTTGCATTACTGATTTTTCTACTAAGAATCTGACATTTACTATTACGACCAGAGAAGGTCCAGTTGAAGTGGACCGTCATCTTATTTCTGGATTAATGGGTATACCTGTCAATGACGAAGGTATTCCCATTAGTTCTCTTGTGAACAAACCTTCTGAATCTGAGAAGCGAATGCTCACTAGAGATCTATGTAATATGGATGCGGAAAATGGAGTACTGGGAATGCGCTCACCTCCAAGTTTATGTTACCCAGATACAGAATCCTTCATAGGATTTTCATTTCAAATGTCTATCCTCGATCTAGTAACAAAACCGAGCTTACTACATTCATGGTTCATATTCTCCATTCTGTCATTTCTTGAGTCTCTGTATGTCTTCCTTCTCTGATTTGTAATAGCATAAGTCAGTCCTGTCTCAACCCAAGTCATAGTGACATACCCTTTCCTTATCTCATGACTATGTTAGCCACCCATAGTTTAGTGGCTATGCCTGTTGGGGAAGCTCCCATTCACCATCTACCCTTCAACAATTCTAACATTAATAAGATGAATTTGAAGTTGGCCCTAGGCCAAGTTGATGGGGGTGCTAGTGGAACTCCGAAAGCACATGAAGAGGAGGGTGATTTACCTCCAAATGATGTTAATATGGATGACATTTTTTATAAAATTGAATCTGATTCTGTTGGTGATTCTGATTATCAGCCATCTAGTTATGATGCACATTTGCGCTCACTTGCGGAGAAGGTTAAAGGTATGCATGTGTCCCAAGAAATACAATTTAACTATATGCGCAAATATATTAGGCGCATTAATAAGGGACTTCATCAAATTGATCCATCCATACCTGCTCCTTCTTCTGGATCAGATTGGTATTTTTGAGTATCTGTTATGTAATAACTTTTAATACTTAAATTTCTCCTGTATTATGTGTTTGGACATGCTTGCTTATTATTATGGACTTGGTTATTTAGTTAACTTATTCATATCTTCTCTTATTACTCATTACTCTTCTATTTTCTTTCTTTTTCTTCCATTACCATTTATCGATTCTTTCCTTTGTCATATTGTGATAAAAAGGGAGAGAATTTTATCATGCCTATTTCATTATGATAAATGTGTGAAGAATATGGATAAGTAGCATTTTTTTTGCTATATGGTATTAAGGGGGAGTATTGATGAGTATTGATGTGAGTATTGGAGCGTATTGATTTGACTAGGTTGATTAACCCAATTTAAAACTGGTGCATGATTCTTTAACCAGGTTGAAACTGGTGCATGATTATTTGTTGTGAATGTATGATATTTTTATTCTATTTTGACACGAATTTGACAAAGGGGGAGATTATAACTGCTATGTTTTCTAGCTCCTATGATTTTCAAATTTTGTAGTGCCAAAACCTCTTGGAATCTGTATCTTGTGTAGCTCATCTACATATTCAAGATCATGTCATTCATGTACAAGAACAAAGGTCTTTACTTCAAGTACAAGTTTAAGATGTTATAATTTAAGATTCAAGTATTATAAGTATAAGAGATATACAAGTTCAAGTACAACATCAAGTGATAGTTTAAGGTTTCAAAGCTTCAACTATGTCAAGACAAAGTGATTTGTTTTGGAACTCAAAGCTCAAGGTGAAATACTATTCAAGTACTTCAAGCTCAAGATTCAAAGTACTTCAATATCAAGCTTCGTATACTTCAAGATCAACTATCAACCAAAGCAAATGATGATTCAATGTTCAAATATCACTTATAAGGTATGTAAGACCCTAGATTGACCATAGGTTAGGTCATATTGATTGTATACTTAAATTAGGTCACTATATACTTCTATAAGTTGTTTCACGACTAGTCTTAGCTTATGTTCGACTAGTCGTAGTACTGGCTCGACCAGTCCAAGAAATTCCTCGACCAGTCAAGGTTTGTTACTAATTTTTGGAAATTTTTATTGGATCTTCGACCAGTCCTGGAGACTGCTTGACCAGTCGAGTGAACAATATTCTACCAGTTGAGCAGGCTCGACTAAAAGTCCAACAACTTAATTGGGTCCCTTATGACCAGTTGAGTGAAGGGTTCGACTGGTCGTGCAGGCCACTCGACCAGTCATGGAACGATCTTATCTTATTGTGCCAGAAATTTCAAAAGTTTGTTGGTCCTTCGACCAGTTGAGTTGTCCCCTCGACTAGTCAAGTGAACAGTTTATGTACTTATAAATAGACCACGATTTTTAGAGTTTTTCATCGAATTTAAGCAAAATCAAGACACTACTCTGAAAGATAAGTTTGTGATATTCTTAATCTATTTAGTGCTCATTTAATATTCTCTTTAATTAGCTTTTTGTATTTGATTTTTAGATTTTACATTCCAATCTTATTTGAAGAAGGGATTTTAGTTTTCTCCTTTCTTATAATCAAAATCAAATCAAGCAAGACGAAGGTGATTTAATTTAAAAATCATTTAGAACTTATAAGATTTTCATAAGTGAGTGTGGATATTGAACATCTATGTTGAACATCTACTTCCAATTAGTTCTTCCGGGCTTCATCAAAGGAGAATATCCAGATAAGTATTACAATTTATGTTTTTGGTTTTATTGAGATTGTGCCAGGAAAAATCTCTTTCCTTTTTTGGTTTGTCTGAGGTGATCCAGAAAACTCAGAATGTGGGATTTTTGAATTGTGTAAGCCCACTTGAAAGATACAATTGTGAAGGTTTTAGGTGAACCTTGGAAAACCTATTGCATAGTGAATGCTAATATCCACTATGTGAGGATACTGGGAGTGGAGTAGTTGTGTGGTTGTTTTTCTAAATAGTTGGTATACACACAAGCGAACCACTATAATTTTTGGTCTTGTGGTGATTGATTGATTGTGGTTTTCTGTGAATGTTGTAATTTCCTTTTAAACATTTGTGGAAGAATGTTGTAATCTTTTTATGCAAGTGTGGGAATATTGTAATAACTTAGTTTATTTTCTTTATTATTTATTTATTTATTCCTCTGTATCAGTTTGAGATTTTGATACACAGACCTTTTTAGAAATCTGGTTGTCCTACCATAAACCATTGGTTTTTTGGTGTAAAGTTGTCCTAAGGATAACATCTGTATCAACCTCTCAATACTTGCACATTTGAGGTTGTTATTCATTTTTGCTTTGTGAGATTGTTTAATGATATCTTTATTTATATTTGTTTAAATTTTATATTTATTTTTTTAATTTGGTATAGTCTTATTCACTCCCCCCCCCCCCTTAGGACTCTTAGCTTGACATTTTCAATAATCAAATACAATCATCCACCACAACTCGAAGAATTATAGTTGTATGTGTGTGTACACCAAATGTTCGAAAACAGCCACACAACTACTCCACTCCTAATATCCACACCCACGAGATATTGGCTTTCAATGAGAAAGAAGGTTTTCCAAGGTTCATCCTAAAACCTTGACAATTGTTTTTCAATGGGCTATCATAATTAAAAACCCCACACAAAGATTTTCCTGGCAGATCCTAGTCAAAAGCACAAATAGAGATGTCCTGGTCGAATCTCACAAACCAAAAATACATAAAATAAAGTCAATACTTATCTGAAGAAAGATCTTCGATGTAACCAGTAGAACTACTTCTTTGTAGATGTTAATGTTCAATGTTCAATCTTACAGAAGAAGGGGTTCTAGGTCTAAATGAATTTTAAATTAAATCCAACCTTTGGCTACTTGGATTCAATTTCTTGGATCTCACAAAGGGTTAAATCAAAATCCCCTTTTTAAATCAAATAGAATGGAATCAAGAGATCAAGAAATTAAATAACCAAAAAGTTATTAAAATAAATTTTAAACACCTCACAATAGCTTCTCGATAGTGGGGACTTATCTCTCAAAGTGGTGGCTTGAATTGGCTTGGAATGAATGAAAAATTCTGAGAAATTTCCACTATGTATAGGCTGCAAATCAGTTCACTCGACTGATCTTGGGTTCAGCTCGACTGGCCCTATTCGGATAAATTTTCAAATTTTCTGGCACGATCTGATAAAGCAAACCCTCGACTAGTCGAGTGGCCAGCTCGACTAGTCGAGTAGAGTGTTAGACTGGTCGAGTGAATAAAAATCACGTTGCTGGAGTTCGAGTTAAGTCACACTCGACTGGTCTAATCAGTCTCCACAACCGATCAAGAAGGGTACTAGACTGGTCGAGGACCTACCAGAAAATTCTAAAAATTTGAATTTAAATCTGGACTGGTTGAGAAAAACCCTTGACTAGTCGAGCCAGTGCCTGGACTAGTCAAACTAAGACTAGGACTAGTCGAAGTAAAGCCTAAATTAAGTACAATGACCCAAATTAAATATGCAATGTCAACAAAGTAATCCTAAGGTCTTTCTAAGGTAATGTAAACCTTAAATGTGAGTATTGAAATTGAACCATCGGTCGCTTTGGTAGATAGGATACTTTGAAGCACATGAAGCTTGACCTTGAATTCTCAAATTTGTCTCGAACTTGTGTCTTGAGACTTGAGCAAATGTACTTAAGCTTATTCTTGTGACTTGAGCTTGAATTTGAGACTTGATCTTAAGCTTTAACATAAGCTTGAACTTTAAGCTTGAAGATTGAAGTAATGATGCACTTGAGCTTGAGTACCTCAACCTGATGATCTTCAACTTATTGTTGTAGTTGAACATGCGTACTTGTAGCACATATAATGTTGATGTAGATAACACCACGCTCATCTTCAAATGAAGGTGAACTTCCCATCAATTTGAACTTGAAGGTGAACTTTCCATCTATCAAAACAAGTCAACCATACTGAAGTATTTTGGCACAGCAAAATTTAACAAGTTAGGGTGCTAGATATACAACTTAGCACTTACAATCTCCTCCTTTGTCAAATTTGTGACAAAAACAACTTATAGAAGATTAACGTATACTAATACACAGATTCACTCAATTCAAACAAAATCTAACAACCACAAACTCCACCTCAATCAACTCCCCTTCAACTTAAGCTCAGTAGTGACCTGTATTAATAGATACATATACATTTTCCAAAAAAAAAATTCCTTTCCACACAGTACATGCATATCCACATCTCTACATCTCATTTAAATAATCACATTATCATATAATAAATTAAGATATAAACAATCAAATACTCAATTTCTCCCCCTTTTTGTCACAAAATGACAAAGGAAGAAAAAATATGTGAAATGTGGTACCTAATAAGTGAAGAGAGTAAGAAAGAATGTGAAAGTTAACAAATTAAACCATAATAATAGGAGAATCAACATCAAACTAACTTAAAAATGTCCAAAATTCAGAGTCACCAAGCAAAGTAAAGTTAAGTATTACAAGCCCAACAAAAGTAAACAAACTAATCTGAACTAGATGAAGAGGGAGGTGGAATGGATGGATCGATCTGGTGTAATCCCTTATTTACGCATCTAAAATACTTACGCATTACTTCATTTGTCTATCTTAAGAAATTTTCAATCCAGCCACCTTCTCTTCCAGTGAGCGAAGGCACTCATCAAAACCAAGAGGCTAAAAATCAAGATCAGCCTTAACATCATCAGATTCTAATTCATTAAAAATATCTTCCATATTGGCTTCAGTTGGCAGAGCATCTTCCTCTCCAACTTCTTCTCTCACTTCTCCAACAACCCTATCGAATTAACCAGGTGCTAACCTCAAATTCATTTTGTTGATATTTGAGTTGTTGAAAGGTAGATGAGAAGTAGGAGCTTCTCCAGGTGGCATGACCACAAAATAATGTAAAGCAAGAGTGGTCATCAAATAAGCGAATGGAATATCACTATGCCTTGGATGAAGTCGAAATTGAGATAGCGGTGAAAACCACTTGAGTTGAAGTCGGAATATGTCAATATGTCCTAGAGGGGGGTGAATAGGACTTTTTAAAGATTTATGAGTTATTTAAAAATCCTATCACTCTAATCCTATCATGTATGCAATTTTCAGGATTACTCAAATATAACTCTACTGGCTTCCAAGCCAAGTAGAGGATCCAATCACAAACTAATCAAGATATAGCAATATGTAACTTAGTCTATGTTAGATGTGACTGTGTGTGTGCATGAGATGTGATCAGATATATGAATATGAATGCATTGACATGAATCACACATAGAGAAAAGTAATGACAAACACAGTCATTTTATAGTGGTTCGACGATAAGTCTACTCGACTCCCGGCTGCCGCACTCAACCCTTGAGTGTACCGGATTTCACTAAGGAGGTTTCCCAGGATTTACCTCAAACCTAAGGTTTTAAATCAGGTTCACCTTCAACCTTTACACAGAGGTTTCTACTCGGTTCACCTCTAACCCTAGAGTTTCACTGGTTCACTTCTAACCAGATGTTTATGCTCTCCGTAGAGCAAGAGTCCATACAATGCACCTAGAGGTTTCTACTCAGTTCACCTCTAACCCTGGAGTTTCATTGGTTCACTCCTAACCAGATGTTTATGCTCTCCACATAGTAAGGGTCCACACAACTTATGCTCTCCACATAGTAAGGGTCCACACAACGTGCCCACAGCGTACACTCCCGCCGAAGGCCTCCTTGAGGACTTCAAAGGGTGAGAACCACTTAAGACCCAATCTTACAAAGGAATGATCACAAGTGTCCTCTTGAACTCTAGATACTTACAGATAAGTTGATGAGTCCCGATAAGCACAACGCCAAAGATCTCCTCCTCCTTGTTGATGAAGAATCTTCTACTCCCTTGATCCGCAATACAAAAGATATATCAAGACTAGGCTTAGGGTTGGGTCAAGGTGAAGATGGAATCCTACTCTCTAAAGATTTTCCTATTAGGAAGATAGAGTAGCTCCAATCTTAGGCATTCAAGGCATCCCAACTTAATGATTTGTCATTAAGGTAGTAGCTGAAGGATCCTTAAATACGGAAGTTCATTCCCCAATCCACTCTATTGAATATCAATGATGAGGGTGGATTGGAGGATGAACTCCCTCGAGGGAAAGGGCTTTAGATATAAGATATGAGTTGAAACACACAAAAGCTCCCTCTTTTCTCTCTTCCAGCAATAAAAGACAAGTCCTCTATATATAGGCCAAAAGTTTCAACGGATATAAAAGGATCACATTTATGACAGAGTTCGATATCATTGAGCAGGTTCGATATCATCGAGCGTATACTCTCAATATCATTAATGCTCTGCTCAATGACTCGGACTCGATGTTATACGCTTTTAAAACTTCTTGCCAACTGGTAGATGAATTAAAGCTATTGTCGATGTTATCAGATTTCAAACTCCGATTCCATCGATGACTAGATCGATCCATCGACACATGAAAAATGAGAGAGAGTTGACTTTGAAATATTTCAGGATTTCAAGATTGATCGGAGAACCATCGAGATCATCGGAATTTCAATGTCGATGATATCGAGATCAGGGTCGAGGCATTGATAAATCCAGTGGATTTGACTTTAAGCTTGCTAGACAGATTATGTCTTTGTTCGATGCAATCGACCTGGTGTCGATATCATCGATATTTGAATATCGATTCTATTGAAGGGCCCCCGATCATAGTTAAGAACAAGCTGAAATATCTGCTGTAAGATATGATCATATCTGAAGAGCATCGATGTTATTGAAGGATTTTGAGATTTTCTTTAAAAAATAGGGGCATCGAAAATTTTTCTGTCGATCTTATTGAGTCAATCTCGATGGACTCGAAATTTGAATATCGATGGCATCGATAGGTGCATCGATATATCGATAACTCATCCAGATATGTTATGAAGTTGCTAGACATATTTAGTGCTTTTATCGATGATATCGATGGGTGTATTGATACATCGATAAATTCGTCGAGATGAATATTTAGTTGCTGGACATTTTTAGTCCTCTCATCGATATATCATTACGGTATCGAGGACATCAATAGAACAGGTCGATCATATCGAGGGTGCATCGATAAAATCAACAAGGCGATAAAAACTTACAGATTTTCCTATTTGAAAAAGGTTTTCTCACCTTAAAAACCCTAAGATGTCTATCTTGTTTTAAGGGTTTTAATCACTTGGTGTTTTGGGACATGGGATGTGAGGCTATAATTTACCTATTACGAGCTTCCACACATCCGGTTAAGGCAGACGCTTGAAATAATCTTCCTATCAAGTTCTGTAGCCAGTCTGACTTACCATTCACGTAACTTGACAAACCAGGGCACAAGTATGTGTACTTTCAGAAATTGGATAATGAAATAGCATATTAACGAAGGAAGACATACCGGAATGCCAAATATAACAGAATGAAGAATACGCACCATAAAGGTAGTCAGTTCAGCTTTGTTATAAGATCTAGGGTGTACATTGAAAATAAAAATGTGATGTAATACTCTGTATCTGGGCAACATCTGATTGGCCCAGAGCGCATTCCTGGAACTCCATTCTGAGTCCATGTTGCATAAATTTTTGGTTAATAAACATTTTTCCGACTCATTCAAATTTTTAACTAATGTTGGAATAGGAATTCCTTCATCATTCACTGGAATGTCCATCAACCCAGTAATTAAGTGATGATCTACTTTATATGAGCCTTCTCTAAACATGATATTGAAGGTCAAATCTTCAATAAATACATCTTTTATGCACACATACATTGCTTGCGCAATGGAACGGTATGCCGATCCACCATAATTCATAATGTTATCCCATCCTACAGTAACAAGGAGGGGAATAATGTTGAATTAAACAAGATGATTAGCATTGACGGTCCACTAAATAATTATGTAGCGGAGACGGATATCCTTAAAAGTGCCCTGGTTTGTCAATTAGCATGAGTGTAGAGTCAGCCAGACAAGTGAGCCCCATAGGAAGATCTTTGAAGCATCTACCTCAACTGGATGTGTGCCCCGAACTCGTTAAAGGTAAAATTAGCCTCACATTCCATGTCCCAAAACACTATGTATATAAAACCCTTAAAAATAAATAGAATAACTTAGGGTTTAAGGTCTGAAAACTGTTTTGCAAAATCAGGAAAATCTCTAAGTTTTCTGCCTTTATCGATTTATCGATAAGTGGTTCGATGAAATCAAACATTGTTATCGATATTCTCGACACTCACTCGATGTTATCGAAATGAAGACTTCAGATGTCCAACAACCACAATGAATCCTGGACTGAATTATCGATGAATTAATGGGAGGTTCGATATCATTAAATTTCAAATTTGGAGTTCATCGAGATGGCTCGATAAAAATGACATCTGGTCAGTCTGTGTCCAAAATGTGGTTAAGGAAAATCATATGATTTTTGATATCTCAAAGAGAGCCTTAATATCCTCGAAATTCAAACCTCGATGATATCGGCGGACCTTCGATGATATAGGATTAGGACACAAATCTGGCCAGCAAGCTTTCAGGTAAATTCTTTTAAGTATCAAGGATCACTCGATGATATCGATATTCAAATATTGATCATCTGGAGACCAGGTCGATGTCATCGAAATAAGACATAAACTATTCAGCTAGCTTATAGGAAAATTTCTTAAAAAGATCAATGAATCGAAACTGTTATCGATATCATTGACATTGAAAATCAGAGGATATCGAGGAATGCTTGATCATATCAACACCTGTTAAGTTTCTAAGGCACATCTACTCTCATGTTTTTCAAATGTTGAGGAATCGAACCATGCATCGATGAAATCGGAGTTCGAAATTCGATGACATCAAAGCATGTACGATATACTCGACTAGTTGGCAAAACGGTTTAAAAGCGTCTGACATACTGAGTTCGTGTCATCGAGTGGCCATTCGATGTTATCGAGAGTATACGCTTGATGATATCGAACTCTATCAAAAATATGACTGTTTTATTTCCGTTGGAACTTTTTGCCTATTTAATGAGAGCTTCCTTAGGTTGTTTGATGAGAAAATAGATAGAGCTTTTGAGTGTTTAATTCATATCACCTACCCTAATCCTTTTTTCTCTCATGGGAGGTCATCCTCCAATCCACCCTTATCATTGATATTCAATAGAGTGGATTGGGGAATGAACTTCCGCATTCAAGGATCCTCTAGCTGCCACCTTTATGGAAAATCATTAAGCTAGGATACCTTGAATGCATAGATGTTTGAAATCACTCTATTTTTAATATAAGAAAACATTTAATAGGGTAGGATTCCAACATAACCTTGACCCAACCCATCGCCTTACATTGGAGCATCATAAGTGTTGCGAATCAAGGAAAGCTAAAGATTCTCCATCATCAAAGGAGGAGATCTTCATCAACGTGCTTAATGGGGCTTATCTACTTATCTATAAGTCATTAAAGTCTAGAGACCCTGCTGATCATTCCTTTGTGTAGGATTAGGTCACAGGTGATTCTCACCCCTTTCAAGTCCTCATAGGAGGCCTCCGACGGGAGAGTACGTGTGGGTGTTGTGTGTTGACCCTTGTTCATGGGATCATAAACTCAAGGTTCCTTGTGTGGATCCTTGGCCTATGTGGCTTAAAACCTAGGTGCTGTGTGTTGACCTTTACTCTTGTGTAGGGCATAAACTCTAGGTTCCTTATGTGGATCCTTGGCCTGTGTGGCATAAAATCTGGGTGCTGTGTGTAAACCCTTGCTCCTGTGTGGGCATAAACTTGTGTCTCGTGGAGACATGTTAAGTACCTTGTGTAGCTCCTAGAGTCAGCCTTGTGTAGGTTGTACTGGTTTGAGGTGAACCTGATTTGAAACCAACGTTAGTGAGATCCGGTACACTCAAAGGGTTGAGTGCATCCGCCGGAAGTGGAGTAAACATATAGTTGAAGCACCATAAAAATGATTGTGTTTAGGAATATTATTTACTCTTAATATTTGTGTGATTTCTCTGAATATTCTTATAACACATGCTTACATGATTACTTGGAACTATTTAGAATCACATCTCACATAGTCTCATCCATCATGAACTATGTTTCTCATCTTGTTTACGTTTCGAATAGTTTTATGATTGGATCCTCTATTTGGCTTGGAAGCCACTAGAGTTACATTGAAGAAATCCTTATACATGCATATTAATTAAGGATAAGGTTGATAGGTTGTTAAATCATCATAAAATCTTAAAAAGTCCTATTCACCCCCTGTAGGACATCTTGGCATATTCCCACTTCAACTAAAGTGGTCATTACCGCAATTTCAATCGGTATCAGAGCAGGTCTCTCTTAAGGGCTTCACCACCTAAAAAGTGATCTTGACTGAATTTAGTAATATGGCCAAAGGAGAGGGCTCATCTATAACTAGACCTCCTGTATTTGATGGATCATATTATCCAAACTGGAAGGCTATAATGCACTACTTTCTGAGATCTTTTGATCATGATGTTTGGGAGATTGTTGAAAATGGATATGTGCCACCAACCGCACAAATAGTACCTGAAAATGGCACAACTATCGCTAAACCTGTAAGTGTTATAGTTTTTAGCCTCTATAATTATCAAATTTTGTACTGCCAAAACATCTCTTAGAATCTGTCTTATGTAGCACTTCTACATAATGAAGACTATGAATCACTCAAGAACAAAGATCTTTACTATAAGAAATGCAAGTTTACATGATCATGTTTAAGTACAACAACAAGTGTGAATTCAATGTTTCAAGATGTATAGATCAAGCTCTAAGTCAAGACAAAGTCTTTTACCATGAACCTCAAGCTCAAGACTGAAGAGGTTTCAAGTTCAAGCTTCATCATGTAATGATCACAAGCTTCGTGAACTTCTAAGAACGACTATCAACTGAAAGGAAAGAAGTTTCAATGTTCATACATCACTAAAAAGGTATGAATGACCCTAAATTGACCTAAGGGTAGGTCATTTTGAATACATAATTCAATTAGATCATTTTATAAGTGAATAGACTGTTTCTTGACTAGTCCTAGCACTGGCTCGACCAGTCTAAGAAATTCCATGACCAGTCCTAAGTTTGTTGCAAATTTTTGAAATTTTTTGTTAAGACAGGACCAGTCCTAGAGACTACTCGATTGGTCTTGTGAACAGTGCTCGACTTGTTCTCGACCAGTCCTACAGCCACGACTTAAAGTTCAACAACTAAATCTGGTTCTGCACGACCAGTCGTGGACAAGTCATGACTAATCGTGGAGGTCCCTCGACTAGTCATGAAGGTCTTACAACCAGTCATGAAACGGCTTTATCCGATCGCTTTCAAATTTTCAAAAATCTGTTGGTCCTACGACCAGTCATAGTGTCCTCAGGACCAGTCGCGAAAGCGATTTCTTCATTTATAAATAGAGCACAAATTTCAAAGGTTTTTAATTAATTCAAGCTAATTCAATTTGTCACTCCGAGAGATAAGTTAGTGTTCTTTTTAAGATATATTGTGCTCATTTAATATTCCCATAATTTAGCTTTGTTATATTTGATTTTATATTCTATATTTCATTCATATTTGAAGAAGGGATTGAGGATTTCCCTTTTCTTGGAATCAAAATCAAATAGAACTAGCCCAACTTGATTTAATTTAAAATCAATTTAAAATTTAGAACCATTTCATAAGTGAGTTTGGACATTGAACTTTTATGTTGAAATTTTACTCTGAATTAGTTCTTTTAGGCTGCATCAAAAAGGAGAATATCCAGGTATTTTACATTATTGTAAATTTCTGTTTTAGTTTTTGAGATTGTGACAGAAAAATCTCTATTTTGGTTTATCTGAGGTGATCCAGAAAACTCAGAGTGTGGGTTTTTGAATTGTGTGAGCCCACTTGAAAGACACAATTGTTAGGGTTTTAGGGGAACCTGGAAAAACCTATTTTCATAGTGAACGTTAATATCCACTGTGTAAGGATATTAGGAGTGGAGTAGTTGTGGTTGTTTTTCTAAACAGTTGGTATACACACAAGCGTACCACTATAATTTCTGGTCTTGTGGTTTGATTGTTTATTTATTTTTATGGATGATTGTAATTTCCCTTTTTGCATTATGGAGAATGTTGTAATTTCTTTTATGCAAATGTGGAGAATGTTGTAATAACTTAGATTTCCCTTCTTGCTATTTATTTCTTTTTTCCTCGATAACAATTTGAGTTTTTTATACATAAACCATTCTAGTAAGGTTGTCCTGCCATAAACCCTTAGTTTTTATGGTGTAAGGTTGTCCTTAGAACAATATTTGTATCAACCTCTCAATACTCATTCTTTTGAGGTTGTCTTTAAAATGATCATTGTGGGATTGTCTTTTGCTATCTGTATTTAATTTATTTAAATTCTGTTGTTAAATTTTTAATTTGGCATGGTCCTATTCACCCCTCCCCCTCTTCTAGGACATATAGCTCGGCCTTTTCAAGTGGTATCAATGCCTAATAGCTCGTTTTAATTATTCTTTTTGGATTTATTTTTTGAGCTAATCGATCTAAGCTATTTGAGATATCAAATTTTGATAGCCTTTCAGTTACAAGGCCTCCATCATTTGATGGCTCCAATTATGCCTATTGGAAAGCCATAATGAGGATTTTCCTAAAATCCATGGATGAGAGCGTGTGGCAAGCCACAGTGACTGAATGGACCCCTCCTACCACTGAAGTAATGGGTATCGATGGATCCAAATCTATGAAAATTTCACCTTATTTTTCTTGGACCACACTTCAGAAAAGTAAGAGTAGTGTCAATGCAAAAGCACTAAATGCAATCACTTGCGCACTATCACTAGATGAATTCAAAAGAATTATATCTTGTGATACTGCAAAGCAAGCCTGAGATATTTTAGAAATGACACATGAGAGAACACCAATTTTCAAGAAATCTAATGTCCAAATCCTCACAACCAAATTCATGGAAATACGTATGGAGGAAAGTGAAACTTTTATGGACTTTTATAATAGATTAAATGACATTGTTAACTCTATGTGGGGTCTCAGTGATAAAATCCCAGAAAGTGAAGTCTGTGTAAAGATACTACACTCACTACCTGAACGGTTCAATTCAAAGGTGACCGCGATCTAGGAACTTCGTTATACGGACAATATGAGGGTAAAAAAATTGGCTAAGTCTTTAAAAACTTATGAGTTGAATTTTAAATCTCCTAAAGGTAAATCAATTGCCCTTAAATTTTCTCAATGTTTTTTCTCAAGAAAATTGTAGTAATTCTGATTTAAAAAATTCTGAAGATGATATGGCCCTTGTAACTAAAAGGTTTTACAAAATTTTCAAAAGTAAAAAGAGGGTTGATTTTCAAAAATTAAATGATAAGAAAAGAACTAAAACTAAAACTTGAAAATCTTTGAAAGATAGTTAATTTACAAGTACCATGAATATGGGCATTTAGCGAACAAGTGTCCTAAAAAGGACAAACCAAAAAAGAAAAGAATGTTGGTTACTTGGGATGAATCTTCTGACTCTGAAGCCTCTTCTGAATCAAAAGATTCTGAAACCGAGTCGGGTAATGAAGCAAAGCCCTTATAACTCTAGCCAAGTTCACTTATTTAGATCATGATGATTCAACTAGTGAAGAAAATCTGAATAGTGATCATGAAAATGAAGAAGATCTTCAAGATGCTTACAATGCCCTATACAAGGAAAGTTGTATGATTGCGGTAAAACTAAAACTTAAAAAAGAAAAGTTTTTGAAACTTAAAGAAAATTTTGATGCTCTTGTTTTAGAAAAATCTCACTTTTCAGATTGTTTTAAAAAAACTAAATGCGATTTAGATTTCAAAACCTCCTTTATTGAAAATCTTAAATCTAAAAATGAAAAAATAAAACTTAAAGTCTCTTCACTTTTGAGTTTAAAGGATACATGGAGATATGCCCAAGGTGATCCTAAGTTAGAAAAGCTATTATCTGTATCCAGAAAATGTGGCGACCGATCTGGTTTGAG
Organism: Magnolia changhungtana; assembly: GCA_030180095.1. Lineage (NCBI taxonomy): Eukaryota > Viridiplantae > Streptophyta > Magnoliopsida > Magnoliales > Magnoliaceae > Magnolia > Magnolia changhungtana. The sequence goes on along the minus strand of JASAUF010000502.1, from coordinate 7,863,700 downwards.
TTACAACAAAAGTACTCCTAAACATAAGAATACTCCTCCTAAGTTTGTGAAAGGAGAGTCTTCAAAATCAAAAGGGAAAAGTTTAAATCAAAATTATTCTAAATATGCTAAAACTTTTCAATCCTTAAAACCTAAAAGCAACCATATCAACTATAAAAATCATAATCGTAATCCTTTAGCTGAGAAAATTGTTGATTTAGTTAAGGAGCTCTTAAAATCTAACTCAATGGCTCAGTCTTATAATAACCACAAACACAAAAAAGACCAACTATACTCCTAAACCCAAAACTGTAATGAAATGGGTTCCTAAAGTTACTTACTTGGTTGCCCGCATGGCTTTCAAAGCTTCAAGCCATTCAAAGTGGTACCTAGACAGTGGATGCTCCAGGCACATGACTGGTGACAAAGGTATGTTCACCAATCTTAAAGACATGACTGATGGTTCAGTCACATTTGGTGATGGTAGTAACTGCAGGATTATTGGCCAAGGTACGGTACAACTTTCTAACCTCCCTTTATTTGAGAATGTTTTATATGTAGAAGGTTTAAAACATAACTTATTAAGCATTTTTCAAATATGTGATAAAAATCATAGCGTAAAATTTTCTAAGCCAAGGTGTGAAATTTTAAATAAAAATGGTTCTTTAATATTAACTGGTCGCAGAACTTCTGAAGACTGTTATATTGTAAGTGATTCTAGCTCATCTAATCTATCGTGTTACATGGTCCATACCAATGAAACCGAGTTATGGCATAAACGCCTTTGACATGTACACTATGACAACTTATATAGATTGAGCAAAAGAGAGTTAGTAAGAGGCTTACTCAAAATACAGAAAATAGATAAAATATGTGGCGAATGCCAGATTGGTAAGCAAACTAAGAGCTCTCACAAAAAGGTGGACTCTAATGCCACATCTAGACCGCTCGAACTCCTCCTATGGATCTTATTGGACCAACTAGAATGGAAAGTCAAGGCGGCAAAAAGTATATTCTAGTAGTCGTTGATGATTTTACCAGATATACTTGGGTAGTCTTCTTAAGAGACAATTTAGAAACTCCCAATGAAGTTAAAAGGGTACTTAGGCGTATCCAAACTAAAAAAGAGACTCAAGTCTGTAAGATCCATAGTGATCATGGATCAGAATTTGAGAATAGCGGTTTTGAGAAGTTTTGCAATGACCAAGGAATGTCACATGAATTGTCTGCGGCCAAAACACCACAACAAAATGGTATAGTGGAAAGAAAAAATAGAGTGCTTCAAGAAATGGCAAATGTAATGTTAAATAGTATGAAGCTCCCTAAAAATCTTTGGGTCGAAGCCGTAAATACTACATGTTATGTAATTAACTGTGTTTATACTAGAAAATCTAATGGTTAAATGGCTTATGAAATGTGGTTTAATAAGAAGCCTACTATCAAATACTTTCAAGCTTTTGGCAGCAATTACCATATTTTACGTGATCAAGAAAATCTGGGTAAGTTCAACACCAAAAGTGTTGAAGGGATATTTTTAGGGTAAGCTCTGAATAGTCGAGCATATTGGGTTCTTAATAAGAGGACCGGTGTGATTCAAGAATCAATTAATGTGGTTATTGACGATCACCTGAATACATCTGTCTCGAGTTCAGATAATGTTGAAGTACTTCTAATTGATAAACCAGATTCATCATCAAGTCAAACTAACTTTGAACTGGGGATTGTTAAAGACCATCCAACTAATCAAATTTTTGGAAACCCTCTCACTGGTGTACGCACTCATAGACAACTAGAAGATGTGTGTAACTACATGTGCTTTACATCTCAGATAGATCTAGCTAACGTAAAAGAAGCTCTTTCTGACGAAAACTGGATAGTTGTGATGCAAGAAAATCTTAATCAATTTATTAGAAATGATGTTTGGTACTTAGTTCCTAGACCTAAAGATAAACACATTATCAGAACTAAATGGATTTTCAAAAATAAGTTTGATGAAATATTATTAGAAACAAGGCTAGACTGGTTGTACAAGGGCGTACTCAAATTGAAGGCATCGATTATGATGAAACCTTTGCCTTAGTAGCTCGTCTTGAATCAATCAGACTATTGATATCCATTGCATGCTTTAGAAAGTTCAAAATTTATTAAATGGATGTAAAGAATGCTTTTTAAAATGGCGATTTACATGAAGAAGTGTATGTTGAACAACCAACGAGTTTTGAAGACCCAAAGAATGTTGATCATGTCTATCACCTAAAAAAGGCTCTCTACGGTTTAAAACAAGCTCCCAAGGCATGGTATGAAAAATTGACTAAGTTTTTACTAAGTCATAACTTTATAATGGGAAGTGTTGATGAGACATTATTTGTAAAGAAACATAATGATCACATTTTGATAGTGCAAATATATGTTTATGATACTATTTATAGATCTACCTATACTAACATGACTGTAGAGTTTGCAGATCTTATGAAATCTAAGTTCGAAAGGAGCATGGTTGGAGAATTGAATTATTTCTTAGGGTTGCATGGTAAACAACAACCTGATGGTTTCTTTATTTCTCAAACAAAATATGCTCTGAACTTGGTTAAAAAGTTCGAATTTGAGAATGAGAAAAATTTTGAAACTCCTATGAGTACGACCTTAAAACTCTCAAAGGACTCTACAAGTAAGAAAGTGGATCCTAAATTATATGGCAGTATGATAGGTTGTTTACTGTATTTAACTGTAAGTCGACCTAATATTGCATTTAGTGTAGGAATTTGCGTTAGATATCAATCTGACCCTAAAGAGTCACATTTAACTGCAGTTAAGCGGATTATGCGATATGTCGCAAGTTCAGCTAATTTGGGTCTTTAGTATCCACATGATATAGTGCTCAATTAGCTGGTTACACTGATGCTGATTGGGCTGTTAGTGTTAATGATAGGAAATCAACTAGTGGTGGTTGTTTCAATGTTGGGAACTGTTTAGTTTCTTGACTAAGTAAGAAATAAAGTTCCATATTGCTCTCTACCGCTGAGGCTGAATACATTGTAGCAGGAAATGCATGCACTCAGCTGGTATGGATACAAAGAATGTTAAGCGATTACAAAATTGCACAGGACTCTATGGTTTTATATTGTTATAATTCCAGTGCAATTAATATATCTAAAATTCCAATCCAACATTCACGAACCAAGCACATTAACATTAGATATCACTACATTCATGAATTTGTGGAAGAAAAGACAATTACTTTGGAATACATTCCGACCAAGACTCAACTTGCTAACATTTTCACTAAACCGCTCGACAAAAGCAGGTTTAATAAATTAAAATTTGATCTTGGTATGTGCAATTTGAATTGATTATTTATGTATTCCTGTATCATATTTTATATATTTGTTATTTTAAATTATTAGAATTTCAAATTTTAAGAAAATTGCATATTTTTGCTATGCACGACTAGTCGAGTACAGACTGACCAGTCGTGGCACGACAGGTCGAGCATGTGCACGACCAGTCGTGTAGCACGGGTTTGACCTTTATTTGAGTGAAAATCCTTTTTTCTTGATTAAGGGTTTCTTCTCCAACAAGTCTTAGCACGACTGGTCGAACCCATCTCCCTAGATCTTTAACGTTAGTCCATTATTTCCATTTTCCTTCTAGATTCAAGTTCATTTCACTTCTTTTTCGTCTTTTGTATAATTTATTTCTTGTTTCCTTGAGATTTTTGGGGTTTTCTTCTCTAATATCTGATTTTGAGAAAACTCACTCTACTTCTTTTGCAATCACTTAATTCCTTGTATTTCTAGTTGTAAATGGAAGGTAGAGGTAAAAAGAAAACTTCCCATGGTGCTTTAACATCTAGATCGACACCTATCACATGGCACCACCTTCGATCACTTGAAGATGATCCTCCTATTTGCGGGATTTAAGGTTGCGCAATGTTATAATTGAACGACCTTTTCATGTTGAACATATTGCTCCGTTTGAACTCCTTCCTCTTCTCCATTTTGTAGGATGGGATAACATTCTACATTGGGGTGGGCCGGCATACTGGTTTATTGCGCAGCTATGTTTGCATGTATTTCTGATTTTTCAACTGAAATTTTAACTTTTATTATAGCAACTAGAGAAGGTCCATTTGAAGTAGATCGACATTTGATTTCTGGCCTAATGGACATACCTGTCCATGATGAAGGTATTCTTATTAGCTCTCTAATAGCTAAACCATCTGAATTAGAAAAATGTATACTTACTAGAGCATTATGCAATATAGATGCACAGTGGAGTCAAAATGGGAATGCGCTTGCTTCAAAGTATTTGTTACCCAGATATAGAGTCTTTCACAGGATATTTATTTTATATCTTTATCCAAGTTCTGGTAACAAAACCAAACTCACCTCTTTCATTGTTCGGTTTCTGTATTCCATCATCTCTGGTACATCTATTTGTCTTCCTTCTTTGATCTATCATTCCATTATACAATTTCGTCTCCATCCTGGACATAGTGATATCCCTTTTGCATATCTTATGACTGTGTTGGCCACCCATATGTTAGTGGCTATGCCTGTTGGAGAGGCTCCCATTCAACACCTTATTTTCAACAACTTAAATATAAATAAAATAAATTTGAGGTTGGCTAATGGTCAATTCAATGTGGGTGTTGGTGGAGCTGAAGTAGTAAATGAAGAAGAAGGCAATTTACCTGCAGATGATATTAACATGGATGATATCTTTGATAAGATCAAATCAGATTCTGAGGCTGACCTTGATTATCAGCCTTCTGATTTCGCTGAGAGGTTACATTCTCTTGAGGAACAGGTGGCTCAGATTCGTGTAACCCAGGATTCGCAATTTGCTTGCATGCGTAAATATATGAGGTGCATTAATTTGGTTTTACATCAAATTGATCCATCTATTCTTGCTCCCTCTTTAAGATCTGATCAGTATTATCTAATTGTGGATTGTAATATTTCTTATGATACTTTGCTTCTTTTCGGTTTGTGGGATTGACTTTGGTTAAACTTGGATGATGTTTGATGATACTTGAACTTTACTTGCTTATGAATTTTCATATCTTGCTCCTTTATTCCTCATTGATCGTCTTATTCTTCCTTGTTTATGTACATCATGTTTCTTATATTAGGTTCTTCCTTTGCCATATTATGACAAAAAGGGGGAGAATTTTGACATGCTTGATATATGGTGTGTATGATTTAAGGCATGTGGATTGTGGATGGAGGGATAGGAGTAAGGGGGAGTAGTAGTAATAGCAAAATGCTTGCTTTATAACTGGTGCATGATTCTTTAACCAGGTTGATTGGTATATATTGATAACTGGTGCATGATTCTTTGTGTGTATATTGCTTATGTTTGTGTGGAGTGTGTTTTGTCATAAATTTGACAAAGGGGGATATTGTAAGTACTATGGTTTTTAGCCCCGATAATTGTCAAATTTTGTAGTGCCAAAACCTCCCTTGGATTTTGTGTCTTGTGTAGCACTTCTACATAATGAAGACTATACATCACTCAAGAACAAAGATCTTTACTACAAGAAATGCAAGTTTACATGGTCATGTTCAAGTACAACAACAAGTGTGAGTTCAACGTTTCAAGATTTATAGATCAAGCTCCAAGTCAAGTCAAAGTCTTTTACTTTGAACCTCAAGCTCAAGACTCAAGAGGTTTCAAGTTTAAGCTTCTTAAAGTTACAAATTCAATATTCAAATTGAAGATTCAAATGGTTTCAAGTTCAAGCTTCATCATGTAATGATCACAAGCTTCGTGAACTTCTAAGAACAACTATCAACTGAAGGAAGATAAGTTTCAATGTTCATACATCACTAACAAGGTATGAACACTCAAAATTTCAATAATCAGTTGGTCTTACGACTAGTCGTAGTGTCCTTAGGACTAGTCGTGAACGCGATTTCTTCACCTATAAATAGAGCATGAATTTTAGTGGTTTTTAATTCAATTTGTCACTCTGAGAGATAAGTTAGTGTTCTTTTTAAGTTATATTGTGCTCATTTAATATTCTGTTAATTTAGCTTTGTTATATTTGATTTTGTATTCTATATTCCATTCATATTTGAAGAAGGGATTGAGGATTGCTCTTTTCTTATAATCAAAATCAAATAGAGCTAGCCCAACTTGAATTAATTTAAAATCAATTTAGAATCTAGAACCATTTCATAAGTGAGTTTGGACATTGAACTTCTACGTTGAAATTCTACTCTGAATTGGTTCTTCTGGGCTACATTAAAAAGGAGAACATCCAGGTATTTTACATTATTGTGAGATTGTCTTTTTCTATTTGTACTTAATTTATTTAAATTCCGCAATTAAAATTTTAATTTGGCATAGTCCTATTCACCCCCCCACTCTAAGACATATAGCTTGGCCTTTTCAAAACCAAAATCCAAAGAAGACATCATTCGATAAAGAAAAATAAACGTTTGAAGCTAAAGCAATGAATGTTATCTACTATGTTGTGTCCCAAGAAGTCTTTAATCAAATCATTATATATGGAACAACTAAAGAAGCATGGGACTTGTTGGAAACAACTCATGAGGGAACCAACACAGTTAAAAGATCCAAACTGTAACTCCTAACATCACAGTTTAAAAGTCTCAAAATGGAAGAGCATGAGACCTTTATGGAGTTCTACACGAAACTGAACATCATCTGCAACTCCATGGGTGGATTAGGAGAAAAAGTTCTGGTTCCAAAAATCTGTAGAAAAATTTTGAGATCCTTATCGGAACAGTTCAACTCAAAAGTTACAACCATTGAAGAATGTAGAAACATGGAGGAAATGAAAGTAGAAGAACTTGTAGGTTCCCGACAAACATTTGAACTACACTTCAAGCAAACACCTAAACCTAAAAATACTATCCTCAAAACTTTAAAGAACACTACTAATGAGGAAGATGGAAGTGAAAGGGAAAATGAAGATGAAGAAGTGGCCCTGTTGGCTCAACGGTTCAGAAAATTCTTCCATAAAAACCGTGGCCAACCATTTAAAGGAAAGCAGTTGGAAAACAAACATTATATAGGTAAAGCTGGTAAACAATCCAAGGAGCCACAGTGTTACACTTGTCGAAAGTTTGGGCACCTGTCTACTGAATGCCTTAATAGGAAAACCAAAGGAAAGGCGATGGCGGCCACATGGGATGATACTGAATAGTCAAATTTATAATGTAGTGACTCAAAGAGTGATGAAGACCGAAAATCTCTAAAAATTCTTATAGCATCTACAACCTTCAACATTCCCATATAAATGAGAGAATCAAAGAACCTCAAGCTACTGAATCATTTCCGTCTAATGATGAGAAGACAGAGAAAGAAGAAGAAGAGGAAGAAAAGGATAAACTGAAGGATGCCAATAATTAACTTTATATCCATAGCATCAGTATCCTTAAATGACTTGGAATAAATGAAAACATAACTAAATTACTACAAATGGATCTAGACAAAACATTGGAAATCAATAAACACTTGATTAATGATCTACAACAATACCACTCAGAAAATGGTAGGATCGAAAGAATTAATGCTTTTCTCAAATCTGAGTCTAAAAAATAGAACAAACAGATTGAATTATTGAAAGATAAAAACATGCATCTTCAGAATGAAAATCACACACTTATGTTTGATGTAGAGAAATCCATAAAATCTGTTGAACTGAATTATAAATTCTCCCAAAGTAGTGAAAAACTAGAAAAACTCTTAAGGAATGGGGATGGAAGGACCGCTAAGGTAATAGGGCAGGGAACTATCAAAAGAATGGATATGCTAAAAAATGAGAATGCCTTTTGCATAAAAGGATTGACACATAATCTTCTAAGCATTTCTCAAATATGTGACAATAAGCATGTGGTTGCATTTAACAAGTAAGAATGAAAGATCCTACTCCTATCAGGTAAACCAGTGATGAAGGGTCGTCACACAACTGACCACTGTTATGTCATTAAAGGCAATGGGAAGGACGATCCATGTGCCCGGTAATAATTGAGCATGGAAAACAAGTCCATGTCATAGCATCTAGACCTAGATGGATAGTTGAAATGATGCTTTTTTGATAATTTTCATGATATATCTGAGGTTTCTACACCTCAAACACTTTTTTTTGAATAAGCATTACTGATGTTTATAATTTTGGATGGTACAACGTTTGTACAAATTTTGATGTGTATACAGACTGATATGAAAATATACTAAGTTATACATATATGAAAGAACATCGAAGAACTGAAATAAATGTCATACCCCTTCTCTTCGATAAGTATGTCGACGAATCATATGAATCATCGATTAGATCGAACAAATATCAATACCATTAACACCCCTTCGGAATCAGAAGCGTCACATGTTCAAAAATGTTATCGAGGACCTCTTCAATAACATCAAATGGGGTATATCGATTTAATCGAATAAAACTTTGATGATATCAAAGGTCACCGCCCAAAGTGGGTGAGCGGGAAAAATTGAATTTTGCTTTCCCTCTTTCACTGTTCATCTTCTCTAGGAGTTTCTTCTTTGTTTCTCTCCTTTGTCAACCGCAAGCAATTTAGGGTGATTTAAATCAGGTAATTTCTTGCACATCCTCTTGATTTCTTAACATATACTTCATTGTGTTAGGGTCTATCTAGATTGATTGGCAACCTTCTACTGGAAATCACGGTTAGGCCCTCATAATCTTCAGTTTTATCAGTTTCTTTTATTTTTCATTTCCTTTTGAGATATTAGTGGTCCAAATGAGTAAGGACAAAGGAAAATCTCTTGTCAACGGTGAGTCATCCAGGCTTACCTGAAAGAAAACCGTGGCCTTAAAAGAAAGATGAAGGGCTCAGTCTCAACGATCCCCTGCACTTCTACGAAGCTCCTCTACTTGGCAATCGTCACATAGGGAAGCTCCGGCTATGGCTCCTGCACCTCCACATACTGTTGTGGGCCTTCCTTCACACATTCTTGAAAAGTACTCAGGGAGGCACTTGTTGTATGAGTGTAGGATTGACAAGGAATACTCAAACCCTACAATGTGGAAACTCTGTTAGAGGCAATCTACTGGTTTCCTCTTCTTGATTTCATGGGTCCATGTCATGATGAGTGGACCTACCGCTTTCTTGCATACCGTCATTCTCCAACACTAGATCCACCATCCATTACTGTTACAGTTGGGGATGATAGCGTTGACATTACTGCAGAATCCATTGTTAGCATTTTTGGTCTAACTTTGTCTCCAGTTGGGTTATCTAACCTTAATCTTGAGAATCCAATCACTCGGTCTACAATTACAAAATTCCTGTGTTAGGACTGAGATTTCCCATGGTACCAAGGGAATGCATTGAAAGGTAAATATATGCACCCTCAATACTGAGTCTTGCAGGGAATATTCTACTCCAACGCTTACCCTCGCAAACCAAATCGAGCTGATCTGACTGGGTTCATGGTCATGGTTTTGTATTGTGTTGCGACTGGAATCAAGCTATGTCTACCTACCTTGATTCTTCACCAATTGGCAAGTGTCATCCACCAGTTCGGAGAAGTTCATTTGCCCTTTCCTCACATCATTCATGTGATATGCGATACAATTGGTATTCCTCAGATAGACGATCCTGAGCATCCTCTCAAGCATTTTAACAGGGTTAATATTAAAAAACTAGACCTTAAATTTCATCCCTATCCAGAAGATCAATCTGAGGAAGCTATTCATAAAGGTGGGGAGATGGGAGAAGGTGCAATACCACTAGGAGGTGATCCACTTAAGCCTCAACAAGTTTTAACTCAGACCTAATGCTTTAAATTTCATCAAGATAGGGTCGGGGCAACGCAGCGTGGATTGGCTCAAATAGAGGATAAGCTAGAGAGACATGATGCGTGGTTCTCGGCATTAGAGAAAGTGGTGTCTAGCGTACAACACACGGTCTAACAACTCGTTGATTTGCTGATGTGCCGTCGAGATGATACAACACCGTCCTCCTCGGCTCTAGCACCTTAGAGTCGATAGCTCTCATGCCACTACATACACCGACTACTCGTCTGCACGTACGGGCATGGATATCTTTTTGAATGTCCTATGGTCTTGTGTGTGTATGTGGTGGCTAGCTAACATGAAAAGTCTAATTTTTTTTTTTTTTTTTTTTTTGTGGTTTATGGATATCCTCTGCATGAAGAAAATACTTGTATTTTTTGTATGCCCATGGTTGAGCTAGATATTTGGTTATGTTGATTTGGGGTGGATGTTACAATACTGCCAAACTTGGGAAATTTTTATTTCAAATATTTTTATTGATGGTTGTTTGATAATTCATATATCTTTGCTGCCATGATTATCTGCTCTCAATTCTTTCCTAATATCTATGAACTACCGGTGTAAATTGTGACTGCTTTCCCCTACATATTCCTTAACGATTGCAAATTGGATTGTGATTTCTATAGTTTAAAGCTATACTATTATTTTCTGTTAAAATCACAGCTCTCCTTTACCCTGTATGCATATTTGGTTTCCATGAGAACAGAGATGTTGGTATCTGTTCTACATATGTCTCTTACTGGTTATGCATTTTAGAGATGTATTTGGTATGCATTGAAATGTCTGGAGCTCTATTGATTCTTCCATACGTTTATGCTTCAACTTCAATCAACTAGTATTGCTATACTGCCCTTTGCCAATGACTGACAGAAAGGGGGAGAACAAATCCCACCACGGAGAAAATTGTGTGTATCTATGTATGAGTGGTGGTACAGGTGTTAGGGAGATCAGCTACATGAAGCTTGGGCGAGCAACCACATATTTGTGTACTTCAACTTGCAGTAGCATTGTAAAATTGTGTAAAGAGTTATATACACACTATTTAGAGTGTTGGTCTAGATGTTGTTCTAGGACTTTAGGTGTTTTGTCACGTAATTGACAAAGGGGGAGATTGAAAGTACCTTGGTTTGTCAATTAGCGTGAGTGTTGAGTCAGCCAGACAACTGAGCCCCATAAGAAGATCTTTCAAGCGTCTGCCTCGACTAGATGTGTGCCCTGAATTCGTTAAAGGTAAAACTAGCCTCATATCCCATGTCCCAAAACACCAGGTATATAAAACCCTTAAAAATAGATAGAACAACTTAGGTTTAAGGTGTGAAAACTGTTTTGCAAAATCACGAAAATCTCTAAGTTTTCTGCCTTTGTCGATTTATCGATAAGTGGTTCGATGAAATTGAACACTATTTTTGATGTCCTCGAAACTCACTCGATGTTATTGAAATGAGGACTTCAGATGTCCAGCAACCACAATGAATCCTGGACTAATTATCGATGGATCGATGGGAGGTTCAATATCATCGAATTTCAAATCTTGAGTTCATCGAGATGGCTCGATAAAATTGACATCTAGTCATTCTGTGTTCAAAATGTAGTTAAGGAAAATCATGTGATTTTTGATATCTCGAAGAGAGCCTCGATATCCTAGAAATTCAGACCTCGATGATATCGGATTGGGACACAAATCTAACCAGTAAGCTTTCAGGTAAATTCTTTTAAGTATCGAGGATCACTCGATGATATCGATATTCAAATATCGATCATATCGAGACTAGGTCGATGTCATCGAAATAGGACAGAAACTATCCAGCAAGCTTATAAGAAAATTTTTTGAAAAAAATCAATGAATCAAAACTATTATCGATATCATCGACATTTATAATCAGATGATATCAAGGGATGCTCGATCATATCAATACATGTTAAGTTTTTAAGGAAAGTCTACTCTCATGTTTTTTAAATATTAAGGAATCCAACCATGCATCGATGAAATCGGAGTTCAAAATTCGATGACATCGAAGCATGTTTAATATCCTCGACCTATTGGTAAAAAGGTTTAAAAGCGTTTGACATATTGAGCTTGTGTCATTGAGTGGCCATTCGATGTTATCAAGAGTATATGCTCGATGATATCAAACTCTGTCAAAAATATGACTGTTTTATTTCCGTTGGAACTTTTTGCCTATTTAATGAGAGCTTGCCTAAGGTTGTTTGTAGAGAAAATAGATAGGGCTTTTGAGTGTTTAATTCATATCACCTACCCTAAGCCTTTTTCTCTCATGGGAGTTCATCCTCCAATCCACCCTCATCATTGATATTCAATAGAGTGGATTGGGGAATGAACTTTCGCATTCAAGGATCCTCCATCTACCACCTTAATGGAAAATCATTGAGGTGGGATACATTGAATGCATAGATGCTTGGAATCACTCTGTTTCTAATATAGGAAAACATTTAATAGAGTATGATTCCAACATAACCTTGACCCAACCCATCACCTTACATTGGAGCATCATAAGTGTAGAAGATCAAGGGAAGCTGAAGATTCTTCATCATCATAGGAGGAGATCTTCATCAACGTGCTTAATGAGGCTCATCTACTTATTTGTAAGTCATTAGAGTCCAGAGACCCTGCTAATCATTCATTTGTGTAGGATTGGGTCACAAGTGATTCTCACCCCTTTCAAGTCTTCATAGGAGGCCTTTGATGGGAGAGTACGTGTGGGTGCTATGTGTTAACCCTTACTCATAGAAGCATAAACTCGAGGTTCCTTGTGTGGATCCTTAGCCTGTGTGGCCTAAAACATAGGTGATGTGTGTTGACCTTTGCTCTTGTGTAGGGCATAAACTCTAGGTTCCTTATGTGGATCATTGGCCTATGTGGCCTAAAATCTGGGTGTTGTGTGTTGACCCTTGCTCCTGTGTGGGGCATAAACTTGTGTCTCATGGAGACATGTTAGGTACCTTGTGTAGGTTGTACTAGTTTAAGGTGAACCTGATTTGAAACCTCCGTTAGTGAGATTCGGTACACTCAAAGGGTTAAGTGGGTCCACCGGAAGTGGAGTAGACATATGGTCGAACCACTATAAAAATGATTATATTTGGGATTGCTATTTACTCTTAATACTTATATGATTTCTTTGAATGTTCTTATAATGCATGCTTACATGATTGCCTGAAACTATTTAGAATCACATCTCACACACAATCACATCCATCATGAACCATGTTTCTCTTCTTGTTTATGTTTTAAATAGTTTTATAATTAGATCCTCTATTTATCTTAGAAGCCACTAAAGTTACATTGAAGAAATCCCGATACTTGCATATTAATTCAGGATAAGGTTGATAGGTTTTAAAATCATCATAAAATCTTAAAAAGTCCTACTCACCCCCCTCTAGGACATCTTGGCATATTTCCACTTCAATTAAAGCAGTCATTACCGCAGTTTCAATCCCGCACATATTCCGAGTCCTCTTCGGGTGGTCGAAGAGTACACATCGAAATAGAACAAGAAGAAGATGCTCGAGTAGGTTTCTTCTTCGGTCTACCTTCCATTGTAAGAGTAAACAAGAAAATGCAAGAATGGATTTAAGGGTTTCAAACCTAACAAATTTTTAGATAGAAAACCCAACAAACTATATTGAAACTTGAAATAAAAGCAAGATTCATGAAAGATGAGACCTAAAGATCCTAAATTCAAAAGTAAAATTGAAAATGTACCACTTGCAAGAATCAAAGGTGGGTTTAACCGATTGGAGAAGGGGCTTGAGAAGAAGAAGATTATGGAGAAAAAGTGATTTTTCACCCTAAAAAAGGGTTTAGCCCATGCACCACGACTGGTCGAGTACATGCTCGATCGGTCGTGCTACGACTAGTCGAGTATGTGCTCGACCGGTCGTGAGAGCACAAAAATGCATATAATCATGAACATTTCAAGAAGAATTTCACATACCAATATCCAATTTTAATTAGGAAAACCTGTTTCTGTCAAGTGGTTCAGTGAATATGTCAGCAAGTTGGTTTTTAGTTTGCACATAGTCTAATGAAATAATTTTCTCTTCCACTAATTCCCGAATATAGAGATACCTAAAGTCAATATGTTTGGTACGGGAATGCTGGATAGGATTCTTGGAGATATTGATAGTGCTAGAGTTATTGCAATATAGAATCACTGTGTCTTGCGCAATCCCATAATCATTTAGCATTCTTTCATCCACATAAGCTGAGTGTAGGCATTTCTGGCTGTGATATATTCAGCCTCAGTTGTGGATAGGGATATGAAACTTTGTTTCTTGAAATGAAAGGAAACCAAATAGTTCCCAACATAAAAGCAACCATTGCTAGTGGATTTTCGATCGTCAATATTCCCAGCCCAATCAACATCCGAGTATCCAGCTAATTGAACATTAGTATCAAGTGGATATCATAGACCTAAATTAATTGTACTTATGACATACCTAATAATCCTCTTAACAACAATCAAGTGGGATTCCTTAAGTTCAGATTGATATCTAGCACGAATTCCTATGCTAAATGCAATATCAAGTCAACTCACAGTTAAATATAATAGACTACCAATCATACTCCTATATAACCTAGGATCTAGACTCTTACCTGTTGCATCTTCAAATAGCTTAAGAGTTGTACTCAAAGGAGTATCAAAATTCTTACCACATTCAAAACCAAACTTCTTAAACAAGTTTAGAGCATACTTGGCCAGAGAAATGAAAATATCGTCTTTAAGTTGTTTTACTTGCAGAACTAAGAAGTAATTCAGTTCTCCAACCATGATCATTTCGCACTTGGACTTCATCAACTCTACAAACTCAGTAAACAGGTTAGAACATGTAGAGCCATAGATAATGTCATCAACATATATCTGCATTATAATCATGTGTTCATTATTTTTCTTAACAAATAAAGTTTTATCAACACTCCCCATAATGAAGTTATGAATTGGTAAAAAATTAGTCAGTTTCTCGTACCATGCCCTGGGAGCTTGTTGTAAACCATAGAGTACCTTTTCCAGGAGATAAACATGATCAGTGTGTTTAGGGTCTTCAAAAACCTTTGGTTGTTCTACGTAAACTTCCTCATGTAGATCATCATTCAAGAAAGCACTCTTGACATCCATTTGATAAATTTTAAAATTGTTTAAAACAAGCAATGGATATAAATAATCTGATGGATTCAATATGAACTACTAAGGCAAAGGTTTCATCATAATCGACCCCTTTTATCTGTGTATACCCTTGTACAACCAGTCTAGCCTTGTTTCTTATAATATTCCCTAACTTATCAGACTTATTTTTAAAGATCTACTTGGTTCCAATGATATGTTTATCAGTCAGTCTAGGAACCAAATGCCACACATAATTTCGAATGAATTGATTCAGTTCATCTTGCATGGCTACAATCAAGTTTTCATCAGCAAGAGCCTCTTTTACATTAGTTGGATCAATTTTGGAAGTAAAACATACATAATTGCATATGTTTTCCAATTGTTTTCATGTACGCACACCAGTGAGAGGATTTCCTAGTATTTGATCAATATGATGGTCTTTAACTGATTGAAGTTCAGTGTTGACTTGACTAGATGAAGTGTCAAGTTTATCTTTAAATTTGACTTCATCATCTTCTGAACTTGTAGATGGTGTATTCAGGTGATCATCAATAACCACATTTATGGATTCCTAAATAACACCAGTTTTCTTGTTAAGAACATGATACTCTTGACTATTTAAAGCATACCCTAGGAAACTCCATTCGTCACTTTTAGTGTCAAACTTTCCTAAATTTTCACGGTCACGCAAAATATAACACTTACTGCCAAAAACTCGAAAGTATTTAATTGTGTCTTCTTATTAAACCATAGTTCATATGCTGTTTTATCTTTTGATTTTCTAATGTAAACATGATTAATTATATAACATGCAGTGTTCACAGCTTCAGCCTAAAGATTTTTAAGTAACTTCATACTATTTAACATAACATTGTCCATTTCTTGAATCACATGGTTTTTCCTTTCATCAACCCTATTTTGTTGAGGTGTCTTACGTGCAGAAAATTCATGCGATACCTTGTGATTGCGACAGAACTTCCCAAAATTGCTATTCTCAAACTCTAATCCATGATCACTTTAGATTTTAGAATATTTGTTTCCTTTCCAGCTTGGATATGGTTAAGTATCATTTTCACTTCATCGAGAGTTTCAGACTTCTCTATCATGAAAGCTACCCATGTATATTTGGTAAAATCATCCATAATTACTAGAAAGTATTTCTTTCCACCTTGACTCTCCGTTCTAGTTAGTCCAATGAGATCCATGCGGAGGAGTTCAAGGGGTTTATATGTGGCAAAGGAGTTCACTTTCTTGTGACTACTCCTTGTTTGTTTCCCAATTTAACATTCACCACAAATATTATCTATTTTCTTCAATTTGGGTAGACCTCTTATTAGATCGGCCTTACTCAGTCTATATAGATTTCGGTAGTGTACATGTCCAAAGCTTTTATGCCATAATTCGGTCTCATTGGTTTGGACCATGCAACACGATAATTTAGATGAGCTAGAATCACTTACAAGATAGCAATTTTCAGATGTTCTTCGACCATTCAATATCACACAACCTTTCTCATTAGAAATCTCACATCCTTGATTAGTGAATTTAACACTATATTTATTATCGTAGATTTATGAAATACTTAAAAGATTATGCTTAAGGCCTTCTACGAATAAAACATTTTCAAAAGGAGGAAGATTAAAAAGCTGAACTGTACCTTGGCTAATTATTCTGCAGTTGCTCCCATCACCAAATGTGACTGACACATAAGTCATTTCTTTGCAGTTGGTGAACAAATCTCTGTTATTGTCATGAGTCTAGAGCAGCCACTGTCTACATACCATTTCAATTGACTCAAAGCCTTGAAAATGGTGTGGGCAACCAAGCAAGTAACCTTTGAGCCCCATTTCATTACCATTTTGTGTTGGAGCACTGTTGATTTTTTTACACTTGTAGTTATTATTAATTCTACCATTCGAGTTAGTTTTCAAAAGCTCCTTAAGTAAATCAATAATCTTCTCAGCTAAGGGATTATAATTCTAATATCTAAGATTGATATGGTTGATATTAGGTTTGGTAGCTTGAAAAGTTTTAGGATTTTTAAAACCATTTTGATTCAAGCTTTTCCCTTTTGAGTTGGAGGACTCTCCTTTAACAAACTTAGGAGTAGTAATCTTATTTTTTAGAGGCATGTTTTTATCATAGCCCAGACCCGATCCATCTCCACATTTTATTGATCTGGTTAGTAATTTTTCAAGTTTAGGGTCTCCCTGGGCATACCTCCAAGTATCTTTTAAACTCAAGAGAGAAGAGACTTCCATTTTTAATTTCTCATTTTCTGATTTTAAGTTTTCAAGTTGAGATATTTTGAAATCTAAATCACATTTAGTTTTTTCAAAACAATCAGAAATATGCATTTTTTCTAAAACTAAGTTTTCAAAATCCTCTTTTAATTTTAGAAACTTTTCTTTTTGAAGTTTAAGCTTGACAACAATCTTACAACTCTCCCTGTACAAGGCATTGTAGGCATCTTGAAGATCATCTTCATTTTCAGGGTCACTTCTCATATTTTCATACTCAGATGTATCACAACTATCTATGGAAGTGACTCTAGCTAGAGACATTAGGGCCTTGACTTCACTTGTATATTCAGGTTCTAAATCATCCAACTCAGTAGAAGTTTCAGGGGAGGACGATTCATCGCTAACATGCCTTTTCTCTTTGGCTTGTCCCTTTTAGGGCACTTATTTACCAAATGCCTATATTCATGCTAGTTGAAGCATTGGTTGTCTTTTAGTGATTCCAATTTTTAGTTCTACCGTTTTTCTTCTCAGAGGGTTTTTGAAAATCAACTCTCTTTTTACTTTTAAAAATCGTATAAAACTTCTTAGTTAATAAGGCCATATCATCCTCTGAGTTTTCACAATCAGAAATACTATTATCTGGAGAAATACATTTAGATGATTTAAGGGCTATTGACTTACCTTTAAGATCCTTGAAATTTAACTCGTAGCGTTATAGAGAATCGACAAGCTCTTCCACCCTCATATTATCCATGTCTCGAAGTTCTTGAATGGTTGTCACCTTAGAATTGAACCTCTCAAGAAGTGAGCGTAGTATCTTTGCACAAACTTTACTTTCTTGGATCTTATCTCTAAGACCCCACATTGAGTTGACTACGTCATTCAGTTTAGTATAGAAGTCCATGAATGATTGACTTTCTACCATACTTATTTCTAGTGGTGAGGATTTGAAGTTTTGACTTTTTTACAATAGTCGTACCCTTATGTGTCATTTCTAAGATATCCCAGGCTTGTTTTGCAGTATCACAAGATATAGTTCTTTTGAACTTATCTGGTGATAGTACACAAGCGATTGCATTTAAGGCTTTGGAATTGACACTACTCTCATTTTTTTGAAGAGTGGTCCACATATAATAAGGTGTTTCTTTAACAGTCTTAGTTCCATCGGAGTTTAGAACTTCAGACGTAGGTAGGTTCCATGTAGTCACTATGGCTTGCCACACACTCTCATCGATGGACCTCAAAAAGATCCTCATCCTGGCTTTCCAATAGGCATAATTGCAGCCATCAAATGGTGATGGTCTAGTAATAGAAAGGCTATCAAAATTTGACATATTAAGAGCTCGAGATTGCTTAGCTCAGGAAATTAATCCAATGAAATGAGCTATTAAGCTTTGATACCACTTAAAAAGGGTGAGCTCCAAGTCCTAAAGGGGGGGGGGGGGGGTTGAATATGACTATGCCAAATAAAAATAAAATGCAAAAAAGATAACACAGATAACAAAAATTATAAGTAACCTCAAATGCACAAGTATTAAGAGGTTGATACAAACGTTGTTCTAAGGACAACCTTACACCAAAAACCAATGGCTTATGGTAGGACAACCTGATTTCTAGAACGTTTGTGAGTATCAAAAACTCAAACTGAAACAGAGGCAAAAGAATTAAACCTGGCTATTACGAAATTCACCACAAAAGCATAAAATAGATTACAACATTCACACACATAATCAAATACAAT
The DNA here is from genome assembly GCA_030180095.1 of Magnolia changhungtana. Taxonomy (NCBI): domain Eukaryota; kingdom Viridiplantae; phylum Streptophyta; class Magnoliopsida; order Magnoliales; family Magnoliaceae; genus Magnolia; species Magnolia changhungtana. The sequence continues at coordinate 7,844,809 of JASAUF010000502.1, read as the reverse complement.
CATCCCCCACAACTCCAAGAATTATAGTGGTTCATGTGTGTACACCAACTGTTTGGAAACAGCCACACAGCTACTCCACTCCCAATATCCACACCTACGGGATATTGGCTTTCACTAAGAAAGAAGGTTTTTCAAGGTTCACCTTAAAACCTTTATAGTTATTTTTCAATGGGCTATCACAATTAAAAACCCCACACTAAGATTTTCTTGGTTGATCTTAGTCAAAACCACAAATAGAGATTTTCCTGGCTGAATCTCATAAACCAAAAATACAGAAAATAAAATCAATACTTATCTGAAGAAAGATCTTCGATGTAGCTGGTAAAACTGCTTCTTTGTAGATGATAATGTTCAATGTTCAATCTCACAGAAGAAAGGGTTCTAGGTCTAAATGAATTTTAAATTAAATCCAACCTTTAGCTACTTGGATTCAATTTTTTAGATCTCACAAAGACTTAAATGAAAATCCATTTTGTCAATCAAATAGAATGGAATCAAGAGATCAAGAAATTAAATAACCAAAAAGCTATTTAAAAAAAATTTTGAATACCTCACGATAGCTTCTCAATAGTGGGGACTTATCTCTCAGAGTAGTGGCTTGAATTGACTTGGCATGAATGAAAAATTTTGAAAAATGCCCACTATTTATAGGCTGTAAATCAGTTCACTCGACTTGTCCTGGGTTCCGCTCAACTGGTCCTAGCCGAACGAAATTTCAAATTTTCTGGCGCAATCGGATAAAACAGACCCTTGACTGGTCGAGTGAATAAAAATCATGTTGTTATATTTTGAGTCGAGTCACACTCGACTGATTGAACCAATCTCCACGACCGGTCGAGCAGGGTACTCGACTGGTCGAGGACGTATCAGAAAATTTTGAAAATTTGAATTTAAATATAGACTGGTCGAGAAAAACCCTGGACTGTTCGAGCCAGTGTCTGGACTAGTCGAACTAAGACTAGGACTAGTCGAAGTAAAGCCTAAATTAAGTATAATGACCCAAATTAAATATGTAATGTTAATGACCTAATCCTAAGGTCTTTCTAAGGTCATGTTTACCTTAAATGTGAGTATTGAAATTGAACCATCGATCGCTTCGGTAGATAGGACACTTTGACACACATGAAGCTTGACCTTGAATTCTCGAACTTGTGTCTTGAGACTTGAGCTTGTTCTTGTGACTTGAGCTTGAAGTAGTGTACTTAAGCTTGAATTTGAGACTTAATCTTAGCTTTAACATAAGCTTAAACTTTAACCTTGAAGATTGAAGTAATGATGCAATTGAGCTTAAGTACCTCGACTTGATGATCTTCAACTTATTGTTGTAGTTGAACATGCATATTTGTAGCACATATAATGTCGATGTAGATAACACCATACTCATCTTCGAATGAAGGTGAACTTCCCATCAATTTGAACTTGAAGGCGAACTTTCTATCTATCAAAACAAGTCAACCATACTAAAGTGTTTTGACACAACAAAATTTGACAACTTAGGGTCCTAGATATACAACTTAGCACTTACAAACTTCATCTGGGTCATAGCCATATCCCATTTTCTTATTTGATGACCGCACTTGCTTTGCACTGCAATGTGGTCATGCCACCTGGTGAAGCCCCTATTACACTTCTCCCATTCAGCAACTCAAACATTAATAAGATGAATTTGAAGCTAGCTCTTGGTTAAAAGGATGGGGAAGTTGAGGAAGTTGGAGAGGAAGATGCATTGCCCTCAGACACTATGTTGAATGACATTTTTGATGAATTAGAAGAAGATGATTCTGAGGTTGATCCTGACTTTCAGCCTTCTGACTTTGATGAGCGCCTTCGCTCCCTAGAGGAGAAGGTGGATGGATTGCAAATATCCCAAGATAATCAAATGAAGTATATGCATAAGTATTTTAGACGCATAATTAAGGGATTACATCAGATTGATCCATCCATTCCACCTCCTTCTTCATCTTTTTCTGATTAGATTTCTTTATTTTCAATGTTGGACTTATATTAGTGCTTAACTTTTTTTTTAGACATGTATAAGTGTGTGATGTTAATATACCCTTTCTTATATGTTTTACCTGCTAACTTTAACACTCTTTCTTATACTCTTCACATATTTGATAACCGAATTCATATATTTTCATTTCTTTCTTTGTTATTTTGTGATAAAAAGGGGAAGAAATTGTGTATATAATGACTTAATTGTTTATTATGATGTGGTTATGTATGAATGGTGGATGTAGAGAAATAAAAATGCATATCATGTGACATGTAGCCATGTATGTGGAATTATTATTATTATTTTTTGTTTGGATATGTATATCTTAATACAGGTCTCTACAAGTCACTTAGCTTAATTTGAGGGAGAGTAGATTGAGGGGGAGTTGTTATTGTTGGATTTGACATGAAGGAGTTTTTGAACTATGTGAATTTGTGTATTATAATAGGTTAATTTTTTATAAGTTGGTTTTGCCAGAAATTTGACAAAGGGGGAGATTGTAAGTGCTAAGTCGTAAATCTAGCACCTTGTATTGTCAAATTTTGTTGTGCCAAACCACTTTGGAGGAATTAACATGTTTTGACAGATGGAAAGTTCACCTTCAAGTTCAATAGATGAAAAGTTCACCTTCATTTGAAGATAAATTTTTAAGTCATCTACATCAACATCAAATGCTACAACTACTTCAAGTAAGTGTGCATGTTCAACTTCGAGATCAAGTTCAAGTTCACCAAGTCCAAGTGTTCAAGTTCAAGTACTCAAGTTTAAGTGCATCTCAAGCTCAAACTTAAGTTAAAGTTCAAGCTCTACCTCAAGCTCAAGTTCAAGATGCAAGATCAAGATGTAAGGTCAAGCTTCATGTACTTCAAAGTAACCTATCTACTGAAGCGACCAATGTTACAAGTTCAATACTCACATTTAAGGTATACATGACCCTAGAAAGACCTTAGGTTTAGGTCTTTAATATTGCATATTTTATTTGGGTCGTAATACTTATTTTAGGCTTTGCTTCAACTAGTCCTATCTATTGTTGGACTAGTCCAGGCACTGGCTCGACCAGTCCAGGATTTTTCTTAACAAGTCCTAGATTTTACTCAGAAAATTGAATAAATCTGGTAGGTCTTCGACTAGTCGAGCCCCTTGCTCCACCGATCGTAGAGACTGGCTCAACCAGTCGAGGGTCTGTTTTATCCGATCGGGTCAGAAAATTTGAAAATTGGTTCTGCCAGGACCAATTGTAACACCCCGTACTTTTCAGTACTCAGGTGTTACCAGGAAGACCAAATAGTTCATTTTAAATATAATATGATAGTATATATATTATACAAAATAAATTGTATACTATATGAAATAATTTTTGTATACTATTTATGAAATAATTATACAAATATGTATACTATTATAAATAATGATAGTATATATATGAAATAATTTTTGTAATTATTTGTAATAATACATATATTACTTAAATTATACAAATTATGTATACTATTTATTTTACATTATTTAAACTATATATAAAATAAATTGTATATCATATAATTGATGCATATCGACTAATATTTACATTTTGCAATTTAAACTACAGATTATTGTATTATAACATATATATGAAATGTACATCACTTAGAATAATCAATATTTATATAAATATGTATACACACATATACATGATATTTCAAAATAGAATATGTTATTAATTTATAAATAATTATTAATATGAATTATAAAGGTAGTACAAGTTATATATATGTTGATAAAATATATAATAGTATATGTTAATGAAATTGTTATTATCTAATACATGTTATTCTATACTAATATTGAAGTGGATGGACGGACCAGATTTCACTTAAGACCACCATGGGCCACGCAAATCACTAATCAAGCACGAACTTGACATATATGGCCCACCTGAGTATAAGATCTGCCTCATACTTTGGGTTGGACCCTAATATGGGTCGATAAAACAAATGAACGGAGTGGATTTTCTAAATTCATCGTGGTGGACCCCACACAAGAGTGGGTGCGCACGTTTGGAATGCACCCGTGGTGCACCAGATCGGATAGACCGGTCAAACCGCGTCTGACCCGTGAAATACCAAAAGAGGAAGGATTTCCCTCCTTCCCTTTTTTTTTTTAAATTTTCGCCAGGCCACGGACAGAGCCTGTTCTCAATAAGTTAGGGCCCACCATCAACAATCCTTTGGCTAATCTAAACCATCCATCGTGTCCAAGGCTTGGGTCCCACCAAAACCCACCTCGTATCACACGTTGAAAGGCACCCACGTGCGCACAACCCTTACCGCAAACAGACCTACAAATACACAGTTTCTGAAAATGGAAATTGTCTTCCCTGCAACCTATCGGCGACCCGCGTGAGCTCCATCTCCTTCAATCCTAGCCTTCCATTCGGTGACATCTCAGCCACCCATTCCGCTGTTTAGGGCTTCTTAGCAAACCAAAGGGAAACCACTACGGTTTCCATCCTACCCACTGTCTTTGCAAGCGGTTTCAATCAGAATAAATCCAGGCCATCCACTGTCAATCTGACGGCACTGAGAGAGCTTAGGGCTGAATTTAAGCCCAACGGATGGAGTTGCAACACGTCTCTCTCCCACTCCCTTGCCTCAACTCGAAAATGGTCATTTTCTTCATTCCTTCAAAACCACCAAACAAACCTTCTTCAAGCTCCATTTTCTTCATACCATGAGCTTCCTAGGGTCCATACAAACCATCCCATGCTATCGGATTGGAGGAGGGAACCTCCGTTCGAGATCTGCCATTAATGGCAGCCATCTTCCTCACCGTTTCAACTAAGTCAGACTCAGTTCGGGATGTTATTTTCCAACTCTCACCACCTGGTGATGGCATTGGGAGAGAAAGAAGGAAAAAAGAAAGTGAAAGAAAAGTATAGAAAGAGAGGGGAGAGAATGAGAGAGTGGTGCGGCATTGCACTACAGACTTCATTGTTCTTTGCCGCACCACTCGAGATGCAAGCAGTGTGTTGGCCGAGTCTGGGTCGGTTCAGGCCATTTCAGAAGCAAGAGAGAGAGAAAGAAGAAAGGAGAAGAAGAGAGAAGAAGAAAAAAAAAAGAGAAACAAAAAGGAGAGAGTGGGAGCATCCGCCATTGTTGCATGACAACCCAAGAACTCCAAACCGGCCGAGTCAACTAGGTCAGGCCGAGCATCGGCCCCGCTCGGCCCGATCCTTGCTGGAGTTTCCCACGTAAACTAGAAAGAAAAGTAGGGGGAGAGATAGGAAGAAAAGAGAAAGAAAAGAGGGAGAGGAAGAGAAAAGGGGAGAGATGGGGTCACAGGCATTCAAGTCACACTGAGTCTAACTGACTTGCTTTTGAGTCATGTATTTGGGAGGATCCAGAACCTGCCTGATTGTAAGAACAGGGTAGGGAGAAGATAGAAAAGAGAAAGAAGGAGGAAGGAAGAAAAGAAGGTGAGAGGGTGGCTGCCGGTTTGAGGCCAAACCGAGCCGAGTCATCGGGCCGAGTCAGATGAGTCAGGGTTGCTGTCCACCTGGGCTGGGTGTGGGTTGGTCCAGTTCTGGCTTTTGGGGAGTCTAGGGAGAGAGCAGAGAAGGAGAATGAATGAAAGAAAGAAAAGGAAGAAGAGGAGAAGAAAAGAGTGTGGGGTCTTTGGTTGCTGCTGAGTCGACTCGGCTAGGACCCATCGAGTCTAACCGAGTTAAGCTGAACTTGGGTCTAGTCCATGTGTGGTTGGACATTCCATCGGGAGAAAGAGAAAAAGGAGGGCATGCTCAAACCGAGTCGACCAAGGTGAGTCCATGTCTTTCCTACATATAGAGATTCTTTCGATTTTAATCTTCATTTTGCCATTCTTAGGATGACGATGTTAGGGATGAATAACACTTAGTAAATTATCTATATCGATGTTAGAACAAAATTTCCATTGTTAACTATTAGTATTCTGTCATCATAAATGGCAAGTCTTAGTATCTGCTTATTAACATTAGTATTAGTATGACATTTTGAAATCATATAACATGATTAACTATTAGAAGATTATTCATGCTTATATTAGTTATTATGAATAAATAAGAAATTTTCCAGTTATTAAATATTAGCATTTTATTTATCATGCTCGAATATTATCATCAATGGTAAATCGTGCAATTTAATTATCATCAAGATGATCACTAACTAGTATTAACTACAACACTAACATTAATAAATATTATTAAATTAACGTTAAAATCAATTGCACCCCAACTAGGGTTCAAACCCTAAACACCTAGCCTAGACTTAAACTCTAGGTTAAAACCCTAAACCCTAGGTCGATACCTTGAACATAAACAGTGAGTTAAGTTGGATCTAATGGCACAATTTCATAACTTATGGTAGGATCCAAGTGTAAGGGCATGCACACTTCTCAATAACATTAGAAGGCAAGTCGACGTATGAGGTGATGATTCTTCCCCTTGAGCTTTCCATCTTCTCATTAGCTTAAGTTATAGTTTTTATTAAAAATTATATTGATATCTCTCTCTTATAATCACATGTGTTAGCTGGTGCAAATTGAATTGCTATATTGCCTGCTTAATCTTCATCCTGTATATTTGTTCATGCTTGTGTATTGCTTATGGACTTTAAACTGGTACATTAGTGGGAAGCCCCCACCTATAAATATATACCCATACTTGGAATGTAACCTAATTGGTTGTGATTAAAATGGATCTTCGACTTAGTGGTTATTGAGTGGTGGTCTAAATGGATCATTGATGTGGGCCTACCATCCAAGGTTATTGTGTCCAATAGTTTTCAAGGATGGTCTTTTATCTCATGGTTTTGATGCTCGCCCTATGAGGCCTATTTTGATAATTGCCATATGCGGCTTATTTCGATATCGTCCTATGTGGCTTTGTTCTGGTATTTTCCCTGTGTGGGTTCGACGTTTTACACCCTGCAGCCATGTGATGGTAAGCCCTATATATTGTAATATGATTGACCACTAGTCGATGGGGTACCATTAAACATCCTAAGGTGGTAATCTCATGAGTCGGGGATGGTAGTCATGGGATACTATGCCTGAACTGTTGGCCTACACTGGGCCATGTGCTCCCCGTAGTGACCTTTGAGCTTATCTAAATTGGCTGGTTGTAAATTGACTAATAATGACTTGGCTAATCATACATACATAGCACGTATTGTTCCGACTGGATGATGTTTCCCAGGTTCAATGATTCCGACTGGTTGATATTTTCCAGGTTCGATGATTGCATGGGTGACGGCCCACTGTCCGCACGGATGAGCATCCCCGGGGCGGTGATTGCATTCACGCATTCATGCATCTAATAAGACTGCATTTACTCTGTTTTGGTTGTCTGGATGTTTTATAATATTTTTTACCTAATGCGGCGGTGTGAAATCTTGAGGGGAATTCACACTGAGTTGGCCACTCATCCATCAAATATACAATCGTACAGGTAGTACAGGTCGCTTTAGTGATATGCATGTTCAGACTTGATGAGGAGCAGGGTATGATCGCCAAAAATGCATGACTATATTTGCCTAGAGGAGCTGCGAGGCCTTGCGGCTTATATTTATATGTTTTCTGCTATTCTTCATGTATTAAATTCTTGTAAATCTTGTACTTATTAATTTCAGAGACATTGGTTTGTATAAGTCATTATGGGCAGCTTCTTGTATATTTGAATGATAATGAAATTTTCCTTTATGTCGATTTGTCCACACTGCGCTCATCTGCTTACTCTGATAAAAGAAGAAAAAAAATATACACTCGAATTTGACCATCCTTAAAGGTTAACACTCAGGTTTTTGGGACACGGGTCATATACTTGGGTCCTGAAGATTCGGGTTGTTACACCAGTCGAGCCAAACCTTTGACCAGTCGAGGGAACCGAATTATAGCCTATACATAGAGGACATTTCTCAGATTTTATCATTCATTCCAAGCCATTCAAGCCACCACTCTGAGAGATTAGTCCCCACCATTGTGAAGTTATTGTGAGGTATTTAAAATTTATTTTATATATCTTTTTAGTTTCTTAATTTCTTGATCTCTGGATTCTATTATACTTGATATAAAAGGGGATTTTGCTTTAACCCTTTTTAAGTTACAAGAAATTGAATCCAAGTAGCCAAAGGTTGGATTTAATTTAAAATTCATCTAAAACTAGAACCCTTTCATTTGTGGATTGAACATTGAACATCTTCATCTACAAAGAAGCAATTCTACTGGCTACATCGAAGAACATTCTTCAAATAAGTATTGTTTTTTAGTTTTCTGTATTTGGTTTGTGAGATTCAGCCAGAAAAATCTCTATTTGTGGTTTTGACTGAGATCAGCCAGAAAAATCTCAGCGTGGGGTTTTTATTATGTAAGCCCAATTGAAAAACACATCTGTAAAGGTTTTAAGGTGAACCTTGGAAAACCTTCTTTTTAAGTGAAAGCCAATATCCCATGGGTGTGGATATTGGGAGTGGAGTAGTTGTGTGGCTGTTTGCGAACAGTTGGTGTACACACATGAACCACTATAATTCTTGGAGTTGTGGTGGATGTTATTTTTGTTATTTGTGTGTGAATGCTTGTATTTCTTTTATGTGGTTGTGGTGAATGTTGTAATAGCTAGATTTGTTTCTTTTACCTCTGTATCAATTTCAGTTTTTGATACTCACTGACGTTCTAGAAATCAGGTTGTCCTACCATAAACCTCAGTTTTTGGTGTAAGGTTGTCCTTAAAACAACATTTGTACCAACTTCTCAAGACTAGAGCATTTAAGGTTGCTATTTATTTTTGTTATCTGCATTTATTTTTATCTGGCATAGTCCTATTCATCCCCCCCCCAGGACTGAGTGCTCGCCCTTTTCAGGTTTATTATGGACTATAATACCAGCTATTTCATAAAATGGTATTGATTCTCTAGCCAGGCTTTTTTTTTTTTCCAATGACAGGTCAAAAAAGTTTGGGGAATGATAATGGATTTCTGTTGTAGACATGTTCTATAGAAAAAATGGATTTTCTCTTTGAAATACACTGATTTTTATGGTTATGAATTGAAAGAGATGAATAAGAATAGGAGGCCTTTTATATATATTAAATAGAGGATGGGCATTTTGGTAATTTATGGATCGCGGAGGGAATTGAGAATGGAATTAGTGTTCTTTTCCAATTTTTTACTGATATAGGTTCTTGGCCTGTCAGATTTAAGAGAAGACAAGCAGTTCTTCATGGATCGTTCGGGAGCATGCACCATTTCAACAGTGCAGGCATGTCTCAGTTGCTAAGACCCCTATTTCGTTACATGTTTGTTTCTGTGTCTTGTTCTAGTATTACAAATGTCATAAAAAATGGTGAAAATCACTCATATTTCTCAAGAAATGGAGCTAAAAAGGTGTAGTTTTGGTTTGAGATTTATCACCCACTCAAATGCTGAAATCCTCAACCCAAAAATCATATCATTCTAAAACTCAAGTGAGTCATATCGCGTGAATTTAGAGATACCGGGGCAGCCCGCCTATGAGTTGAATTTAGAGATATTTGGCTAAACAAGTTGTGCTTCATCTTCTTAAAGAATGGGCACTGGTTTAGAGTTGATTTCTATTTCCAAGGTTTTACTAAAAAAAAATCTGAAAATTGATTTCACCCATTAAATGTTAAATTTCAAGGTTACAAGTGACAATTTAGTCCCTTTGACCATTGACTTTTTAACATTTACATGGAACACTACACTCCAAACCAAATAATGGCATTATTGTTAGATATACATGGGTTTTGGCTTCTCTCTATCCAAACAGGCTCTAAGTTATTAAATTTTGTTGATAGAGCTGGTTTTGGCATCGTCACATGGTGAATGGATGTGAATTGTGTTTCTTTGTTGTGAACATGAAACATGGGCGAGTAGACTCTGAGATGGCCCTTGCAGATTCTTAAAATCCTCAGTTCTTGTTCTTCAAGTATTCATAGGTCAACCTAGTTTTCTTTTAACTCAATAAGTTTTTCAATATTCCTTTTTCTTAGCAGTTTATAGCCATATGTTTTTGTGGAACAAAGAGAATGGTTTGTACTTCAATAAAATATCCTCAAGCAGAATGTCATAATTACATATTAATGTTTGCTTTTACAGACTGCAGAAATGCCGGATTTCTATGCAGATGGAGAGTATGACCTCAGTGGTTTTGCAGTTGGCATTGTAAAAAAGGACTCTGTCATTGACGGGAAAAACATTGTAGTTGGAGATGTTCTCATTGGTCTTCCATCAAGCAGGGTTCATTCTAATGGGTTCTCCCTTGTTAAAAGGTTATTCTTTTCTTTAATAAATTTATTTAAATGAGAACACGTTGGTACTTCTTCATCTTATAACCTGTGACAGAAGCAATTCATCTAGGACTTGTTTCAAATGTCTCACTACAACAAATAAGAGTAACAGCGGCAGTTTAGGTGCCTCTTCCACCGGCGCTATGTAAAACAGGGCCCACGGATGTTTTACGGTATATTAAAAAAAAAAAAAAAAAACCCTACAGTCATTTCGCTCCCGGACCTCGCACATCTCTCCATCTCCCGATCTCTCTCTCTCTCTCTCTCTCTCTCTCTCTCTCTCACTTGCATCATCTCCAGATCTCGTGCCTCTCTCTCCATTTGCCTCTCTCTCTCTCTCTCTCACTTGCATCATCTTCAGATCTCGTGCCTCTCTCTCCATCCGCCTATCTCGCACTCTCTCTCTCTCTCTCTCTCTCTCTCTCTCTCTCTCTCTCTCTCTCTCTCTCTTCCTCACTTGCATCATCTCCAGATCTGGTGCGGCCAAAGAGTCTCGCTCCTTCATCTCTTCCCCGGCCAGTATTCATTTCTCTCAAATAGATATTTAGGTTTTCTATTTTTAGATCCGTAAATCGGCAGATTATCAGAGGATACAATATTAGAATTAGGGATTTCCTAAACTCTGTAATGGGAAGAGGATTAGGGCTTTCCTAAAAAATCACTTTTATGGTTTATTGTTGTGAATGTTTAAGGTGTGCACAACATGTGTTTGATAAAATGTCTCTGTTGTAACAGTTTTCAATTTATATGTTAGAGTTGGCATAGTATTTCAAATTCAAATGTTGTTTGCGGCTATGATGAAGAAGTCTCTACGTATAAGCTGGAATCTCCTCCAGAGATGAAAACAGTTCGAGGGTGAAAAACTTGCTTGAGAAGCACAAGAACCTGCATACAGCTTTGCTGCTAATTGTTTTGCTTGGCACTTGTATGGTGATTGGGGATGGCGTGCTCACCCTAGCAATATCCGTTATCTTATCCTCCCTTTCTATTTGCATTTTTGTTTTCCTTTTCCTGTTTGTTTGTGTTTACTATATGAGTTTTCTAATAAGGTGTTTGTTTGTTTATCCAGTTTTCTCTGCAGTGTCAGGCCTTAAGTTGTCCATGTCCAAAGAACACCATCAATGTAAGTTTCCTGCTCCTAATTCTGCATAGTCTTGATCTTTTCTACTATCATCAATTTATTGGCAGTTCGAAAGAGTTTGTCAAATACTTAAATGGAAATGATGCCCTTGTATTGCTGTCCTGATATAGTTCGTAACTTGTTAAAAGACATCAGCATATCAACTGACGAAAATGAAAATAGTTGGATTTTCTGTCAAATATCCTTTTTTCAGGAATCAAAATGTTGTTTTCTTTTTGCTGGATGATCTTTAACAATCCCCAGATATGACCGAACACTCAATTTTTTTCAATTTTAAAATATTCGGTAGGTCTTGCGTGCTTGCACCCTTTCTCTAGCAATGGGAAGGTGATGATTTCACACAGCGACATTGAATTATTTAGGGTCCGTTTGGGCAGGGGATTCTGCATAACCAAGATTTAAGTCCGATCCCAATTGTGGCAGGCCCCATGCTCTCCACATAGGCTGCAAATAAGATTTGCTGAACTTAAGAGGAGCTTTCCTCTGCAAAAAATGCAATTAACGGCGTTTTTGGTTTTTGGAAACTTAATTGTGTTTATATGGGTGAAAGCGTCGATTTATTGCGTTGAAATCTTATGTGGTGTACATGGAGCCTGCCAGAATCAGGATTAGACTTAATCTTGATTATGGGGATCCCCTACCCAATTAGAATAGCTTGTTAGAAGTGATGGTCTTTAAATTGGTTAGTGTTGAGAACTGTTGTTGGAATCAGGCCAGAGGGCACAAGTGGAGTAGTTAGTCAATCTGGACTGTAGGCATGACTTATCCATCCAAACAGCACATGAGTCTGTGAAGTAGTATTTGTGTTCTGAATTGGTTGATCTGTCCTTTCTGCATTCTCTTTTTCTATCCTTTATCAATAATTTTCCACGTGTTACTTTATTGTCCACATTAATTTTCAACGGAGATAGCAAGACCCTGCTCACACTGCAATTGGGAAGTTTTACTAGTTGACGTTGATGTTTGGTGACCACAGGATTCTAAAACCTTTCTAGGTTATAGGCCTTGAGCTTCTGTGCTTTAGCCTTCTACCTTTATTTCCTCTAAGATGCTTCCTTTTTGGATGACAAGATTGTGTAAGAACTTGAACTAAGCGTCGCAACTAAAGAAAATCCTATGACTGAAATGCTTTTATAGATTGTGTAAACCGTAGTTAAACTCAATAAGCATTTCCTCCTCACATGTGGTATATTATTAGGGCTAGACCGGCCCTGATTTTGAACTGTTTGGGCTAGACTGGGCCTATTCAAAAATTTGATTTTGCTGGGTCTAGGCCCAGCCTATTGACAGCCCTATATACAGTACATGTTTACAAGATCCATACCTTTTCATTAACTGGGTCCCATTGCGGATGTGTTGTACCTCAAAATCATTGCAGTTAGGTGATCCTAGTTGCTGATTGGAGGATGAGAATACAAATGGAAGGTTAGGAGAAAGTCCAACCGGTTGACGGTCGATGGGCAAAGATCCAGCGACTGGCAAAAATCCTCTGCTTGATGGCTAGAGCCTGATCATTTGACTGTTTTGATTTCTGATGAATGACCTACTCCTTGTAGCACTAGTCGATGAATAATCCAGTTCTCATACATGTGTACCACGCATACGAGTCTTTCGTTTAGCTTTTCAACAATAGAATAGAAGCATATGAAAATTTTGAGAAATGTTCATGCTAAATATTAGACTATGATTCTAGGCATGACATGCTCAGAATTACATATTCGGTTATAAGTTCAACAAATAATCAAGCTCTCTCTCTCTCATGAAATTTTCTTTAGAGAAATGCTACTAAATGCATTGTTGTTTATGGTGCTGCATTGTTTCCACTATATTCTGTAATCGAATCCATAAACAAATCTATTAAAAAAATCAAGTAGCAAGTTCACATATCCATAAACGAATCTATTAAAAAAAATATAGTAGCAAGTTCACATAAAAGGCATAATCAATAAAGTCTTTGGTATATTTACAATGATCTAATTAATGCAATCCCTAATTGCAGATGCCGTGGTTCTGATCACTTGCTTTATATTAGTGTGTTTGTTCGCCCTACAGCACTATGGAACGCATCGGGTTGGGTTCTTTTTCGCACTAGTTGTGTTGACTTGGCTACTTTACATCAGCACCCTTGGCTTGTACAATATCTTTCATTAGAACCCTCATGTTTATCAAGCGCTCTCTCCATATTACATGCGCAAGTTCTTGAAGAAGACAAGGAAAGGTGGCTGGATGTCTTTAGGTGGAATTCTGTTATGCATAACAGGTAACATCAGAAGACACCAAAACTAGAAATTCTCATCTTTCACACATTGCTGGTTTGTATGCTCATATGCCGATGCATAAAGAAATTCAAATAGAGGAAATGGTAATGGTCTTTTCTGGCAAAAGCACCGGTCTTTTGTTTAAAAGAAGTTTGGTTCTGTCCACTGTAGAAGTTGATGGAAGTTCAATCATTAAGCTAAAATCAAAGGCCACTAAGTAAACGGCATGGTGGCAAGATCAAAGTTATTCTAGATTCCCTTAAGGGCCTGTTTGGACTGGTGGAATCCAAAAGGAAATGTTACTTCTGAGGAAAGCTGTGGATAAGGAAATCCACGGAAAATAATTTTAAAAAGTTGTCTTAGTTTCCACCATATCCAAGGAAATCTCGGATGGTCAATGGTCAGAAAGGGAAATCCATTTCTCAGAAAGTGAAGAAATGAGGATTATCAAGTTCTTGGGAGTGAAGGGAAAAGGCCATTTTTGAGGAAAACAATTTTCAACGTGTTACTTTATTGTCACAATAGCAGGAAAAGTCCCATATGTGGAAAACATGTTCTTTTCCACAGCTACTTTTTGGATTCCACCAATCTAAACAGGTCCTAAAAGGAGTTTCTAGTATTTGTTTGGAAAGTGATTAAAAACTTTTTGAGTCGACTCAAGATTCAGTCGAGTGAACTCATGGCCAACATGCAAGAGCAATATTTAATTGTGGGTTTTCAAAATTGTGGGTCCCGCTGGATGGAAAGTCTGAACATGCTCCAACCAATTGGTATCCATCCATCAAATGGACAGCTAAAAGTAACAGGATCAAAGGTCCAAACTCAGTCAGCAAAATAAATAGTTAAGATTGCCAAATCAGTGTGATTTGAGAATGAGTTTCTCCACAATGGGGCTAAGGATCCAAATGGTCGGTTTACGATGGATGAGTTGCCCCAGCCATAGTTCTAAAACTTGCTGACACAACTTGAAACTCGGTTGACATAAGTCGACTCGGTGAGATTTCGAGCCCATTCGAAAAATCAGTAATGGGACTGACTCTGCCTATACTTGGAGAGCCCCGTTGAGTTTACTCAAATGGCTCAATTGACTTGACACGACTCCGCATGACTCAAACTGAGTCACTACCTTAGCTAGTGAAGTATTGGTTATATCTATGTTACTTATACAAGATCTAATTATTGTGAGTATCTATTAACATTTCTAATATTTTCATTTTATAATATAATTAAATATCGAACCGAGTCTTCCAGCTAATCTGACTGAACAAAAGGTTGAGTCTTCATGTTTTTGAACTATGGCCTAACCAAGCTATCACATCTAGCCCTTGTCACCCACTATATGCAAATACATCACCAATTACCATTTTCAAACCAAACAGTTACAGATAGCTATTTTCTCCTCATCTGAATATGGACATCTCACAAAACATAGACAGGAGGCTACACCTTGCAGTTTGTGGTGTTGGTGTTGTTTGGGTGCTGTGGTGGGAATGATTGCAATATGATCTTTTTGTTAGCTATCACTGTCCATAACAACTACAACGGTTGATCTTTTTATTAGCTATTGACAGATTTACTGATGTGATTATACATTGAGTTCCAATTCTTTGGGGTTAAAGCATGATGTAATTGGATTTGGTGCAGGCTATTGAATCAGAAAGCCAAGAATTAGAGCTAGATCTTTCAAGTCTACGAACTGTGAACACCATGTTTGCCGGCCTTTTTTGGTAAGACAAGTTTCGATAAATTTCTGAGTTTTATTTGTAGAACTTCATGTGATGAAATTCCACTGTGTGGTGTGAGTGCGTGTGTAAAATATATATATATATATATATATATATATATATATATATATATATATATATATATATATAATAACAACAATACAATTGGTCATTTTCTCTGATTTGATAAAATGAACTCATGAATTTGATGCTGTAAAAAAAGAAATCTCAATTTGTGGTGGTAGTGGTCTACAAAAGTAGGTTGCATCAGGCAGTGCCGGCTAATTCAATTGCATTAATTACTCAGTGAAGTAGAAACAACCAAACTGTAGTTACAATTCAGAATCTTGGGTGAGCGTTTGCAATTCCACTTAGTTTTCCAAATGCATCCTTAGGGAATTAGTGTGCTGAATTGAATAGATAGCAAACTAAACTCAGCAATTTAGTTACAATTATGTCGTTTATTGATTGTGTTTGCAATCCAAATCACTTGCACATCCAAAGTTTCAAACACAGCCTTAGAGAATCAGT
This sequence comes from Magnolia changhungtana, assembly GCA_030180095.1. Taxonomy (NCBI): domain Eukaryota; kingdom Viridiplantae; phylum Streptophyta; class Magnoliopsida; order Magnoliales; family Magnoliaceae; genus Magnolia; species Magnolia changhungtana. The sequence continues at coordinate 7,828,845 of JASAUF010000502.1, read as the reverse complement.
GCACTGAAATGAATCAACACTGAAGTGAACTCAGCAAATTTCATAGTATGAGCATAACGTTAAACAGAAATATCCACAGCCAAACAATAAATACAATGGCTGATCAATTCCTTTTTCCCTTTGCATTTACAGATTTCCCAACTGAACTTTGGAAGTAATGAAACCTTTTTTTGAGATGTGAATGTCATAAAGTTATTATTTTCTTTTTCCGACTTCTTGGTGTTCATCTAGTTGGATTATTTTCTATAATAGATTTGTCCGACCTGTTTTAGTTGTTTAAATAATCTGTTGAAAAATATAGAGCTAAGGCGTGTTTATCAGGGAGAGGCATTATTTTATACCTTGTTTGAATTGCTTGATTATAATGCTTTTCTCTAATATTTATTTTCCCTATAAAAGACTGATTGGTCAGTTTAAGGTTGAACACTCTTTTACAAGGTAATTTCTATACCCCACATGCCATTTCATAGTCACATTTATGCTTGAATACGGCTTTTTTACACCCCCAAATCGATGGATCACATTCCATTCACAACCATGATTTGGTAGTTGGCACTAACACATCATGCTGGCCTTAGGAATCATGAACACCCAAATGCACCTTTTGTGATTTTCATCAGTATGGCATGGTAGATGTAGAAAAATCAATGTAGACCTGAAATTTTCCAATTTTTTTCCAGGTAAGTTGTTCACTCCCCAAGTATAGGGTTGTGATGCAGTATATAAAAAATCCATATATTTCAGAAAAGTGAGAAGATATATATACATATTTTCTTATTTTAACACCCCGACCTTTGAAATGGGACCCGGGGCCTCACCAACCTTGGTGTTTCACTCTTCCCATTGAATCGGGTTCCCTTGAAATGTGGTTATACCACTCACCTTTCTTTCTCCTTCTCATAATTCCAGTGGATTCGACTTTATTTTGTTAATGGACAGTCACTCATTTGCAATTGATACGTCTCTTTCTTTTGCCATTGTCCATCCGCTACTTTCCTCTTCTTTTGCACGCCCGAGTACACTCGTCCCAACAACATGCGTGAATGTGCTGGTTCATCTCATCTCCTTTCACGATCAGGTTCTCTGAATGGATGGTCATTATCTTCTCCATTGGGTAGTTACATCGTTATCTTTAACCCGTGTAGCACCTATTTTCGGTTAGACACTCCTGTAGCACTTTATAGTACATGCTGGTTTTTAATGGGAGAGCACCATGATGTATGTGATTTCCATCCACGCCATCCACACGTTTTCAAACCTCATTTTAGGGCATAAACCCAAATTAAAATAAAGCATATCAAATCTTAGATGGACCACACTGCAGGAAACAGTGGTGATTGAATACCCACCATTAAAAACTCCCCAACGGAATGGCCCACAGTGGACAGCAGCGTCCGGGCTCTGCTCAGATGCTCGGCCTGCGTAAGATCTGCACTGGGATGATGGTGGGACCCATGATCAGCGTCGTCTGGGATAAATAAGAACATTCACATGACTGGACCCACCAGATAGAGATGTATTAGATCACACACACGTGTCACTTCAACACGTACAAGGTGGAAAAAGGCTCTACCTCATTCCTTTTGTAAATGGACATGAACTGGATCCAAATAGACCCGACCAAACCTTAACCAGGTCCATCACATGCATCGGACCTTAACCCAACTAGACCCAATTTCAAACCAGGTCTAAAACGTGGACCCGAACCCGAAACTGACCCAATTTCTTAACCAGTCCAATAAATGGGACATGGAGCAATTAAAATCAGATCGGGTGCATTGGATACACACAGATCTAGGTACCCATTGACAGCCCTATCAGCCGACGATCGCTAGTGCTCTCATCTTCCGGGAGAGGACAGTATCCTGTGATCTTTTTTACTAGATAAAATTTCTATTTATCCCCAAAAAATTGTTTGGTTTGGGTTGAGCTTGACCCAAGTGGGGCTGAAATGAGTCAGACCAGGTCTGACTCATTGACCATTCGTTGGACTGAACGGCCCATAAAAAATGGGCTGAATCCTGGTCCTGCTTTTAAAGCACTGCTTTATGTGGTCATTATCATCATTATTGTTGTTGCTGTTGCAGAAGGATTTCCTTTTCTTTTCTTATTTTATTTTATTTCTATTTCTGCGAACTGGCTCTATGAAAGATCTTTGTTTTTTTTATTATTTATTTCAAGAATTTTGTGTGATGGTTTATGGCTATTAGTTGATGGGCCTTTTTAGCTGATTGTTCTCATGGTTTCTTAATTATGCAGGTCAGCAACCTTCTCATGTTTTTTTTGTTCCTGCTTTTCCTTCCGAATGGGTGAGGTTCAGTTTCCCTCAGATTTATTTTTTCCTGGTATCACCTTAACAGATTGAAGCCGTGAAGTTGGACACTGAAACCCAGTTGAGATAAACCAAAATGCTTGCACATGCAAGCAAGGAATCATGGGACCCTTCTCAAACAATGTCATTAATGTCAGGGAACCATGAAGTACTTCCAGAATCTGTTTGCATTATTTTTAAGTATGCTTGTTTCTTATGAAAAAACTTTTAATTTCAACAGGATTTTGCTGACATCTACTTCAGAGGTGTATGGTGATCCTCTTGAACATCCCCAAAAGGAGTATTGGGGAAATGTTAACCCAATTAGTATCTTTACTCTTCTTTCTAGCAATCAATTTTCTTTTTTTTTTTTTTCTGTGTGGATGCCTATCCTTGTTGATTCTTTAATGATTAATTATTAGAATTTGGGATGTAACACTCGTGTTGAATGATGTTGCATGTATTGCAGGAGTTAGGAGTTACTATGATGAAGGGAAGCGTGTAGCAGAGACTCTGATGTTTGATTATCACAGGCAACATGGCATAGGTAAAAGATATCACTGTTCCTTGTGTTTTTGCAAAGAAATCTCTGATGCTTATGTTAAGTTGTTTGTGAAATGATATTTCTCTGTTGATATATAAACAAATGTATTGGTTATGTGAAGAATGTGACCTCAATCCTCATGTATGCCCTTGATGTTTGGGTTTGTTCTGTAACAGAAATCCGCATTACTAGGATTTTCAATACTTATGGGCCATGCATGAATATTGATGATGGGCGAGTTGTCAGCAATTTCATAGCTCAAGCACTTCGGTATTCCTAATTCTTTCTTTTTTTTTCCTTGAGATACATCATTCAATGCATCCACCAAGCCATTACAATAATTAATTGGTCTGGAGAGGGTTTTGCATGTGTAAGGGCCTTAATAACAAGTATGAAAAGCCCCATCCAACCTTGTTAACATTGCTGAGCCGGATATTTTGCTTTGGTGGGTCTGCCCAAGCAGTGAGCCTGATCCTTAGCTTATGGGTCTGGGTTGGCCTAGACCCATGTCTTTTGCTCATGGGCAGGATTCTAACATGCATTCAACATATACTGGCCCATCTGCAACCTTAAGTGTTACTGTTTTCACAACTTTGAGAAAAATCAAAACATGGGTTTTGTAACACAACCAACTTAGTATCTGAGTTCGTGCGGTGTTCTCCTAGCAGAGAGCTAGACCAAGCATATTACCAACAAATTCGGGTGTGGGAGTGGGAAAGTATATGTTTCAAAATGGTTTCAAATATAAACTAGTGGGATGCAGAAGCGTGACTCAAAACAGGAGAGGCGCCTAGTTGGAAGGATGGTGCACCTAAGGTCTTACCCTCAGGTGAGGCTCTAGCCCCGACCCTCTAAAAAAGTAAAAAGAAAAAAAGAAAAAGACCATGGGTTTTGTTTGTTTATCAATCTCCTCAAATCTGGATATATGTTTTGGGCCATCAAAACATGGTTCTGTGATCTCTTCCTTTGAACTCAAAATGGGTTTTTTAGTAAACCCCAAACAAACATAATTAAAGTCTCCTTTCTTCCTTTTTATTTTTATTTTTACTTTTATTATATAAATCTTTTTTGCTTTAAAATTTCAATTGGGTGTTGGTAGTTTTGACTAAAGGATTTGCATATTTTCCTTATATATATATATATATATATATATATATATATATATATATATATATATATATATATATATATATATATATATATATATATATATATATATATATACACACACACACACACTTACTAACCAGGTAAAGCAATAAAGGCATCAGATTGTCTAGCCATCTCTGCCTTCCTTTCGTGCATATCTGCTACTGCCTTCTCTTCTCTTACTATCTCACAAGTTATCTGCATGATGGTTGCAATAAAAAAATATAAAATATGAGAGAGAGAGAGAGAGAGAGAGAGAGAGAGAGCAATGATAACAAGTGCTGCAACATGTATGGCTTAATCCAGTTAATTGGGACAGGTAATTTCGTAGCGACAAGATGGAATCTATCTATTTATATAAGTTATCAATCTCTAAGAGTCCATGCCTTTAATTCCTAGTTTGTCTTTTCATGTCTTTCCATTATGCTATTGCTTTAATGCATTATTCGTAGTCTCGTAGAATGGAGGAGTCATTTGGTATTCATTTGCACACACATCTAATTTAATTTATCAATTGGCTCAGACTTTATGCAGGGGTGAATCCTTGATTGTCCAAGCTCCAGCAACATAAACCTGAAGTTTCTGTTATGTTTCTGATATGGTATGTTGTAGATGTTTTCTTTGTCACAAAGAGGAATGAGAGCACTAATCACTTGATAGTTTTTTGACTTTTTAAGGACAAAGGATCAAAGGATTGATTGTTTTCCATGCATCAATTTGTTGAATGCTACTTTTTGACTCTTTTTTTTTTTTTTTTTTTTTTTTTGCCATGTGTGCAGGTGCTGGGAGTATACCATATAGAGGATTTGTTTGTTTATTTATTTATAATTCAAGACCATTTTCAATTTATTGTAATAAATATTATATTTTTTTTTATCATATAGTAATATAAATGGTGTAATATTCAGTTTTAATTATATTGCAACATTTTTTGTTTCAAATATTTAAAAAAATGCAGGTTTCAATAGAATTATATATAATAATATAAAAAAATTGCTGGGCCCTCTTAAATTTAAACAAAGAATTACAGCAGCGCTTGTATCAATGTTTCGCAGTTCTTTTAATGTTGCGGCGCTTCTAATGGATATTGCAGCGCTCAGCAAAAGCGCCGCTGAAGCCGGAAGGCGCGCCGCCATATATTACATGTGGCAACGCTCGTATAAGCGCCGCAACATTAGCGACATACCCCTCCTGTAGCGCCCGCTAAAAAGTATTTCAGCGGTTTTGGCCGCTGCTAAAAGTATGTTGTCTTGTAGTGTCTGCCAGCTGTAGGTGGCGGTGTGCATCCACTACCCTGAGAGATAATGGGATGCTAACAGGTGTGATGCACTGGGGGTGCATTTAGTGGATAGGAACATTAAGATATACCACCACGTGCATTTTTGGGATGTGTGGCAAATGGCTCAACTTAAAAAAAGAAAAAAAGTGGGATGGCTCCTATTTGATTACTCATTCTGGGATACAGTCAAGTAAGTTCTTAATATCAGGTCTTATGATCATTCTCACTGTTATGAGTAGCTGTCAAAGACTCAGAATGTTGGCTTTCTTTCTGAATTACATTTATTCTTACCAAATATTTTGTAATTTCTGCACAGGGTCTTGGCTAAAAGCGGCCGACCTTTCTTTGAAGGACCAACTTCCTGGAGACAACAACAAACCAATCACGTTGGGTGAAGCTCTAATGGCTCCAACCATCATATATGTCAAACAGTTCTAAGTACTCTTTTCTCTCAACTGGGGTTGCAACCAGGTGCGCTCGATCCAGGCCGGGCGGGCTTAAGCATGCTCAGGCCAGACTTGACTATAAAAAATACTTAGTACACCAATGTTAGATAAGTTTGTCTAGCATGGGCATCTTAGCGTCGCTTGAAAAATTGTCCAATTGGTTTCAGTCCGGTTTCAGTCCAAGATGAAATGAGTTGCCCTGCCACTACAGGACTGAGACAAACCAAGTTGGGGCAAATCATACCAGTTTCAGTCCCCAGGCGATTCGCACTCTGAAACCGCCACTTCAATCCATGTATAGGCAAATGCAAGTGTGGGTCTAGCCCACTATGTTATTGGGCCTAAAACGCAGGCCAGGATCCAACTCATGGGCTTCTTGGTCTACCCAAACTAGCCCTGGCTTTGCCAACTCTGCCCAACTGTGCAACCCTTCACTGAATTTTTGTGAATATTTAGAGCTTCAGCAATTTCTAGCATCTTACCTTCATTACCAAAACAGGTGCTTGACATTATTAACAAGGGAGGCGTCAAAGGGATAGCTCACATCACAGGTGTTTTCACAGACAATATACCCCTCGCTTGTTATGGAGATCCTCTTAAATTATCTTCACGTGAATCTTCTTAGCAGTTTTTTTTGTCCCGTAATTTGGTTGTTCACATGTTGACTGACCCTTTTACCTTTTGCAGTTGATATAATATCAGTAATTGAGTTTGATAAGAGCAGGGACCATCTTGCTACTGGAGATCGAGGAGGCCGAGTGGTTTTATTTGAAAGGACGGATGCGAGAGATGTTAGTTTGTTAAACACTGTGCTTATGTGTTCCATTGCTATCGTATCTGATTTCATGTTGTCTTTAGATATTTCTTCTTCGTTCCTGCAATTTTTTACTTCTTCTAATAACACAATGTGTAGCATGGATCTCGTAGAGATCTAGAAAGGATGGATTATTCAATTAGGAGGCATCCCGAGTTCCGCTACAAAACAGAGTTTCAAAGCCATGACCTAAGGTAATTGCTTTTTATGGATTATTGCTGTTTGGAACGGTCACAACTAGTGAATCTTACTACTTTTTCACAAGATCCAAATGGTGATGAGAAGGGTCTCTTACTTGTGGCATTCTTTTGGTGTAGGAATCAAGCGGGCCCCCATTTCCCATCGCTGTGGATCAATTCACACATCAAAATGCATTTTCATTTGTCTGTAAGAGATTATCCATTCCAACCCCAAAGAAGTTGGACATGACAAAAATTTTCATGGTCCAAAATTTCATCAGTGAGATCCTAACATGGATGAACCAGCAGAGTAATCTCACCAGTAAGACGATCCTCCATGAATGAGTAGCAGAAAAAAGTAATATCATCTGTGGCATGCATTGACATGTAAAACTCACTTAAATGGTTAGGATCGTCATCCCCCTGTCCATGCTAGTTTTCGACAATGGTACATCTGCACGGGAGTTGCCCGATGAACGGCTCAGACCATGGATAGTTGTGCCATGTCCCATTTGAGTGCAGTCACAAGGTAATCAGGCTGTTGCTTTGCGTTCATGTTGGATTCCTCCTTCCCATTACGTAGATGTTAGTTTTTAGGCTTTTAGGTACAAATCGTCTCCCTTCTCAAACACTATCTATGCATGAGGGAGTAAATGTAGCTGGTTAAGATGGCATTCACATCCGAGCAAAAGGATTTTGATGAGAACAGGAGAGGAAAGCCTGTGTATGAAAGAAGTCATCTCTCTCACGATGTGATGGATGCAGGTGACGTTCTGCGTGTTGATGGACAACTGGCAGTGGCAAGGGCCTTTGGCGATAGGAGCTCGAAGAAACACCTTAGTTCGGAACCCCATGTGGTGGTGGAGACTGTAGATGCAGACACAAGAGTTCCTCATCTTGACAAGTGATGGGCTGTGGAAGGTTAGCTGCTCCCAATCCATAGCATCCTTTATATATATATATATATATATATATATATATATATATATATATATATATATATATATATATATATATTATAACGCAATCTTTTATCCATTTATGTGATGTCAAACGAAGAGGCAGTGAATTCAATTAGACATGTGAAGGATGCCCAGTTGGTGGTAAAGCATTTGACAGAAGCTCTCACTAGGAAAAGCAAGGACGATATATTTGTCGTCGTTGTAAGTTTTTGTCACGCCTCAAATTCGAACACTAGGCTCACAAAATTTTTGATCACTGAATTCGGTGCCGGCAGCCTCCGTAATACCTCATTCTCAGCTCCTAGAGCTCATGCGCTAGATGCCTATCCTAGGATCCTACAAGGAGGATTTTCAACACGAATTTATCTCATAAGAAGCATAACCATAAGTATACCCGAATCTCAAGAACAACATCATCATCACATATTCACTAATATAAACATTTGAATATAGTGCTGAAAGGAAAATACATACATAAAAAATCAAAGCTCTAGAAGGTGGCTGCATGCTCCATGCTCAACGCTGCTGCAACCTAACGCCACCTGCACGCATCAATCGTGCATAAGCTTATAGAAAGCTTAGAGGGTGGTATAAGTGTGTGAGCAGTATATATGTGCTCAGAATGTAATATCAGAATAAACGGAAATACTGGTAAGTCCACGAACCATACAATATCAAAGTAGGCAGAAATACTGACAAGTCTATAAAAATAGTATCAACCTCATCTAGGATATACAATAAAAAGACATAGCAAGCCAATGTCATATACTGATAAAGTAATATAAATCGGCTATGTAATGTAAAAACATAATGAACCAAATATCAGATATCGAGGATACAATACAATATGCAATTTGGAAGAGCTATGAGTACCATCAGCCTCATCTAGGCCATATAAATATAAAAACATAGCAACCCAAAATGCCATATGCTGAGGATGTAATGCAATATGCAATATTTGGTGCAAATGAAATGACTAAGCTGCAGTATGAAGTCGGGATAATAGTACATGGTATCATAACCTATGGGGCCTATCACAAAGGACTTCTATCCAAACCAAACCCATACTTAAATTTAGATAGATAAACTCAATGTGGTAAGCTCCTGATCTCAGGTTAGTTGCGCACCCCAACCGAAATCCTAGCCATTGCAAAAGTATACATAACAATTAGTTGTGCACCACTAGCCCAAGTGGATAGTGAATGAATGAATATAATGCTCAGTATGCAACTCCTGCTCCACAAATCGGTACTGTACATCTCTGTGATCATCACCGGGGTCTAGCACACTCTACACCAGTTTGTCACCCCATCAATCGCATAACTGGGTAAGTGGAAGAGACCTCACTATCCTCCTACCAACATCGGCCTGGCTCATTGATATCGCACCCATTTATGAGCTAGTCAGACTCAGCCTAGCATTGCCTATTCCCTCAGGCGGGTAAGGCCACACCTCCTCTCAACCGACCACGACACAGTGGGAGACGCGGCATCCTGGTGTTCGGCACTCAAGCGCTCATGTATCCACTCAGTCTTGACGTTGGGGCGTCCTCTGGTACCAAGAGGGTTTAAGGATTTTCACTCAGGGCCATCTATGGTGGCCCGATACTAGTAACAGATTTTCGGTGTCTCATCTGGCCATCCACGATATGACTGTAGAGGCTACGGCCTTGATGTCGCTAAGGCGTACAGTAATCACATCACACAATGCAAGATGCAAGAGTCACGCAGTCCAATAATGCATCAATCCCGCACATACCGTGCGCTCATGTGGGATAACTCCGCCTATCAGGGAGTCCCAAAAACCACCTGCACTATGACATATATAATGGTTAATCACATCTAATAACAAACATGCAGATGATGCATATGAGCATATATCATGATGTTATACTGTCACATACTCATAATCGGTACTAATAACCAACCTCGATAATCGGCATCAACAATCGGCCTTAACAATGTGGACATTTAACCAACATTGCCCCCCAAGGAGTGGCCCTATAACGCCTCAAAAAATTCCATACAAAGACCAGAGTACCACCTCAGGCAGAAATCACTAAAGACCAAATCCTTTAGAAATTAGACGAAAATTAATTAAGTACTAAAGTAGATAATCAGTAGGATTAGCTTGGACCACTATCTATACAAACTGCAAGACCCAAAACTATTAGAATCGTTAACTCAGCATTACCTAAAGACCTAGGAGCAATCTCAAAACCCAGTTGCTCTCAGGAGCACATTGAAACTCCATATCGGACCTGGACCGTGCGTCGAAAGTCTGATAACGCAAAACTATAAGGTTATGACCGCCTTATTGGGCTTGACAAGCATTGCGGGAATCGAGCCCAAATAGTATCCAAAAACACATAACTTAAGCCCCAAGCGAAGTGTGTGAGAAACGCGAATTTCTCTAGAAAATGAACTCAAGCTTAAGTAAATTGAACCATTCGCTTATGGATGAAATTGAAGACTACGGACCATCAGATTCTGACCAAACTATAGCCTTGGATCAGGGAAATTTCTCTGCACAGGTCAGTATACTTATGGCCCTGATTGAGTGACGATGACCGTTGAACTGAAACAGGCCCTCCACGGTTGATCTACAAATCCAATCGGACTAAAGTCTTAACCTGGCTTAGATCCATGGTTAGGGAATTTACTCTATGACTTAGGTGATAAATGGGCCTCTAGATAAGTCCTGTTTGCCTGAAACAGATGCCCTTTGGCTATAACCTAAGTATACCATGGCCCTAGGGCCATTTGAACCAATTATAGTCCTATTTAAGGACCTTAAACAACCCCTCTCATTCCATATGAATTCTCTAACCCTATGAGAGAGAAGAGAGAAAAGAGGTGGAAAGAGTGAGGAGAAGAGAGAGAGAGGGAGATAGTTGTTGGGATTCACTCCCATGACTCCACGTACTGAATCACCTCCCCACCATCGCTACACTATTGATTCCAAATATGATTTAGGTAAGAAATCCTAACCCTAATCTTGTTTTAGGGATTCAAATAGAGGAAGGGATAAAATAGCTAACCTATTCCGTGATTTAGGTAACCATCGTTCTGTAGACGAAGAAGTAGTGTACGAATTAAGTTCGTAACGAGTTAACCGACGAAAGGTGTGGATTATAAATGTTTAGGTTATGGTTTTCAAGGCTTTCAATATCAGCAATGATTTATGTCTGACTTAATTACTGCCACATGACTTTAGTTACGATGTATTCGACAAATTATACATGTGTGTGAACTATGTGAATATATTATGCATTCCATGTGTTTGTTGAAATGTTTGAATGAAAGTGAAATTATGATTTATGCTTGCCATGACTATTAATCTAGAATACATGTGTATTGTGTGCATGACAACTCCTTTGTGAAAGGAATTGCCAAAATATATGTTATAACTAATTTAGATTGTGTATATGGTATTATGTAGTCTAAGTGTTTGATAAAATATTTGAATGAGAAAGTGTTTGATAAATTGCCTCCAACAAGGGTGTTGAGATAGGATTCTCAACCACCTTGTCCATAGTTATAGTTCCTTTTATGTAATGTAATTTGATACTACGCGATATATGGTTGAAATGCATATGTATGACTATAGGTTCAATGTGTTCGATGAAATGCTTGAATGAGAATTATATTTAAATTGTCTGTTAAATGTTGTTATGAATATCAAATGTATCCACATGTTGCGTTTGAGTATGTTTGGGACTACTGCATAGTCCAGGCAATCGGTAACGATTCTCGATTTAATGGACAAATTCATTTCGTCACATTAGACACTTTGATGAATTCAAATTGTATGGTGATTGTCGATAGTAGTTAGGCCACGTGGAGTGCTTATGCGCTCCATGTCGATTAATTCAGCGTGCGCTCGTACAAATCGAACTTGTCAAATAATATGATTGACCTATTTTGTGTTTACCATGTATGGACATTACTTCTTGAATCTAAGGTACCACTTGCCAATACAAATCTCGTTTAAACCATGGTTTCAAGATCCGCCAAGACTCATGAGCCGGACATGGTGGTATGGGACACCGTGGTCGAGTTGTTGGCCTACGTTGGGGTGACGAGTCTCCCCGTAGTGAGTAGTGAGCAACCCAAACTCATGAGTTGAATACGGTGGTATGAGACACTGTATTCGAGCTGTCGACCTACGGTAAGGTGACGAGCCTTCCTGTAGTGACCTTGAGTATAACTTAAGCCTACGCTAAGGTGACGAGTATCTCCGTATTGACTTCAAGTGTAAACTCGTGAACTTTCCTATCCACTGCTTTTAAATCAAGGGTGATGTTGCCCTATAACTTGCCTATCATATGTGATTAACTAGGATTGACGACCCTAGATGGATCATCGTTTGGGAAAATGATATAAAGGGAGGTACCTTACCTTCCCGAATCTTCTATATGAATAAGCCTAAATAATTACTTGACTAACACGATCATACACCGCATTGCATGTGCTTTGGCAAGGAAGCGCACGTTTAGGGAGTTTACCATGCGCGATCGTGAGATGATGTCGCTGAGGGAGTGCAGGCGAGGGCATGCATCATTACGCATATCATTCTTACATTAACAAGAGTACTTAGGATATGATTGTTGTACTGCTTTATCATTACTGCTTGACTGAATTGATAACATGTTAACCTTTGCCTTATAATACCACTGAATTGATCACTCACTCCCACTCTGGGATGGTGTTTTAAAACACCAACCATACTCAGATGTAGATGCAGGATGTGATGCGGCTTACGTAACAGAGCCAGATTTCATGGATGAGGAGGAGAAATTCTCCTATATTTAGCTATCAGGCGGGTCTCTGTAGACCTTGATTCGACTCAACGGGATTACAGGGTTACTTGGACTAGTTGAACAGTTATATTTTGTAAATTTTGGAACAAACACTTGTGTATATTCATCCTGGAACAGATTCATACTCCGGATGGTGAAACACTTTTATGTTATAATTCAAGTACTTAAGTCTTCTACTGGCTTAATTTAATTGTACCTGGAGTATGATATATTATTTTAGATTAATCCCACTCATGTTTAATACACTAATATGGACAACATTTAATCATCATTATCTATGTTGCATAAGTGATGCGTGAAACTCAGGAGTTGAGCTTTGCTCGACCCTCGATTTTTGTGGCGTTATAAGTTGGTATTAGAGAATGATTTGGATTAAACCGGACCTGGGTTATGGTAACACGACGCACACTGACGTACTTTGACTTAAGTGGGGGCAATAAAATGAAGAAATGATCATAAGATTTTAAGTTTCACCGACGGGCGAAACTGACCATCGAAATGTGACTTGTATGCATCTGTGATCATGTGAAATGATCCCGATTCCTTTCTAGACCATCAATCGACGGGTTTGGATGATAATTTGGTGAATTCCACACTTAAATGACCCAAAAAGCGTGAATATGCACTCATTAAGACTCGAAACCACCTCAAACGGATGAGGGGCCCAAACCACACAAATTGGTGGGACCCAAGGGGTCCTCCGCACATTTTTGGCACCCCGGGAGGGGGGTGGCCACCACCCCAAGGCGGCGCACAGCCGCCCACTCTAGTGGACCACGGCGGCCCCACGCCGACCATGGCTCACCACGCCCCTGTCCAGTGGGCCCCATCGGGCCCACAAATCTGGTGGCCCGCCGCCCTTTCCCCACTCGTGTGGGGCCATTTTTATGTGGGACCACTTTGTTTGGTCCCTATTTACACCCTTTTGCCCTATTACCTTCATTTCACCCCATTCCAAGCACCCTAGCTCTAAAAAATCGTCATTTTCCCTCTCAAATCTTCATTTTATACTCCATCTTCTTCAATACACATACACCCACCACCATTTCCCTCAAAAACCCATCTCCTACGACTCTCTATCTCCCTATGTCTTCTCATTTAAGTGCACAAGTCCACCATTGTGTCTCATAAAATCCAAAACCCATCAACCTATCTCCATCAAGCTTTCTTCACTTTCATGGCTCTTTTTAAGCTAGTGGTCGCTGTATTCTCGCCTCCACACTCCTTTCTCTCATGGGAAAGAGAAAAGCGTCCACAGATGAATCTGGACCTAGCCGCCCAACCCAAACAAGGAAGAAAGCGGATGCGGAAGCAAGCACAAGCATCTCACGAGAGCAAAGGACGAAGCGAGATCTCGATCCCCAGATTCCACTGGAAAGAGTTCTACCAGCGGGCATTGGATATGGTAAGTTTCGTGGCCGCAGAATTGTGTTTGAAGCGCATGTGGATGAGAGACTATTTGGGCTATATCTAGTAATGGACCTCTTGTTGGACTCTGGGTCGGCCCCATATTTGAAGGTAAGTCTCACTCATATAAGAACATGGTCTGAGCCTTCTATGTCCACATTCAGGGTCCACTTCTGGAGCCTCTACAGTTCATTATTTCCGTAGGAAGGCAGGAAGCAATAGTCGATGTGGATGTGATGGCCCAAATTATGGGAATTGCACGTGGTGAAGTGCATGCTAATGAATCTCATCTCAAGAGTATGCGAGAAAGAGATCATTATACGCAGTTTCTTTGTGGTCGACTGGTTCACAGGAAGCGAGGCAATTGCCTCTCATTGACCAAATTGACAAACGATTTCTGCCTGTTCCACCACATATTCACATATAATGTGTATCCTAGGTGGGGAAACCATACCGAATGCACTAGTTTGATGGTGGACTTCCCGTACAGAGCTGGGCAAGGAGACAAGTTGTGTCTCCTACGTTTGCCCTGCTACAGATAGTACAGACCGCATGTGCTATTAGGAGAGATGTTTTACTTCCATTTGGTCGACTTATATGCAAGATTGTTCGAGAGTTTGGCTACAGACTTAACATAGATGAGCTTGCGCCGATCCACTTCATTAGTGACAGTACGCTCAACAACATGGGAATTGGCCCTTGACAACGTCAAGCCCGACTCGATGAGTATGGGGGCGAGACAGAAAGTGAAGAGGAAGAAAGTAATGAAATAGAGGAAGAAAGCAATGAAGAAGAGGAAGAAAATGAGATAGAAGAAGGAAGTGAGGAATGAGGAAGTGAGGAAGAAGAGGAGGCCCAAGATTCTGATGAGGGACCCCCTACTACTACACGTGGGCACCACCATGATCAGGTCACCCTAGAAGCCCGTCTGGCTCAGATTGAAGAAAGCCAGGCCGCCTTGAGACAAGTGGTCAAGGAGACCCAGGCCGAACTGAAGCAAAAGCTTGAAGAGAGTCAGGCTTATATGAAGCAGAGGTTTAATAAGATATTTCGTACTCTGAAGGCCCTCCTGTATTGTATGCAGGACAAGGGTGCTCTCCTCCATCACCAAATTCGGACGGCTAGTCATACGATACAGTCGTCTTTTAGTTGACTTTGTTTCTAGTTTTATTTTGTAATAGCCTTGGTAAGCTTGGTTAGTCGTTAGTGTGTTTAGTGTTTAAAACTTGTGTTGGAATAGCTCACATGCATCTTCTGTCATGATCCATATAAGATTATATCTCATGTATTATGACGATTTTGGTTAAATGAAATGCATGAAGCTTCTTTTTATTTAGAATGTGAATGATGTTGGGATGAGTGTGTATTATTATGCTAAATCTTACACGGGTTGCACCCTATGTTTTATATAGGGAATGTCACCTAAGAACACTCGGAGCACTACACATCTTGTACTAGGCGGATTGTTTGACGAGGCACTTCCCCTAAGCGATAACCACACGCACCCTTCTTTGGGCCTTGATAGTGACACCATGCCGGATTCTCAGCCGGCGACTGGCCCCACAAATGGGCCAACACCTAGTGCACTGTCAGATCCAGAACAAAACCGTGCGTCTACCTTGACGCCATGCATGCCCCAGGTGGCTCCTCCTCTTGATAGGTTGGAGCAGATGATGCTTCGAATGCAGCAGCAGCAAGTTTGGACCACAATCGCAGGGGCCCTCACCCAGAACATGAATATGGTCCCACCTGCACCACCTGTGCAACCTGTTGGGAATATAAATGCCTACAGTTTATTTGAACGCTTTCAGCGTTTCTGACCTCCCACCTTTGCAAGCACTCATAAGCCCGATGAGGCCGAATATTGGCTCGACCGCATCTCTAAGATATTAAAGCCACTACACTCCACTGAGACAGAGCAGGTTAGAGTTGGTCACTTACATGTTCGAGAAGGAGGCCAGTCTTTGGTGAGACAACGTCCTACGAACAGTGACACATGGATACATATGGACATGGGGTGCGTTTGAGACTCCCTTCCATGAGAAGTATTTCCCCCTCACTTACCGTAATAAAAAGGAGGGTGAGTTTCTTCACCTCCGACAAGGAGGGACGACCGTAACAAAGTATGAGAACCATTTTACGGAGCTAGCCAGATATTCTCCTTTGATACTAGCAGACGAGCCGATGAAGATGCGACAATTTTCTGAGGGTTTGCGGCCTGAAATCCACATGAAGATGTGTTGCGTTAGCATTCCCAACTATGCTGAGCTAGTGAGAATGTCCCTGTGACCTGAACAGGATGGGGATAGATTGTCCCAAACATGTGTGCTCATGGGCCCGAGGCCTCGACTGGACTTGCCGAACCAACCATTCCTCGGCAGGAGGCCACGAGCCGATTCACCTCCTAGGCTTACTGCTCCACCGATACAGCCTAGGAGATCAGATCTGTGGTGCACCTACTGTAGGAGGATGGACCATACAGATACGTATCTCTTTACCAAGATGGGGGACAACTGCTTCACGTCTCCTGAGAAAATCAACCGTCAGATACCACAAGCTATCTCAGCTCCACCTTTACGATCAGCACTGCCAGCACAATCTTTCTATAGGCCGAATGCACCTCGAGTTAGGCCTTCTCAATGACCTGTGGCAGCGCAGCTGAATCATCCTCAACAAGCTCGGGCACACTCACTTGCAGCTGAGGCATCCGAGACAACAACCGCAGCACCATTGGCTTTTGAAGTCACAGCACACATCCAAGGTATACCCATCTTTCTATTGGTGGGCACCGGGTCCAATATTTTAATAATATCATGCACAACAATCAAGCGACTAGTATTGGAAACTACTCCTATGGTTAGGGTGAGACTCCTTACTACCACAGGGACCTTCTCAGACACTACTATGATTAGTAAGGGTTGCTCGATAGACTTAGGAAGCAGAACAATACTCGTTGACCTGATTGTTGCCCCGCTGTGTCATTACAATGTTATCATCGGTATGGATTGGCCCACTAAGATGAAGGCAGAGATCGATTGCGAACTAGAGTGGTGACAGCCCATGGATCTGAGAGCACGACCTTTACTTTCCCAGTTCATGTCAGTTAGTACTACCACATTAGTTGTTATGCTACCTTGCTAGAGAATGTTGATGGTCCAACACTTGGGAACACGCCTAAGTCTGAGATTTCATGGACGTGTTCAGGACGATACCTGGACTACCTCCTCATTGCGAGATTGACTTCACTATCAACCTTATGCCTAGTGCGACACCCATTTCGTTACCGACGTATCACATGCCTCCATGTGAAATGGAGGAATTTAGGAGACAAATTGACAATTTGTTAGATACAGGTTTTATACGGCTTAGTGTATCCCCTTGGGGAGCACCTGTGTTGTTTATGAATAAGAAGGATGGATTACTACGATTGTGTATTGATTATAGTAGGTTGAACCAAGTGGCAGTGAAGAACAAGTATCCTTTGCCCAGGATAGATGGTCTGTTCGACCTATTGAAAGGGGCACAGTATTTTTCAAAGATTGACTTATAGTTTGGATACCATCAGTTGCACGTCAGGGATGAAGACGTGCAGAAAATGACATTCAGAACTAGTTTTGGGCAATTTGAGTTCCTTGTGATGTCATTTGGACTCACAAATGTACCGGCAGTGTTCTTGGACCTCATGAACTGGGTGTTTCGGCCGTTCCTATACCGGTTCATCATCGTATTCATAGATGACATTTTGATATATTCCAAAAGTCGGGAAGATCATGAAGAGCGCCTGCGAATATTTTTCGATACTCTCAGGAAGAACTAGTTATTTGCTCAATACAAGAAATGCGACTTTTGGGAAGAAGTTAAGTTCCTGGGACATGTAGTGTCCAAGGAAGGTATCGCTGTGGACCTTTCTAAGGTGGCTGCTGTTCAGGACTGGGAGCAACCCGATTCAGTTATTCAAGTGAAGAGTTTCCTTAGACTGGCAGGTTACTATCGTCGATTTATTAAGGACTTTTCTAAGATAGCCAAACCGATGTCTCAACTCACTCGAAAGGATCTTAAGTTTTCCTATAATGAGAAAGCAGAAGTAGCCTTTCAAGAATTGAAGGACAAATTAACGTCTGCACCCGCACTAGTATTGTCAAAGCAAGGGGTCAGATATACCATATACACCGACGCCTCTCGTGTTGGTTTGGGTTGTGTCCTCATACAAATGGACAAAGTAATTGCCTATGCATCACGACAGTTGAGGAAATATGAAGAAAACTACCCCACACACGACCTGGAATTGGCAGCAGTTATCTTCGCATTAAAGCTCTGGAGACGTTACCTCTATAGAGTGGAGTTCGAGCTCTTTTGCGACCACAAGAGCCTCAGGTACATATTCACACAGAGAGACTTGAATATGAAGCAACGACGATGAATGAAAACCTTGAAAGACTTCAAGTTTGAGGTCTCCTACCGTCCTGGCAAGGCCAACCATGTGGCAAATGTGTTGAGCTGCAAGAAGATAATAGAATTTGTGGCTCCGCTAATGATAGGAGAATGAAACATGGTCGAATTTGTTCAAGACTTTGAATAGAAGCTTACAGTAGAGAAGTCGTTCGAGAGCGTCGTACGTATTCATACACAGCCACTTATCGATGACCGAATCATTGTGCTCAGAAAGAGGACGAACTGTTAGTGAAAATGAGAGGGCAAGCAACTGACGATGAAGACTCTGAATGGAGAGTTGGTTCGGATGAGGGTTTACGTTATCATGGCCGCGTATGCGTCCCAAATCTTCATGACTTGAGAAAGGAAGTTCTCGAAGCCGCACATAATTTAAAGTTAGCAATGCATCCCGGTAATACAAAGATGTATCGAGATTTGAAGCATTCATACTGGTGGGACAACATGAAGGCCCACATAGCAGATTATGTATCTCATTGTCTCACATGCCAGCAGGTCAAGGCCGAGCATCGTCGACGTCCTGGTTTACTTCAGCCCATGCCCATAGTTGAATTGAAATAAGATTTCATATCTATGGATTTCATTTTCGGGTTACCGAGGACAAGGAAGAGATATGACTCAATTTGGGTGATTGTGGACCGATTGACGAAATCGGCTCATTTCCTTCCGATTAGAGTTTCAAACACAGCAGATGATTTAGTCAAGTTGTACATTAAAGAGATCGTACGTTTGCATGGAGTTCTTATGGAGATTGTGTCAGATCGAGATACGCGATTCACGTCCATTTTTTGGACTCAAATCCAGGAAGCAATGGGTGTGAAATTGAAGTTCAGTACTGCGTTCCACCCACAGACTAATGGGCAGATGGAACGGGTAAATCAGATTTTAGAGGATATGTTGCAGGCATGTGTGCTTAATTTCAAGGACAGTTGGGATGACTGCCTTCCCTATGCTGAGTTGGCTGATAATAACAGCTTTCAAGCGAGCATTGACATGGCTCCCTACGAGGCATTGTATGGGCGCCCATGTCGAGCACCCCATTGTTAGGCAAAAGGTGGCGAGAGAAGCCTGATTAGCCCAGATTTAGTATAGGAAACCTCTGAGAAGATTGACATTATCAGGCGTCGACTTCTTACAGCATAGAGCAGACAGAAGAGTTACGCCGATACACGACGGCGGCAGTTGAAATTCGAGGTTGGGGAGCACTTGTTTCTTAAGGTTTTCCCAATGAACGGAGTTCTTCGTTTTGGTAAAAAAGGGAAGCTTACGCCGCGATTCATTGTCTCATTCCAGATTTTAGACCGAGTGGGTGTAGTAGCATACCGCCTCGCCTTGCCCACACCACTCGCAGGCATGCACAACGTATTTCATGTATCGATGCTGAAGAAATACTTTCTTGATCCTACTCACATTATCAAGTGGGAGCAGATACAGTTGAGTGAAGATGTGACATATGTACTGCAACCAACACGTATTCTCGATAGGAAGGAACAAGTGCTGTGCAATAAAGTTATTCTACTCGTAAAGGTATTATGGACTCACCACACTGAGGAGGAGGTTACTTGGAAAACAAAAGCCAAGTTCATAAGAACTACCCTCAGATTCTTAAGGAGTACGAAAAGGTACTATTTTCGATGATAAAATTTTTCTTTAAGGGGGGTATATTGTAACGCCTCGAAAAAATCTATACAAAGAACCGAGTACCACCTCAGGCAGAAATCACTAAGGACCGAATCCTTTAGAAATTAGACGAAAATTAATTAAGTACTAAACTAGATAATCAGTGGGATTAGCTTGGACCACTATCTATAATAACTGCAAGACCCAAAACTATTAGAATTACTAACTCGACATTACCTAAAGACCTAGGAGTAATCTCAAAACCCAGTTGCTCTCGGGAGCACATTGAAACTCTGTATCGAACGGGAACCGCGCATCAAAAGTCCGATTACCGTGAAACTATAAGGTTATGACCACCTTGACAAGCATCGCGGGAATCATGCCCAAATAGTATCCAGAAATGTACAACTTGAACCCCGAGCAAAATATGTGAGAAATGCAAATATCTCTAAAAAATGAACTCAAACTTAAGTAAATTGGACCATTCGCTTATGGGCGAAATTGAAGACTACGGACCATCAGATTCTGACCAAACTATAACCTTGGATCAGGAAAATTTCCCTGCACAGGTCAGTACACTTGTGGCCCTAATCAAGTGACGTTGTCGTTGAACTGAAACAGGTCCTCCACAGTCGATCTACAAATCTGATCGAACCAAAGTCTTAATCTGGCTTAGATCCATGGTCAGGGAATTTAATTGTAACGCCCTGAAAATCAGGGGTCGAGCGTAAACTCAACTCCCGAGCTCCAACGTATCACATATGCAACAAAATGAATGATGATTGGATATTGACTGTATTAGAGTAGTGAACATGTCACGCCCCAAACCCAGAAATCGGATTCACAGGAATCCCGATCGCCGAATCCGGTGCCGACATCCTCCGTAGTACCCCATTCTCGGCTCCCAGCGCCCATACGCGAGATTCCGATCCTGGGATCCTACAAGGAGGATTTTCAGTATGAATTTTTTTTTGTAAGGGAGCATAACCACAAGCAAAACCAAGTCACAAAACAACATCATCATCACATATCCACTAGAATAAATATTTGAGTACAATGCTGAAAGGGAAATACATATGTCAAAAATCAAAACTCCAGAAGAACGCTGCACGCTCCAAGCTCAACGTTGCTACAACCTAACGCCACTTGCACGCATCTATCATGCATAAGCTTATAAAAAGCTTAGAGAGTGGTGGAAGTGTGTGTAAAGTAAGTCAGAAGTATCAATAAAGCACATAAATCATACATAATCGGGATAAGCAGAAATACTAATAAGATCATGAATCATATGACATCAGAGTAAGTAGAAGTGTACTGGTAAGTCCATGAATGTTATCAGCCGTACCAAGGCTATGCGATGCAAAATATAACAAGACAATAACAGATGCTGAGGATGCAATGCAATATGCAAATCCTGATGAGCCATGAATACCATCAACCACATCTAGGCCATATAAGTGCAAAAACATAATAACCCAAAATGCTGAGTACTGCGGATGCAATGTAATATGCGGTACGAATGAAATAACTATACTGGAATGTGAAGTCAGGATGATAGTATGAAGTATCACAGGCTATGGGGTCCATGATAAGGGACTTCTATCCAAACCAGTCCCATACTTAAATTTGGATAGTTAGACACAATGTGGTAAACTCCTGATCTCAGGTTAGTCGCGCGCCCAACCGAAATCATGGCCATGCGAAGGTACACGTAACAAATAGTTACGCACCACCAGCCCGAGTGAATAGTGAATGAATGAATGAATGAATGGATATGCGATTCCTTCTTAATAAGTCCACATCTCAGTATGGTTGCTCTCTGGGGAAATCACCGAGGTCTATTACAGTCTACATCAGCTTGTCGCCCCTATCCGAGCTCACAACTAGGTAAGTGAAAGAGACCACACTATCCGCCTGCCAATATCGAGCCCTGCTCGTCGATAGCGGACCTATTCCTCAAGCTGGTCAAACTCAACCTAGATATTGCCCCCTCACTCAGGCGGATAAGGTCACACCCCTTCCCAATCGACCACGACACAGTGGAAGACACGGCCTCCTGCTATTCAGCCCTCTTGCGCTCATATATCCACTCGGTCTCGACGTTGGAGTCATCTCTTAGCCACGGAGGTTCAGGGATTTTCACCTAGGGATATCTATGGCGCCCATATGCTAGAACCAAACATTTCCAGTGTCCCGTCTAGCCATCCACGATATGCCTATGGAGGCAACAGCCCTGATGTTGCTAGGGCGTACAATGGTCAAGTAACATGTATGCGAGATGCATGAATCACACCGTACAAATATGCAGCAATCTCGCACGTACCATGCGCTCATGTCGGGCACTCCATCTCATATGGAGTCCCGTAAATGTCTCAGCCTAACGGCTCATGTTATAACCAAACATTCCTCATATCAAGCACACATATGATGCGTATGGGTATGAATCATGAAGCTACACTAAGCATGTTATAAGGTGATGAACTATCCTTACAATGCAGATGGGCCTAGACGGCCTACACACAACAAGTATGGGCCTACCAATGGCCCTAGGGAGAGTCGTAATGCGGACATTTAACCAACATTATACTTACAATGTAGACGTCAAACCAACATTGCTCCTAAGGCATGGTCCACCATATAGGTCAACACATAAACCACGGTGGAATCACCTTCAATGGGCCTTATTTACATCCCATTGGGCCTCGACCCATGGGCCTCCAGTACGTCAAATGGGTCTCATAACATGGGCCCTATGTACACCACAGTGGGTCTCAACCCACGGGCCTTTATACATCACAATGGGTTTCGACCCATGGGCCCCAAGATACACCCAAATGGGCCTTATAACATGGGCCTTGCATTCATATCCAGGTCGGCCTCAACAACGGCCTCAAATACTTTCAGATGGGCCCCATGGCATGGGCCTTAAATACATAACAGGTGGGCCTCAACAATGGCCACAAGTACTCATCCAGGTGGGCCTCAACAACGGCCATAAATACACAGCAAGGTGGGCCTCAACAACGGCCACAAGTACACATCAAAGTGGGCCTCAACAACGGCCATAAATACGCATCCAGGTGGGCCTCAACAACGGCCATAAATACACATCAAGGTGGGCCTCAACAACGGCCATAAATACACATCCAAGCGGGCCTCAACAATGGCCTCAAATACATTCAGATGGGCCCGATCGCATGGGCCTTAAATACATGACAGGTGGGCCTCAACAACGGCCAAATGGTTGAACGACTTGGATGCAACACATGCATCATGGTGGGGCCCATAAAGGCCCACTAACAGGTATATTATATAAAATAAATATATATATAATATATACAATGTCTATATATAGGTATATTTATATACACACACACAACCTCCCCACACAAGCACACACGCTCACACATGCACTCACACACACACACATGCATACACACGTGCACACTCACACGCATGCACACACACATGCATACACACGAGCACACTCACACGCATGCACACACACGTGCACCCCCACCGTCTAGGAGACGGTGGGGATAAAATAAATATATCACAGTGGGCTCTCACCTCTGCCTGGATGGTGGGATTTAAACACATACATCACTGTGGGCTCCACGTGGGGCCCACCCTAATGTTTATCTTCCATCCAACCCGCTCATAAGGTTAGGATGGCCCTGGATGAAGGGTGAAAAATAATTTCCAGCTTGATCCAAAACTTCTGTGGACCCCAAAAGAGTTTCAATGGTAAACGTTCATTCACACGGTTTCTTATGATGTGGGCCACCTGAGGGATGGATGGGCCTGAAATTTGGAGGGGAGTCACTTCTGGCAGTGGCCCACCATATGAATCAGGTGGATGACAAATATACATCACGGTGGGGCCCACGGCTGGAACCGTGGGTCCCTGCCTACACGCCCATCCGCCTGACGCCTGGCGTCCTTCTGACAACAGCAGCAGTAGCTGCTGCTGCTTATTTTTATGTTTTTTTAAATAAAAAAACCAGAAATTGGGGGGTTTTTCCATCTTGGGGCCCGCTTCGGTCAAATCCACCCCAACCATTGGCTTCTATAGCCCGATACCAGTCCATCAAGACCAATATAGGGTGTTTTTCGGCGTGTAGAAAGATTTAGGTGTCTTTAAACGATGAACATCACTGTTAGCTAAGGCATGGCCCACGAGAAAGTTGGATCAGCTCCACTTTGCGGTCCAACGCCTAAAATGAGCTGGTAAATAGGATGGACGGCGTGGATTGAACACATACATCAAGGTGGGTCGTATACAAATGGCCCACTTCCAAGGCTTGAAAAATCAAGCCAACATTTGTGTTTTCCTTCCCACGTCCAGCGTCCAGGGACGCTGGATGGCTGGACTGAACACATACATTCGAGGTGGGCCCGGTTTAGGTGGGCCACCACATGGAGGTTGGTGTGGTTACAATACGTATGTAAAGTGGGCCCCACCTAAGATGATTTGGATCCAATACATACCCTATTGTGGGGTCCATCCAAGTGGGCCACACAATCATAACATCACAAGAAAAAAAATGAAAGAGAGAGAGAGAGAGAAAGTGGGACACACGCGTGATGGAGGGACCCCGATACTATGGGCCCTCCCTTGCATTCCATCATACATCAAACGGTAATCAAAGTGGGCCATTGGCCACATCTTAGGGTCCCAAGTGAGATCCATACCATTGATCGGTAGGCCTCACTTGGCCCATCATAAAAACATAGAAATATATCCTATCAAAGCACCCACCTCTTGATCTTCTTGGTCCGTTGGGAAGCCTATCTCCTTGTG
The DNA here is from genome assembly GCA_030180095.1 of Magnolia changhungtana. Lineage (NCBI taxonomy): Eukaryota > Viridiplantae > Streptophyta > Magnoliopsida > Magnoliales > Magnoliaceae > Magnolia > Magnolia changhungtana. Next base: position 7,804,059 of record JASAUF010000502.1, on the reverse strand, counting down.
CTCCTCTTTGATGGTGGAGATGGGAAATGGATGGCTAGGATGAAGGGTTTTTGAATGGAAAAGGTGGGCCTCATACTTGCTTGTTTTCTCTCATGGAAGAGCTCCCAACGTGGGATTTTTTTTTTCCTTTGGGGTTGCTTGCTTGGAAAATGTGAATGGAAAGAGAGAGAGAGAGAGAGAGAGAGAGAGAGAGAGATAAGGAGATGTGATGGGTGTGATGGGTGAGTGATGTGAGGTGAGGGATGGGTGAAGTGAGAGATTGTTTGACTTTGGTGAGAGAAAGCATGCGTTGCTTTACTTGTGGAGAAAGGTGATGTGTACTTGATATCGAAGTGATTGATTGATTGATGTGATTAATTGATTTGACATTGTGTAGAGATTCTCTTGGGATCGAGAAAGCGTGGCGTTTCTTCGAAATAAACGTTGGCTCACATCTTCTGGTTAAGGTATCGGATCGGTGTGTGAGTCGCGGCGACGGTGCCGTCGCAATGATATACGTCTCGGATTAAACCAACTCGAATCTAAAGGATACGATTTACGGTCGTGCGCAACGTCGATTATCAGTCGCGGATTGCCGAACTTCGACGGAAAGGATCGAGGATTCATCGGAATAGTACGAACTAGGATACGGGTCTTACAGCTCTCCCTACCTAATAAAAATTTCTTCCTCGAAATTTAAACCACGGCATAACCAATACAGGGCTTACCAAGGGAGGGAAACCACACCACTATATATAGATAATCAGAACACAACATACCAACATAATCAAACATCTAAAAGATGGGGATAACGCCCACAAATCTCAAGCTCTAACTCCCAAAATGCCTCGTTCATGAACAATCTAAGAAGACTGTGTAGGGGCCAAGTCACACGAATCGTCGACGACTCCTCCTGATGTCTGAGGATCCTACTCCTGCTGGCTTTGCGGTGATGGGGTCCCGGCGGCGATCTTGTCGTCGGCTAGCTGTGCTTCTTCTGCTGCTCTGCGAGGACGGGGACACTCGCTCCTACGATGCCCTATCCCACCGCACCCAAAGCAAGCACCAGAGAACGATCTGGGTGGCAGGGGCTGTCGAGGGTGGGGACACTCCCAGAAGCGGTGCCCCGCCTCATCACATCTGAAGCATACACTTGAGGACTGACGTTTAAGTGGTACAAATGCTCGAAAGGATGGACGGTTCCTATGCCTCTGTGGTCGACGACATCGCTGCAACTGGGATTTACCAGAGAGGGCCTTCCTATTCCGATTTCCACTCTGAAGAATGACGGTCATTGCTTGCAACATCTACTGTAGCAGGTCCGCACTTACGGACACGGTCGGCACTGTACTAGACTCAGATGGGGGTGCAGAAGTCTCGGGTGGGGGAACAGGAATCTCAGGCGAGGAAATGAAAGTCGCTCGGGTCACTCTCTTGGGTGTCATGTCCTACAGGAAGGAACAAGGGTCTATCATCCTTGGGCAATACGAAGGCACACATGATAGGGAGCTATATCAGGAAGTTTCTAAGTTATTCAAACTCGGAGGTCTAAACATTCTAAGTTCTCAACAATCATAGAGTGAAGGGTAGCTATCAGCAGATATGTGATGTTATCCTCGGGTATTCCTAAGTTATGCTCTGATACCAACTTTTGTCACGCCCCAAACCCAGAAATCGGATTCACAGGAATCCAGATCGTCGAATCCAGTGCCGACAGCCTCCGTAGTACCCCATTCTCGGCTCCCAGCGCCCATACACTAGACTCCGATCCTGGGATCCTACAAGGAGGATTTTTCAGTATGAATTTTTTTGTAAGGGAGCATAACCACAAGCATAAACAAGTCACAAAACAACATCATCATCATATATCCACTAGAATAAATATTTGAGTACAATGCTGAAAGGGAAATACATATGTCAAAAATCAAAACTCCAGAAGACCGCTGCACGCTCCAAGCTCAACGTTGCTACAACCTAACGCCACCTGCACGCATCTATCGTGCATAATCTTATAGAAAGCTTAGAGGGTGGTGGAAGTGTGTGTAAGGTAAGTGCTAAGTATCAATAAAGCACATAAATCATACATCATCGGGATAAGCAGAAATACAAATAAGATCATGAATCATATGACATCAGAGTAAGTAGAAGTGTACTGGTAAGTCCATGAATGCTATCAGCCGTACCAAGGTTATGCGATGCAAAACATCACAAGACAATAACGGATGCTGAGGATGTAATGCAATATGCAAATCCTGACGAGCCATGAATACCATCAACCTCGTCTAGGCCATATAAGTGCAAAAACATAATAACCCAAAATGCTTAGTACTGCGGATGCAATGTAATATGCGGTGCGAATGAAATGACTATGATGGAATATGAAGTTGGGATGATAGTATGAAGTATCACAGGCTATGGGGTCCATCATAAGGGACTTTTATCCAAACCAGTCTCATACCTAAATTTGGATAGTCAGACACAATGTGGTAAACTCCTGATCTTAGGTTAGTCGCGCGCCCAACCGAAATTGTGGCCATGCGAAGGTACACGTAATAAATAGTTACGCACCACCAGCCCGAGTGGATAGTGAATGAATGAATGAATGGATATGCGATTCCTTCTCAATAAGTACACATCTCAGTATGGTTGCTCTCTGGAAAAATCACCGGGGTCTATTACACTCTACGCCAGCTTGCTGCCCCTATCCGAGCGCATAACTAGGTAAGTGAAAGAGACCTCACTATCCGCCTGCCAATATCGGGCCCGGCTCGTCGATAGCGGACCTATTCCTCAAGCTGGTCAAACTCAACCTAGATATTGCCCCCTCACTCAGGTGGATAAGGTCACACCCCTTCCCAACCGACCATGACACAGTGGAAGACACGGCCTCCTGCTATTCGGCCCTCGTGCGCTCATATATCCACTCGGTCTCGACGTTGGAGTCATCTCCTGGCCACGGAGGTTCAGGGATTTTCACCCAAGGACATCTATGGCGCCTGTATGCTAGAACCAAACATTTCCAGTGTCCCATCTAGCCATCCACGATATGCCTGTAGAGGTCATAGCCCTGATGTCGCTAGGGCGTATAATGGTCAAGTAACATGTATGCGAGATGCATGAATCACACCGTATAAACATGCAACAATCTCGCGCGTACCATGCGCTCATGTCGGGCACTCCATCTCATATGGAGTCCCATAAATGTCTCAACCCAACGGCTCATGTTATAACCAAATATTCCTCATATCAAGTATACATATGATGCGCATGGGTATAAATCATGAAGCTACACTAAGCATGTTATAAGGTGATGAACTATCCTTACAATGCAGATGGGCCTAGACGGCCTACACACAACAAGTGTGGGCCAACCAATGGCCCTAAGGAGAGTCGTAATGCGGACATTTAACCAACATTATACTTACAATGTGGACGTCAAACCAACATTGCTCCTAAGGCATAGCCCACCATATAGGTCAACACATAAACCACAGTGGAATCACCTTCAATGGGTCTTATTTACATCCCATTAGGCCTCGACCCATGAGCCTCCAATACGTCAAATGGGTCTCATAACGTGGGCCCTATGCACACCACAGTGGGTCTCAACCCACGGGCCTTTATACATCACAATGGGTTTCGACCCATGGGCCTTGCGTTCATATCCAGGCGGGCCTTAACAACGGCCTCAAATACATTCAGATGGGCCCCATGGCATGGGCCTTAAATACATAACAGGTGGGCCTCAACATTGGTCACAAGTACTCATCTAGGTGGGCCTCAACAACGGCCATAAATACACATCAAGGTGGGCCTCAACAACGGCCACAAGTACACATCAAAGTGGGCCTCAACAACGGCAATAAAAATGCATTCAGGTAGGCCTCAACAACGGCCATAAATACACATCAAGGTGGGCCTCAACAACGGCCATAAATACACATCCAGGTGGGCCTCAATAATGGCCTCAAATACATTCAAATGGGCCTCATCGTATGGGCCTTAAATACATGACAGGTGGGCCTCAACAACGGCCAAATGGTTGAACGACTTGGATGCAACACATGCATCATGGTGGGGCCCATAAAGGCCCACTAACAGGTATATTATATAAAATAAATAAATATATATAATATACAATGTCTATATATAGGTATATATATATACACACACACAACCTCCCCACACAAGCACACACGCTCACACATGCACTCACACACGCACACACACATGCATACACACGTGCACACTCACATGCATGCATACACACGGGCACACTCACACGCATGCACACACATGTGCACCCCCACCGTCCAGGAGACGGTGGGGATAAAACAAATATATCACAGTGGGCTCTCACCGTCCGCCTGGACTGTGGGATTTAAACACATACATCACTGTGGGCTCCACGTGGGGCCCACCCTAATGTTTATCTTCCATCCAACCCGTTCATAAGGTTAGGATGGCCCTTGATGAAGAATGAAAAATAATTTCCAGCTTGATCCAAAACTTCTGTGGACCCCAAAAGAGTTTCAATGGTAAATGTTCATTCACACTGTTTCCTATGATGTGGGCCACCTGAGGCATGGATGGGCCTGAAATTTGGAGGGGAGCCAATTCTGGCTGTGGCCCACTATATGAATTGGGTGGATGACAAATATACATCACGGTGGGGCCCACGGCTGGAACCATGGGTCCCTGCCTACACGCCCGTCCGCCTGACGCCTGGCGTCCTTCTGACAGCAGCAACTGCTGCTGCTGCTTATTTTTATGTTTTTTTTTGAAAAACTATAAGTTGGGGGGTTTTTCCGTCGTGGGGCCCGCTTCGGTCAAATCCACCCTAACCACTGGCTTCCATAGCCCGATACTAGTCCATCAAGACCAATATAAGGTGTTTTTCAGCGTGTAGAAAGATTTAGGTGCCTTTAAACGATGAACATCACTGTTAGCTAAGGCATGGCCCACGAGAAAGTTGGATCAACTCCACTTTGCGGCCCAACGCCTAAAATGAGCTGGTAAATAGGATGGATGGCGTGGATTGAACACATACATCAAGGTGGGTCCTATACAAATGGCCCACTTCCAAGGCTTGAAAAATCAAGCCAACATTTGTGTTTTCCTTCCCACGTCCAGCGTCCAAGGACACTGGATGGCTGGACTGAACACATACATTCGAGGTGGGCCCGGTTTAGGTGGGCCACCACATGGAGGTTGGTGTGGTTATAATACGTATGTAAAGTGGGCCCCACCTAAGATGATTTGGATCCAATACATGCCCTATTGTGGGGTCCATCCAAGTGGGCCACACAATCATAACATCACAAGAAAAAAAATGAAAGAGAGAGAGAGAGAGAGAAAGTGGGACACACGCATGATGGAGGGACCCCGATACTATGGGCCCTCCCTTGCATTCCATCATACATCAAACGGTAATCAAAGTGGGCCATTGGCCATATCTTAGGGTCCCAAGTGAGATCCATACCATTGATCGGTAGGCCTCACTTGGCCCATCATAAAAACATAGAAATCTATCCTATCAAAGCACCCACCTCTTGATCTTCTTGGTCCATTGGGAAGCCTATCTCCTTGTGCTCCTCTTTGATGGTGGAGATGGGAAATGGATGGCGAGGATGAAGGGTCTTGGAATGGAAAAGGTGGGCCTCACACTTTCTTGTTTTCTCTCATGGAAGAGCTCCCAACGTGGGATTTTTTTTCCTTTGGGGTTGCTTGGAAAATGTGAATGGAAAGAGAGAGAGAGAGAGAGAGAGAGAGAGAGAGAGATAAGGAGAGGTGATGGGTGTGATGGGTGAGTGATGTGAGGTGAGGGATGGGTGAAGTGAGAGATGGTTTGACTTTGGTGAGAGAAAGCATGGATTGCTTTACTTGTGGAGAACGGTGATGTGTACTTGATATTGAAGTGATCGATTGATTGATGTGATTGATTGATTTGACATTGTGTAGAGATTCTCTTGGGATCGAGAAAGCGCGGTGTTTCTTCGAAATAAACGTTGGCTCACATCTTCTGGTCAGGGTATCGGATCGGTGTGTGAGTCACAGCGTTGGAACTGCGACGACAGTGCGGTCGCAATAATACAGGTCTCGGATTAAACCGATTCGAATCTAAAGGATACGATTTACAGTCGTGCGCAACGTCGATTATCAGTCGCAGATTGTCGGACTTCGACAGAAAGGATCGAGGATTCATCGGAACAGTACGAACTAGGATACGGGTCTTACAGCTCTCCCTACCTAATAAAAATTTTTTCCTCGAAATTTAAACCACAGCATAACCAATACAGGGCTTACCAAGGGAGGGAAACCACACCACTATATATAGATAATCAGAACACATCATACCAACATAATCAAACATCTAAAAGATGGGGATAACGCCCATAAATCTCAAGCTCTAACTCCCAAAATGCCTCGTTCATGAACAATCTAAGAAGACGGTGTAAGGGCCAAGTCACACGAATCGTCGACGACTCCTCCTGATGTCTGAGGATCCTGCTCCTGCTACTGCTGCTGCTGATGGGGTCCCGATGGCAGATACTGTTGTCGCTGCTGCTGCTGCTGCTACTGAGGACGGGGACAATCGCTCCTACGATGCCCTATCCCACCGCACCCAAAGCAAGCACCAGAGAACGGTCTGGGTGGCAGGGGCTGCCGAGGGTGGGGACACTCCCAGAAGCGGTGCCCCGCCTCATCACATCTGAAGCATACACTTGAGGACTAACGTTTAGGTGGTACAAATGCTCGAAAGGACGGACGGTTCCTATGCCTCTGTGGTCGTCGACATCGCTGCAGCTGGGAGCTACCAGAGGGGGCCTTCCTATTCCGATTTCCACTCTGAAGAATGACGGTCATTGCTTGCAACATCTGCTGTAGCAGGTCCACACTTATGGACACGGTCGGCGCTGTACTAGACTTAGATGGGGGTGCAGAAGTCTCGGGTGGGGGAACAGGAATCTCAGGCGAGGAATCGAAAGTCGCTCGGGTCACTCTCTTGGGTGTCATGTCCTACAGGAAGGAACAAGGGTCTATCATCCTTGGGCAATATGAAGGCACACATGATAGGGAGCTATATCAGGAAGTTTCTAAGTTATTCAAACTCAGGGGTCTAACCATTCTAAGTTCTCAACAATTATAGACTGAAGCGTAGCTATCAGCAGATATGTGATGTTATCCTCAGGTATTCCCAAGTTATGCTCTGATACCAACTTCTGTCACGCCCCAAACATAGAAATCGGATTCACAGGAATCCCGATCGCCGAATCCAGTACCGACAGCCTCCGTAGTACCCTATTCTCGGCTCCCAGCGCCCATCCGCCAGATTCCGATTCTAGGATCCTACAAGGAGGATTTTCAGTATGAATTTTTTTTGTAAGGGAGCATAACCACAAGCATAACCAAGTCACAAAACAACAACATCATCATATATCCACTTGAATAAATATTTGAGTACAATGCTGAAATCGAAATACATATGTTAAAAATCAAAACTCCAAAAGACCGATGCACGCTCCAAGCTCAACGTTGCTACAACCTAACGCCACCTGCATGCATCTATCGTGTATAAGCTTATAGAAAGCTTAGAGGGTGGTAGAAGTGTGTGTAAGGTAAGTGCTAAGTATCAATAAAGCACATAAATCATATATCATCGGGATAAGCAGAAATACTAATAAGATCATGAATCATATGACATCAGAGTAAGTAGAAGTGTACTGGTAAGTCATGAATGCTATCAGCCGTACCAAGGCTATGCAATGCAAAACATAACAAGACAATAACGGATGCTGAGGATGCAATGCAATATGCAAATCTTAAGGAGCCATGAATACCATCAACCTCATATAGGCCATATAAGTGCAAAAACATAATAACCCAAAATGCTAAGTACTGCGGATGCAATGTAATATGCGTTGCGAATGAAATGACTATGCTGGAATGTGAAGTTAGGATGATACTATGAAGTATCACAGGCTATGGGGTCCATCATAAGGGACTTCTATCCAAACCAGTCCCATACCTAAATTTGGATAGTCAGACACAATGTGGTAAACTCCTGATCTCAGGTTAGTCGCGTGCCCAACCGAAATGGTGGCCATACGAAGGTACACGTAACAAATAGTTACGCACCACCAGCCTGAGTGCATAGTGACTGAATGAATGAATGAATATGCGATTCCTTCTCAATAAGTCCACATCTCAGTATGGTTGCTCTCTGGGGAAATCACTGGGGTCTATTACACTCTACGCCAGCTTGCTGCCCCTATCCGAGCGCACAACTAGGTAAGTGAAAGAGACCTCACTATACGCCTGCCAATATCGGGCCCGGCTCGTCGATAGCGGACCTATTCCTCAAGCTGGTCAAACTCAACCTAAATATTTCTCCCTCACTTAGGTGGATAAGGTCACACCCCTTCCCAACCGACCACGACACAGTGGGAGACATGGCCTCCTGCTATTCGGCCCTCGTGCGCTCATATATCCACTCGGTCTCGACGTTGGAGTCATCTCCTGGCCACGGAGGTTCAGGGATTTTCACCCAAGGACATTTATGGCGCCTGTATGCTAGAACCAAACATTTCCAATGTCCCATCTAGCCATCCACGATATGCCTGTGGAGGCCACAGCCCTAATGTCGCTAGGGCGTATAATGGTCAAGTAACATGTATGCGAGATGCATGAATCACACCGTACAAACATGCAGCAATCTCGCGCGTGCCATGCGCTCATGTCGGGCACTCCATCTCATATGGAGTCCCATAAATGTCTCAGCCCAACGGCTCATGTTATAACCAAACATTCCTCATATCAAGCATACATATGATGCGTATGGGTATGAATCATGAAGCTCCACTAAGCATGTTATAAGGTGATGAACTATCCTTACAATGCAGATGGGCCTAGACGGCCTACACACAACAAGTATGGGCCTACCAATGGCCCTAGGGAGAGTCGTAATGCGGACATTTAACCAACATTATACTTACAATGTGGACGTCAAACTAACATTGCTCTCAAGGCATAGCCCACCATATGGTCAACACATAAACCCGGTGGAATCACCTTCAATGGGCCTTATTTACATCCCATCGGGCCTTAACCCATGGGCCTCCAATACGTCAAATGGATCTCATAACATGGGCCCTATGCACACCATTGTGGGTCTCAACCCACGGGCCTTTATACATCACAATGGGTTTCGACCCATGGGCCCCAAGATACACTCAAATGGGCCTTATAACATGGGCCTTGCATTCATATCCAGGTGGGCCTTAACAACGGCCTCAAATACATTCAGATGGGACCCATGGCATGGGCCTTAAATACATAACAGGTGGGCCTCAACAATGGTCACAAGTACTCATCCAGGTGGGCCTCAATAACGGCCATAAATACACATCAACGTGGGCCTCAACAACGACCACAAGTACACATCAAAGTGGGCCTCAACAACGGCCATAAATACGCATCCAGGTGGGCCTCAACAACAGCCGTAAATACATATCAAGGTGGGCCTCATTAACGGCCATAAATGCACATCCAGGTGGGCCTCAACAATGGCCTCAAATACATTCAGATGGGCCCCATCGCATGGGCCTTAAATACATGACAGGTGGGCCTCAACAACGGCCAAATGGTTGAACGACTTGGATGCAACACATGCATCATGGTGGGGCCCATAAAGGCCCACTAACAGGTATATTATATAAAATAAATATATATAAGATATACAATGTCTATATATAGGTATATATATATACACACACACACAACCTCCCCACACAAGCACACACGCTCACACATGCACTCACACACGCACACACACATGCATACACATGCGCACACTCACACGCATGCACACACACATGCATACACACGGGCACACTCACACGCATGCACACACACGTGCACCCCCACCATCCAGGGGACGGTGGGGATAAAACAAATATATCACAGTGGGCTCCCACCGTCTGCCTGGACGGTGGGATTTAAACACATACATCACTGTGGGCTCCACGTGGGGCCCACCTAATGTTTATCCTCCATCCAACCCATTCATAAGGTTAGGATGGCCCTGGATGAAGGGTGAAAAATAATTTCCAGCTTGATCCAAAAGTTCTGTGGACCCCAAAAGAGTTTCAATGGTAAACGTTCATTCACACTGTTTCCTATGATGTGGGCCACCTGAGGCATGGATGGGCCTGAAATTTGGAGGGGAGCCACTTCTGGCAGTGGCCCACCATATGAACCGAGTGGATGACAAATATACATCACGGTGGGGCCCACGGCTGGAGCCTGGGTCCCTACCTACACGCCCGTCCGCCTGCTGCTTATTTTTATGTTTTTTTTTTTGAAAAACCAGAAATTAGGGGTTTTTCCGTTTTGGGGCCCGCTTCGGTCAAATCCACCCCAACCACTGGCTTCCATAGCCCGATACCAGTCCATCAAGACCAATATAGGGTGTTTTTCGGCGTGTAGAAAGATTTAGGTGTCTTTAAACGATGAACATCACTGTTAGCTAAGGCATGGCCCACGAGAAAGTTGGATCAGCTCCACTTTACGGCCCAACGCCTAAAATGAGCTGGTAAATAGGATGAACGGCGTGGATTGAACACATACATCAAGGTTGGTCCTATACAAATGGCCCACTTCCAAGGCTTGAAAAATCAAGCCAGCATTTGTGTTTTCCTTCCCACGTCCAGCGTCCAGGGACGCTAGATGGCTGGACTGAACACATACATTCGAGGTGGGCCCGGTTTAGGTGGGCCACCACATGGAGGTTGGTGTGGTTACAATACGTATGTAAAGTGAGCCCCACCTAAGATGATTTGGATCCAATACATGCCCTATTGTGGGGTCCATCCAAGTGGGCCACACAATCATAACATCACAAGAAAAAAAATGAAAGAGAGAGAGAGAGAGAAAGTGGGACACACGCGTGATGGAGGGACCTCGATACTATGGGCCCTCCCTTGCATTCCTTCATACATCAAACGGTAATCAAAGTGGGCCATTGGCCACATCTTAGGGTCCCAAGTGAGATACATGCCATTGATCGGTAGGCCTCACTTGGCCCATCATAAAAACATAGAAATCTATCCTATCAAAGCACCCACCTCTTGATCTTCTTGGTCCGTTGGGAAGCCTATCTCCTTGTGCTCCTCTTTGATGGTGGAGATGGGAAATGGATGGCTAGGATGAAGGGTTTTTGAATGGAAAAGGTGGGCCTCATACTTGCTTATTTTCTCTCATGGAAGAGCTCCCAACGTGGGATTTTTTTTCCTTTGGGGTTGCTCGGAAAATGTGAATGGAAAGAGAGAGAGAGAGAGAGAGAGAGAGAGAGAGAGAGATAAGGAGAGGTGATGGGTGTGATGGGTGAGTGATGTGAGGTGAGAGATGGGTGAAGTGAGAGATGGTTTGACTTTAGTGAGAGAAAGCATGGGTTGCTTTACTTGTGGAGAAAGGTGATGTGTACTTGACATTGAAGTAATTGATTGATTGATGTGATTGATTGATTTGACATTGTGTAGAGATTCTCTTGGGAACAAGAAAGCGCGGCTTTTCTTCGAAATAAACGTTGGCTCATATCTTCTGGTCAGGGTATCGGATCGGTGTGTGAGTCGCGTCGTTAGAACCGGGGCGACGGTGCGGTCGCAATGATACAGGTCTCGGATTAAACCGATTCGAATCTAAAGGATACGATTTACAGTCGTGAGCAACGTCGATTATCAGTCGCAGATTGCCGGACTTCGACGGAAAGGATCGAGGATTCATCGGAACAGTACGAACTAGGATACGGGTCTTACAGAACATGAGTGAGATTAAGACAAAACAGCATATCATACTCCAGAGACAGTTAAATTTGCAAGCGGAAGACTGTGATAGATAGATAAAATATAAAAACTGTGGTGAGTCTCCAGAGTGTGATAACGTTACCCGGTTAAATAATTACAATCATAAAATATACCAAATGTGTAAGGTCCTCTAGTCAATATCCCAGAAAGCCCTGTATCAGGACACGGCTCACAGGAACCCACCTGAAACAGTATAAAGGAGGAATCCTCCTCATCCTCATAAAAGTCTGGCTCCACTTCGCAGCATCGCCATCATCTGAAATTCAAACAAGTCTGGTTGGTGTTGCAAGCACCGTCCCGTAACGTGAGAGTGAGTGATCAACTCAGTGGAACAATAAAGCATAGGTTAACATGTTATCAAAACAGTCAAGCAGTAATGATAAAGCAGTACAATCAACAAATCTAAATACTCTTATTAATGCAAGTATGAATGTAGTCATGATGGATGCCCTCACCACACACTCCCTCGTGTGACACCATCTTACGTTCATGACATGCTTGCATTCCTCAGTGCTCCACATCTTCCAGGCACATGCAATGCATAATGAGCGTGATTACCGAGTTGTTATTAGTCCATTTCAAACAGCAGTATTGGAAAACTAAGGTACCCCCCTTGTATCATTCCCAAACATGATTCATTCTAGGGTCGTCAAACCTAGATAATCTCATACGATATTATGGTTCGAGAGGCATCGCAAAGGCATCACAAAGGGCTCGTCACCCGTCAATACGGATACAAATCTCACTGTATGCGGCTCAATTGCTAGCCATCAGATTAAATATAGGTCTCACCATACTCGACTCAATCGCTGGCCGTCAGCTCGATTACAGGTCTCACCGTACTCAGCTCAACTCATGCTCAGGTTGCTGCGAAGGGCTCATCGCCAATCACAGACTTCAGAGTATACTCGAAGACACTACGAAGGACTCGTCGCCCATCAGCACGAATACAGGTCTCACTGTATTCGGCTCTCGTCGTACATGTCGACAGCTCGAATACAATGTCACATACCACCGTATTCGGCTCACGAGTTTGGTTGCTCACTGGTCACTACAGAGAGGCATATGGCCCCAGCGTAGGCCAACAGCTCGACCACGGTGTCCCATACCACCATGCCAGGATCATGAGTCTTAGTAGATCGAGGTACCATGGTTAACGGGATTTCCGCTGGTAAGTTTGGTACCCTAGGTTCAAGCAATAGCGTCCAAACATGGTGAACATAGATTAGACATATCGGGTTACTTGACGAGCCTGACTAGCTCAAGCGTACAAGCAACTGAACGACATGAAGTGCATAAGCACTTCGTGTGGCCTAACCACTATCGCCAACCGAAGTACGACTTGGGTTCGTCAAACACATCCTACGTGGTGAAATGAATCTCAACCACGATCTCGAGTCTGGTACCGATTGTCTGGACTATAAACATTGTCTCAAACTCAAACAATCTTTATTTAGAGCATGTAGAGTAAAGCATATTAAATAAAATAATTCAAGCAAGTTAACAAGCATGTCATAAAGCATGTTATAAAGCACTATATAAACAAGAATACAAATACATATTTTTCATGAGTAAGTGGTTAAAGTAAGCAACTCACATGGAGGAAATCATACAGGTCTCTAAGTTAGTTGAGAATCCCATCTTAACACCTACCTAAGGCACCATCATCCAAACACTTACTCTCACAAGCATTTTCACAAACACTTAGAATACACAATTTCAACATACATAGTGTATGTTAGCAAAACATGTATTAGAGCGAGTCCTTTCGCCAAGCAAGTATTTTACGCACATATGATATATTCATACAACAAATAATCATGGCAAACACATTTCTAAAATATATACGTATACGGCACTTTCTACAATACACTAGTTCTACATACATAGTGTATATTAGCAAAACATGTATTAGGGTGAATCCTTTCGCCAAATAAGTATTTTATCCATATATCATATATTCATACAACAAATAATCATGTCAAACATATTTCCAAAATATATATGTATACAGTATTTTCTACGAATACCTAGAATATGTAAAATTCCATATTCTACATCTTTAATCGAAATGGAAAACAGACAGGACTTTGTACATGTGCAATTGCATGCAGATCATGAATTTATCATTATCTGACATTGAAAGCGTTGAAAACCATAACCTATATATTTAAAGTCCTCACCTTTTGTCGTATAGTCGCAACGGAGTCGATAGGTTTGCTAAGCTTCCGTATTCGGTAGTTTGGCAACCTATAGAATGAAATAGGTTAGCTATTTCATAACCTACAACTATCAACACCCCAAATCATATTAGGGTTAGGGTTTCTTACCTAGAAATGACGGCGAAATCGCTGGGAAAATGATTAGAAATGAGTCGTTTAGCTTGTGTAGCGGCAGGGTAAAGTGGCAGGGAGATTCCCCCACTTCTCTTACACTTTTTCTCTCTTTTCTCTCTTCTCAATCACAAATTCGTATGGCTGTGAGAGAGAGGGTTCTAAGGTCCTTATATAGCCTAAAAAGTCACTGAAATAGACTTGTGGTCAAGGTATACTTAGGTTATAACCAAAGTGAGCATTTTTCAGCTCAACGGAGGACTTCTGGCAGCCCCCTTGAGCCAAACGTCGAACATAAGCTCACGAACACAGGATCTAGGAATAGTTAAGTTTTTGTTCCAGCCGACTTCTCAGATCACACGTGGCGGACCAGTTTCAATTTAACGGTCGGTGGCTTTCGATCTGAATTTCTAAGTACATGGATATGTTTATGAAATTTTTCCTGATTCAAGGGTATAATTTGGCCTGATTCGGACGGTCAGGTTGCTTAATACTGACCCGCAAGCAACAAGTCTCAGATTACTATTTGAGATATTTATTTTGTAAAGAAAACAATTGTTCTCACCCTCTCACGCTCCGGACTCAAGCAAACAGCCGTGGGACAATGTCTGGATTTGATTTTCGAGATGGTTGTCAAGCCCAGCGTAGCGGTCCTAAGTCCTTAACTTCGTATTACTCGGACTCCCAATGTGCGATCTAGATCTGATACGGAGTTTCAAGATGCTCCCGAGAGCAGCTGGGTAATGAGATTGATTTGAGATTTTAGGGTAACCTAGCGTCAATGATTCTACAAGTTTAAGGTCTTGCAGATCGTATTTAAAGTGGATCAAACGGATTTCATGGCTAATATAGTTTAACACTTAGTTAACTTTGTTAAATTTCTAAAGGATTTAGTCCTATAAGATTTCTGTCTGAGGTGGTACTTAGTCCTTTGTAGTTTGTATATAAAGTGATCCAAGTTATACTACTTAGCTAGTTTAAGATAGTGTCTAGGGTGAAAGTACTTAGAAAAATTGAAAGATCAAGGTGGTGAAGGGTGGGATTTGTGAAGGAAATGGGTTTAAAAGCTGCTTTAGACTTTGGGATTGAGTTCTGACAGGTTAATAAGGTGTTAGGATCGACCCATTGCCTAAGGACGTCTAATTCCAGATTGGCAAAAATTCGGGAGGTTACAATCTATCCCCCTTAAAACAAAATTTCGTCCCTGAAATTGCCTAAGGGTAATAAGGAAGGATTTAATTATTTCTTTGCCTAAGTTTTATTGCGTAAGGTATATACTAGCCTGGTTCATTTTAGTCTACCCCCCTAAAAACTTATTTCTTTATCAATTTCTCATATCCTGATGGTTTGCTATAATGGATTTCTTTACCTATTTGGAGTCTTGACGACGATTAGCTGTTTTCAATGTTTGACCAACACGGAGGGATGGTTATAGTGGGCTTGATCTCGATACATCGATCATCTACCGGGCCAGGGTAGAAAGCTCATCGTATCCCTTCTGAATCCTGGTGGATCCTGGTCTTCTACTCATCAGCAGTGAGTCCATTGGTAGTCGCCCAGGATTGAGAATTGGGTCAAGCCGCGAATACTTCGCAGTTGTATATTTCAGTAACTTCGTAGTCTGATCACTCTAAAAACGTAGGGAATGTCCATCATTAAAAGGCTCAGATTGTCTATTTCTAAGGTTGCCCTTTAGGTCTTAGTCTAAGAGAGTCCTCAGTATTATCTATGTCGAAGGAAATGGTGAAACTCAACTCCCAAGTTCCAACGCATCACTTATGTAACAAAATGAATGATGATTGGATGTTAACTGTATTAGAGTAGTGAACATGAGTGAGATTAAGACAAAACAACATATTATACTCCAGAGACAGTTAAATTTGCAAGTGGAAGACTGTGATAGATAGATAAAATATAAAAATTATGGTGAGTCTCCAAAGTGTGATAACGTTACCAGGTTAAATAATTACAATCCTAAAATATACCAAATGTGTAAGGTCCTCTAGTCAATATCCCAAAAAGCCCCGTCGATCAGGACACGGCTCACAAGAACCCGCCTGAAACAGCATAAAAGAGGAATCCTCCTCATCCTCATAAAAGTCTGGCTCCACTTCGCAGCATCGCCATCATCTGAAACTCAAACAAGTCTGGTTGGTGTTGCAAGCACCGTCCCGTAACGTGGGAGTGAGTGATCAACCCAGTGGAACAATAAAGCATAGGTTAACATGTTATCAAAACAGTCAAGCAGTAATGATAAAGCAGTACAACCAACAAATCTAAATACTCTTATTAATGCAAGTATGAATGCAGTCATGATGGATGCCCTCACCACACACTCCCTCGTGCGACACCATCTTACGTTCGCGGCATGCTTGCATTCCTCAGTGCTCCACATCTTTCAGGCACATGCAATGCATGATGAGCATGATTACTGAATTGTTATTAGTCCATTTCAAACAGCAGTATTGGGAAACTAAGGTATCTCCCTTGTATCATTCCCAAACATGATCCATTCTAGGGTCGTCAAACCTATATAATCTCATACGATATTATGGTTCGAGAAGCATCGTGAAGGCATCGCAAAGGGCTCATCACCCATCAGCACGGATACAAATCTTACCGTATGCGGCTCAATTGCAAGCTGTCAGCTCGAATACAGGTCTCACCATACTCGGCTCAATCGCTGGCCGTCAGCTCGAATACAGGTCTCACCGTACTTGGCTCAACTCATGCTCTAGTTGCTGCGAAGGGCTCATCACCAATCACAGCTTCAGAGTATACTCGAAGACACTACGAAGGACTCATCGCCCGTCAGCACGAATACAGGTCTCACCGTATTCGGCTCTCGCTGTAGGTGTCAAAAGCTCGAATACGGTGTCCCATACCACCGTATTCGGCTCACGAGTCTGGTTGCTCACTGGTCACTACGGGGAGGCACGTGGCCCCAGCGTAGGCCGAGAGCTCGACCACGGTGTCCCATACCACCATGCCCGGCTTATGAGTCTTAGCGGATCGAGGTACCATGGTTAACGGGATTTCCACTAGTAAGTTTGGTACCCTAGGTTCAAGCAATAACGTACAAACATGGTGAACATACATTAGATATATCGGGTTACTTGACGAGCCTAACTAGCTCGAGCGTACAAGCAACTAACGACATGAAGTGCATAAGCACTTCCTGTGGCCTAACCACTGTCGCCAACCGAAGTACGACTCAGGTTCGTCAAACACATCCCAAGTGGTGAAATGAATCTCAACCACGATCTCGAGTCTGGTACCGATTGTCTGGACTATAAACATAGTCCCAAACTCAATCAATCTTTATTTAGAGCATGTAGAGTAAAGCATATTAAACAAAATAATTCAAGCAAGTTAACAAGCATGTCATAAAGCATGTTATAAAGTACTATATAAACAAGAATACAAACACATTTTTCATGAGTAAGTGGTTAAAGTAAGCAACTCACATGGGGGAAATCATACAGGTTTCTAAGTTAGTTGAGAATCCCATCTCAACACCTACCTAAGGCACCATCATCCAAACACTTACTCTCACAAGCATTTTCACAAACACTTCGATTACACAATTTCAACATACATAGTGTATGTTAGCAAAACATGTATTAGGGCAAGTCCTTTCGCCAAGCAAGTATTTTACGCACATATGATATATTTATACAGCAAATAATCATGGCAAACACATTTCCAAAATATATACGTATACGGTACTTTCTGCAATACACTAGTTCTACATACAGTGTATATTAGCAAAACATGTATTAGGGCGAATTCTTTCGCCAAATAAGTATTTTATTCATATATCGTATATTCATACAACAAATAATCATGTCAAACACATTTCCAAAATATATACGTATACGGTATTTTCTACGAATACCTAGAATATATAAAATTCCATATTCTACATCTTTAATCGAAATGGAAAACAGACGACACTTTGTACATGTGCAATTGCATGCAGATCATGAATCTATCATTATCTGACATTGAAAGCGTTGAAACCGTAACTTATACACTTAAAGTCATCACCTTTTGTCATAGAATCGTAACGGAGTCAATAGGTTTGCTAAGCTTCCGTATTCGGCAGTTTGGCAACCTATAGAATGAAATAGGTTAGCTATTTCATAACCTACAACTATCAACACCCCAAATCAGATTAGGGTTAGGGTTTCTTACCTAGAAATGATTCTGGAATCGCCGGGAAAGCGATTAGAAATGAGTGGTGTAGCTTGTGTAGCGGCAGGGTAAAGTGGCAGGGAGATTCCCCCACTTCTCTCACACTTTCTCTCTCTTTTCTCTCTTCTCAATCACAAATTTATATGCTGTGAGAGAGAGTGTTCAAAGGTCCTTATATAGCCTAAAAAGTCACTGAAATAGACTTGTGGTCAAGGTATACTTAGGTTATAACCAAAGTGAACATTTTCAGCTCAACGGAGGACTTCTAGTGGCCCCCCTTGAGCCAAAGGTCAGACTTAAGCTCACGAACACAGGATCTAGGTTTAGTTAAGTTTTCGTTCCGGCTAGCTTCTCAGATCACGCGTGGCGGACCAGTTTCAGTTCAACGGCAGTGGCTCTCGATCTGAATTTCTAAGTACATGGATATGTTTATGAATTTTTTCCTGATCCGATGGTGTAATTTGGCCTGATTCGGACGGTCAGGTTGCTTAATACTGACATGCAAGCGACAAGTCTCAGATTACTATTTGAGATATTTATTTTGTAAAGAAAATAAGTGTTCTCACACTCCAGACTCAAGCGAACAACCGTGGGACACTATCTGGATTTGATTTCCAAGATGGTTGTCAATCCCAGCGTAGCGGTCCTAAGTCCTTAACTTCGTATTACTCGGACTCTCGATGTGTGGTCTAGATCTGATACGGAGTTTCAAGATGCTCCCGAGAGCAGCCAGGTAATGATATTGATTCGAGATTTTAGGGTAACCTAACGTCAATGATTCTACAAGTTTTGGATCTTGCAGATCGTATTTAAAGTTGATCAAACGGATTTCATGGCTAATCTAGTTTAGCACTTAGTTAACTTTGTCAAATTTCTAAAGGATTTAGTCCTATAAGATTTCTGTCTGAGGTGGTACTTAGTCCTTTGTAGTTTGTATATAAAGTGATCCAAGTTATACTACTTAGCTAGTTTAAGATAGTGTCTAGGGTGAAAGTACTTAGAAAAATTGAAAGATCAAGGTGGTGAAGGGTGGGATTTGTGAAGGAAATGGGTTTAAAAGCTGCTTTAGACTTTGGGATTGAGTTCTGACAGGTTAATAAGGTGTTAGGATCGACCCATTGCCTAAGGACGTCTAATTCCAGATTGGCAAAAATCCGAGATATTACAATAATCCATGACTTAGGTGAGAAATGGGCCTCCAGATGAGTCCTGTTTGCCCGAAACAAATGCCCTTTGACTATAACCTAAGTATATCATAGCACTGGGGCCATCTGAACCAGTTCTAGTCCTATTTAAGGACCTTAAACCACCCTTCTCTCATTCCATACGAAATCTCTAACCCTAGGAGAGAGAAGAGAGAAAAGAGGAGGAAAGAGTCTGGAGAAGAGAGAGAGAGAGAGGGAGATAGTTGCTGAGATTCACTCCCACGACTCCACGTATTAAATCACCTCCCCACCATCGCTACACTGTCGATTCCAAATATGATTTGGGTAAGAAATCCTAACCCTAATCTTGTTTTAGGGATTCAAATAGAGGAAGCGACGAAATAGCTAACCTATTTCATGATTTATATAACCATCATTTTGTAGACGGAGACGTAGTGTACGAACTGAGTTTGTAACGAGTTAACTGACGAAAGGTCCGGACTATAAATGTTTAGGTTATGGTTTTCAAGGCTTTCGATGTCAACAATGCTTTATGTCTGACTTAATTGCTGCCACATGACTTTAGTTACGATGTATTCGATAAATTATACATGTTTGTGAACTATGTGAATATATTATGCATTCCATGTGTTTGTTGAAATGTTTAAATGAAAGTGAAATTATGATTTATACTTGCCATGACTATTAATCTAGAATACATGTGTGTTGTGTGCATGACAACTCCTTTGTGAAAGGAATTGCCAAAATATATGTTATAACTAATTTAGTTTGTGTATATGGTATTATGTAGTCTAAGTGTTTGATAAAATGTTGGAATGAGAAAGTGTTTGATAAATTGTTTCCAACAAGGGTGTTGAGATAAGATTCTCAACCACCTTGTTCATAGTTATAGTTCCTTTCATGTAATGTAATTTTCTACTACTCTATTTGTAAGACCCGTATCCTAGCCCGTACCGTTCCATAAGCTTCATCAGTCCTCCCGGTCGAATTCCGGTGACCCGCGATCTATTATTAGCGTTTGTGCACAACCCTAAGACGTATCCCACATTCCAGAGTCAGATCAACCCGAGACTTGTACCCTAGCGACCGCACCATCGTCGCGGTTCCGATGCCTCATCTCGCTCACCCAGAAGATACCTAGGCCAGGAGATGTGGGCCTACGTTCAGTTTGAGGAAAATGCCACGTGTTTGCAATCCGAAGAGAATCTCCTATCATTCACATCAATCAATCAAGTATCATATCACATCACTCCCATCACTCACACCTATCCCCAAGTACAACTACCCATCCCATCACTTCACCCATCTCTCCCCATCACTCCATCACTCACATTACCTTTCTCTTTCTCATCTCTCTCTCATTTTCTCTCCCAAGCTCCATGGGAGCAACTCCAACGTCCCAACCTCCATGAGAGAAGCATTGTGTGGCCCACTTTCCTACCACCCAATCCCACTATCCAAAGTCCATCTCAACCGTTAAAAATGTTCCTTTGGAGCTCTAGAGGCTATAAGCGGAAGAAGAAAAAAGAGATCTTTAGGTGGGTGATGTTATGACTTGATTTTTGTGATTTAAGGGCCCACTTGTGGTGGGACCCATCTTGATGTATGTTTTGTATCTTAGAGGAGCCCATAGTAGCAGGGTCCCTCCCATTTTCACCATCTCTCTCTCTCTCTCTCTCTCTCTCTCTCTCTCTCTCTCTCTCTCTCTCTCTCTCTCCCTTGTATGATGGCCTGCCTTGATGACATGTGGTATCCATGCGGGTGGACCCACCTAATCTGCACCGTCCATCTGTTGAGCTACTGGGCAACAGCATATAGCTATTGTAATTGATGTCAGTTATGTGGGCTGGCTGATGTATGTGTTTTATACACACTTACATCTATATTATGTGGACCCCACCACTCATCATGTATTTCATGTATGGGGTGGCCACGTGTACGTGGACCCCACCTGAAGCATGCGTCCATCCCTGCTATCGTGGAGCCCACTTGATGTATGAGTTTTATACCCACACCGTCCACCGTCCAGGAACCCCTATGACGTTGGTGTTGTATTCACACCATTCATCTGTTTTCCTTGACATGGGACCGCACCTAGATATATGTTATATCTCCACCGTCCACCTAATTTCCTAGCTTATTTTAGGCGTTGAACTAAAAAATGAAGCCAAACTGAGTCTCTGGCGGGCTATATTGTAGAAAACGGTAGTTTTGGTAATATAAACTGTTGCGGTCTACTGTGATATTTCTATACATCGAAATATATCGAATATTAGGCTTGTTAGGCCTGTCAAGAGCTCAGGAACCCTACTGGTGGGGTGGATCCTCCTAATGTAAGCTCCACCTATGAAAATCCTCATCAAAACAATATATATATATATATATATATATATATATATATATATATATATATATATATATATATATATATATATATATATATATATATATATATATATAAACAAGGGGAGGCTCTGGACGCTGCAGCAAGCAGCGTCCTGCTGCTTAGAACAGCCAAGGAGAATGGCCCCCACCTCAGGCCCCACCATGATGCATGTGGAGCATCCACACCGTGCATTTGATAGGTCTCCTTTGGGCATGGGGATACCCCAACATCAGCCGTACATGGGTCTCAGGTGGCCCACACCATCTAAAGCAGCGGGGAGTTGAATGTCTACCATTGAAACTCCCTTTTTTGGTCACAGGAGCTTTGGATCTATATGAAATTTATTTTTCCTCTTAACTTGGGTCTTTGTGACCATATGTGGGATGAAAAATTTAACTTGGGTCTTTGTGACCATATGTGGGATGAAAAATAAACATTGTGGTGGCCCCACGTGGCACCCACCATGCTTGGAAGTGGATTGGCTAACGTACCTCACAGCAGCTGTATAGCTGATATAGCTGATGTATTGACGTCATCAGTTCGGTGGACTTGATCCGAGGTATGTGTTATAGCCATACCATCCATCCATTCTCGTTCATCAGGCATGTGGGGCCCACCCCACACGTGCTGCACGTGTGGGATGGGCCCACCTTGATGCATGTATCTCGTATACGCACCGTTCATATATAGTAGTGCAGATCCTGTGATTTTGTGGGCTGCACAATAGCAACAGCAGGAGCGCCCAGCTACAGGCCCTCCATGATGTATATGTTTTATCCGCTTGATCCATCTGGATTGGATGGATGTAAGGGGTTGGCCCACCCCCTGGGGGACCCATGTCATAGTGGGGCCCACCGTGATGTACTGATTTATCCCCACAATCCTTGGGCCTGCCCAGATTTCAAGCGGACCCAAAATCTACTGGATGTTAGTCCAGTAGGGCCTGCAACAATGTATATGTTTATCCACTTCATCCATTCTTTGTGCGGCTCACCTGGGCAGGTCCCACTCTCTGATGGGCCGTCCCCAGGTAAGGCCCACCATGAGGTGTATGTTTATCCAGGCCGTCCAGCAGTAGAAGGCCTGGTTAGGGACAGCGAAGCCCCCATTGCGATAGCTTGGAGGCCCATGGGCGAGGCCCAATGTGATGTATTCGAGGCCCGTGGGCTAGGCCCAATGGGATGTATTCGAGGCCCATGGACGAGGCCCAATGTGATGTATTCGAGGCCTATGGGCAAGGCTCAATGTGATGTATTTAAGGCCCAATGTGATGTATTCGAGGCCCATGGGCAAGGCCCAATGTGATGTATTCGAGGCCTGTGGGTGAGACCCAATGTGATGTATTCGAGGCCCGTGGGGCGAGGCCTAATGTGATGTATTCGAGGCCCATGAGCGAGGCCATTGTGATGTATTCAAGGCCCATGCGATGCGGCCCACTTGATGTGTATATTAGGCCCTTATGTGAGGCCACATGCTCATTTTATGTTTTGGCTCTATATGTAGGCCACTCCTTAGGAGCAATGTTGGTTAGATGTCCACATTGATGGGCAATGATGGTTGGATGTCCACATTGTGACCTTCCCTTAGGCCTTGTTAAGATCATTCTCATAATTCTCTTATGGGTTAATCCAAATAAGTGGGTGTTTCGACAAGGAAACAAAAGTGTTTGGTTTGGGGGATTTATTCAATGATAACAAAGAAATAGTGAGAGAACATTGATCACATTTATTCTGAGTTCATTTACATCCTCTGATTCCCTTGATTCTGAAAACAAAGTACAATCAATCAAAGTAGACAAGATAGTCTTATGAAAATTTCGGCAGCATTCCGGCGCCTGCTTTAGTCATCTCCTGTGACTTAGGAGGAATTGTTGATATGATCAACCAGTCTTCAATGAGATAGAAATTTCAGCAGCATAACAGCACTATTTCGATCATCTCCCAATACTTGAGAGGAATTGCTGATTCGATCAGCCAATCTTCAATGAGATGGAGCATCCTCCTGTTCATTCTTCCTTAAAATATGAAGAAGTTCGTTGAAGTGTAGTCAGGACCCATAGAAATCAGGCTGATCACATCAGACGGGCCTAAAAAGTCTCCCAAAACATAAGATCATGGGGTTTCCACCGTCCATTCTACTCGAAACTTTATATGAAGCCTTAGAACCACAAATTAACCGTACACGTCCAGTTTCAGCTCCTGAATCCTTGTAAAAATGGCTAAACTGACAAATCAGCCCCTGAGATCGTGATTTGGGGCCCGCCTGATATTTGGATATTCCTCAAATTCAGTCTCAACGTGTTAAATGAGCTGACAATGAAGATGGCCGGATCGGATTTCTCACGAACATCACGTTAGGCCTTGCATGTACATTGCATGTACATAGTACCCAAGTGCACGAGCCGTGCACGGGATTTTTTTAAAGTCGGTCAGCAGCGCTGACCGACTCATCTTCTTCATTTCCAAAAGATGCACAGCGTCTTCCCACGCAAACCAATTTTTGTGTTGTGTGGCCCACACACCACTCCATTGAATGATCAGAACCGTCCATACTCTTCAGAGGATAGGCTTTACTCTTTCCTAGATGTCCGTATTTCTCCATGCAGTCGAATGCAAGATCTCAACCGTTGAATGCGGAATGGACGGCAGAGTAGATAACCTAGCTGGCCGCACTGATTTTACTTCAAAAACAGTCTTTCCTTAGTGGTTTTCCGCCCTGAAATCAATGGTCGGAGTAGATTTCCCATTTGGCTCTGATAAATGGGCCATCGAATCTTACAGAGTCGACGTACGTCGACTCTGTTGAAAATCAGAGGCTCCGTGCTTTCACAGTGGACCACCATCATGCAGCGAAAGGTTAATCCGTGCCATCTATCAAATAGAGGGGAAAAAACCAATCAGGGTCATGTTGAGCTTTGGCGATCATGCTCGTCCATATGATCGTTATGGCGATCGTAAACGGACCGTTGAGCTGACATCTCAGCTTGATTATCTTAATGGACCACATCATCAGAGGACCAAGACCGGTCTTTCATGGTCAAAATCTTGAGAGGAAGAAGGTGAACGGTGTGTATCTCTCAAAAGATGGCCTTATTGGGCCCCTGCCAGCAACACAACATACTTCTTCATTTAAACTTCTCCCATACTTTGCGCGGATGACGGTATTGCGCGATTGACAGCTTTGCGCGAATGAGCTTTGCGCGGATGACACTTTGCGCGGATGACGGCTTTGCGCGGATGACACTTTGCGCGAATGACAGCTTTACGCGGAACCGCACAAACTATTTTGCGCGTAACCGTGCAAACGATTTTCTTAGCGCGGGTTGGCGCAAAGTAATTTCTTCTCACCTTCTCCAGCCTTGCTTCTCTCTTATCCTCTGACCCAGCAACTGATCTCACCGATCCAACCACTCAAATGAAGTGGGAGGGGGTATTTATAGGCCCACCACTCTTCAGAGTGGTAATTACCACTACCTATCACTTCACATATGAACAACCTCTCTTCTTAAACCATGGTGACCACCAACTTCCCTCTTAAATGGTGGTGTACCACCTTTCTCCTTTCAAAGGACACCTTTGCACCTTTTTTACCAAACTACCCTTTCCAATGCTTTTTTCACCAACATACCTAAACTACCCCTGGACTTGAAATTTTATCAAAATACCTAAACTACCCCTGGACTTGGAATTTTACCAAAATACCTAAACTATCACTGAACTTGGAATTTTACCAAAATACCTAAACTACCCCTGGACTTGAAATTTTACCAAAATACCTAAACTACCCCTAGACTTGAAATTTTACCAAAATACCTAAACTACCCCTGGACTTGAAATTTTACCGAAATACCCCCAGACATGGAATTACCAAAATACCCCCGGACATGGAAATTACCAAAATACCTTGGACATGGAAATTACCAAAATACCCCCGGACATGGAAATTACTGAAATACCCCCGGACATGGAAATTACTGAAATACCCCCGGACATGGAAATTACTGAAATACCCCCAGACATGGAAATTACTAAAATACCCCGGACATGAAAATTACCAAAATACCCCCGGACATGGAAATTACCTGACCACTTCAATGGAATAATATTTTTTATGTCTCAACAGATGCCCCCTCGATCCTTCTTTGATTGATTCCTGAAATCAAATGGAGGATCGATCTTCCTCCGCCTGAAGAATCTTGAATGAACTGCAACTGAAGGATGACTGGATGATCATGCTTGCATGGCAGACTAATTGATCATACTTGACCAGAAGATCGAATGATCACGTCCGATCAGAATTCTGGAATGAACACGCTCGATCGGAAGATTTGAATGCTCATATTTGAACGGAGGATTTGACCGATTGCACTTGAACAGAAGATTTGAATGATGGCGCTAGAACAGAAGACTCGATGATGGCGCTCGAACAGAAGATTTGAATGATGGCGCTAGAACAGACGATTTGAATGATGGCGCTCGAACAGAAGATTTGAATGATGGCACTCGAACAGAAGATTTGAATGATGGCGCTCGAACAGACAATTTGAATGATGGCGCTCGAAAAGAAGACTGGAATGCCCCCAGCCAGTAGTGTCGAGTGGATGCTTCACTAGAAAAGGTGAAGTTCTCTTTTCATCGAAACACATCTCTGCAACAGCTATGATGACTTTGTCTTTGAGCAACTTGATTAGAGAACTATCTTTCAACAGCAACAGTCTCTTTGATCAACTCCAATGACTTTTTCCTTCAATTCTGCAACGATCTGCAATGGTCTCTTTGAACAACTCCGTTGCTCCTGCCGCAACAACTTTTCGATTGTTTCCTTTATTCATGATCTGCATAATCCAAGCTTTTTTCGAATGATAATCTTTCCTGCCAAATTAATCAGAATTAGTATCTCATTACATTATAATTTTATTTTTTTTTTCAATTTAGCTTTATGAAGCATTGATAATTTTGAAATAGATTGAGAGTTTCTTCTCCTTTTAGGCTGAGTGTGATATTCGCTTTGCTATCGTGCTTCGCAATTGCATTCTTTGCTCATTAAATCGTGCTTTTGGAGACATTGTTTCCGGCTCCAAAGGTTCAATCACTGAATCTTTTTGCTGAGCTATTTCTTGCTTGTGCTCAATATTTTTTCATAGACTTTTTCCTTGGATCCCAATGATGATTCCATTTGTTCCTTGTCTTCATCAGATCTAGTACTTGGAGTCTTGCGATATCGCTTATTAGAACAATGAGGAGTTACAGCATCGGATTTTATAATTCCCGCCATATGAATTCCTCCATATTGCATAAGAGATTATCAGAAAGACCGAGGCATAATTTACTTTGAAGACCAGGGCATAGATTGCTTTGAAGACTTGCCCCCTTTCTCGGTCAATGTTGCATAAAAATTTCTTCAGAAGATAATACTTTCGGAGTAAAGCCTGCCGATGCCTTTGAAGGATAGATAATCGAATATCTCTTGTCATCAGAACAAATATATTGCAATTGACTTTGAAGATTCGAACTCTTGAGTAGATAATGGCCAATATCTTGAAGATATTTACTATTGCTATAATTTGAACCTGATTCAAGAGAAATGTATCATTGCACATATTTTATTCAACATTTAAAAATTTCATCAGGCAATTTCATATTTGAGCATATTTAATATGTATCTGCAGCATTTTGAATGCTACACATAATTGATGCTTTTGAGCATATTTGATGCTTTTGAGCAATGGTGCTAGTGCACTTTGACTGACATGACTTGACTTAACGGGACTTGACTGGACTAGACTGGACTGGACTGAACTGGACGACTGGACGACTGAACTGGACTTGACACTGGGCTCAAAGAGCAAGATAGTTTACCGCCAATTTCGGGCAATGGGCTCAAGGAGCAATTATAGTTTATCGCCAATTTCGGGCTTTGCAGGTCTTATGCGTAGTTGGCCGTATAGGCTTGGCTAGGCTGCCTTTGACCAAACCCTGGGCCGCCAGTCCATCAATGAGAGGTCATCCTGCTTCAGAGACATCATGAGTTACTACCGGAAACAAGCCCAGGATCTGAATTTTCAATAGGTACCAAATCCAGGGTCGTCAGTCCATCAATGAGAGGTCATCCTGCTTCAGAGGCATCATGAGTTACTACTGAAATCAAACCCGGGATCTGGGGAGGCATCCTGCTTCAGAGACTCACTTTTTCTTCGCCTGCAAGGTCCGACCCATTCTCGGGAGGGTATTTTTCTCCATTCTCCGAGACGCTGTCGAAAGCTGTACAGACGGCATTGGTCTTATGTGACTGCTTCGTCAACTGCCTTTAAATGTTTTTAGAGATAGGTCTTATGTGACTGCTTCGTCAACTGCCTTTAATGATCATGGATCTTATGTGTAGCTGGTCGTATAGACTTGGCTAGGCTGTAGCGGAGATTTCCTTCGGCGTTGGCGATAATTGTCAACGCTTTAACAACAATCTTCAACGCTTGGTAGCGATCATTAACGCTTGATAGCGAGCTTCGTGTCTAGCAATGACTTGATATGCTTGAAAGCCTTTTTACTTTCTCATCTTTCATCAACACTTTTCATTTAGCAATCGTCATTGACGCTTTTCATTTGGTGATGACTGAATATGCTTGAAAGCCTTTCTTGTTTATCTTATTTTGGTAATAATCATCGACGCTTTTCATTTGGCAATCATCATTGTATGCAAATGCTTCGCATTTGGCGATGACTTGATATGCTTGAAAGCCTGCATTTCATTCAAATACGCAAAAGAAATATTCTATGGTGAGAAATATATTTCATAGATTTTTTAACTCACCTGTCCTGCTTTGGTAATGACTTGATATGCTTGAAAGCCTGCATTTCATTTATGCACACAAAAGATATACTCTATGGTGAGAAACATATTTCACAGATTTTACTCACCTGTCCTGCTTTGGTAATGACTTGATATGCTTGAAAGCCTGCATTTCATTCATGCACACAAAAGATATACTCTATGGTGAGAAACATATTTCACAGATTTTACTCACCTGTCCTGCTTTGGTAATGACTTGATATGCTTGAAAGCCTGACTTTGTCTTTCGCAGTCCTTTTGTTCCTCGAATTGTCGGTGACAATCACCAATGCTTGATAGCAATCACAATGCTTAATTTTGCCTGAACTTTAACCTACAAAAATTGATATAGACAATTATCATAAACAATTATCATCTCAAAGAATCAACGATTACCTCACTTGGGATTCTGAGATTTTGTCATTCTGAAACTTTGTTGGCATTCTGAGACTGCTTATCTTGCCCCCTGAATAATTGTGCCGTGAATTTTCTGAATCAAAACGCTGGGATTCTTCTTGGTCTAAATGTTGTATTGTTTTCTTCTTGCCCATTCTTCTTTTCTTCTTTGTTTAGCCGTGACAATTCGACTTTCTCTGCAACTAGCAATCATAAGGAGTATGCCATCTTCTTCAAATGTATATTTCATTTAGTCTTCAAATTGTCCGAACCTTTTCTGTACTTTTTTATTTGTAAAACTGTCGATGCTCTCTTTAGCAGACTCTCAATTCTCTACTTTCGTTTTGCTTTCCTTCTTTGGCAGTATCTACTGCTACTCTTTTAAAACCTTAAAGCAGCTGATTCATATGAGAGTTTGAGCAACTTCACTTTGACCCTTCGCAAATTGTTATTTTAACTTGATCTTTACTCTGTCAAGTGGTGACGATGCCCCCAGGGTTCTCTATTGACCGATGAATTCGTTAATTCACTAACTGATTCGTCTACTTATTTGCGAGCCATGTCTGATTCAATCGAACTAACTTTTTATCTGAGGATTTTCCTCAGGGTTCATTGTTGTTCACGGTAATCGTTCTAATGTACTATTATCCATTCTTGGCAGGATAATATTCTTTTCACCAAATCTCAGATGTCGTCATCAGCTTGATCGAATCATCATTGTCCTTGGCATCGTCTGACTTTGATCGAAACTGATTTGATCTTTTCTGACACTTTTTGGGTGGAAGTCTATTGGACGTGAAGTAAACAACTATATTAGTCGGGAGAAAGATCGCTGCGGTATATCTGTCATTAAGGACAGAATGTTAGTTATTTTAATTAAATAAAATTGTACTTTTCTTTTAGAGATGAAGGGGAGGATAATCCCACTGAGAGTCGCCATTTTGGCGTCTATACAGACGCCAAAAAGTGATAAATGTTCTCTTGAATATTTTCTAAGTTACCATCGAATAATAATTCCCCAGCAGAGTCGCCATTTTGTTTCGACAAGGAAACAAAAATGTTTGGTTTGGGGGATTTATTCAATGATAACAAAGAAATAGTGAGAGAACATTGATCACATTTATTATGAGTTCATTTACATCCTCTGATTCCCTTGATTCTGAAAACAAAGTACAATCAATCAAAATAGACAAGATAGTCTTATGAAAATTTCTAAGCAAAGATTCCTAGTACCGCTTTGGTCATCTCCTGTGACTTAGGAGGAATTGTTGATATGATCAACCAGTCTTCAATGAGATAGAAATTTCAGCAGCATAACAGCACTATTTCGATCTTCTCCCAGTACTTGAGAGGAATTGCTGATTCGATCAGCCAATCTTCAATGAGATGGAGCATCCTCCTAGTCATTCTTCCTTAAAATATGAAGAAGTCCGTTGAAGTGTAGTCAGGACCCACAGAAAAAAGGCTGATCACATCAGACGGGCCTAAAAAGTCTCCCAAAACATAAGATCATGGGGTTTCCACCGTCTATTCTGCTCGAAACTTTATATGAAGCCTTAGAACCACAAATTAACCGTACACGTCCAGTTTCAGCTCCTGAATCCTTGTAAAAATGACTAAACTGACAAATCAGCCCCTGAGATCGTGATTTGGGGCCCGCCTGATATTTGGATATTCCTCAAATTCAGTCTCAACGTGTTAAATGAGCTGACAATGAAGATGGCCGGATCGGATTTCCCATGAACATCACGTTAGGCCTTGCATGTACATTGCATGTACATAGTACCCAAGTGCACGAGCCGTGCACGGGATTTTTTTAAAGTCGGTCAGCAGCGCTGACCGGCTCATCTTCTTCATTTCCAAAAGATGCACAGCGTCTTCCCCACGCAAACCAATTTTTGTGTTGTGTGGCCGACACACCACTCCATTCAATGATCGAACCGTCCATACTCTTCAGAGGATAGGCTTTACCCTTGCCTAGATGTCCGTCATGTCGCATGCAGTCGAATGCAAGATCTCAACCGTTGAATGCGGAATGGACGGCAGAGTAGATAACCTAGCTGGCTGCACTGATTTTACTTCAAAAACAGTCTTTCCTTGGTGGTTTTCCGCCCTGAAATCAATGGTTGGAGTAGATTTCCCATTTGGCTCTGATAAATGGGCCATCGAATCTTACAGAGTCGACGTGCTTTCACAGTGGACCACCATCATGCAGCGAAAGGTTAATCCGAGCCGTCTATCAAATAGAGGGGGAAAAACCATCATGCTCCGTGCTTTCACAGTGGACCACCATCATGCAGCGAAAGGTTAATCCGAGCCGTCTATCAAATAGAGGGGAAAAAACCAATCAGGGTCATGTTGAGCTTTGGTGATCATGCTCGTCCATATAATCGTTATGGCGATCGTAAACGGACCGTTGAGCTGACATCTCAGCTTGATTATCTTAATGTACCACATCATCAGAGGACCAAGACCGGTCTTTCATGGTCAAAATCTTGAGAGGAAGAAGGTGGACGGTGTGGATCTCTCAAAAGATGGCCGTATTGGGCCCCTGCCAGCAACACAACATACTTCTTCATTTAAACTTCTCCCATACTTTGCGCGGATGACGGTATTGCGCGATTGACAGCTTTGCGCGAATGAGCTTTGCGCGGATGACACTTTGCGCGGATGACGGCTTTGCGCGGATGACACTTTGCCCGGATGGCACTTTGCGCGAATGACAGCTTTGCGCGGAATTGCACAAATCACTTTGCGCGGAACCGCGCAAACGATTTTCTTTGCGCGGGTTGGCGCAAAGTAATTTCTTCTCACCTTCTCCAGCCTTATTTCTCTCTCATCCTCTGACCCAGCAACTGATTTCACCGATCCAACCCCTCAAATGAAGTTGGGAGGGGGTATTTATAGGCCCCACCACTCTTACAGAGTGGTAATTACCACCACCTATCACTTCACATATGAACAACCTCTCTTCTTAAACCATGGTGACCACCAACTTCCCTCTTAAATGGTGGTGTACCACCATTCTCCTTTCAAAGGACACCTTTGCACCTTTTTTACCAAACTACCCTTTGCAATGCTTTTTTCACCAACATACCTAAACTACCCCTGGACTTGAAATTTTACCAAAATACCTAAACTACCCCTGGACTTGGAATTTTACCAAAATACCTAAACTATCACTGGACTTGGAATTTTACCAAAATACCTAAACTACCCCTGGACTTGAAATTTTACCAAAATACCTAAACTACCCCTAGACTTGAAATTTTACCAAAATACCTAAACTACCCCTGGACTTGGAATTTTACTGAAATACCCCCAGACATGGAATTACCAAAATACCCCCGGACATGGAAATTACCAAAATACCCCCGGAGATGAAATTACCAAAATACCCTCGGACATGGAAATTACTGAAATACCCCCGGACATGGAAATTACTGAAATACCCCCAGACATGGAAATTACCAAAATACCCCCGGACATGGAAATTACCTGACCACTTCAATGGAATAATATTTTTTATGTCTCAACAGATGCCCCCTCGATCCTTCTTTGATTGATTCCTGAAATCAAATGGAGGATCGATCTTCCTCCGCCTGAAGAATCTTGAATGAACTGCAACTGAAGGATGACTGGATGATCATGATTGCATGGCAGACTGATTGATCATACTTGACCAGAAGATCGAATGATCGCGTCCGATCAGAATTCTGGAATGATC
This sequence comes from Magnolia changhungtana, assembly GCA_030180095.1. Classification (NCBI taxonomy): domain Eukaryota; kingdom Viridiplantae; phylum Streptophyta; class Magnoliopsida; order Magnoliales; family Magnoliaceae; genus Magnolia; species Magnolia changhungtana. Next base: position 7,771,186 of record JASAUF010000502.1, on the reverse strand, counting down.
ACGCTCGATCGGAAGATTTAAATGCTCATATTTGAAGGGAGGATTTGACCGATTGCACTTGAACAGAAGATTTGAATGATGGCGCTTGAACAGAAGACTCGATGATGGCGCTCGAACAGAAGATTTGAATGATGGCGCTCGAACCGACGATTTGAATGATGGCGCTAGAACAGACGATTTGAATGATGGCGCTCGAACAGAAGATTTGAATGATGGCGCTAGAACAGAAGACTTGATGATGGCACTCGAACAGAAGATTTGAATGATGGCGCTCGAACAGAAGACTGGAATGCCCCCAGCCAGTAGTGTCGAGCGGATGCTTCACTAGAAAAGATGAAGTTCTCTTTTCATCGAAACACATCTCTGCAACAGCTGTGATGACTTTGTCTTTGAGCAACTTGATTAGAGAACTATCTTTCAACAGCAACAGTCTCTTTGATCAACTCCAATGACTTTTTCCTTCAATTCTGCAACAGTCTGCAATGGTCTCTTTGATCAACTCCGTTGCTCCTGCCGCAACAACTTTTCGATTGTTTCCTTTATTCATGATCTGCATAATCCAAGCTTTTTTCGAATGATAATCTTTCCTGCCAAATTAATTAGAATTAGTATCTCATTACATTATAATTTTATTTTTTTTTTCAATTTAGCTTTATGAAGCATTGATAATTTTGAAATAGATTGAGAATTTCTTCTCCTTTTAGGCTGAGTGTGATATTCGCTTTGCTATCGTGCTTCGCAATTGCATTCTTTGCTCATTAAATCGTTCTTTTGGAGACATTGTTTCCGGCTCCAAAGGTTCAATAACTGAATCTTTTTGCTGAGCTATTTCTTGCTTGTGCTCAATATTTTTTCATAGACTTTTTCCTTGGATCCCAATGATGATTCCATTTGTTCCTTGTCTTCATCAGATCTAGTACTTGGAGTCTTGCGATATCGCTTATTAGAACAATGAGGAGTTACAGCATCGGATTTTATAATTCCCGCCATATGAATTCCTCCATATTGCATAAGAGATTATCAGAAAGACCGAGGCATAATTTACTTTGAAGACCAGGGCATAGATTGCTTTGAAGACTTGCCCCCTTTCTCGGTCAATGTTGCATAAAAATTTCTTCAGAAGATAATACTTTCGGAGTAAAGCCTGCCGATGCCTTTGAAGGATAGATAATCGAATATCTCTTGTCATCAGAACAAATATATTGCAATTGACTTTGAAGATTCGAACTCTTGAGTAGATAATGGCCAATATCTTGAAGATATTTACTGTTGCTATAATTTGAACCTGATTCAAGAGAAATGTATCATTGCACATATTTTATTCAACATTTAAAAATTTCATCAGGCAATTTCATTTTTGAGCATATTTAATATGTATCTGCAGCATTTTGAATGCTACACATAATTGATGCTTTTGAGCATGTTTGATGCTTTTGAGCAATGGTGTTAGTGCACTTTGACTGACATGACTTGACTTAACGGGACTTGACTGGACTAGACTGGACTGGACTGAACTGGACAACCGGACGACTGAACTGGACTTGACACTGGGCTCAAAGAGCAAGATAGTTTACCGCCAATTTCGGGCAATGGGCTCAAGGAGCAATTATAGTTTATCGCCAATTTCGGGCTTTGCAGGTCTTATGCGTAGTTAGCCGTATAGGCTTGGATAGGCTGCCTTTGACCAAACCCTGGGCCGCCAGTCCATCAATGAGAGGTCATCCTGCTTCAGAGACACCATGAGTTACTACCGGAAACAAGCCCAGGATCTGAATTTTCAATAAGTACCAAATCCAGGGTCATTAGTCCATCAATGAGAGGTTATCCTGCTTCAGAGACATCATGAGTTACTACTGAAATCAAACCCGGGATCTGGGGAGTCATCCTGCTTCAGAGACTCACTTTTTCTTCGCCTGCAAGGTCCGACCCATTCTCGGGAGGGTATTTTTCTCCATTCCCCGAGACGCTGTCGAAAGCTGTACAGACGGCATTGGTCTTATGTGACTGCTTCGTCAACTGCCTTTAAATGTTTTTAGAGATAGGTCTTATGTGACCGCCAATCAACTGCCTTTAATGATCATGGATCTTATGTGTAGGTAATGTCGTATAGACTTGGCTAGGTCAGAAGTGAGATTTCCTTCTAGGCTGGCGATAATTGTCAATGCTTTAACAACAATCTTCAACGCTTGGTAGCGATCATTAACGCTTGATAGCGAGCTTCGTGTCTAGCAATGACTTGATATGCTTGAAAGCCTTTTTACTTTCTCATCTTTCATCAACACTTTTCATTTGACAATCGTCATTGACGCTTTTCATTTGGCGATGACTGAATATGCTTGAAAGCCTTTCTTGTTTATCTTATTTTGGTAATAATCATCGACGCTTTTCATTTGGCAATCATCATTGTATGCAAATGCTTCGCATTTGGCGATGACTTGATATGCTTGAAAGCCTGCATTTCATTCAAATACGCAAAAGAAATATTCTATGGTGAGAAATATATTTCATAGATTTTTACTCACCTATCCTGCTTTGGTAATGACTTGATATGCTTGAAAGCCTGCATTTCATTTATGCACACAAAAGATATACTCTATGGTGAGAAACATATTTCACAGATTTTTACTCACCTGTCCTGCTTTGGTAATGACTTGATATGCTTGAAAGCCTGCATTTCATTTATGCACACAAAAGATATACTCTATGGTGAGAAACATATTTCACAAATTTTTACTCACCTGTCCTGCTTTGGTAATGACTTGATATGCTTGAAAGCCCTGACTTTGTCTTCCGCAGTCCTTTTGTTCCTCGAATTGTCGGTGACAATCGCCAATGCTTGATAGCAATCACAATGCTTAATTTTGCCTGAACTTTAACCTACAAAAATTGATATAGACAATTATCATAAACAATTATCATCTCAAAGAATCAACGATTACCTCACTTGGGATTCTGAGATTTTGTCATTCTGAAACTTTGTTGGCATTCTGAGACTGCTTATCTTGCCCCCTGAATAATTGTGCCGTGAATTTTCTGAATCAAAACGCTGGGATTCTTCTTGGTCAAAATGCTGTATTGTTTTCTTCTTGCCCATTCTTCTTTTCTTCTTTGTTTAGCCGTGACAATTCGACTTTCTCTGCAACTAGCAATCATAAGGAGTATGCCATCTTCTTCAAATGTATATTTCATTTAGTCTTCAAATTGTATGAACCTTTTCTGTACTTTTTTATTTGTAAAATTGTCGATGCTCTCTTTAGCAGACTCTCAATTCTCTACTTTCGTTTTGCTTTCCTTCTTTGGCAGTATCTATTGCTACTCTTTTAAAACCTTAAAGCAGCTGATTCATATGAGAGTTTGAGCAACTTCACTTTGACCCTTCGCAAATTGCTATTTTAACTTGATCTTTACCCTGTCAAGTGGTGACGATGCCCCCAGGGTTCTCTATTGACCGATGAATTCGTTAATTCACTAACTGATTCGTCTACTTATTTGCGAGCCATGTCTGATTCAATCGAACTAACTTTTTATCTGAGGATTTTCCTCAGGGTTCATTGTTGTTCACGGTAATCGTTCTAATGTACTATTATCCATTCTTGGCAGGATAATATTCTTTTCACCAAATCTCAGATGTCGTCATCAGCTTGATCGAATCATCATTGTCCTTGGCATCGTCTGACTTTGATCGAAACTGATTTGATCTTTTCTGACACTTTTTGGGTGGAAGTCTATTGGACGTGAAGTAAACAACTATATTAGTCGGGAGAAAGATCGCTGCGGTATATCTGTCATTAAGAACAGAATGTTAGTTATTTTAATTAAATAAAATTGTACTTTTCTTTTAGAGATGAAGGGGAGGATAATCCCACTGAGAGTCGCCATTTTGGCGTCTATACAGACGCCAAAAAGTGATAATGTTCTCTTGAATATTTTCTAAGTTACCATCGAATAATAATTCCCCAGCAGAGTCGCCATTTTGTTTCGACAAGGAAACAAAAGTGTTTGGTTTGGGGGATTTATTCAATGATAACAAAGAAATAGTGAGAGAACATTGATCACATTTATTCTGAGTTCATTTACATCCTCTGATTCCCTTGATTCTGAAAACAAAGTACAATCAATCAAAATAGACAAGATAGTCTTATGAAAATTTCGGCAGCATTCCGGCGCCTGCTTTGGTCATCTCCTGTGACTTAGGAGGAATTGTTGATATGATCAACCAGTCTTCAATGAGATAGAAATTTCAGCAGCATAACAGCACTATTTTGATCATCTCCCAGTACTTGAGAGGAATTGCTGATTCGATCAGCCAATCTTTAATGAGATGGAGCATCCTCCTAGTCATTCTTCCTTAAAATATGAAGAAGTCCGTTGAAGTGTAGTCAGGACCCACAGAAAAAAGGCTGATCACATCAGACAGGCCTAAAAAGTCTCCCAAAACATAAGATCATGGGGTTTCCACCGTCTATTCTGCTCGAAACTTTATATGAAGCCTTAGAACCACAAATTAACCGTACACGTCCAGTTTCGGCTCACCTCTTGTAAAAATGACTAAACTGACAAATCAGCCCCTGATATAGTGATTTGGGGCCCGCCTGATATTTGGATATTCCTCAAATTCAGTCTCAACGTGTTAAATGAGCTGACATTGAAGATGGCCGGATCGAATTTCTCACGAACATCACGTTAGGCCTTGCATGTACATTGCATGTACATAGTACCCAAGTGCACGAGCCGTGCACGGGATTTTTTTAAAGTCGGTCAGCAGCGCTGACCGACTCATCTTCTTCATTTCCAAAAGATGCACAGCGTCTTCCCACGCAAACCAATTTTTGTGTTGTGTGGCCCACACACCACTCCATTGAATGATCAGAACCGTCCATACTCTTCAGAGGATAGGCTTTACCCTTTCCTAGATGTCCGTCTGTCTCCATGCAGTCGAATGCGATAACTCAACCGTTGAATGCGGAATGGACGGCAGAGTAGATAACCTAGCTGGTCGCACTGATTTTACTTCAAAAACAGTCTTTCCTTGGTGGTTTTCTGCCTTGAAATCAATGGTCGGAGTAGATTTCCCATTTGGCTCTGATAAATGGACCATCGAATCTTACAGAGTCGACGTACGTCGACTGTTGAAAATCAGAGGCTCCGTGCTTTCACAGTGGACCACCATCATGCAGCGAAAGGTTAATCCGAGCCGTCTATCAAATAGAGGGGAAAAAACCAATTAGGGTCATGTTGAGCTTTGGCGATCATGCTCGTCCATATGATCGTTATGGCGATCGTAAACGGACCGTTGAGCTGACATCTCAGCTTGATTATCTTAATGGACCACATCATCAGAGGACCAAGACCGGTCTTTCATGGTCAAAATCTTGAGAGGAAGAAGGTGGATGGTGTGGATCTCTCAAAATATGGCCGTATTGGGCCCCTCCAGCAACACAACATACTTCTTCATTTAAACTTCTCCCATACTTTGCGCGGATGACGGTATTGCGTGATTGACAGCTTTACGCGAATAAGCTTTGTGCGGATGACACTTTGCGCGGATGACGGCTTTGCGCGAATGACACTTTGCCCGGATGGCACTTTGCGCGAATGACAGCTTTGCGCGAAATCGCACAAACCACTTTGCGCGGAACCGCGCAAACGATTTTCTTTGCCCGGGTTGGCGCAAAGTAATTTCTTCTCACCTTCTCCAGCCTTGCTTCTCTCTCATCCTCTGACCCAGCAACTGATCTCACCGATCCAACCCCTCAAATGAAGCTGGGAGGGGGTATTTATAGGCCCCACCACTCTTACAGAGTGGTAATTACCCCCACCTATCACTTCACATATGAACAACCTCTCTTCTTAAACCATGGTGACCACCAACTTCCCTCTTAAATGGTGGTGTACCACCTTTCTCCTTTCAAAGGACACCTTTGCACCTTTTTTACCAAACTACCCTTTCCAATGCTTTTTTCACCAACATACCTAAACTACATCTGGACTTGAAATTTTACCAAAATACCTAAACTACCCCTGGACTTGGAATTTTACCAAAATACCTAAACTATCACTGAACTTGGAATTTTACCAAAATACCTAAACGACCCCTGGACTTGAAATTTTACCAAAATACCTAAACTACCCCTAGACTTGAAATTTTACCAAAATACCTAAACTACCCCTGGACTTGGAATTTTACTGAAATACCCCCAGACATGGAAATTACCAAAATACTCCCGGACATGGAAATTACCAAAATACCCTTGGACATGGAAATTATCAAAATACCCCCGGACATGGAAATTACCAAAATACCCCCGGACATGGAAATTACCAAAATACCACCGGACATGGAAATTACTGAAATACCCCCGGACATGGAAATTACTGAATTACCCCCATACATGAAAATTACCAAAAATCCCCCGTACATGAAAATTACTGAAATACCCCCGGACATGGAAATTACCTGACCACTTCAATGGAATAATATTTTTTATGTCTCAACAGTGGGCCCCATTCACCATAGACGAATGGTTTCGCGCTATCGGATTTGATATAACCATGGCTGAGGGCCGATCTTTATGTTATGGTTGATCGGCTGTTCATCTATGGATCCTACCTTGTTTATATGATAATTATTGATGCTGATTGTCAGTGCCGATTGTCGATACTGATCATCGATTCCGATTGCTTATTCTGATTGTCGATTCCAATTGTCGAGGCCAATTTTGATTGTCGAGGCCGATTAACGAGGCCGATTCCGATTGTCGAGATTGATTCTGATTGTCGAGGTCAATTAACGAGGTCGATTCTGATTGTCGAGGTCGAGTTTGATTACTGAGGGCGATTGTCGAGATCCATATGATGATGTGTATTCATCCCGTGTTTGAGGCCCATATGATGTATATGTGGCCCGTGTTTGAGGCCCGTTGGGATGTGTATTCAACCCGTGTTTAAGGCCTAAGGTAATGAATATGAGATTTATGTGATGAGGCCCATTGTGATGCATTTGAGGGCCAGACGATGAAGCCCATTGTGATGTATATTAGGCCCATGTGAGAGGCCTATCGTAATGTGTATTAAGCTCTTGAGTAAGGCCCATGGTGTTGTATATTAGGCCCTTGTGCGATGCCATAGCTTCACTATATGTTAGGCTTTATGTGGGTCATTCCTTAGGGGCAATGTTGGTTGAATGTCCACATAGTCGAGGCTGATTGTTGATGTCGGTTATTAATACCGATTATGAGTATGCGACCGCATAACATCATGATACATGCCCATACGCATCATCTGCATATTTGTTATGAGATGTGGTTGACCATTGCATATGTCATTGGGCAGGTTGTTATGAGACTCATTGATAGGCGGAGGTTATCTCACATGAGCGCACGGTATGCGCATGATTGATGCATGACTGGATTTTATAACTCATGCATCTTGCATTGTGTGTTATGACTACTGTACGTTCTAGTGATATCAGGGTCATAACCTCCACAGGCATATCCTACATGGTTAGATGGGACACTGAAAATATTTAGTTGTAGCATACGGGCGTCATAGATGCCTCTGAGTGAAAATCCCTAAACCTTCGAGGCCAGGAGATGCCCCAACGTCAAGACCGAGTGGATACATGAGTACCTAAGTGCCAAATACTAGGAGGTCGTGTCTCCCACTATGTCATGGTCGGTTGAGAGGGAGTGTGGCCTTACCTGCCCAAGGGTAGGTGGCATAGCTAGGCTGAGTTTAACCAGCTCGTGAATGTGTCCGCTATCGACATGCTGGGTAGATATTGGCTGACTACTGGCCAGGTGGATAGTGAGGTCTCTTCCACTTGCATGGTCGTGTGTCAGTGGACGGCGGTTGCATGTAGAGTTTACTAGACCCCGGTGATGATCCTAGAGAGGAACCATACTAATATGTGGACTTATTGAGCAAGAGTTACATACTCATTCATTCATTCATTCACTATCCACTCGGGCTGGTGGTGCGCAACTATTTATTACGTGTACCTTCGCAACGACCAGGAAACCTGAGATCAGGAATTTACCACATCGAGTCTGACTATCCAAATTTAGGTATGGGACTGGTTTGGATAGAAGTCCCTTGTGAGGGACCCCATAGCCTGCGATACTACGTACTAACATCTCAAATTCACTCTAGCTTGTTTATTTCATTCGCACCACATATTTCATTGCATCCACAGCATTTAGGCTTTTGTGTTGCCATGTTTCTACATTGATATGGCCATTAAAATTCATATCATGCATTGCATAGCCTTAGTACTGCTGATGGTACTCATAGACTTATTAATATATATCTGCTTACTCTGATATTGTATGATTCATGATCTTGTCAGTATTTCCGCATATTTTGATATTGTATGATTTATGGCATTGTATTGTATACTCGGCACTTATCTTGCGCACACACTTTCACCACCCACTAAGCTTTCTATAAGCTTATGCACGATAGATGTGTGCAGGTGACATTAGGTTGCAGCAGCGTCGAGCATGGAGCGCGCAGCGGTCTTTTAGAGCTTTGACTTCGATATTTGTATTTCCCTTTTAGCATTGTATTCAAATATTTATATTAGTAGATATGTGATGATGATGTTGCCTTTATGGGTATACTTGTGGTTATGCTTAATACGAGTTAAATGTATATTAGAAAATCCTCCTTGTAGAATCCCGGATTGGAATCTGGCGTATGGACACTAGGTGCCGAGAATGGGGTACTACGGAGGCTGTCTGCACCGGATTCAGCAATCGAAAATTTTATGAGTCCAGTTTCCGAGTTTAAAGCGTGACACTATTTATAGTTGAAATGCATATGTATGACTATAGGTTCAATGTGTTCGATGAAATGCTTGAATGAGAATTATATTTAAATTATTTGTTAAATGCTGTTATGAATATCAAATGTATCCACATGCTCCATTTGAGTATGTTTGGGACTACTACATAGTCCAGACAATCAGTAACGATTCCCGATTTAGTGGTCAAATTCGTTTCACCATATTAGACACGTTTAATGAATCCGAGTCGTATAGTAATTGTCGACAGTGGTTAGGCCACGTGAAGTGCTTATGCGCTCCATGTCGATTAATTTAGTGTGCGCTCATACAAATTGAACTTGTCAAATAACCCAATTGACATATTATGTGTTTACCATGTATGGATGTTACTACTTGAATCTAAGGTACCACATACCAATGCAAAGCCCGTTTAAACCATGATACCAAGATCCACCATGACTCATGAGTCGGACATGTTGGTAAGGGACATCGTGATCGAGCTGTCGACCTACGCTGGGGTGACGAGCCTCCCCGTAGTGACAATGAGCAACCCAAACTTATGAGCTGAATATAGTGGTATGAGACACTGTATTAGAGCTGTCGGCCTATGCTAAGGTGACGAGCTTTCCCGTAGTGACCTCAATTATAAATTAGGCCGACGCCAAGGTGACGAGCCTCTCCGTAGTGACCTCGAGTGTAAACTCGCAAACTTGCCTATCCACTGTTTCTAAATCAGGGGTGATGTTGTCGTATAACTTGCCTATCGTATGTGATTAACTAGGATTGATGACCCGAGATGGATCATCATTTGGGTAAATGATATAAAGTGAGGTACCTTAGCTTCCCGTATTTGCTGTATGAATAAGTTTAAATAATTACTTGGCTAACACGATCATGCACCGTATTGCATGTGCTTTGGCTAGAAAGCGCACGTTTAGGGAGTTTGCCATGCGCGATCGTGAGATGATGTTGCTGAGGGAGTGTAGGCGAGGGCGTGCATCATTACGCATATCATTCCTACATTAACAAGAGTAATTAGGATATGATTTTTGTACTGCTTTATCATTACTACTTGACTGAATTGATAACATGTTAACCTTTACCTTATAGTACCACTGAGTTGATCACTCACTCCCACTCTGGGACGGTGTTTTAAAACACCAACTAGACTTTGATGCAGATGCAGGATGTGATGCAGCTTATGTGACGGAGCCAGATTTCATGGATAAGGAGGAGGAATTCTCCTATATTTCTGTAGACCTTGATTCGACTCGATGGGATTACAGGGTTACATAGTTAGACAGTAGTTATATTTTGATATTTTGTAAACTTTGGAACAAACACTTGTATATATTCAGTCTGGAACAGATTCATACTCCGGATGGTGAAAAACTTTCATGTTATAATTCAAGTACTTAAGTCTTCCGCTTGCTTAATTTAATTGTATCTGGAGTATGATATATTATTTTAGATTAATCCCACTCATGTTTAATGCACTAATATGGACAACATTTAATCATCATTATCTATGTTGCATAAGTGATGCGTTGGAACTCGGGAGTCGAGCTTTACTCGACCTTCGATTTTCAGGGTGTTACAGGCCCACATATACCCAATATAGTGGACCCATGGCCTCACAAAGGGCCCAATATACAACACCATAGGCCCCACTCAAGGACTTAATACACATCACGATGAGCCTCTCTCATGGGCCTAATATACATCATGATGGACTCCATCGCCTGGCCCTCAAATGCATCGCAATGGGCCTCATCACATAGGCCTAATATACATCACAATGGGCCTTCAACACGGGCTGAATACACATCATAATGGGGCACAAATACAAGCCGCATATACATCACATTAGGTCCCATTAATCGGCCTCGGTGGTCGGCCTCAACAGTCGGAATTGGCCACAACAATCGGAATTGGCCTCAACAATCAGAATCGGCCTCGATGATCATAATTGGCCTCGATGATCATAATCAGCCTTGATAATCATAATCGGCCTCGATGATCAGCCTCAACAATTGGAATCGTAATCAGCCTATACGCAAGGCGGGATCCATGGGTGGACAGCCGATGATGGACCAAGCAATATCAATGGGGCCCAATTGTTTGGGGTAACCCACTAGAGAATGACGAGAATGTGTCTAACCAGGCCTAAGGGAAGGTCACAATGTGGACGTTTAACCATCACTGCCTATTCATGTGGACATTTAACCAACATTGCTCCTAAGGAGCGGCTTTCATAGGGCTAATCGTATAGGGGGTCCACGGCCTAGCACAAGGGCCTAATATACATCATCATGGGCCTCAATTACATCAAACAGACCAAATCAAATGGGTCGAATCAAATGTGCAAATTAAAATGGGCCGATACAAATGGGCTGAATCAAATGGGCTGATCAAATGGGCCGATTCAAATGGGGCGATCAAATGGGGCGATACAAATGGGCCGAATCAAATGGGCCGATTCAAATGGGCTGAATCAAATGGGCCGAATCCAATGGGCTGATTCAAATGGGCTGAATCAAATGGGCCGAATCCAATGGGCCGATTCAAATGGGGCGATCAAATGGGGCGAATCAAATGGGCCGATCAAATGGGCCAAATTGAATGGGCCGATTCAAATGGGCCGGTTAAATGGACCGAGTCAAATAGGCCAAATCAAATGGGCCGATTAAATGGGCCGAATCGAATAGGCCGAATCAAATGGGCCAATTCAAATGGGCCGATCAAATGGACCAATACAAATGGGCCAAATCAAATGAGCCGATCAAATGGGCTGAATCAAATGGGCCGATTCAAATGGGCCGGTCAAATGGGCCAATCAAATGGGCCGAATCAACATGTTGATTCAAATGGGCCAAATTAAATGGACCGATACCAATACACCATTCATCCATTGCTAGTGATCATTTTAGAGGATTATCACAAAAAAATGAAATATATCCAAAGGATCATCTGGACCATGCCACACCTAACAGTGGTGATAAGGGTTCCCACTGTTAAAATCCCAGTGGGCCCCACCATAGTATTATTTCCTGTCCAGTCTATTCATAAGGTCGCAAAGACCTGGATAAGGAGGAAAAAATATATTATATTAATTCTAAACTTCTGTAATCCAAAAAAGGGGTTTTAATGATAGACATTCAAACCCACTGTTTGTTGTGGTGTGGTCCACATGATAATTGGATCTGTCTTATTTTCAGTCTCAAGCCTTGAGCTAGCCAAATGGATGAATAGTTTCGATAAACCAATACAACAAGGTGTAGGGCCCACCGCCCAGCCATCCGGTGTGGCTAAGATCCATACATTACGATGGCCCCCACATCCATAACAGTTGGACTGCAGGGATATAATACATGCAACATTGGGGGTCCATGACAGTGTCCATTGGATGGACGGTCTAGATAACATATCTACTGCACCGTCCAGTAACTGGACGGTGCAGATATGATCATACATCATGGTACGGTCCACGTAGTGGCCCACCAATATAATACTATTAATATAATATATATTATATATTATATACCTACACAATGGTAGGAGGCTGCCCATACTCACCGTCATGATCCATCTGGACGATGCAAATAACATATTAAAGGTTGGTCCCACGTAGGAGTGGCCCATCATAGCATCTATTTAATATAATATATTATATTATATAGCATTATATATTATATGCATTATATATATATATATACACACACACACACACACGCGCGTGTGTATGTGTGTGAAATAGTGCAAGTGGCAGCGTCCAGCGTCTAGTGATGCTGTACGGCCTGGATGAAAGGGACACATTCAAATTAGGCTCCACATGAATGGATGGTTTGGATGACCCTATGCAACACGGTGGACCCTCTCAGGTGGGCCACACTCTTAGATCAAGCTGATATTTGTGTTTTCCTTCATTCGGGCCCATCCAAACGGGCTGCAATGTGGGGCACTCGGTGGGCGGCATGGATAAAATACATACTTCATGGTGGGCCACACACACACACACTGACATCCATAAGAGAGAGAGAGAGAGAGAGAGAGAGAAAATGAAAAGGGGAGGGACCCCGCCACTATTGGGCCCTCCCTAATACAATACATACATCAAGTGGGTCCCACAATAAGTGGGCCTTAGAAATCAAAATCAACAGTGGATCACCCACATTAGGCTTCTTTCTTTAGCTCCTTAGACTCCTAGGCTCCTTATCTTCAATCTTGACGGAGGTTGATGATGAATGAATGGTTAAGATGAGAGATGAGAGGGTAGGAAAATGGGCTACAGTTGGATTTGGGAGAGAACTTGGACGTTGGGTGTTTGTTGTTGGGGTTGGATAGTGAAGATAGAAATGTGAGAGAGAGAGAGAGAGAGAGAGAGAGAGAGAGAGATGATGGATGAAAAGGGATGGATGGAGTGGTTGTTGTAAGGGATGGGAATGAGAAAGCATGGGTTGGGTTGAAATTTGTGTAAAGGTGGAATGGGTGGGGAGAGAGAGAGTTGACTTTGGGAAAAAGAGGCAATGGTTGCTTGTACTTATGGTAGGGTGAGGTGGTAATGGGTATGGAGGGTATACTTGACTTAATTGATGGGACATGTTGTAGAGATTCTCTTGGAATTCGCAACGCGCTGCATTTTTTAGGAATGAACGAGGGCCCACCTCTCCTGGCCTGAGTATTGCATCGGTGCGTGAGACACGGCGTTGGAACTACGGCAACGGCACAGTTGTTAAGGTGTAAGTTTCGGGTCGAGCCGACTTTGGTATGTAGGATTCCACTTAAAATCGCGCGTAAATGTCGGATATAGGTCTAGGGTTGCTGGAATTAGACCGGGAGGACCGCAGAACCCTACGGAACGGTATGGTCTATGATACGGGCCTCACAGCTCTCCCTTCCTAATAAAATTTCATCCTCAAAATTTACATAATCATCACAACTAGACATAACTCTCATAAAGAAGAGGAAACATGACATTATCATATATATATATATATATATATATATATATATGTCAAGGCACAATCAGTTTAAAAAAGGATGGGAATAACTCTCTCTAATCTTAACCTCGCGCTCCCAAGACACCTAATCAACATTATGGTGACCCCTACTGAACTTCAAATCCTAGATCAGAAATGATTGAAACTAGGATAACTTACATCCTTAGAATTTTATCAATGATTAATCTAACAAGACGGTCCTAAGAACTGGTTGCGTGAATCGTCGGCAACTCCTTCTGACGACTAAGGGTCCTGCTGGGCTGCATAAAGTCTGCCATGTGCCTGTTGGGGAGGTACATGTCTTCTCTGTGGTTTCGCTACCGCGGCTATTGTTGGGGTCTCGATGGTAGGAGTTGTCATCGCTGCTGCTGGTGCTGAAGGAGGGGACACTCCCGCTAATGGTGTCTCGTCTCGTTGCACCTATGACAGACACCAGTGAACTGCCTCAGAGGTGGTGCTGGGGGTACTGCCGATGCTCGGATGGCTGGACGATTCCTATGCCTCTGCGGTCGTCGATGCTGCTACTACTAGGAGTTACCGGAGGGGGCCTACCTCTTCCGGTGTCTTCTTTGGTCACGATCCCTCTGCAAACTGACCCACTTATCATCATAAATCTGAGCCCTCCGTACTACCTTCTCGAAAGTCAGGAGCTCATGCCCAACAACACGGCCTCGGAGGCCATAACGTAGGTCGTTCTCGAAACGGTCAGCCTTCTGATCCTCATCATCAACCAAATATGGCGCGAATCTGGACAGCGCTTCAAAACGAGCCGCATACTGCGTCACAAACATGTCTCCCTGCACCAAGGTCTCGAACTCTAATGCTCGTTGCCGATGAGAGTAGTCTTGAAAATACTGCTGGTCGAATCGGTCTATGAAATCCTCCCATGTCCAGATAAAATCAGGCCCTATAACATGGGTAATGGAGGTCCACAAGTCCTCGGCCTCACCGTGGAGAAGAAATACAGCTAACTGGACCCGCTGCTGAGTCGTACATGTCATCGTATCAAAAATCTTCTCCACATCAGAGTGCCATTTCTCGGCTGTTGTCAGATCTGGCTCACCTTGGAAACGCACTGGATCAAGCTGTTGGAATTCCCAAAGAAGGGCGCTCAGGCGCTCTTACTTTGCCTGGGCTAGCGAAACAATGGGGTGCCTGCCTTACCCATGAAGGGCGGCCATCACATCTTACAACATCTACTGTAACTAGGAGGCACTCACGGGTACAGTCAGATCTGCACCGGTCTCAGGTGGAGGAATGTCATCCTCAGGCTGGGGAGCAGGGATCTCTAGTGGTGGAGTGGGAGTTGCTTGCATCGCTCTCCTGGGTGTCATATTTTATAGGAAGGAATAAAGGTGCCTATTAGAAAGTCTCTAAGTTATTCGATCTCGGGGACCTAATTATTCTAAGTTCGCAACAATCATAGAGTGTATGGTAGCTATCAACAGATATGTGATGTTGGTCTCAGTTATTCCCAATTTATTATCTGATACCAACTTATGTCATACCCCAAATTTAAAAATCGGGCTCACAAAATTCTCGATTGCCGAATCCGGTGTCGATAGACTCCGTAGTACCCCATTCTCAGCTCCTAACGCTCATACACCAGTTGCCGATCCTGGGATCCTACAAGGAGGATTTTCAACACGAATTTATCTCATAAGAAGCATAACCACAAGTATACCCAAATCAAAAGAACAACATCATTATCACATATCCACAAATATAAACAATTGAATACAGTGCTGAAAGAAAAATACATATATTAAAAAACAAAGCTCTAGAAGGTGGCTGCATGCTCCATGCTTAACACTGCTGTAACCTAACGCCACATGCACGCATCTATCGTGCATAAGCTTATAGAAAGCTTAGAAGGTGGTGTAAGTGTGTGAGTAGTATATGCGTGCTCAGAATGTAATATCAGAGTAAACGGATATACTGGTAAGTCCACAAACCATACAATATCAGAGTAAACAGAAATACTGACAAGTCCATAAAAAATATCATCAACCTCATCCAGGATATACGATGAAAAGACATAGCAAGCCAATGTCATATACTGAGAAAGTAATGTAAATCGGCTATATAATGCAGAAACGTAATGAACCAGATATCAGATATCGAGGATGCAATACAATATGCAATTTGAAAGAGCTATGAATGTCATTATCTTCTTCTAGGTCATATAAATGCAGAAATATAGCAACCAAAATGTTGTATGCCAAGGATGTAATGCAATATGAAATATGTGGTGTGAATGAAATGACCAAGCTGCAGTGTGAAGTCGGGATGATAGTACGTAATATCGCAAGCTTGTGGCCTATCATAAAGGATTTCTATCCAAACCAGTCCCATACCTAAATTTGGATAAATATACTTAACATGGTAAGCTCCTAATCTCAGGTTATTCGCACGCCCCAACCGAAATCCTGGCCATTGCGAAAGTACACATAACAATTAGTTACGCACCACCAGTCCGAGTGGATAGTGAATTAATAAATGAATATAATGCTGAGTATGCAACTCCTGCTCCGCAAATCGATACTGTACATCTCTAGGTTCATCACTGGGGTCTAGTACACTCTACACTAGCTTGTCGCCTCATCAAGCTCACAACTGGGTAAGTGGAACAGACCTCACTATCCGCCTACCAATATCGGCCCGGCTCGTCGATAGCGGACCCATTTACGAGCTGGTCAGACTCAGCCTAGCATTGCCTACTCCCTTGGGCGGGTAAGGCCACACTACCTCCCACCTGACCACGACATAGTGGGAGACGTAGCCTCCTGGTATTCAGCACTCAGGTGCTCATGTATCTACTCGGTCTCGATATTGGGGCATCCTCTAGTACCTAGAGAGTTTAGGGATTTTCACCCAAGGCCATTTATGGCAGCTCCATGCTAGTCACAGATTTTTTATGTCCCATCTGGCCATCCACGGTATGACTATGGACGTTACGGCCTTGATGTCAATAGGGCGTACAGTAATCACCATCACACAATGTGAGATACATGAGTCACGCAGTCCAATCATGCATCAATCCTGCACATACTGTGCTCTCATGTGGGATAACTTTGCCTATCAGGGAGTCTCATAAACCACCTGCACTATGACATATACAATGGTTAATCACATCTCATAACAAACATGCAGATAATGCATATGGGCATGTATCATAAAGGTTATGCTGTCACATACTAACAATCGATATCAATAACCGGCCTCGATAATTGGCCTCGACAATCGGCCTTAACAATGTGGACATTTAACCAACATTGCCCCCAAGGAGTGTCCCACATAGAGCCTAACGTATACTGGACCCATGGCCTCACAAAGGGCCTAATATACAACACCATGGGCCCCATTCATGGGCTTAATACACATCACGATAGGCCTCTCCCATGGGCCTAATATACATCACAATGGACTCCATCACCTAGCCCTCAAATGCATCACAATGGGCCTCATCACATAAGCCTAATATACATCACAATGGGCCTTCAACACGTGCTGAATACACATCGCAATGGGCCTCAAAATATGGGCCATATATACATCACATTGGGTCTCGTTAATCGGCCTCGATAGTCAGAATCGGCCTCGACAGTCAGAATCTGCCTCGATGATTAGAATCAGCCTCGATAATCATAATGGGCTGAATCAAATGGGCCGATCAAATGGGCCGATTCAAATGGGTCGGTCAAATGGGCCGAATCAAATGGGCTGATTCAAATGGGCCGATTAAATGGGCCGATATAAATGGGCCGAATCAAATGGGCTAAATCAAATGAACCGATTCAAATGGGCTGAACAAATGGGCCGATACAAATGGTCTGATTTAAATGGACCAATTCAAATGAGATGAATCAAATGGGCTTAATCAAATGGACTGATTCAAATGGGCCGATACAAATGGGTCGAATCAAATGGGCTGATCAAATGGGCCAAATCAAATGGGCCGATCAAATGGGCCAATTCAAATGGGCCGATACAAATGGGCCGAATCAAATGGGCTGATTCAAATGGGTCGGTCAAATGGGCTGATATAAATGGGACGATTCAAATGGGCTGATTCAAATGGGCCAATTAAATGGGCCAATATAAATGGGCCGAATCAAATGGGCTAAATTAAATGAACCGATTCAAATGGGTTGAACAAATGGGCCGATACAAATGGTCTGATTTAAATGGACCAATTCAAATGAGATGAATCAAATGGGCTTAATCAAATGGACTGATTCAAATGGGCCGATACAAATGGGTCGAATCAAATGGGCTGATCAAATGGGCTAAATCAAATGGGCCGATCAAATGGGCCAATTCAAATGGGCTGATACAAATGGGCCAAATCAAATGGGCTGATTCAAATGGGTCGGTCAAATGGGCTGATATAAATGGGACGATTCAAATGGGCTGATCAAATGGGTCGGTCAAATGGGCCGAATCAATGGGTCATTCAAATGGGACGAATTAAATCGACTGATACCAAAATACACCATTCATCCATTGCTAGAGATCATTTCAGAGCATTATCATAAAAAAAATGAATCACATCCAAAGGATCATCTGGACCATGCCACACCTAACAGTGGTGATAAGGGTTCCCACTGTTATAATCCTAGTGGGCCCCACCATAGTATTATTTCTCATCCAGTCTACTCATAAGGTCACAAAGACCTGGATTAGGAGGAAAAAAATATATTATATTGA
The DNA here is from genome assembly GCA_030180095.1 of Magnolia changhungtana. Taxonomy (NCBI): domain Eukaryota; kingdom Viridiplantae; phylum Streptophyta; class Magnoliopsida; order Magnoliales; family Magnoliaceae; genus Magnolia; species Magnolia changhungtana. Next base: position 7,752,691 of record JASAUF010000502.1, on the reverse strand, counting down.
TTCAAAACTTCTGTAATCCCAAAAGGGGGTTTTAATGGTAGACGTTCAAACCCACTGTTTGCTGTGGTGTGGTCCACATGATAACTGGATCTGTCTTATTTTCAGTCTCAAGCCTTGAGCTAGCTAAATGGATGAATGGTTTAGATAAACTAATACATCGGGGTGTAAGGCCCACTGCCCAGCCATCTGGATGGTGTGGCTAAGACTCATACATTACAGTGGTCCCCACATCTATAACAGTTAGACGACAGGGATACAATACATGCATCATGGGGGGTCATGACCATGTCCATTGGATGGATGGTCTAGATAACATATCTACGACACTGTCCAACAACTGGACGGTGCAAATATGATCATACATTATGGTGCGGTCCACGTAGTGGCCCACCAATATACTACTATTAATTAATATATATTATATAATATAATATTATATATTATATACCTACACAATGGCAGGAGGCTGCCCATACTCACCGTCAAGATCCATCTGAACGGTGTAAATAACATATTAAAGGTGGGTCCCACGTAGGAGTGGCCCACCATAGCATTTATTTAATATAATATATTGTATTATATAGCATTATATATATGTGTGTGTGTGTGTGTGAAATAGTGCAAGTGGCAACGTCCAGCGTGCATGGACATTGGACGGCCTGGATGAAAGAGACACATCCAACTTAGGCCCCACGTGGATAGACGGTTTGGATGACCCTACACAACACGGTGGCCCCACGTCAGGTGGGCTACACTCTTGGATCAAGCTGATATTTGTGTTTTCCTTCATTCGGTTCCGTCCAAACGGACTGCAATGTGGGCCACTCGGTGGACGGCATGGATAAAATACATACTTCATGGTGGTACACACACACACACACACCGACATCCATAAGAGAGAGAGAGAGAAACGAAAAGGGGGGGACCCCGCCACTATTGAGCCTTCCCTAATACAATGCATACATCAAGTGGGTCCCACAATAAGTGGGCCCTAAGAAATCGAAATCAATGATGGATCACCCACATTAGGCCTCCTTTAGCTCCTTAAACTCCTAGGCTCCTTAAACTCCTAGGCTCCTTATCTTCAATCTTGATGTTGGTTGATGATGAATAAATGGTTGAGATGGGAGATAAGAGGGTAGGAAAATGGGCCACAGTTGGATTTGGGAGAGAGCTTAGACGTTGGGTGTTTGCTCTTAGGGTTGGAGAGTGAAGATAGAAATGAGAGAGAGAGAGAGAGTGAGTGAGAAATGATGGATGAAAAGCGATGGATGGAGTGGTTGTTGTAAGGGATGGGAATGAGAAAGCATGGGTTGGGTTGAAATTTGTGTAAAGGTGGAATGGGTGGGGAGTGAGAGAGTTGACTTTGGGAAAAAGAGGTAATGGTTGCTTGTACATGTGGTAAGGTGAGGTGGCATTGGGTATTGAGGGTGTACTTGACTTGATTGGTGGGACATGTTGTAGAGATTCTCTCAGAATTTGCAATGTGCTGCATTTCTTCAGAATGAACGTGGGCCCACATCTCCTGGCCTAGGTATTGCATCGGTGTGTGAGATGTGGGGTTGGAACGGCTGCAACAACGCGGTCGCTAGGGTATAAGTTTCGGGTTGAGCCGACTTCGGTATGTAGGATTCGCTTTAGAATCGTGTGCAAACGTTGGATACAGGTCGAGGGTATCCAAAATTCGACCGGGAGGACCGTGGAACCCTACGTAATGGGACAGTCTAGGATACGGGCCTCACAGATCTCCCCTCCAAATAAAAATTTTATCCTCAAAATTTACATAATCATCGCAACTAAACATAACTCATAAGGAAGAGGAAACATGACATTATCATATATATATATATACATACATATATATATATATATATATATATATATATGTTAAGGCACGATCAGTTTAAAAAAGGATAGGAATAGCTCTCTCTAATCTCAACCTCGCGATCCCAAGACGCCTAATCAACATTATGGTGGCCCCTATTAAACGTCAAATCCTGGATTCAAAATGATTAAAACTAGGATAACTTGCAGCCTTAGAATTTTATCAACAATTAATCTAACATGACGGTCCTAAGAACTGGTCGTACGAATTGTCGGCAACTACTTCTGACGACTGAGAGTCCTACTGGGCTGCATAAAATCTGGCCTGTGCCTATTGGGGAGGTGTGTGTCTTCTCTATGGTTGTCGTTATCGCGGCTGTTGTTGGGGTCCCAATGGTAGGAGTTGTTGTCGTTGCTGCTGGTGCTGAAGGTGGGGACACTCCCGCCAACGGTGTCATCTCGCTGCACCCATGACAGACACTGGTGAACGTCCTCAGAGGTGGTGCTAGGGGTGTTGCCGATGCTCGGATGGCTGGGCGATTCCTGTGCCTCTGCGGTCGTCGATGCTGCTGCTGATGGGAGTTATCGAAGGGCGCCTACTTCTTCTGGTCTCTTCTTCGGTCACGATCCCTCTGCGAACTGACCCACTCGTCCTCATAAATCTAGGCCCTCCGTACTACTTTATTGAAAGTTGGGAACTAATGCCCAATAACACGACATCGGAGACCATAACGTAGGCCGTTCTCGAAACGGTGAGCCTTCTTATCCTCATCATCAACCAAATTTGGCACAAATTTGGCCAGCGCTGCAAAATGAGCCGCATATTACGTCACAGACATGTATCCCTGCACTAAGGTCTCGAACTCTAACGCTCGCTGCTGACGAGAGTAGTCGTGAAAATACTGTTAGTCAAACAGGTCTATGAAATCCTCCCATGTCCAAATAAAATCAGGCCCTGTAACACGGGTAATGGAGGTCCACTAGTGCTCGTCCTCACTGTGGAGAAGAAATACAGCTAACCAGACCTGCTGTTGAGTTTTACATGCCATCGTATCAAAAATCTTCTTCACATCAGAGTGCCGTTTCTCAGGTGCTGTCAGATTTGGCTGGCCTTAAAAATGCAAGGGATCGAGCTGTTAAAATTCCCAAAGAAGGGCACTCGTGTGCTCCTGCTCTGCCTAGGCTGGCAAAACAATGGGTGGCCTGCTCTACCCCTAAGGGCGGCCGTCACAGCTTGCAACATCTACTGTAACTGGGGGGCACTCACGAGTACGGTCAGATCCACACTAGTCTCAGGTGGAGAAATGTCATCCTCAGGCTGGGGAGTAGGGATCTCTAGTAGTGGAGTGGGAGTTGATCGCGTCGCTCTCCTGGGTGGCATGTCCTATAGGAATGAGCAAAGATGCCTATTATCCTTAAACACTCTCGAATATAAACACGACGATGAGCTCAATCAGAAAGTCTTTAAGTTATTCGATCTCGGGGACCTAATCATTCTAGGTTCTCAACAATCATAGAGTGTATAGTAGCTATCAATAAATTTGTGATGTTGTTCTCGGTTATTCTTAAGTTATGCTTTGATACCAACTTTTGTCATGCCCCAAATTCGAAAACCTGGCTCACAAAATTTCCGATCGCTGAATCCGGTGCCGACAGCCACCGTAGTACCCCATTCTCGACTCCCAGCGCTCATACGTCAGATGCCGATCCTGGGATCCTATAAGGAGGATTTTCAACATGAATTTATCTCATAAAAAGCATAACCACAAGTGTACCCAAATCAAAAGAACAACATCATCATCACATATCCACTAATATAAACATTTGAATACAGTGCTGAAAGGGAAATACATATATCAAAAATCAAAGCTCCGGAAGGTAGCTGCACGCTCCATGCTCAACGCTGCTGCAGCCTAACTCCACCTGCATGCATCTATCATGCATAAGCTTATAGAAAGCTTAGAGGGTGGTGTAAGCATGTAAGCAGTACATGTGTGCTCAGAATGTAATATCAAAGTAAACAGAAATATTGGTAAGTCCACGAACCATACAATAACAGGATATACGATGAAAAGACATAGCAAGCCAATGTCATATACTGAGAAAGTAATGTAAATCTGCTATGTAATGCAGAAACATAATGAACCAGATATCAGATATCGAGGATGCAATACAATATGCAATTTGAAAGAGCTACGAATACCATCAGCCTCATCTAGGTCATATAAATATAAAAACATAGCAACCCAAAATGCCATATATCAAGGATGTAATGCAATATGCAATATGTGGTGCGAATGAAATGACCAAGCTGCAGTGTGAAGTTGGGATGATAGTACGTGGTATAACAAGCTATGGGGCCTATCGCAAAGGACTTCTATCCAAACCAGTCCCATACTTAAATTTGGATAGATAGACTCAACGTGGTAAGCTCCTAATATCAGGTTAGTCGTGCGCCCCAACCGAAATCCTGGCCATTATAAAAGTATACATAACAATTAGTTGCGCACCACCAGCCCTAGTGGATAGTGAATGAATGAATATAATGCTGAGTATGCAACTCCTGCTCCACAAATCAGTACTGTACATCTCCGGGATCATCACCGGAGTCTAGTACACTCTACACCAGCTTGCCATCCCATCAAGCACACAACTGGGTAAGTGAAAGAAACCTCACTATCTGCCTACCAGTATCAGCCCGGCTCGTCGATATCGGACCCATTTATGAGCTGGTCAGATTCAGCCTAGCATTGCCTACTCCCTTAGGCAGGTAAGGACACACCCCCTCCCAACCGACCACGACACAATGGGAGACACGACCTCATGGTATTCGGCACTCAGGCGCTCATGTATCCACTTGGTCTCGACATTGGGACATCCTCTGGTACTAAGAGGGTTTAGGAATTTTCACCTAGGGTCATCTATAGTGGCCCGATGATAGACACAAATTTTCAGTGTCCCATCTGGCCATCCACGATATGACTGTGGAGGCTACGGCCCTAATGTCATTAGGGTGTATAATAATTACCATCACACAATGCAAGATGCATGAGTCACGCAATCTAATTATGCATCAATCCTGCGCATACCATGCGCTCATGTGGGATAACTCCGCCTATCAGGGAGTCCCATAAACCACCTGCACTATGGCATATGCAATGGTCAATCACATCTTATAACAAACATGCAGATGATGCATATGGACATGTCCATAAAGCTATCCTGTCACATACTCATAATCAATATCAATAACCAGCCTCGATAATCTACATCGACAATCGGCCTTGACAATGTGAACATTTAACCAACATTACCCCCAAGAAATAGCTCACATAGAGCCTAACGTATAGTGGACCCATGGCCTCACAAAGGACCTAATATACAATACCATGGGCACCACTCAAGGACTTAATACATATCACGATAGGCCTCTCCCATGGGCGTAATATACATCATAATGCACTCCATCGCATGGCCCTCAAATGCATCACAATGGGCCTCATCACATAGGCCTAATATACATCACAATGGGCCTTCAACATGGGCTGAATACACAACAATGGGCCTCAAATACGGGCCGCATATACATCACATTGGGTCTCGTCCATCGGCCTTGGCAATCAGAATCGGCCTCGGCAGTCAGCCTCGACAGTCGGAATCGGCCTTGACAATCGAAATCGGCCTCGACAATAAAAATCGGCCTCGATGATCATAATCGGCCTCGATGATCAGCCTCAACAATCGGAATCAGTAATCGGCCTCTAAGCAAGGCGGGATCCATGGGTGGATAGAAGATGATGGACCAAGCAATATCAATGGGGCCCAATCATTTGGGGTAACCCACTAGAGAATGGTGAGAATGGGCCTAACCAGGCCTAAGGGAAGGTCACAATGTGGACGTTTAACCATCACCGCCCATCAATGTGGACATTTAACTAACATTACTCCTAAGGAGTGGCGCTCATAGGGCCAATCGTATAGGGGGCCCACGGCCTAGCACAACGGCCTAATATGCATCATCATGGGCCTCAATTATATCAAATGGACCGAATCAAATGGGTTGAATCAAATGGACCGATTCAAATGGGCCAATCAAATGGGCCGATACAATTGGGCCGAATCAAATGGGCCAATTCAAATGGGCTGAATCAAATGGGCCGAATCAAATGGACTTATTCAAATGGGCCAATCAAATGGGCCAATACAAATGAGCCGAATCAAGTGAGCCGATCAAATAGGCCGATTCAAATGGGCTGGTCAAATGGGATGAATCAAATGGGCTGAATTAAATTGACTGATTCAAATGGGCCGAATCAAATGGGTTGAATCAAATGGACTGATTCGAATGGGCCGATTAAATGGGCAGACACAAATGGGCAGAATCAATTTGGCCAATACAAATGGGCCGAATCAAATGGGCCGATCAAATGGGCCGATCAAATGGGTCGAATCAAGGGGCCAATTCAAATGGGCTGAATTAAATGGACCGATACCAATACACCATTCATCCATTGTTAGAGATCATTTTAGAGCATTATCACAAAAAAAAGACTCATATCATAAGGATCATCTGGACCATGCCACACCTAACAGTGGTAATAAGGGTTCCCACTGTTAAAATCCCAGTTGGCCCCACCATAGTATTATTTCCCATCCAGTCTGTTCGTAAGGTCACAAAGAACTGGATAAGGAGGAAAAAATATATTATATTGATTCAAAACTTTTGTAATCCCAAAAGGGGGTTTCAATGGTAGACATTCAAACCCATTGTTTGTTGTGGTGTGGTGTGGTCCACCTGATAACTGGATCTGTCTTAATTCTAGTCTCAAGCCTTGAACTAGCCAAAAGGATGAACGATTTAGATAAACCAATACATCAGGGTGTAGGGCCCACAGCCCATCCATATGGACGATGTGGCTAAGACCCATACATTATGGTGGTCCCCACATCCATAATAGTTGGACGGCAAGGATACAGTACATGCATCATGGGGGGTCCATGACTGTGTCCATTGGATGGATGGTCTAGATAACATATCTACGGTACCGTCCATCAACTGGACGGTGTAGATATGATCATACATCATGGTGCGGTCCACATAGTGGCCCACCAATATAGTACTATTAATATAATATAATATTATATATTATATACCTACACAATGGTAGGACGGTGCCCATACTCACCGTCCAGATCCATCTTGTAACATCCTGAAAATCGAGGGTCAAGCATAAATCAACTCCCGAGTTCCAGAACATCACTTATGCAACAAAATGAATGATAATTGAATGTTGACTGTATTCGTGCATTGAACATGAGTGAGATTAAGCCAAAACAGCATATCATACTCCAGAGACAGTTAAATTGCAAGCCGAAGACTGTGATAGACATATAAAATATAAAAACTGTGGTGAGTCACCAAAGCGTGTTAAAGTTACTAGGTTAAATAATTACAAGTACAATTCTAAAATATACCTAATGTGAGGAAGTGTAATGTCTTCTATCCCAAGTACCATAGCCCTGTCAATACAATACCAAGTCTTCATAAACCTGCCAGAGAGATACAGATAGGAGAACTCCTCCTCATCATCATAGAAGTAGTCCGACTCTGCTTCATAAGCATCGCCATCACTTGAAACTCAACAAATCTGGTTGGTGTGTACAACACCATCCCGTAACGTGGGAGTGAGTGATCAACTCAGTGGAACAGTAAAGCATAGGTTAACATGTTATCAACTCATTCAAGCAGTAATGATAAAGCAGTAAAATCAAACACTCCTAACTACTCTTATTAATGCAAGTATGAATGCAGTCATGATGTATGCCATTGCCAAACCACCCTCATGCGACATCATCTTACGTTCGCGGATGCATACCTCCCTCAGTGCTTCACATCTACCAGGCACATGTGGTGCAATGATGAGCATGATTACCGAGTAGTTATTAGTCCATTTCAAACAGAAGTATTGGAAAACTAAGGTACCTCCCTTGTATCATTCCCAAAACATGATCCATTCTAGGGTCGTCAAACCTAGATAATCTCATACGATATTATGGTTCGAGAGGCATCGCGAAGGCATCGCAAAGGGCTCGTCACCCGTCAGCACGGATACAGATTTCACCGTATGCGGCTCAATTGCTAGCCGTCAGCTCGAATACAGGTCTCACCGTACTCGGCTCAATTGCGGGCCATCATCTCGAATACAGGTCTCACCGTACTCGGCTCAACTCATGCTCTAGTTGCTGTGAAGGGCTCATCGCCAATCACAGACTTTAGAGTCTACTCGAAGACACTACGAAGGACTTGTCGCCCGTCAGCACGAATACAAATCTGACCGTACTCGGCTCTCGCCGTAGGTGTCGACAGCTCGAATATAGTGTCCCATACCACCGTACTCGGCTTACGAGTTTGGTTGCTCAATGGTCACTACGGGGAAGCACGTGGCCCCAGCGTAGGCCGACAGCTCGACCACGGTGTCCCATACCACCATGCCCGGCTCATGAGTCTTAGCGAATCGAGTTACCTGGTTAACGGGATTTCACTGGTAAGTTCGGTACCCTAGCTTCAAACAGTAGCGTCCAAACATGATGAACATATATTGGACAAATCGGGTTACGTGACGAGCTCGGCTAGCTTGAGCGCACGACAAGTTGGACGACATGAAGCGCAACTGTTTGAACATACTTCGCGTGGCCAACCACTATCGCCAACCGAAGTACGACTCGGGTTCGTCGAACACATCTCACGTGACGAATGAATCACAGCCACGAATTTAATCCCGTTACCAATTGCCTGGACTACACAATAGCCCCAATCACATTCAATTGCAGATGGGTAAAGCAGTAATGGATCAAGGTTCAAATCATACAATTAAAGTCTGGTCTTATCCGTTTAGGGCTTCCAGGGCTGTTGCACGGAATCGTTACACCACTCCCCCATCACCCATGACGGATCATACAACGTAATTATGAATTTAAATATATACATTACATAATTAAAATCATACAATCAGTTTAGCCTATTAACAAGCATATCATAAAGCATATTATAAAGCATGTTATAAGCATGTTTGAAGCACTATATAAACAGGAATACAAACACATATATTTCATAAGTGGTTAAAGTGAACAACCTCATGGAGGAAATCATACATGTCTCTAAGGTAGTTGAGAATCCCATCTCAACACCTACATAAGGCATCATCATCCAAACACTTACAAGCATTTTCACAAACACTTAAAATACACTATTACAACATACATAGTGTATGTTAGCAAAACATGTATTAAGGCGAATCCTTTCGCTAAGCAATTATTTTACGCATATATAATATATTCATACAACAAATAATCATGGCAAACACATCTCCAAAATAGATACGTATACGGTACTTTCTACAATACGCTATTTCTACATACATAGTGTATATTAACAAAACATGTATTAGGGCGAATCCTTTCACCAAATAAGTATTTTATCCATATATCATATATTCATACAACAAATAATCATGTCAAACACATTTTCCAAAAAAAATACGTATACGGTATTTTCTACGAATACCTAGAATATGTAAAATTCCATATTCTACAACTTTAATCGAAACAGAAAACAGAAAGCACTTTGTACATGTGCAATTGCATGCAGATCATTAATCTATCATTATCTGACATTGAAAGCATTGAAAACTATAACCTATATACCTAAAGTCTGCACCTTTTATCGTAGAATCGTAACGAAGCCGATAAGTTTGCCAAGCTTCAGTGTATGGCAGTTTGGTAACCTATAGAATGAAATAGGTTAGCTATTTCATAACCTACAACCTATACAACCCCAAAACAGATTAGGGTCAGGGTTTCTTACCTAGAAATGGAGTTGTAATCGTCGAAAAAGCGATGAGAATGGAGTGGTTGAACATGTATAGCAGTAGCAGGGAGATGCTCCCACATCTCCCACACTTTCTCTCTCTTTTCTCTCTTCTCTCTCTAGGGTTTCTCTTAAATTCGTATGACTGCAATGAGAGAGGGTTTTAAGGTCCTTATATTGTCTAAAAAGACTCCAAAATAGACACCAGGTCAAGATATACTTGGGTTATACCCAAATCGTACCTGTTTCAGCTCAACGGAGGACTTCTGGTGGGCCTCCTTGAGTCAAAGGTCGGACTTAAGCTCACAGACACCGGATCTACGTTTAATTAAGTTTTCATTTCAGTCGGATTCCCAGATCACTCGTGGAGGACCAGTTTCAGTTCAACGGTCAGTGGATCTCGATCGGAGATTCCGAGTACATGTAAATGTTTATAAAATTTTTCCTGATCCGAGGGTGTAATTTGGTCAGATTCTGACGGTCTGGTTGCTTAATACTGATCCGTAAGCGACGAGTCTCAGATTTACTATTCAAGATATTTATTTTGTAAAGAAACAAGTGTTCTCACACTCTCTCGCTCCGGACTCAAGCGAACAGCCGTGGGACACTGTCTGGATTTGATTTCGGACATGGTTGTCAAGCCCAGCGAGGCGGTCCTAAGTCCTTAACCTCGTATTATTCGGACTCCCGATATGCGGTCTAGAACTGATACGGGGTTTCAAGATGCTCCCGAGAACAGCCGGGTAATGAGATTGATCCTAGATTTTAGGGTAACCTAGCGTCAATGATTCTTCAAGTTTTGGGTCTTGCAGATCATATTTAAAGCGATTCTAGCGGATTTCGTAGCTAATCTAGTTTTGCACTTAGTTACTTTGTCTCATTTCTAAAGGATTTAGTCCTATAAGATTTCTGTCTGAGGTGGTACTTAGTCCTTTGTAGTTTGTATATAAAGTGATCCAAGTTATACTACTTAGCTAGTTTAAGATAGTGTTTAGAGTGAAAGTACTTGGAAAAATTGAAAGATCAAGGTGGTGAAGGGTGGAATTTGTGAAGAAAATGGTTTGAAAAGGGATTTGAGGCTTTAATTGAGTGTTTGAGAAGTTAAACCGGTGTTAGGATTGACCCATTACCTAAGGACGTCTAATTCCAGGTTGGCAAAAATCTAGGCTATTACACATCTGGACGGTGTAAATAACATATTAAAGGTGGGTTGCACGTAGGAGTGGCCCACCATAGCATTTATTCAATATAGTATATTATATTATATAGCATTATATATTATTTGCATATATATATATATGTATGTATGTATGTATGAGTGTGCGTGAAATAGTGCAAGTGGCAGCATCTAACGTTGAGGGACGCTGGACGGCCTGGATGAAAAGGACACATCCAACTTAGGCCCCACATGAATGGATGGTTTTGATGACCCTACGCAACACGGTGGCCCCACGTCAGGTGGGCCACACTCTTGGATCAAGTTGATATTTTTGTTTTCCTTCATTCAGGCCCTTCCAAACAGACTGCAATGTGGGCCACTCAGTGGACGACATGCATAAAATACATACTTCATGGTGGGCCACACACACACACACACTAACATCCATAAGAGAGAGAAAAATGAAAAGGGGAGGGACCCCGCCACTATTGGGCCCTCCCTAATACAATGCATACATCAAGTGGGTCTCACAATAAGTGGGCCCTTATAAATCAAAATCAATGGTGGATCACCCATGTTAGGCCTCCTTCTTTAGTTCCTTGGACTCCTTGGCACCTTATCTTCAATCTTGATAGAGATTGATGATGAATGAATGGTTGAGATGAGAGATGAGAGGGTAGGAAAATGGGCCACAGTTGAATTTGGGAGAGAGCTTGGACGTTGGGTGTTTGCTCTTGGGGTTAGAGGGTGAAGATAGAAATGAGAGAGAGAGAGAGAGAAATGATGGATGAAAAGGGATAAATGGAGTGGTTGTTGTAAGGGATAGGAATGGGAAAGCATGTGTTGGGTTAAAATTTGTGTAAAAGTGGAATGGGTGGGGAGAAAGACAGTTGACTTTGGGAAAAAGAGGTAATAGTTGTTTGTACTTGTGGTAGGGTGAGGTGGCATTGGGTATGGTGGTGCACTTGACTTGATTGATGGGACATGTTGTAGAGATTCTCTCAAAATTTATAATGTCTGACATTTTTTTGGAATGAACGTGGGCCCACATCTCTTGGCCTGGGTATCACATCGGTGCGTAAGACGCGGCGTTGGAACAGCGGCGATGGCGCGGTCGCTAGGGTACAAGTTTTAGGTTGAGCTAACTTCAGTATGTAGGACTCGGCTTAAGATCGCGCGCAAACGTCGGATATAGCTCGTGGGTTGCCGAAATTAGACCGGGAGGACCGCGGAACCTACGGAATGGTATGATCTAGGATATGGGCCTCACAACTCACTGACCCTTTTGGTTTTGTTGGAAAGAGTTTTTTAGTCATGTACTTTTCTCCCATTCAAAGCCCCAGAAACCCATGTTTACCATAACAAAAAATTGACATTTCCCTGTTGGTCTTAATGTATTGTCTGTAAAGGTCATGAACTCATGCAGACATCTTTTGTTTGTGTGCTTGGTAATGCTTTAACTTGGCATGAAGTTGGATATACCGATGTAGATGTCTTCATTAAGCGGGTTGTTTCCAAGGAAGGTGATGTTGTGGAGGTGAGTCTAACAATCCAATACAATTTCACATACTTTTTTTTCTCTCTAATCGAATGGAAGTAGAAAAACATGTAACAGATGGAGATGCATTTTTAAAGAATATTCAACTTTTAAGTGCTAACATTAATTTCAATTTATTCAATACAAATAAAATACAATGTTTTGCTTCTTTTCTTGATTATTCAAAGTTTTAAATAATTGGTTAACAATTTTTAGGAAATGCGTGTTGCAACAGCTGCATCCAGGGGATGTGATGCAGCTTAGAGGGGAGAAGTGAACCACACTCTTAGCTCAACAACTAGCTCCTCCGCTGCTAGCCTTGAGAGTGGGACCTTTGCTTATTTCTTACCTTGTGGATCTTTGTTTTCTGTTATTCTTTTTTCTCTTTATCAATCCTAACATGATTCAATAAAGGCAAGAAACATTCTTCTACTGCTATTGAGAAGAACAATGCTCAGAGGCTTTCAAATGATAGGTGAGATGACATTCTGTGCTCCAACTTGGACAATTCTTCAGAAAATTAGGTGCCCTCGGAGCTTACATTATCTGTTGGTATTGTTCCTTCAGGTATGATTCATCACTTAAAAAAGATTGTTGTGTAAGTTCCCAATATCAATCATTTTTATAATTTTATTTTCTTAGCTTAGACTAGAGAGCATTTTAGATGATGGTTGAGGGAAATGTAGGGTGGTGAGCACTTGCTCAATCCTGCCTTAGCTATCAGTAATTCTTTGGCAAGCTATTTGGAACAAATGGAATGATAGATGGTCAAGGGAAATCATGTAGAGGATTGCCCAAATAGTGGGATTTTAGCCTATTATGGCCCATTGGGGTAAGACCGACATAATCAATAGTTCTACCCTCATAAACATGCCATATGTACTAGGAAAGACATCCTAATTCTTACGTGAACACAACTAATATTTATGTTTTTCTGTACTCAATCCAAATATTATTCATCGTGTGCTTTTTTCAGGTTATACCTTGTTTCAGTAGATTCGTACAAGAACTTGCAGGTAACACATTTAAGTTTTATCACTTTACAAGTCATATTAGATTTTAGTTGCTTGTCCTAGCTATAGTAATATATGGAATAGTGACCAAAACCTCTTAATTTTATAATATGGGTATATCTAGTTTTGGATGTGCGTTGATTAGGCAATTAATTTTTGTTATTATTATTTTTTAAAATTAATGAGAAACACCGACGGTTTTGGCCGTCGGAAATGCCAAAATGCCGACGGCTAAAACTGTCACCCTTAGCCATCGGAAATGTTGACGGCTTTAGTCGTCGGAGACACCGATGGTTTAAATCCGTCGGTGAGCAACGTCCACACCCCCTTTCCCGATAGTTTTAGCCATCAGCGTTGTCCTATTTTTTGGTATTTACAATAATTGCAGCTTCCACTTGCAATCAAAATACCTTCTTAGTTGGTTTTATCTCCTAGTACATGGGATGACCTTTTAGCCATGGTTCTATTTATGTTCAAGGGAGAAGAGCTGAAGAAGCTGATTGGTTCACCTGCCTACATTGAATGCATTTCAAAAACACAGAAGGTATGCTCTCTCCTCGTCTCTTGTTATTGCTTCACAGAGTATTTTATGATGCCTGTTGAAGAATGTGATTGTTCAATCCATCAATGGTACATGGTTGGGCCTAACGTCTAGGTAATTAATTCATTGACTGGTGGTCCTCATTGTGGGATGACATGGCATGACATCTCCTGCATTGGATTATCATATTCAATCCAACAAAAGTGGACCAATTATAACCAATGGTCCACATTTACTAGATGGGCATGAATATAACAACACCTCTTTTCTTAATTTCTCTCTTTTCTTATCGCATAATAATTGCATGTCTGGAAATATTATGGTATTTTTACCTTCCAATCTTTATGTAGATCATATTCTTCCTATGAAAAAAATATTGAATTAAGTAAAACTGGTATTTCGTAGATCATCAAATTATATTTAATGAACCAGATTCACAACTGATATTGGTCACTTGTAAACTTGAATGCCACGTGTTTTTAAGTTTATTTCGAGCACTTGCTTCCTTTGAAACGAACTGTAGTTTATAGTAGCTATTCATGTACGGTTGTTGAATGGATGTCTCCTAAATGATATTTTCTTCTTACATTTCCAAAATTGCAGCACCATATCTAAGTTGAAGGATATACAAACAGGGGAAATTGTTGCTTCGAAAGGGATATTAATAGGTTCTTTAACAAAGGAGGTATGGTGTTTTTCTTCTATTGATTATCGTAGTCTATAATCTATTAATCGTACCTTATGACCAGGAAAGTCATTTTAGTGGTATATTCATTCTTATGAATATGGTGGCCCTTTTTGTTTTATGTTTTGCAGGAAGTAAATGATGTAATAGGTGAAATTACAATTCTAAGAAGACTTGATCATAAAAACGTGATTCCTTTCAAGGAGATTATAACTTCTTCAGGTTCCATTTAAATTTTCACATTTTCCTTTTCTTCTTTGCTTAACTAGTGGCTCTGATCTTATATATATGTAATCTCATAATTTTATAATATAGTTGATTGATTTTTTTTTTGTTAAAAGAAAATTTTTTCCCTAAATTTCCAACGTGATGCACCCAAGTTTTTGGTGGTTTATACTTATCTCTCATAATTGGGGTTTAGAATAGGCATGAGATAGATTTACACATGCTCTTTGCAGTGATAATGATTTAGCATATTTCTCACTGTTGACAATTTGTTAACGATGAAAAAGGTTATTTATTTCTTTATTTATTTTTTTTTTTTTTTTTTTTTTTTTTTTTTTTTTTTTTTTTTTTTTTGGGGGGGGGGGGGGGGGGTTTAAACCCTTTATCTATTGTTTGAATGTTAGTAGCTTTCAAGTGGTACCATAGATGTTTAGGGCTATAGTTGATGGTAGGTTAATTTGAGGGAAGTTACTAATTCTTTTACCATTTTCGCAATGAGACTGCAGATGGATACAAGTACACTGGTAGAATCTTCTTGGTTTATGAGTACATTGACAATTCTTTAGTTGATATTTTAAGTCGTCCCGGTGTGTCATTTATAGCTCGACAAGTCAAGGTATCATGCACACTTTAATGGCCTAAAAAAAGTCCATTTCCTTCGTTAAACTGACCCTTGGAAATTAGGTGTTTACCAATTTTCCTTGTTAGTGTCATATGAAACAACTATTGGATAGGCTCTGTTATTGCCATGCTAATCAAGTACTTCATCGTGACATCAAAGGTTTATCATCAAATACTTAGTTGGATCTTTTTCTTGGTCAGGATTTTATTTTTTGCAGCTTCAATGATATCTTTTTGCATGTATATGTGTAGCACATAACATTCTCATCAATAATGAGGGATGTTTTTCAGATTTTTATTTTTTTCTTTTAGGAAGTTAATTGCATATGTAGAGATTATATTCAAATCTTATGTATGAAAAAATACCCTCATGCATCACTGGAGAACTTTCAACCTATAAAGCATCAAATCTTTAGGAGATGATATTTCTAAATGATCAAGGTTTGCTAACTCATTCAATGACGTTCTATAATAATGGAAATGATTTATTGGAATAGTAGAAATGTATTGATGACTATTGATGACAGGGGTAGTGATTTCTTGCACTCTGATGCATAGAAGTATGGATGCAAATATCAGTCAATATCACCCATCTGATTATTGTACATTTATATTGTTGAGGGTCAAATATTGCGTATTATCCCTCATTTATTTCTTGGTTTTACAAACATAATATAGCTTAATGATATATTTTACATGTGTTTGTGTTGCAAGGTAAACTTAAGAGCTTGGATTGAAAAGAATGCTAAAAGCATGGATTTAGTGTTCAAAAATCACCAAAGCAAAGAAGGGATCTTTAGAGACCAAGATTGAAGATTACAATACTCCAAGATCCACGAAAACCAAGTGGAGAAGGAAGGAAGTCGAAAGAACAAGCGCAAATATCACAAAGCCTGTGCCATCGAGACCCGTTCGAAGACATCGAAGATTAGTTCGATGACATCGAATTTATGAGGAAAAATCAAGTTGGTTGCTAGACATATGCGGTGCTTTTCTCGATCGATCGAAGACATGTTCGATGACTTGAAGGAAGGTGCTCGATGACATCGAAAACTACTCAATGGAATTGAATTTATTGAAGAAATTGAAGTAACTCGCTAGACTGTTTTGGACACATTCTCGATGACTCGAAGACTTGTTCGATGAATCGAAGATTTGTTCAATGACATCGAAGGATGGTTCGATGACACAGAGACTTACGTAGTACGAAAGAGCAAAAAGGCGTGACTTTCAGATTCAAACCCTTTGATGACATCGAAGGGTGAACCGGTTACGTAGTGTTTACATGGATTGCGTAAATTTGATCCAATTTTACGATTTTGCAGAACTTGACTTATAAATAAGGGTTTCCTAAGTCTTTCTAGGATATCTAGGGTTTGAAGAAGTAGAGAAAAATGTCAGAGTTGCTTTGCAAGAGTTCTTCTTCCATTCTTCTTAGTTTTTAATGTTTTCTTTTAGGGTTTTTAATCCAATCATGTATATGGTTGGCTATATCCCTTAGCTAGGGCTAAGGGGTGAAGCTTGTAGCATGGTTGAGATGCTTTTATTATTTGATTCATGTTATTGTTGAACTCCTTTGATTCTAGTTTGATATTTAAAGAATACTTTTAATTTTTAATTTTTAATTTGTTGTGACTTAAATTATAATAGATTTGTAATAGCTTGAAGTATCTTCTTTTTGTATTTGGAGTTTGTGAAAATAGGAAATCATGTTGTTCTCCATTGTCCCTTGGGCATGGTTGAGTGATGGAATCCCTTTTATTCTTCACAATTCTCCCATTTTGGTTGTTGGATCGGTATATCATGTTGTCTACTATAGTCTCCTGGGCATGGTTAAGTGATGGAATCACTTCCAATCCTCATGACTTTCATTCGTTGAGAATTAGGTCAATGAAAGTTCAGAACTAAGTTTATTGAATATCTTCCAATTGGATATGATAGGATTCAAATTCCAATTGAGTTCCTTGAATCAAACAAGGAAACATCCTAATAGCTACAAGTACATCCTTGAAAACCCTAGTTCCCACCTTTAAACTTCTTGAGTTTCTAAACAAACACTTAATAATTACTCCCTTTACTTTCCTGATTTAGGTTTACATCTTCTTCTAGTTCTACTTCTAGTTGCTCTCAGAAAACATACAAGATTAATCCTTATGGATTCAACCTTGGTCTCAATGAGATTATTACTACATCGTGATCATACACTTGGGGTTGTGAACAAATTTTTGGCATCGTTGCTGGGGATTACTGGTTGTATTTTTCTGAGATTGATTAGTTTTAGATTTAGGTTAAGATTAGGATTTATTTACTTTCTATTTTTAGGATTAGGGTTTCTCTAGATTTTTTAAAACTAACTTAACCTTCTTATTTTGTAGGATCCTAATATAGAAAGTTCTAATTCGGTAACCTCTTTCTAATTTCTCTCTCTTTCTATTTTTAGATTAGGGATTGTTTTCTAATTTATTTTTAGAAACTTTCTAATTCCAGAATTTTATTTTTTTTAGAAACTAACTCATCTTTCTATTTTTATTTTTATAAACTTTCTCATTTTAGAATTTTTGTTTTTAGAAACAGACTTATTTTGTTTTGTTCTGCAGGATCTTAAATTATGAACTTCTAATTTGGTAACTTCTTTCTAATTCTCTCTCATCCTTTTTCCAGATTTCTGTTCCTTTAGGCTTATTTCATTTTAGGGTTAGGTTAGATTCTGAAATTAATGGCTGAGAGTGTTTCATGCCCAAGTGGGTCTGTGACAATACTCAACGTCTTTTGAGTGAAGGAGGATTGGTTGAGGGGTTATCTATCCTTCACAGGATTAGACACTACTCGAGATCCTCAGAGTTAATTGCAGTTATGGCTGCAAATCTACCTGCAAATCAACCGGGAAGACATCCTCAACCTCAGGTTAAGGAAGTTCAGGATGAGAATGTGGTGCATCAAGCACCCCCGCCTCGTACTTTACGAGACTATTTATAACCGGCGAGGGTGAGTACACCCTCATGTATAGTTTTTCTAGAAAATACAGGACACATGGATATCAAGTCAGGGGTGATCCAACTCCTTCTAAAATTTTATAGGCTTTAATCTGAAAACTCGTCTCTACACTTGAAAGAGCTTGACAAGATTATATCCACTCTATACTTTTCAAATGTGTCCAATGACACGGTAAGGCTTGAAAAGGCCGAGCTAAATATCCTAGAGGGCGGGGGTTGAATAGGACTATGCCAAATTAAAAATAAATACGGAATTAAAAGATAGATAGCACAATCAAATAATAAAAAAGTACAAGTAAATAGAAACCTCAAATGCACTAGTCTTGAGAGGCTAATACAAACTCAGTTCTAAGGACAACCTAACACAAAAAACCAAAGGCTTATTGCAGGACAACCTTACTAGAATGTTTGTAAGTATCAAAAATCCAAACCAATAAAGAGGCAAAGAAAATAAACGAAGTTATTACAACATTGACCACAAGTGCGTAAACTAAATTACACCATTCACCACAAATACTCAAAGTCAATTACAACATTCACACACATAAGCACATTCAATCATCCACCACAACTCCAGGAATTATAGTGGTTCATTTATGTGTACACCAATTGTTAGAAAACAGCCACACAACTACTCCACTCCAATGGGATATTAGCTTTCACTATGAAAAAGGTTTTCCAAGGTTCACCTTAAAACCTTCACAATTGTATCTTTAATTGGGCATACACAATTACAAAAGCTACATACTCTGAGATTTTCTGGATTACCTCAGACAAAATAAAAAATGAGATTTTCCTAACACAACCTCATAAACCAAACCACAAAAGATACACAAAATATAAATAGTACTTATCTGAAAATTCTCCTTCTGAAGAAGCCCGGTAGAACTAATTCGATGTAAACAAAGATGTTCAATGTCCAATCTCACAGATTAAAAGGTTTTAGTTCTAAATAATTTTTAATTAAATCAACCTGGGATAGCTTGATTTGATTTTGATCTCAAGAAAGGATAAAACACAAATCCCTTCTTAATATAAGATTAGAATGAAGATCACAAAATCAAATTACAAAAGCTAATAAAAAAAATCTAAAATAAGCACAATATAGCTTAATAAATTCAAAATTTTATCACTCAGAGTGGTGTCTTGATTTAGCTTAAAATGAATGAAAAAACTCTGAAATTCGTGCTCTATTTATAAGTGAAAGTATTGTTCAGTCGACTGGTTTAAGGGTCAGTTCGACTGGTCGAAGGACCAACCACATTTCAAAATTTCTGGTGCAATAAGATAAGATTATTACTCTACTGGTTGAGTGGGACCAGAAAAGCTTGTTGGACTTTGAGTTGAGCACCACACGACCGGTCGAGCACTGTTCACTCGACTGGTCGAGCAGTCTCCAGGACTGGTCAAGAGTCTAACAGAAAATTCTGAAAAATTACAACAAACCTTGGACTGGTCGAGAAAACACTTAGACTGGTTGAGCCAGTACTTGGACTAATCAAACAAGGACTAAGACTAGTCGAGAAAATAACCTATAAACTTATGAAATGACCCACGTAAAATATACAATGAATATGACTCAACCTATGGTCAATCTAGGTCATCCATACCTTGTTTGTGAGTTAGAACAATTGAAATGTCATTTACTTCAGAACCTTGATTTCTTGTGACACGTTAAGTTTAAGTTCGATCTCTTAAACTTAAGCTTGAGTTACGCTTGAGTTCTCGAGTCTTTAACGTATAATATTTGAACTTCAAACTTGAACTTGAGTTCTTGAGCCTTAGTTCTTGAATTTGAGCTTGAAACCATGAACTTGAACAATCTTCTCTTCAACTTGAAAATGTAGGCAAGTTCTACGAAGATGCAGACAACCTTAAAATGCATGAACCTGATCAATTTAACTTAAAACATGATACAAATTCTAAATGGTTTAGCACAACAAAAGTTGAAAACTCTTCGTGTGTTAGATTTACACTATAGCATTTACAATCTCCCCCTTTGTTAAATTTGTGACAGAACCAAATAAAGAATCATGCACCAGTTATACACACAATAGCGAATCATGCACTATATGAGCAAAAAATGATCAACAGTCGGCTCCCTCTCATTCCATTACTCCCACTCAATCCAGGAGAGGTGATTTGTAGAACCTATAAAAAATTTCATACATCCCTGCATTCCATATTCCACAATCACACAATCATCTCCACAATTTCCTTTAATATGACAAAGGAAAGACATATAAAGATAAGAGATGTAAATGAAATAAGAGAGGAAAGAGCATCACCATGACAACCATAATATCAACTTAAGGCATAATATCATGTCCACATAGTAAGAAGTAAAAGTGTAAGACTAAGAATTATCCGAACACACAAAGAGTAGAAAGAGTTAATACATGTCCAAAATAAAATAAAAAGCTAGTCAGATCCAGATGATGGAGCGGCAATAGATGGATCTAACTGATGTAGTCCCTTGTTAATACGCCTAAGGTATTTGCGCATGTATTTAAATTGATTTTCCTGGGACACATGCAGACCTTCCACCTTTTCCTCTAGGGATCTCATATGCTCATCAAAATCAGATGGTTGAAAATTTGGATCAGCCGTAAAATCTGATTCTATCTCATCAAACAAGTCATCCATATTAACATCATCAAGAGGCAAAGCATCTTCCTCTCCAATTTCTTCAGTAGCTCCTCCAGTACCCCCATCAACTTGGCCAAGAGCTAACTTCTGATTCATCTTATTAATGTTTCAATTGTTGAAGGGAAGATGGGATATGTAATCTTCTCCAACAGGCATAACCATAAGACTATGAGTAGCTAGCGTGGTCATAAAAAATGCAAAGGGAATATCACTATGGTTAAGATGGAGACGAAACTGAATAATTATATAGCAAATAAGAGAAGGAAGACATATTAGAACACCGAAAACAACCGAGTAAAGTATGCGACCCATGAAAGAAGTTAGCTCAATTTTATTACCAGACATAGGATACACATTAGAGTTGATAATACGATGAAGAATCTTTTATTTGGGTAACATATTTTTGGAACTGAGCGCCATACCAGAGTTCTAAACAGCATTCATGTTGCATAACACTCTAATTAACATACGTTTTTCAAATTCAGAAGGTCTCGCCACTAACGTAGAGATAGGTATTCCTTCGTCATTCACTGGAATATTCATCAATCCAAATATCAAGTGACGGTCTACTTCAATAGGACCTTCTCTTGTTGTCACAGAAAAAGTTAAATTTTCAACAGAGAAATCACTTATATACGCATACATGGCCTGTGCAATGGACCGGTATGTATGACCGCGCCAATTTAATATGTTAACCCATCCTACAGTTTGAAGGAGGGGAATAATGTTTAATGGTTCCAAATGATTTAAGTTAACAGTCCACTCAATAATCACATTGCAGAGACGAATATCCTGCACGTATTTGGGGTCTTCTTCTTGTGAACGAAGATAACGCACCGAAATTGATGTGGAACGGGAAGAAGAGGGACTACGAGAGGATCTCTTCTTATTTCTACCTTCCATATCACAAAGAATACAAGAAATACAAGTAATGCATGAAAGGAAAGTTGGGTTTCAAGGAAATCAGAAATTTTGCTAGAAACCCCAATAAACCACCAAAAACCTTGAAATAAACTATGAAATCAAGGAAATAGAAATGCAAAGACCCTAAATCCACAAGAAAAATGTAAAAGATGCACTACCCATTAAGGAATCGAAGGTGGGTTCGACCGGTCGTGGTAGGGTTGGTTGGGGAAGATGAAGAAATGGAGGAAAAAGTGCTTTTTGCACAATAAAAAGCCCCAAACCCGAGCAACTAGACGGGTCGTGCCATGACTGGTCGAGTGTGTACCCGACTAGTCGTGCACCTCATAAATTTTGCATTTTTGATATTGCAGAAAAAAATAAAAACATGCCATATAGTACAAATAAACACAAGCAATTCAAATCATATTGTACATATCCATATCCAATTTTAATTTAGTAAACCTGTTTCTGTCAAGCAATTTTGTAAAAATGTCTGCAAGTTGATTTTCAGTCTGAATATAATTCAAAGAAATAATCTTATCATCTACTAATTCATGAAAATAATGATATCTAATGTCAATATGCTTAGTTCGTGAATGCTGAATTGGATTTCTAGAATGTTAATTGCGCTAGAATTGTCGTAATACAACACCATAGAATCTTGCACAAATTCGTAATCACTTAACATCCTCTTCATCCACACAAGCTGGGTGCATGCATTACCGGCTGCAATATACTCAACCTTAGCTATGAAAAGTAATACGGAACTCTGTTTCTTACTATGCCATGAAATAGACAGTTCCCAACATAAAACATCCATCGCTGGTAGACTTGTTGTCATCAATATTACCAGCCCAATCAGCATCTGAATAACCGGCTAATTGAACATTAGTATCATGAGGATACCAAAAGCTGAGTTTGGCCAACTTACGACATATCTCAAAATGCGCTTTACAGCAATCAGGTGGGACTTTGTAGGGTCCGATTGATATCTAACATTGATTCCTACGCTAAATGCAATATCAGGTCAACTCGCAGTTAAATATAATAAACTATCTATCATACTGTTATACAACTTAGGATCTACACTTTTACCTGTCGAATTCTTAGATAGTTTAAGTGTCATACTCATAAGAGTATCAAAATTTTTATCACTCTGAAAACAATCTTTTTCACCAAGTTTAGAGCATATTTAGTTTGAGAGATAAAGAACCCATCAGCAAGATGTTTTACTTGCAAACCTAAAAAATAGTTCAGTTCTCCAACCATGCTCATTTCAAATTTGGACTTCATTAAACTTGCAAAATCAGCAGTCATGTTAGAACAGGTAGATCTATAGATAATGTCATCAACATATATATATGTACTATCAGTATGTGATCATTGTGTTTCTTTACAAAAAGTGTCTTATCAACACTCCCCATTATAAAGTTATGACTTAGTAAAAACTTAGTCAATTTCTCGTACCATGCCCTGGGAGCTTGTTTTGATCCATAGAGTGCCTTTTCTGGCAATAAACATGATCAGTATATTTAGGGTCTTCAAAACCAGTAGGTTGTTCTACATATACTTCCTCCTGTAGATCACTGTTCAAGAAAGCACTCTTAAAATCCATTTGATAAATTTTGAATTTTTTGTAACAAGCAATGGATATGAACAGTTTGATAGATTCAAGATGAGCTACTGGGGAAATTTTTTTATCATAATCGATGCCTTCTATTTGAGTGTACCGTTGTACAACCAGTCTAGCCTTGTTTCTTATAATGTTACCTAATTCATCAGAATTATTTTTAAAGATCCATTTAGTTTAAAAAATATGTTTATCATTAGGTCTAGGAACTAAGTACCATATATCATTCCTTACAAATTAATTAAGTTTATCTTACATAGCCACTATCCAGTTTTCATCAGCAAGCGCTTCTTTTACGTTGGGCGGTTCAATTTGGGATGTGAAGCACACATAATTATAAATGTTTTCTAATTGTCTACGAATGTACACACCAGTGAGAGGGTTTTCAAGTATTTGATCAGTTGGATGGTCTTTAACTAATAGCAGTTCAGTGTCATTTTTACTAGATGAAGAGTCTGGTTTATCCAATAAAGAGACTTCATCATTTGCTGAACTTGAGACAGGTGTATTCAGGTGATCATCTATAACCACATTAATGGACTCCTGAATTACACCAGTTATCTTGTTGAGAACACGATATGCTTTACTATTTAGCGCATATCCTAGGAAAATATTCCCATCACTCTTAGTGTCGAATTTTCCTAGATTTTTTCGGTCACGTAGAATATAGCAATTGCTGCCAAAAACTCAAAAGTATTTGACTGTTGGCTTCTTATTGAACCATAGTTCATAAGCAGTCTTATTATTTGACTTTCTAGTATAAACATGGTTAGTAATATAATAAGCCGTGTTCACTGCTTCAGCCCAAAGATTTTTAGGAAGTTTCATGCTGTTTAACATTACATTAGTCATTTCTTGAAGCACACTATTTTTCCTTTCAACAACCCCATTCTATTGAGGTGTCTTAGGAGTAGAAAATTCATATGATATACCATGATTGCTACAGAACTTCTCAAAACTACTATTGTCAAATTCATAACCATGATCACTACAAATTTTAGAGACATGTGATTCCTTTTTTGTTTGGATACGCTTGAGTACCCTTTTCACTTCATCAAGAGTTTCAGATTTTTCTCTCATGAAAACTACCCACGTATACATGGTAAAATCATCTACTATTACCAGAATATATTTCTTACCACCTTGACTCTCTGTTCTAGCAGGTCCAACGAGATCCATGTGGAGGAGTTCAAGGGGTTTGGATGTGGTATTGGAGTTCACTTTCTTGTGAGCACTCCTAGTTTATTTCCCAATCTGACATTCATCATAGATTTGATCCAATTTCTTAATCTTGGATAGACCTCTTATTACTTCACCTTTGCTCGGTCTATAAAGACTATGGTAGTGTACATGTCCTAGGCGTTTATGTCATAAATTGGTCTCATCGGTTTGGACTATGTAACACAATAACTTAGATGAGTTTGAATCACTGACTATATAACAGTTCTCAGATGTTCTGCGACCAGTTAATATCACAGAACCATTCTCATTAGAAATCTCACACCCTTAGTTGGTGAATTTGACGCTATGTTTATTATCACACAAATTTGAGAAATGCTTAAGAGATTATGCTTAAGGCCCTCTACGAAAAAAACATTCTCAAATGAAGGAAGATCAAAGAGTTGAACCGTACCTTGGCCAATAATCCTGCAGTTGCTACATCACCAAATGTGACTGAACCATCAGTCATATCTTTGAGATGGTGAACAAATCTTTGTCATCTGTCATGTGTCTAGAGCAACCACTGTCTAGGTACCACTTTGATTGACTTGAAGCCTTGAAAGCAGTGTGGGTAACCAGACAAGCAACCTTAGGGACCATTTTATTACTGCTTTGAGTTTTGGAGTGTAGTTGGTTTTTCTATGCTTGTAGTTGTTGTATGTTCTACCATTCGAGTTAGATTTTAAAAGCTCCTTGAGTAAATCAACAATTTTCTCAGCGAAGGGTTTATGATTCTGATTTCTATAATTGATATGGTTGCTTTTATATTTTATAGCCTGAAAAGTTTTAGGATTTTTGAAACTATTTTGATTCAGACTTTTTCCTTTTGAGTTAGAGGACTCGCCTTTAACAAACTTAGGTAGAGTGGACTTACTTTTAGGAGGTGTATTCTTGTCGTAGCCTAGACCAGATCTATAGCCACATTTCCTTGATCCGGTTAGCAGTCTTTCTACTTTAGGATCACCCTCGGCATACCTCCAAGTATCCTTCAAACTCAAGTGAGAAGTGACTTCTAGTTTTAGTTTTTCATTTTCTGATTTAAGGTTTTCAACTTGGGATGTTTTGAAATCTAAATCACACTTAGCGTTTTTAAAACAATCAGAAAAATGTGATTTTTCTAAAACTAAGTTATCAAAATTTTCTTTTAGCTGTAAAAACTTTACTTTTTGAAGTTTTAGTTTTACAACTATCTTGCAACTTTCCCTGTATAGGGCATTATAGACATCTTATAAATAATCATCATTTTCAGGGATGCTTCTCGGATTTTCACCATAAGTTGAATTACAACTGTCTGAGGAAGTGACTCTGGCTAGAGTCATTAAGGCCTTGACCTCATTAGTAGAATCGGGTTCAGAATCATCTGTCTCAGAAGAAGCTCCAGAGTAAGATGACTCATCCCATGTGGCCAACATACCTTTCTTCTTAGGTTTGTCCCTTTTTGGACATTTGTTTGCCAAATGCCCATATTCATGGCGGTTGAAACATTGGCTATCTTTAATAGATTTTCAAGTTTTAGATCTAGTCCTTTTCTTTTCAGAAGGTTTTTGAAAATCTACCCTCTTTTTACTTTTAAAAATTTTATAAAACCTTTTTGCTAATAGTGTCATATCATCTTCAGAATTTTCACAATCAGAATTACTAGTTTTATCATGAGAAATATTTTTAGAAGATTTAAGGGCTATGGACTTACCTTTGGGAGCCTTAAAATTTGACTAGTAGGTTTGTAAAGAACCAACAAGCTCTTCAACTCTCATATTATCCGTATCATGAAGTTCCTGAATGGCAGTGACCTTGGAATTGAACCTATCAAGCAATGAGCACAATATCTTTGCACAAACTTTATTTTTTGGGATACTATTACCAAGACCCCACATAGAGTTGAATATGTCATTTAACTTAGTATAGAAGTCCATGAAAGTTTCACTTTCTTCCATATGTATCTCCTCAAACCGAGTGGTGAGGATTTGAAGTTTAGATTTCTTGACAATAGTCATACCCTCATATGTCATTTCTAGAATGTCTCAGGCTTGCTTTGCAGTATCATAAGATATAATTCTTTTGAATTCATCTGGTGATAGTGCGCAAGTGATTGTATTTAAAGCCTTTGCATTGACACTACTCTCATTTTTCTGAAGTGTGGTCCAAGAAAAATATGGTGTCACCTTTACAGTTTTGGATCCATCAGTGCAAGTCACTTCAGTGGTAAGAGGGGTATATCTAGTCACCATGGCTTGCCACACGCCGTCATCTATGGACCTTAAAAAATCCTCATTCTGGCTTTCCAATAAGCGTAATTGGAGCCATCAAAAGGTGGAGGCCTAGTAATTGAGAGGCTATTAAAACACAACTCCAGGAATTATAGTGGTTTGTTTGTGTGTACACCAACTGTTAGAAAATAGCCACACAACTACTCCACTCCCAATATCCACACCCACGGGATATTGTCTTTCACTATGAAAAAGGTTTTCCAAGGTTCACCTTAAAACCTTCACAATTGTGTCTTTAGTTGGGCTTACACAATTACAAAAACCCCACACTTTGAGAATTTCTGGATTACCTCAGAGAAAACCAAAAATGATATTTTCTTGGCACAACCGCACAAACCAAACCACAAAAGATATATAAAATGTAAATGGTACTTATCTGGAAATTCTCCTTCTAAAGAAGTCGGGTGGAACCAATTCGATATAAACGAAGATGTTCAATGTCCAGTCTCACAAATGAAAAGGTTCTAGTTATAAATAATTTTTAATTAAATCAACCTGGGCTAGCTTGATTTGATTTTAATATCAAGAAATGATAAAACACAAATCCCTTCTTAATATAAGATTAGAATGAAGATCACAATCAAATTACAAAAGCTAATAAAAATAATCTAAAATGAGCAAAATATAGCTTAATAAATTCACAAACTTATCTCGCAGAGTGGTGTCTTGATTTAGCTTAGAATGAATGAAAAAACTTTGAAATTCATGCTCTATTTATAAGTCAAAATACTATTCACTTTACTGGTCTAAGGGTTGGTTCGACTGGCCAAAGGACCAACAACATTTCAAAATTTTTGGCATGATAAGATAAGATCATTACTCGAATGGTCGAGTGGCTTGCTCGACAGGTGGAGTGGCCTACTCGACTAGTCGAGCAATGCACTTGACTGGTCGAATGGGACTAGAAAAGCTTGCTGGACTTTGAGTCGAGCACTGCACGACTGGTTGAGCACTATTCACTCGACTGGTCAAGCAATCTCCAGGACTGGTCGAGAGTCCAACAGAAAATTCTGTAAAATTGTAACAAACCTTGGACTGGTCGAGAAAAAACTTACACTGGTCGAGCCAATACTTGGACTAGTCGAACAAGACTAGTCGAGAAAATGACCTATAAACTTATGAAATGACCCACATAAAATATGCAATGAATATGACTCAACCTATAGTCAATCTAGGGTCATCCATACCTTGCTTGTGAGTTGGAACAATTGAAACATCATTTACTTCAGAACCTTGATTTCTTATGATACGTGAAGTTTGGGTTCGATCTCTTGAACTTGAGTTTGAGTTACGATGAGTTCTTGAGTCTTTAGCGTACAATATTTAAACTTCAAACTTGAACTTGAGTTCTTGAGCCTTAGTTCTTGAATTTGTGCTTGAAACCATGAACTTCAATAATCTTCTCTTCAACTTGAAAATGTAGGCAAGTTCAACGAAGACGTAGACAACTTTAAAATGCACGAACCTGATCAATTCAACTCAAAGCATGATACAAATTCTAAATGGTTTAGCACAATAAAATTTGACAACTCTTTAGGTGCTAGATTTACACTATAACATTTACAAGGCTGAAAGTCTTTGCTTTTTCTTTAAAAGAGAAAGCTAAGACGTGGTTGCATTCACTATGTTCTCGATCTATTGGTAGATGGAATGACATGACAAGGGAGGTCATAAAGAAAATTTTCTCATACCATAAGACGAACACCCTTAAAAAGTCTATCATGAACTTTGCCCAAAAGGAATATAAAACTTTCTTCCAATGTTGAGAGCGGTTCAAGGATCTTGTCAGTTCATACCCACAACACTATTTTGAACATATCACATCATGAACCTTTTCTATGATGGACTGACATCTCCTATGCACCAATTGGTTAAGACAATGTGCAATGGGGAATTCATGAATAAAAATGTTGATGGTGTGTGGGACTATTTTGATAAGCTTGCTGAAAATACATAATCACGGGACATCTCTCCAAAATCAGGCACCACATCTAGGCCGACTCAATCCAAGGAGAGGAGCGAAATTTACCTACTGAAAGAGGATGATGATATCAATGTTAAAGTGGCTAATCTCATCAAAAAACTCGAGGCTATGGAATTAAAGAAGGATAACGGTAAGGAAACTATTTGCGTTATTTGTGCTTGCAACATTCATACAACTGAAAATTTCCCAACAATACCTGCTTTTCAAGAGGTGCTGCATGAGCAATCTAATGCCGTAAATAATTACAAAAGACCTTTCAGTGGACCCACCTCTAATATATACAATCCCAGCTGGAGAAATCATTTAAACTTCAATTGGAGAAACGGACAAACTGTTACACCTTAAGGATTCCCTAATCAAATTTCATATCAAGGGAAACCTCAGGAGGATCCAGTTTTAAAGCATCTTCAAAATCAAGAGTTTTTTAATCAGGGTATGCTACAAGTCTTTCAAGACCTCACAAAGGCCATACAAGGACTTGAGACTAAAAGTGCGATTGGGAACAAAGAGAGCCTTCCAGCTCAACCTCTTCCCAATCTAAAACCGCAATATGAAGTTAGCGACCCGAGCTCTTCAAATCAGATGGAGGAAGCTAAATCTATCACTACTCTTAGGAGTGAGAAGACCATTGACAAAACCATTCTACTTAGGGCTGAAAATCCTAAGGACCTGGAAGAGGACAACAATGATAGATCTAGCATGCCCCACAAGAATTAGAACCGAAACCTTAAGGGAAGCCTGTTGCTCCATTTTCCCAATGGTTGATTGCACTAAAACCTCTCTCTAACTCTCAGGATATTATAGAGGTGGTGAAACCAGTAAAGGTCAACATTCCTTTACTGGATGTCATTAAATAAATACCTTCATATACCAAAATTTTGAAAGATTTATGTACGACCAAAAGACGGCAAAATATTCAAAAGAAGATCTTTTTAATTGAAAAAGTGAGTGCCATCCTAAAGCAATATGTGACACAGAAATACAAAGATCCTAGTAGCCCAACCATTGCTTGTGTAATTGAGAATTACCGCATTGAGCACACACTTCTTGATTTTGGAGCAAGCATAAATCTGATCTCATACTCGGTCTATAAATAACTGTCTCTAAGTGAATTAAAACCAACCCAGATCACGTTACAACTTCCTGATTGCTTAGTTCGTGTACCAAGAGGGATAATTGAGGATGTGTTAGTATAGGTAGACAAATTCTACTACCCGGTAGATTTTATCGTCCTAGATACTCAACCCATTATGGACATGAGCACTCAGATTCCTGTCATTCTTGGTCACCCATTCCTTGCCACATCAAACACAATCATTAATTACATTAATGGAGTCATAAGTTTATCTTTTGGGAATATGACATTGGAGTAAAATATATTTTTCAATTCATGCAAACAATCAGAGGATAACAATGATTTCCACGATATTAACATGGATGACTCTTTTATGGAAGATAGAACTTTTTTTTACCTTATCCTCTGGCCCTCTTGAGACGTGCCTGGCCAACTCCCACGATTTTAATGATGATATGATTAGGGAGATGGGGACCATGTTGGATACCATGCAAGTGCTTGAAGTTAGCTAGTGGAGGCCACAATTTGAAGAGTTACCCCAAACTAATGTAGTGCCTCTATAGTCTAACCTCAAGGCACCGAAGCTTGACCTAAAACCTTTGCCCTTTGAGTTGAAATATGTCTATTTAGGTTAAGATGAGACATAACCCGTGGTGATTTCTTCCCATATTGAGCAAGAACAGGAGAGTATGCTCATCTCTACTCACATTAAGCAAAAGGGAGCACTTGGATGGTCGATTGCGGAGCTCAAGGGAATTGACCCTTCAATTTATACTCAGAGCATTTAACTAGAGGAGAATGATAAGATCTCCCGACAATCACAGTGTGGATTGAATTTAAAATTGAAGGAAGTGGTTAAAGCCGAGGTTCTTAAACTATTACATGTATGTAACGCCCCGAAAATCAAGTGTCGAGTAAAGCTCAACTCCCGAGTTCCAACGCATCATTTATGCAACAAAGATAATGATGTTTAAATGTTATCCATATTAGTGTATTAAACATGAGTGGGATTACACCAAAACAACATATCATACTCTAGAGATAATGTAATTTGGCAAGCAGAAGACTGAAATATATGTATTGTGATAAGTAAGTGGTTATCTGCCTCCAGAGTATGATAATGTAACAGGGTTAAATACATACATATATGATTCCAAAATTTACAAAATATCAAAGTATAACTGTACAACTAATCCATGTAACCCTATAATCTCGTCGAATCAGAACAAGGCCTACGAAGCCCGCCTGATAGCTGAACATAGGAGAATTCATCCTCCTCGTCCATGATGTCCATTTCAGCTGCAAAGACTCTGTTATTACCTACATCTACAACAGAGTCTGGTTGGTGTTTTAAAACACCATCTCGAGTGGGAATGAGTAGCTAATTCAGTAGAACTATAAAGCAAAGGTTAACATGTTATCAATTCAGTCAAGCAGTAATGATAAAGCAATACATCAAACAATCCTAGCTACTCTTATTAATGAAAGCATGATATGTGGGAATGATGCATGCCCTCACCTGCACTCCCTCAGAGACTTCATCTCACGGTCACGCATGGCAAACTCCCTAAATGTGCACTTCCTCGCCAAAGCACATGTAATGCGGTGCATGGTCGTGTTAGCTAAGTAGTTAATTAGGCTTATTCGTACAGCAGATTCGGGAAGCTAAGGTATCTCCATTTATATCATTAACCCAATGGGATCCATCTAGGGTCGTCAATCCTAGTTAATCACATACGATAGGCAAGTTATAGGGTATCACCCCTATTGAAAGTAGTGGATAGGCAAGTTCAATTGATTATACTCAAGGTCACTCTACCTACGCCATACCAACTGGAGTGCTATTTTCGAAGGGGGTCCAGATCACACGGTTCACCCCAACCCTTGCTGGGATGGCAGCCAGGCTGCACCGGTGTAGGCTGACAGCTCGAATATAGTGTCCCATACTATCGTATTCAGTTCACGAGTTTGGTTTGCTTACTTGTCACTATGAGGAGGCTTGTCACCCCAGCTCATGAGTCTCAGCAAATTATGGTGCCATGGTTGAGAGGGCTTTACATTGATAAGTGGTACCTTAGATTCAAGTAGTAGTGTCCATATATGGTAAACACACAATAGGCCAATCAAGTTATTTGAGAAGTTCGATTGGTACAAGCATATGCTGAATTAATCGACATGGAGAGCATAAGCACTCCACATGGCCTAACTACTGTCGATAATCGTCATACGACTCGAATTCATCGAACGTATCCAATGTGGCGAGACTAGTTCAGCCACTCAATCGGGAACCGTTACCGTTTGCATGGACTACCTCGCAGTCCCAATCATATTCAAATGCAGCATGTGGATGCATGTGATAATCATGTAAGCATTTAACAAACAATCCAAGTACAACACTCATTTGAGCATTTTATCAAACATATTGCACATGTTACCGAACATTGTAATTCATCCATAAATTACATAGTTGAAATTATACATATAGATAAGGTAATTAAGAATCCTATCTCAACACCCTTATTAAATATAATTTATCAAGCAAATTCTCATTCAGACATTTTATCAATCACTTAGCCTACACATACATAAACTAGATTAGTTATGACATGAACTATAACAATTTCCTACACAGCATAAGCTATAACGCATATAACAAACATGGATCTTAGATTAGAAATCATAACAAGCACAAATCATGATTTCAAGTTCATTCAAACATTTCAACAAACACGTGGAATGCATAGTTTATACAACATAGTTCATACATGTGTAACATCTAGAAAGCACCGTAACTAAGATCTTATGGCAACAATCAAGTCAGAAATAAATCATTAGTTGACATTGAAAGCTTTGAAAACCATAACCTAAATGTTTATAGTTTGCATCTTATGTCGGTTTGCTCGTTTCGAACTCGGTTCGAAACTTACACTTTCGTCTACAAAACAACGGCCACATAAATCACGAAGAGGTTAGCTATTTTGTCGATTCCTCTATTTGGATTCCTAAAATGAGATTACGGTTAGGATTTCTTACCCAAATTGAAGTTGGAATGGTTCGTGTAGTGGTGGTAGGGAGGCGATTCGGTACGTGGAGTAGTGGGAGTGAATCCCAGCAACGATCTCCCAATCTCACTCTCTTCTCCTCACTCTTTTCTCTCCTTTTCTCTCTTATCTCTCCTAGGGTTTGGAGAAATTCGTATGGGAGAGAGAGAGGTGGGTTTAAGGGCCTTATATAGCTCAAAAGCGATGCAAATGGCCCCAGGGCCATGTATACCTGGTTTGTATCCAAAGGGTGACTATTTTTGACAAACAGGGCCCATAGGGAGGTCCACAACTCACATACGTCGTAGGGTAAGTTCCTTGATAATGGATCTATGTCAGGACTATGTTTTTGGTGTGATTTGACAAACGGATCAGTGGTGAAGGACCTGTATCAGATCGACGATCGTCGTTCCTCGATCAGGGCCACAAATATACCGATTGGTGTAGGGAAATTTCCCTGACCCATGGGGGAAGTTTGATCAGAATTTGACGATCTAAAGTCTTCAATTTTTCCCGCAAGCGAATGGCCCAATTCACTTAAGTTTCAATA
The DNA here is from genome assembly GCA_030180095.1 of Magnolia changhungtana. Classification (NCBI taxonomy): domain Eukaryota; kingdom Viridiplantae; phylum Streptophyta; class Magnoliopsida; order Magnoliales; family Magnoliaceae; genus Magnolia; species Magnolia changhungtana. The sequence goes on along the minus strand of JASAUF010000502.1, from coordinate 7,718,903 downwards.
CATTCTCTAAATGGTATTCGCGTTTCTCACACACTCTACTCAGAGCTCAAGTTATGCGGTTTTGGATACTGTTTAAGCTCGATTCTCACGATGTTTGTCAAGTCTAATAAGACTGACATAATCCTATAGTTTCACGGTAATCAGACTTTCGACGCGCGGTCCATGTCCAATACAGAGTTTCAATGTGCTCCCGAGAGCAACAGGCTTTTGGGATTTTTCTTAGGTTTTTAAGTAATGTTGAGTTAATGATTTTAATGGTTTGGGGTCTTGTAGTTTGTATAGAAAGTGGTTCAAGCCAAATCCATTGATTGTTTAGTTTAGTACTTAACTAAATTCTGCCCTAATTAGAACAAAATAAGATCCTAGGGTAGTTCTATGTCCCTTTTTGGCACTTTCAGTTAGTATATTATTTTAATTATTTTTCTAATAGTTCATCATCAAGTCTACTTTATCTCTATCAAATTTCACTAGATTTCATATTGTAGAAAAATTCAAAAATTTTATAAGTAGCAGCTGTCCGAACTAATAATTTTTGGACATTGTCACATCAACCTAGATTTTAACTATATTACAATTTTTATTATATTTTTCACTTATTTTTGTATGAAACTAGACTTATCAAGCTTCAATCTGAATTTGAATCAGCTAAATCAGAGTTATATTGAGGGAGATATGACTTTTTAAAGTCGGTTGAAAATTGTAGAAAACTGCAGCAAGGGTCTACCAAATTTCGGTGCACTGGCGGCGCTCCAGCTCGCCCGGTGGTGGTTCTGCCACTCATTTTCTTGAAACGGGCATATCTTATACTCCATAATGAGTTATATAACATTCCATATATGAATTTGGGGTAGGAGAAGCTTATATATCCAAATAACTTATTTATTTTGTGAGATTTCATAAGGTTAGTGGTCAAAAACCCATTTTATTTATAAAGTTACTATTTATAATAAATTTTAGCTTAAATATTGTCCTTCATCATTTAAACTTTAGGATTAGTGTCTAATATGAAAATACTTAGAAATTTAAAGAATAAAGTGGTGAAAGGTGAGATTTTGAAGGAAATGGGTTGAAAGGGGATTTGAGACTTTAGGATTTGAGTTTTGAGAAGTCGATAAGGGGTTATGATCGACCCATCGCCCAAAGACGTCTAACTCCAAGTTGGCAAAAATCCAGGATGTTACAATCTACCCCCCTTAAAAATAATTTCGTCCCCGAAATTGGGTAAGGGTAATAAGTAAAGATTTTATTATTTCTTTTACCTAAGTTTTATTGATTTCAAATTTATATGCATGGTAGGGTGTATACTATCTATGCTAGTCTGGCACACTTTAGTCTACCCCCCTTAAACTTTTTTTGCCCTGAAATTGGCTAAGGCTCCTATTAAGTTCATATTTAATGAGCACATTTGGGGATACATTGACATCTGCTCGTTCCCATTGTTAGGCCTATTATTCTTTAGTGATCCGATCTACTTACATGATTTTATCTAGTTATTGAGTCTTGATTGTTCCCCTTTAATGAGTCTATTACTAACATTTCAAGGACGAATATGATCTTACTTAGTAATCTAACCATATGTGTTACCTGAACTGACGATCCTAGGCCAGTGGGGCATGGGCTCACCATGCTTCCGTTGTGCCTATGAGTGGGTAGGCATTTATACATACTTAACTCAATTGGGTTCATAACTTTTCTACCCCCTTAAAATTGTTTTTACTCTCAGGGTTCAAGAATCAATGTCCCGATTCGTATGTTGGAACAAGGTATAATTTAGGACCTATCCTTGACATGAAATGGAAATCGATCTCTCAATACATTGGTATTCCTTTCATCGATGATGTGTACTATGACATTGGTACCTATGGTCATAGAAAAGAGATAAAAATAATGGTGGGTGTTGTGGGTGATTTCAGGGACGTGTGAGTTTGTGGCAAGATGCCTAAATCTACCAAAGAAGGACTTTTACCCTGGTCCCGACTTACCCTCTTTAATCATGTCCAGTTTAATACTGTAAGATAATCTATACATTATTAATACGTAAAGAATTTCGACAAAATAGGTTAACGGGCAGACTATCTTTCTAAGTTCATATGCACAATATATATGCCAGAATAGTCTGTGATTCGGGACCTAATCCCTAACTGTCTGTTGCCCATTTGAGAAATTTCTTGGGCCAAATTAAAATATCCCTATTGGCTATATGTTCTTAACACTTCTCAAAGGCAAAGTGATAAACCTTTGGTTGTAAGTTGTAAGACCTGTATCCTAGACCGTACCGTTCCGTAGGTTCCCGCGGTCTTTCCGGTCTAATTCCGGTAACCTTCGACCCTTAACCGGTGTTACGCGCGACCTTGATTCACACGTCGTTAATCTGATTCGACTCAACCCGAGACTTGTACCATTGCGACGCGCCATCTCCGTGGTTCCGATGTCGCGGCTCCCGCACTGAGGCGATACTCTGGCTAGGAGATGTGGGCCAGTGTTCGGTGCAAGGAAAACGTCGCGCGTTGCGAAACTCAAGAGAATCTTTACGAGTTGTCACATCAATCCATCAATCTCAACCTGTCAAGTACATGTCAGTTACACATCAACTTTTCACCTTTTCCCAAGCAAGCCTCAAAAGTCAAAAAGTTCTTATACAAGCCTATACCTCTCTTACAACATGTGCCACAAAAGTAAAAAAAGTGTCTTACACACCCATCACCTCCACATCTATCACTCTATCACCCATCACTCTCTCTCTCTCTCATTTTCAAATTCATTCCCAAGCAAGAGAGAACTTCTATACGTATGAGCCTCTCCCTCTCCTTCAAAGCTCCAAGTGTGACCCACCTTTCCATCCCAAGATCTCCCATCCTAACCATCCATTCCTCATCTCCTCCATTGGAATCGAAGCTAAGGAGCTAAGGAACCCATAGGAGCAAGAAGATCGAACGGTGGGTGCTTGATAAGAGTAGTTTTTCATGTTTTTAAGATGGGCCAAGTGAGGCCAACCGATAAATGGTTTGGATCTCACTTGGGACCCTAAGATGTGGCTGATGGCCGCTTTGATCATCATGATAATTCCATGATGGGGCCATTCTCCATGGCCCCCATCATGATGTTTATTTCCTTATTTTAGATAAGTCATCTAGACCGTCCATATTGGTGGAGAAAGGATCTCCATCGTTGAGTTTCGATTTTGATGGGCCCACATGCTTTAGGGCCCACTTGATGTATGATTTATTGCAAGGGAGGGCCCATAATGTCGGGGTCCCTCCATCACAAGCGTGTCCTACTCTCTATCTATCTCTCTCTCTCTCTCTTCTTTTTTTTTTAATATATTTTTGTGTGATGATTTGGCCGTGTGGCCCACTTGAATGGAACTCATCATGAAGTGAGTATTTTACCCAAGCCGTCTATGAGTGGGGTCCATCCTATGTGTGTTGTACCCACACCATTCATCTTGTGGTGACCCACTTGAACAAAGCCCACCTCTACTATAAGGACCGTCCAGCGTCCAGGGACGCTAGACATCTCTATGAAAAACATAAATAATAGCTTGGTTACAAGCTCATGGGGTGGCCCACTCATATACACCCTTCCTTGATTTATATGTTCAATCCACGTCGTCCATCTCTTTCCTTGCCACCTTTTAGGCGTTGAACTGAAAAACATAGTCAATCCGAGGTTCTGGCAGGCCATAGCATAGCAAATGATGGTCTTCACCATTGAAACCTTCCCTGAAATTTCTATACATAAAAAATATACTCAATATTAGGCTTGTTGGATTTGTTACGAGCTGTGGAATCCTATGGCTGGAGTGGATTCACTTGGAGCGGGCCCCACACTCAAAAAAAAAATTGTAGCAGCAGAATTAGCTCGCCGGCCTTGCAGTGACAAATACTGTGGCTCAGAGGCCTTGTAATTGTGGGCCGATAGGGAACCCATGGTTCCAGCCGTGGGCCCCACCATGATGTGTATTTTCTATCCAACCCATTCATTTGGTAGGCCCCCTCCTAAGGTCGGCCCCCTTCAAAAATCAGCCTAATCTAAGACTCAGGTGGCCCACGTGATAGGAAACAGTGGGATTGGGTGGCTGCCATTGAAACTCTTTTCGGGTCCACAGAAGTTTTAGATCAAGATGAAATTTATTTTTCCCTATTCATCCAGGTCCGTGCGACTTTACCAACCATTTGGATGGAGAACAAATGTTACGGTGGGCCCTACGTGGGACCCACAATGATGTATGTACTTTATTCACACTGCCCACCAGGGACGGTGGAACCCACCATGATGCATGTGTTGCGTCCAAGCTGTCCATCTATTTTGCAAGCTCATTTTTGTTGGCATGTGCTAAAGAATGCGTCAGATCTATAGTTCTAGTGGACCCCACTTTGATATATGTATGAGGCCTATCTTGGGCTATTTGTGGCCCATCCGTTGAGGCCCACCTGGATATGCATGAGGCCCATATGATTAGGCCCATCTTGATGTAGTTAGAGCCTAACCATTGAGGCCCACCTTATATACTTAAAGCCCATGTTATACGGCCCATTTGTTGTACCTAAGGCCCATGGGTCGAGGCCCAATCAGATGTACACAAGTCCATTAAGATGTATGACCCTACTATGGTTTGTGTAATGATGTTATGACAATCATGCCTTGGGAGCAATATTGGTTTGACGTCCACATTATAAGAATAATGTTGGTTAAATGTCCGCATTATGATTCTCCCTAGGGCCATTGTTAGGCCCATACTTGTAGGCCGTCTAGGCCCACCTTTATTATGAACAACATTCATCACTATATAACATATTTAGTATAGTTCCATGATTCATGATCATATGCATCATATGTATGCTTGATATGAGAAGTGACTGATCATAACATATGCCTTCAGATAGATTGTTTAGGGGCTCCCGGTTAGGCAGTGTTGCCCCACATGAGCGCACGATGCGCGCAGGATTGTTGCATGACTGGATAGTATGATTCATGCATTTCACATTGTGTGACATGGTTACCATACACCGTAGTGACATCAGGGTCGTAGCCTCCACAGGCTTATCGTGGTTGGCAGGATTGGATATCGAAAATCTTGTTCTATATGGGGTGCTATAGATATCCCTGGGTGAAAGTCCTTAAACCCTTATGGTACCAAGAGGTTGTTCCAACGTCTAGACCGAGTGGGTGCATGAGCGTTGAGGGCCGATTACCAAAAGGCCGCGTTTTCCACTATGTCGTGGTCAGTTGGAAGGGGGTGCGGCCTTACCCACCCTAGAGGAGGGGGCAATGCTAGGTTGAGTTTGACCAGCTCGAGGAATGGGTCCGCTATCGACGAGCTGCACCCGATATTGGCAGGCGGATAGTGAGGTATTTTCCACTTACCTTATTGCGGGCGATGGGGCGGCAATCTGGTTTACAGTGTACTACACCCCGGTGTATAACATCCCTAATTTTTGCCAATCTGGAATTAGACGTCCTTAGGCAATGGGTCGATACTAACACCTTATTAACCTGTCAGAACTCAATCCCAAAGTCTAAAACTGGTTTTGAACCCATTTCCTTCACAAATCCCACCCTTCACCACCTTGATCTTTCAATTTTTCTAAGTACATTCACCCTAGACACTATCTTAAACTAACTAAGTAGTATAACTTGGATCATCTTATATACAAACTACAAAGGCCTGGGTACCACCTCAGACAGAAATCTTATAGGACTAAATCCTTTAGAAATGAGACAAAGTAACTAAGTGCTAAACTAGATTAGTTACAAAATCCGTTTGATCCACTTTAAATACGATCTGCAAGACCTAAAACTTGTACAATTATTGACGCTAGGTTACCCTAAAATCTAGGATCAATCTTATTACCCAGTTGCTCTAGGGAGCATCTCGAAACTCCGTATCAGATCTGGACCGCACATCGGAAGTCCGATTAACACGAAGTTAAGGAATTAGGTCCGCCTTCTGGGCTTGACAACCATCTCGGAAATCAAATCCAAACAGTGTCCCAGCGCTATTCGCTTGAGCTCGGAGCGGAGAGTGTGAGAAATGTGAAATTAATTAAAAATAAAATATAAATTTTTGAAATCTAAGACTTGTCGCTTACGGGTCAGTATTGAGCAACCTGACAGTCAGAATCAGACCAAATTACACCCTCAGTTTAGGGATATTTCCCCAAACATATCCATGTACTCGGAATCTCCGATCGAGATCCGCTGACCGTTGAACTGAAACTGGTCCGCCACGTATGATTTGGGAATCTGACCGAAACGAAAACTTAACTCCACCTAGATCCATTGTCTGTAAGCTTAAGTCCGACCTTTGGCTCAAGGGGGGCCATCAGAAGTGCTCTGTTGAGCTGAAACAGATGCCTTTTGGACAAAACCTAATATATCTTGGTCCTAAGTCTATTTTAGTGAGTTTTGGGGCTATATAAGGACCTTAAACCCTCTCTCATTTCAGTCATACGAATTTGAGAAAAACCCTAGGAAAAGAAAGAAAGTGAGAGAGAAGTGTGAGCATCTCATTGCCATGCTTCCCTGCTGCTACACGAGCTTAACCACTCATTTCTAATCGCTTTCCCGATGATTCCGACATCATTTTTAGGTAAGAAACGCTAACCCTAATCTAATTTGGGGTTATGGAGGTTGTAGGTTATGAAATAGCTAACCTATTTCGTTCTATAGGTTACCAAACTATCGAATACAAAAGCTTAGCAAGCCTATTGGATTCGTTACGATTCTACGATAAAAGGTGCGGACTTTAGATGTATAGGTTATAGTTTTCAATGCTTTCAATGTCAGATAATGACAGATTCATGATCTGCATGTAATTGCACATGTACAAAGTGCTGTCTGTTTTCCGTTTCGATTAAAGATGAAGAATATAGAATTTTACATACTCTAAGTATTTGTAGAAAGTACCGTATACGTATAAATTTTGGAAATGTGTTTGCCATGATTATTTGTTGTATAAATATATTATATATGGATAAAATACTTATTCGGCGAAAGGAATCGCCCTAATACATGTTTTGTTAATATACACTATGTATGTTGAAATAGTGTATTCTAGAAAGTACCGTATACGTATAAATTTTGGAAATGTGTTTGCCATGATTATTTGTTGTATAAATATATTATATATGGATAAAATACTTATTTGGCGAAAGGAATCGCCCTAATACATGTTTTGCTAATATATACTATGTATGTTGACATAGTGTATTCTAGAAAGTACCGTATACGTATAAATTTTGGAAATGTGTTTGCCATGATTATTTGCTATATGAACATTTTATATATGTGTAAAATACTTATTTGGCGAAAGGACTCGCCCTAATATATATTTTGCTAATATACACTATGTATGTGAAAATAGTGTACTCTAAGTGTTTGTGAAAATGACTGAATGAGTATAGAATTCTCATTCGTGCTCGCCATGACTAATTGTCATGGATGTATGATTGTTGTATTGGCGATACCCCTTTGATGAAAGGATTTGCCCTAAATCATGCCACGACCAATATACACTATATATGTTACAATGTGTGGCCCAAGTATTCGTGGAAATGACTGAATGAATATGGAACTTGGATTCATGCTTGCCATGGTTATCCATTGTGGGTGCACACGTGTTATAATTGGGGCAACTCCCTAGTGAAAGGATTTGGCCTAATGCCTATGTGATCAACATATGTCATGTATGTTGATGTATGTAGTTTAAAGTGTTTGTTGAAATGTCTAAATGAGTAGTAGTTAGTAAATTGTAATGTATAAGGGTGTTGAGATATGATTCTCAACTTCTTTAACTATGTGTATGATTTCTTTAGATATCTGTGTGATTAGGAATTGAATATGTACAAACTCATGCTTATGTTGTACTTCATAACATGCTCAACTGATTGTATGATTTTATCTGTGTAATGCATATGTTTAAATTGATGTTTATGTTGTTTTCCACAATTGCCGTGAAGGGTGATGGGGGAGTGGTGTAACGAGTGCGTGCAACAGCCCTGGCAGCCCTAAGCGGATGTTATCAGACTTTAATTATATGATTCGAATCTTGTTCCATTACTACTTTACCTATCTGCAATTGAATGTGATTGGGGCTATTGTATAGTCCAGGCAGTCGGTAATGAAATCGAATTCGTGGCTGAGATTCATTCACCACGTAGGACGTGTTTGACGAACCCGAGTCCTGCATTGCTTGTCGACAGTGGTTAGGCCACACAAAGTGCTTATGCACTTCATGTCGTACAATTCAACGGGCGCTCGTGCTAGTCGAGCTCGTCAAGTAACCCGATCTATCTTATGTATGTTCACCATGTTTGGATGTTACTGCTTAAACCTAAGGTACCAAACTTACTAGTGTAAACCCCATTAACTATGGTACCTCGATCCGCTAAGACTCATGAGCCAGGCATGGTGGTATAGGATACCATAGTCGAGCTGTCGGCCTACGCTGGGGCCACGTGCCTCCCCGTAGTGACCAGTAAGCAACCAGACTCGTGAGCCGATTATGGTGGTATGGGACACTATATTCATACTGTCGGCCTACATTGATAAGGTGATGGGGGAGTGGTGTAACCATTGTGTGTAACAGCCCTGACAGCCCTTTGTAGTGACCTCGAGCATACTCTGAATTAGCGGTGAGGCGACGAGTTTTGCCACTGTGTATAGAGTATGAACTAGGCCTGTATCTGTAAGTGATGAATCGTTAAAGCGGTGATCGGGGAGTGGTGTAACCATTGTGCATAACAGCCCTGGCCGCCTCTGCAGCGACCTAGAAATACATTATCGTATGAGATTAACTAGGACTGACGACCCTAGAATGGATCATGTTTAGGAATGATACAAGGGAGGTACCTTAGGTTCCCAATACTGCTGTTTGAAATGGACTAATAACAACTCGATAATCATGCTCATCATGCATTGCATGTGCATGGAAGATGTGGAGCACTAAGGATGAACGCATGTCGCGAACGTAAGATGGTGTCGCATGAGGGTGGTTTGACAAGGGCATACATCATGACTGCATTCATACTTGCATTAATAAGAGTATTTAGAATTGCTGATTCTACTGCTTTATCATTACTACTTGACTGTTTTGATAACATGTTAACCTATGCTTTATTGTTCCACTAAGTTGATCACTCACTCCCATGTTACGGGATGGTGTTATACACACCAACCAGACCCTGTTGTAGCTGCAAGTGATGGCGATGCTTATGAGGCGGAGCTAGACTTTTACGACGACGAGGACGCCTTCTTGTATATGTTGTATTTTGGCAGCTTCATGTGAGTCGTGTCTTGATCGACGGGATTACAAAGATGTTGACTAGATGACACTACACATTTAGTATAATTTGAAAATGTACTTGTAATGAATTAACCTGGTAACATTATCACACTATGGAGACTCACCACAGTATATATATTTTATCTATCTATAACAGTCTTCCGCTTACAAATAACTGTCTCTGGAGTATGATATGCTGTTTTGGCTTAATCTCACTCATGTTCACTACTCTAATACAGACAACATTCAATCATCATTCATTTTGTTGCATGAGTGATGCGTTGGAACTCGAGCGTTGAGTTTATACTCGACCCCCAATTTTCAGGGCGTTACAAGATGGTATCAGAATATGATTTGGATTAAACTGGACCTGGGTTATGGTAACACGACATACTCTGACACACTCTGACTTAGGAGGGAGAGACAGAACGTACAAACCGACTTAGGATTTTTCAAATTCGCCGAACGGCGAAATTGAGCGCTGAGATTGGGCCCGGAAATACCCATGATTACGCGAAAAGATCCCAAATCACTTCTAGACCATCAATCGACGGGTTTGAGTCATTCCTAAGAAACGAATGTGCTTAGGTTGTGGGTCAACCACAACACCTTACACTTAATCTCAAAGCCAAAACCCCTTTTATCTAATTCCTTCAAAATCTCTCCTTGCACCACTTCATTCTCTGATTTTTTCTAAATCCTTTCATACTAGATATAAATTCTATCATATAAATGATGAAGAATAATATTTAAATAAAAAGTTATTATAAATAGTAAATATATGTATAAATTGAACTTTTGACCATTCAAACTTTGAAATCTAACTAAATAAATAAGTTATTTGGATGGATTAACTCCTCCTACCCCAAAATCATATGCCACACGGCACATAAACTCTTTTCGGTTTATAAATTGATCCCAAAAATGCCTCAAATGGAGTCGGGGGCCACACTATGAAATTCGGATGGACCAGGGACAAACCCGGGGTACCATTGGCACCATGGGAGGGTGGTGAACACCGCCCTACCGCGGCAGCACCGTGGTCGACCGTGGTCAGGTTGGGCCGGGCTAGTCGGGCAGGTGCTGGTCAGGGCCGGTCCGACCCCTAGGCACGTGTGGTGCCTACCAAATGTTGTGGGGGCCCCTCTTTCTTGTCCGTTTGGCCCCCTCTCTCTCGAACACTCCTCCTAGCGCTCCCTTTCCTTCCAAAATTTGATTTTCTCTCTCAAACCTCCCTTCCATTCACTCGTTCCGTCATTTTATGTCGCAACCCATTCACCTCCATCGTTCACAGAAATCCCTATCTCCTTATCCTCTCTAATCTCTTTCATTTGGGCTCTAACATACCCCATTTGGAGCTCAAAAACATGTAAGCTCTCAACCCATCCCATCTTTCCATTTTCCCTCTTTATTCCCTTTCATTTGAGCCTATGTAGGCTCAAGATTCCGAAACTTAACGACCCCTCTCCTATCTCCCATGTTTTCCAATGCCATGTTTGAAATGTATGCAATGAAAAGTATATCCCGGGTTTTCCTATTACACTTAGAAATTCCTCATCCTGGGATTTGGAACTCCCATCTCACGCTTTCCCACACAAGACTTATTTTCCAAAGCCTATAAAATTAATCCCCACCCACCCTCCTACCAACCATGCCACTCCCAATCCGGAGGGATTAACAATACAGTCCCATTTAATACAACTTAAGACCATAGACCAAATAGTGTTGAAGTGATAAAGTCCCTTGATATACATTAACCCACCACACTCTGACAGTTTAAGCTTTTAGAGTAAATGGTTGTTTGACAATAGGCCCTAGAGTTTTGGACCTAGTGTGGTGTTCCTAGATTTCGACAAGCCTGACCGTGTAGGAAATCCAACAAATTTATAATGTGAACCTTAGGACCCTCTTAGCTGGTATGAGCATGTGTGAAGTGCTTGAGAGTAGTTAAATTTAAGTCCGTACAACTCAATTACAATTAGACAACCTTGACCCTAAGTGATAAAACGCTTCCTATATTAGAAATGATGTGAAATCATCTAGCATATGAGCATAGACTATGGACTACACCTATGGATTTCCACTACTCCTAGATTAAGACTGGACTACCGGTTACATTAGAGAATGCCAGAGACTGATAGATGTTGCTAGGTCAAATCAATACACCTCTTTGATCTGGGTGGCACAGCGAAAGTGTGGTGGACCCTACCCCACTGGCCCAGGATCAAAACTTTGCTCGTTGAATACGAGCATAATAGAAGCCCTAGCAAGTTCTACTATGAGAAACCGTTTTAGGATGATCTCGTAAGATTTGATTCACCATTTCCTTGGACATAGATAATAACGAGGACTCAATTAGACTACGACCTCAAGGGCAACCTTAGAAATAGATGATCAGGGTCAAATATTGCATATCAGACCTAGTAATTGCCTAAATTTACGTACATGATAAGGCTTAATGGAGTGTATTAATTGTGTTTCTGTCACAGGATGAAATCAGGAGCGTTAATTGAAAATTGATGTTAAAAGCTTGGATTTCATGATTCAAAGTCTCCAGAGCACGGGATGGACTCCAGAGAACCAATAATGAAGATTTTACACGCCTGGGATCTGAGGAAAGCAAGCCAAAGGGGCTCGAAAAGGGTCCAGAATGCAAGATCACATGGTTCTCACCTTCCGATCAGTCCGAAACGTCATACATGGGATGAGGGCCATAAATTAACCGTACATATCGAATTTTAGCCCTCAGATCACTATGAAAGTGCCCCAACTGACAGATCAATCCATAAACCGTGATTCTGGGCTCAACTGATATCTGGAAATACTTCAACTTTAGATTCAACGCTTTAATTGAGGAGAAAAAATGAATGGATGGATTGGATTTCTCAGAAAGATCGTCGTAGACCCCACATGTACACGAGTGTGCATAGAGCGCTCGTGTACTTGCGGTGCACCGCACCAGCATCTCGGTCAGCGCAAGCGCTGACCCGCGCTCTCTCTCTTAAAACTCAAAACGGCATCTGCCGTCCAGCGTCCGCAAACACAGCCGCCGGTTCGTGGTTGTGGACCCCATGCATTGTCCAAATGAGTGATCCAGACCGTCCATTAGATCATAATGGCCTACATTACCATTGCCTAGGTGGCAAAAATTCAAATGAAAGCATAGATCAAATCCAAACCTTTCAAACACAGGTTGAACGGTAGAGAGAGATAACGTGTGGGCCCCCATCAAAAGAAGGAAAAATGAGTATTTCTACCCGAAATTTTCTCCTCCATCTAATGGACGGAGTGGATTTTCCATTTAATTGAAAGAATGGGCCCCACCATTGTCACAGCGGAAGCAAACCGCTGCTCTATTCGCGTCCGTGAAATCCAGTTTTTGGACCCCACTCGTCAACCTTCCGGACGATCCAAGCCTTTCATCGTGTAGAGGGCTTCGAGAGCTTCAAAACCATGCTGATATTCCACTCCCATGCGTGCACACGTGCATGATACAGAGGCCACAAACAGGCGGTCTTGTGACGTTCAAAATTAATTTTTTTGAGATTTCTTCTCTGGGCCGCGTCAATGGACGTTCAAAACCACCCATTCTTGACTGAAATTTTGTCCTGAATCCAATGGTCGGGGTGGATTTTCCAGAAAATACTTCTATGGGGCCCACCGATCATGGCTGCGAAAATTTGTACTCCGTGTCCTGCTACGACTCTGCCACCGACTCCAGCCATCCAGCAGCTATAAAAGAGGAATTATGGACGTGGGAAAGGCATTCAGAAACAGAGAATTCCAGATCTAGAGCAAGGGAGAGAAGAAAGAGAAGAAAGAGAAGAAAGAAGAGAGAGAGATCGATTGGTTTGGCGTTTTATTTTTATGAATTTTATTTAATCTTTTTGATGGATTTTATGGGTCACTAATCTCTCAGCTAGGGCTGAGATGAAGCCCCTAATTTGATTAGCTCTTGTATTGGTTGATTTACTTTGAATATTAATTAATTTGTTTCTTTCTCTAAGTGGGCGTGATTGGTTTAAATTCTATACTTCTCCATCTATGAACTTGACTAAAGTATATATATGGATGTTGTTTGGATGCTTATTATAGGTGCTTGTGTCTGATCAAGAACAGGTTTCCTATAGAGGAAGAAACAGGGTGCTTAATGAATTGTATATTCCATGTGCCCGACCAAGGACATGGGATGTGTTATTCATGGCATTGCTTAAAGGAATTAGACATTCTGTATGCCCGATTAAGGACACAGATTGTGATTTCTCTATATAAGTGGTATCAATCTAGATCAAGGTGAATCAACAGACAAAACAAGGGTTAAGATAATTAGGGGTGGACTCGAAAGTCCTAGTGCTCTTTCTCTGATTGAATTTTCTTCCCTGTTCTTAATTGTTTTTTTTTCTAGAATTGTGCTTAGTAGTTCATTCCATTATTTGTTGGATTAGTTAAGGAGAGTCATATATTTAAATTGTGACGATTAGTCCTCATGGGAACGATCTCGTAATACGTACCATATCTGCATCTGATTCGTATACTTGCGAGTTTAAAAATCATTTAAATCATGTTGGTTTAAATAAAACATCAAGTTTTTGGCGCCGTTGCCGGGGACTGTTTCGTTCCAAATTGAATTTAGGATTCTCTCTTATCATAATTCATAGTTTTAGGATTTTACTAACTTTAGGTTAAGGTTTTTATTTTATTTTATTTTTAGAAACTAACCTATTTCTTGTTTTGTAGGGTCTTGAAATAATCTTCTAATTTTGAATTGAGGAAGGAAGCTACTAAGTGAAGGAAGAGCTTCTTAAATTTTTTTTGACATCAATCATCTCCTTTTCCGGGTTCTTTCTTCCCATTCTTATTTACATAGTTTTAACTTGTTTTAGAATCTCATAGTTTCTAGGTCTAGTTTTATTTCTCTTAGGTTGCTTCTTAGTTTAGTTTTCTTTCTTACATTGCAATAACATAGTTTATGCTAGGACGCAGATCTCTGAATATAGAACTAGCACCATTTGATCCTGAAATAGAAAGAACATTTCGTGAAAGATTGAGAAATAATCCTGTTGAAATGGTGAATGAGAATGAAGTTAAAGCTCTCAAAGATTATTCAGCTCCTGTCCAATTTAATGCGCCTTCATGCATAGTGTTGCCAACCACTACGGCAGCACACTTTGAACTTAAACCTAGAGTCATACAACTGTTGCCATCCTTTTACGGATTGGATAAGGAGGACCCATATCATCATGTGAAAGAATTCCTAGACATTTGCTCCACCTTTAAGTTCGAAAACTTCTCAGACGATTCGATCCGCCTACGCCTGTTTCCTTTTTCTTTGAAGGATAAGGCGAAAGCATGGTTGAATTCTCTAGAAGTTGGATCTATCACTACATGGAACCAACTGTCTAAGAAGTTCTTAAACAAGTTCTTCCCCGTTCACAAAACCAATGCCCTCCGTAGAGAAATTACTAACTTCACACAAAAAGAGGGCGAGCACTTTCATGAATGTTGGGAAAGATGGAAGGACTTGCTTCTTAAATGTCCTCACCATAGTTTTGAGAAATGGCAACAAGTTCAATACTTCTATGATGGTCTGACACCCTAGAACCGTCGCATGGTTGATGCCACCAGTGGAGGGTCATTCATGACCAAAAGTGATGTCGAAGCGTGGAACTTCTTTGAAACCTTGTGCGAAAATTCCCAGCAATGGGACTATTCAAATAGAGGTGACAGAAGTCCCCAACCACAAAAGAGAGGTGGTATATATGAGATATGACTCATGCCAGAACTGTGCGCCAAGCTTGATAACCTGACAAAGAAAGTTGATGCTCTGGTATTAAATAATGGACCTCCATAAACAACTCCAGCCGAGGCTTGTGCAATTTGTTCTAGTCCTGCCCATCCTATGCAGTCTTGTCCATCTGGTGCAACATCCCCAGAACTTCTTTCTGAACAAGTACATGCTATGAACACTTTTCAAAAACCTGGGAATGATCCTTACTCGAACACATACAACCCAGGGTGGGCTAGACATCCAAATTTTTCTTGGGCAAAAGGACCACAACAATGAGGACCATCTAGAAATCCTCCCATGCAACCGCACCTCCAAGTTGGCAGTCAGCAACTTCAACAGTTTCTGCAATATCAACAACTGCCTACACAATCAAGGAAACCATCTCTTGAGGATACACTCCATCTTTTTATGCAGAGATCTCTCCAATTCCAAAAAGATACCCAACAAACCTTACTAGCCAACCAGCAAAGCTTACATGCAAATGCGCAATCCATTGCCAAGCTGGAAGTACAAATGGGTCAACTAGCTGCCACATTGAGTGAGAGAGAGAAGGACAAGTTCCCTAGCCAACTTGAGGCTAATCCAAAGGGACATTATGAGATTGGCTCTAATTCCAACCAAGGGCAATATCATGAACAGGCCAAATCGATCACTACCCTTAGGTCAGGTAAGCAGATTGATAACAGAATAGAGATGCCTAGGGATGAATCAAATTCTAAAACAGAAGATCAAGATAAAACAGAGAGTCACACTAATGCATCCAATGTCCAAAAGCTCTCTGACTCTCCAAGAGCTACTAATGTGACACCTTATGTGCCCAAAGCACCTTTTCCTCAACGTCTGGCACCAATAAAGAAAAGAAACAACTTTGATGAAATCTTGGATGTGTTTAAAAAAGTGTAAGTCAACATCCCGTTGCTTGACGCTATCAAGCAAGTCCCTGCTTATGCTAAGTTTCTTAAAGATTTATACACTCAAAAGCGTAAGCAGAATGTTCATAAGAAGGTCTTCATTGCAGAGCAGCTCAGCTCCATGATTCAACATAACACTCCTCCTAAATTTAGGGATCCAGGAGCTCCCACCATTTCTTGCGGCATAGGAGATCATAAGATCAGGAAGGCATTACTTGATTTAGGGGCGAGCGTCAATTTGTTACCATATTTGGTTTATGAGTAGCTAGGACTTGGTGAGTTGAAACCGACTAAGGTAACATTACAACTAGCTGATAGATCTGTCAAAGTGCCCCGGGGTGTTATTAAAGATGTGTTAATCCAGGTTGATAAATTTTATTTTCCAATGGATTTCATAGTTATAGATACTCAGCCTGTCCAGAATCTTCATAGTCAGATCCCAGTCATTCTGGGTCGTCCATTTTTGGCCACATCTAATGCTATTATAAATTGCCGGAATGGAGTTATGAAATTGTCCTTTGGTAACATGAATATTAAACTCAATGTTTTTAATGCAGGACAACAATCCGCAAATTTGGATGACATATCTGAAGTGGACATGATCGAGAGTCTAGTGCAGGACTCCTTCCGTAAATCTTTTGAAGATCCACTTGAGACCTGCTTAGCACAATATGGCATGAATTTTGACATCGATAGTCCCATCCACGAAGTCAATGCACTGCTCGACTCTACTCCTATATTGGAGACTGAAAAATGGAGAGCGAAAGTGGAACCTCTTCATCCCTCAGAGACTCTTCCTGACAGCACAGTTTTTAACTCTGAGAAGACAAAGGCGAGCAGGCTGCTTAATGTTCTTAGAGCATATAAGGCAGCAATTGAATGGAAGATAGCAGAAATACAGGGAGTATGCCCCACTGTATGTATGGATCATGCTGAGGAAATGTCGCGTGAAATGCAAAGGAAGCATGATCCTAATATGGAAGAAGTCATTCGAGCAGAAGTCCTTAAATTATTTGATGACAGTGTCAGTTACCTCATTTCAGATAGCATAGCTCATGGGAACTCACATCACTTGTCTGGGATTGGTTAATCAAGGTGTTGAGTTAGTTACTTCAATGTTTGTGGGTAACATTACTGCAAACCCTCACGAGACTACAACTCGTCCACTAGGGGTAACCTAGGGGTTTAAAGGCTTGTTGCATGCGCTAAATGCAATCGAGAGCACCTGCGAAAGTGGTATAGGTAAGATCTTCTTTTATTTTCTTTTTGTTATTTTTGCTTCTGTTGATTTCTCTCTCGTGCTAACTCGCTTTTACGTTGAAATTTTTTGAGAAAGCTTCTTGATTCTCCATCCAGGTACTATCTTTCCATCTCTCCTCTTTTATTCTCGTTGTCCCAGGTGCATTGCATGCTTATTTATTTACATTGAGGACAATGTAGATTTTAGGTTGGGGGTGGGAGATTAGGTTACCTAATCAGTAATCTTCTTGGTCTTGAGCAAAATTTGTGAAAATTTTAAAATTTTTTCTGGAATTTCTATTGAATTCAAAGTGATTTTGAAGGATAGTTGTGATTTTAACATTATAAGATACGTGATGTTGGTAACTTATGACTCTTGGATTCGGCCATCTGCTTGATTTCACAGTCAATTTTAAATTGATAATCCATGATTAGAAGTTGTAAACATTGACTGGGCCATGATTTCACATATCAAATCTCACTTACGCATTAAGTTTTCAGTTCGATATTAAATGGTAACTTGGTAATCATTAGGCATGAAAGGAACCAGCCTGAGAAATTTGTTAACATCAGTTTTTAAAAGAAGAATTAAAAGGCTAAGTCACATAATCTTCACCATAGGTTTGCTCCCTATAGGTGCAGATTTGATTCTCCATAGTTGACATATGAAAAAAAAAATAATAATAAGTTAGGCGACAAGTTTTCGCCACAGGTTTGCTCCCTATAGGTGAGAATTTGATTCCCCTCATTTGCGTTACTGCTCATAAAGAAAATCTAAGGTTGGTAAGATGAAAAGTTAATCTGTGAGATAAGTGTTGGTTTCAAGCTTGGTTGTTACGAATTACTAATGATATCATGAAATTGACAATTGGATCTTTTAATGATTGTAAGCCGAGATTACACTATACACTCATGGAACTCAATGTTTAAAATTGTTCAAATTAATGGATTAATATTTTAAACTTGATTATGAAATCTGCCGAGAGTTTGATTCCAAGAGAAAAACTCCACACACCAATCATGAATCTTAGAATTTTCACATCTCAGCTATCTGTTCACAAGTCACTTGAGTTTACAGGAATTGTCTTTTATTTCTGAAATTATGTTTTCGCATGTTTTGCTCAGGACTAGCAAAATGCTGGTTGGGGATTGTGATCAGGGTCGAATATTGCATATCAGACCCAGTAATTGCCTAAATTTACGTACATGATAAGGCTTAATGGAGTGTATTAATTGTGTTTCTGTCACAGGATGAAATCAGGAGCGTTAATTGAAAATTGATGTTAAAAGCTTGGATTTCATGATTCAAAGTCTCCAGAGCACGGGATGGACTCTAGAGAACCAATAATGAAGATTTTATACACCTGGGATCTGAGGAAAGCAAGCCAAAGGGGCTCGAAAAGGGTCCAGAATGCAAGATCACATGGTTCTCGCCATCCGATCAGTCTGAAACGTCATACATGGGATGAGGGCCATAAATTAACCGTACATATCGAATTTTAGCCCTCAGATCACTATGAAAGTGCCCCAACTGACAGATCAGTCCATAAACCGTGATTCTTAACTCAACTGATATCTGGAAATACTTCAACTTCAGATTCAACGCTTTAATTGAGGAGAAAAAATGAATGGATGGATTGGATTTCTCAGAAAGATCGTCGTAGACCCCACATGTACACGAGTGTACATATAGCGCTCGTGTACTTGCGGTGCACCGCACCAGCGTCTCGGTCAGGGCAAGCGCTGACCCGCGCTCTCTCTCTCAAAACTCAAAACGGCATCTGCAGTCCAGCGTCCGCAAACACGGCCGCTGGTTCGTGGTTGTGGACCCTACGCATTGTCCAAATGAGTGATCCAGACCGTCCATTAGATCATAATGGCCTACATTACCATTGCCTAGGTGGCAAAAATTCAAATGAAAGCATAGATCAAATCCAAACCTTTCAAACGCAGGTTGAACGGTTTCTACCCGAAATTTACTCCTCCATCCAATGGACGGAGTGGATTTTCCATTTAATTGAAAGAATGGGCCCCACCATTGTCACAACGGAAGCAAACCGCTGCTCTCTTCGCGTCCGCGAAATCCAGTTTTTGTGGGAGTTTTTGGACCCCACTCGTCAACCTTCCGGACGATCCAAGCCGTTCATCGTGTAGAGGGCTTCGAGAGCTTCAAAACCATGCTGATATTCCACTCCCATGCGTGCACACGTGCATGATACAGAGGCCACAAACAGGCGGTCTTGTGACGTTCAAAACTGATTTTTTTGAGATTTCTTCTCTGGGCCACGTCAATGGACATTCAAAACCACCTATTCTTGACTGAAATTTTGTCCTGAATCCAATGGTCGGGGTGGATTTTCCAGAAAATACTTCTGTGGGGCCCACCGATCATGGCTGTAAAAATTTGCACTCCATGTCCTGCTACGACTCTGCCACCGACTCCAGCCATCCAGCAGCTATAAAAGAGGAATTATGGACGTGGGAAAGGCATTCAGAAATAGGGAATTCCAGATCTAGAGCAAGGGAGAGAAGAAGGAGAAGAAAGAGAAGAAAGAAGAGAGAGAGATCGATTGGTTTGGCGTTTTATATTTATGAATTTTATTTAATCTTTTTGATGGATTTTATGGGTCACTAATCTCTCAGCTAGGGCTGAGATGAAGCCCCTAATTTGATTAGCTCTTGTATTGGTTGATTTACTTTGAATATTAATTAATTTGTTTCTTTCTCTAAGTGGGCGTGATTGGTTTAAATTCTATACTGCTCCATCTATGAACTTGACTAAAGTATATATATGGATGTTGTTTGGATGCTTATTGTAGGTGCTTGTGTCTGATCAAGAACAGGTTTCCTATAGAGGAAGAAACAGGGTGCTTAATGAATTGTATATTCCATGTGCCCGACCAAGGACATGGGATGTGTTATTCATGGCATTGCTTAAAGGAATTAGACATTCTGTATGCCCAATTAAGGACACAGATTGTGCTTTCTCTATATAAGTGGTATCAATCTAGATCAAGGTGAATCAACAGACAAAACAAGGGTTAAGATAATTAGGGGTGGATTCGAAAGTCCTAGTGCTCTTTCTCTGATTGAATTTTCTTCCCTGTTCTTAATTGTTTTTTTTTTCTAGAATTGTGCTTAGTAGTTCATTCCATTATTTGTTGGATTAGTTAAGGAGAGTCATAGATTTTAATTGTGACGATTAGTCCTCATGGGAACGATCTCGTAATACGTACCATATCTGCATCTGATTCGTATACTTGCGAGTTTAAAAATCATTTAAATCATGTTGGTTTAAATAAAACATCAATAGACAATTTAAGCCTTTTAATGATGGACATTCCCTACATTTGTAGAGTGATCGGTCTACGGAGTTACTGAAATAAACAACTGTGAAGCATTCGCGGCTTGACCCAATTCTCAATCCTGGGCGACTACCAACGGCCTCATTGCTTGACCGAGCAGAAGACCAAGATCTACCAAGACTAGGAAGGGATACGATGAGCCTTCTACCTTGGTCAGGTGGATGTTCGATGTATTGGGATCAAGCCCACTATAACCGTCTCTCCGTGTTGGTCAAACAATGAAACAACTATCTTACTCTAACTAGTTGGGAATCGAAGTCAAGACTCTAAATAGGGAAAAAAATCCATTGTAGCAAACCATCAAGATATGAGAAATGGATAAAGAAATAAGTTTTAAGGGGGGTAGATTAAAACGAACCAAGCTAGTATATACCCTACCACGTGTAGAAACTCAAAATCAATAAAACTTAAGCAAAAGAAATAATTAAATCTTTCCTTATTACCCTTAGTCAATTTCGGGGATGAAATTTTATTTTAAGGGGGGTAGATTGTAACATCCTGAATTTTTGCCAATCTGGAATTAGATGTCCTTAGGCAATGGGTTGATCCTAACACCTTATTAACCTGTCAGAACTCAATCCCAATGTCTAAAACTACTTTTGAACCCATTTCCTTCACAAATCCCACCCTTCACCACCTTGATCTTTCAATTTTTCTAAGTACGTTCACCCTAGACACTATCTTAAACTAACTACGTAGTATAACTTGGATCACCTTATATACAAACTACAAAGGCCTAGGTACCACCTCAGACAAAAATCTTATAGGAATAAATCCTTTAGAAATGAGACAAAGTAACTAAGTGCTAAACTAGATTAACTACAAAATCCGTTTGATCCACTTTAAATACGATCTGCAAGACCTAAAACTTGTAGAATCATTGACGCTAGGTTACCCTAAAATTTAGGATCAATCTTATTACCCAGTTGCTCTAGGTAGCATCTTGAAACTCCATATCAGATCTGGACCGCACGTCGGAAGTCCGATTAACACGAAGTTAAGGAATTAGGACTGCCTTGCTAGGCTTGACAACCATCTCAGAAATCAAATCCAAACAGTGTCCCAGCGCTATTCGCTTGAGCTCGGAACGGAGAGTGTGAGAAATGTGAAATTAATTAAAAATAAAATACAAATTTTTGAAATCTGAGACTTGTCGCTTGCGGGTCAGTATTGATCAACCTGATCGTCAGAATCAGACCAAATTACACCCTCAGTTCAGAGATATTTCCCCAAACATATCCATGTACTCGGAATCTCCAATTGAGATCCACTAACCATTGAACTGAAACTGGTCCGCCACACGTGATCTGAGAATCCGACCGAAACGAAAACTTAACTCCACCTAGATCCATCGTCTGTGAGCTTAAGTCCGAGCTTTTGCTCAAGGGGGGCCACTAGAAGTGTTCCGTTGAGCCGAAACAGATGCCCTTTGGACAAAACCCAAGTATATCTTAGTCCTGAGTCTGTTTTGGTGAGTTTTAGGGCTATATAAGTACCTTAAACCCTCTCTCATTTTAGCCATACGAATTT
The DNA here is from genome assembly GCA_030180095.1 of Magnolia changhungtana. Lineage (NCBI taxonomy): Eukaryota > Viridiplantae > Streptophyta > Magnoliopsida > Magnoliales > Magnoliaceae > Magnolia > Magnolia changhungtana. The sequence goes on along the minus strand of JASAUF010000502.1, from coordinate 7,696,784 downwards.
CAGAAAAACCCTAGGAAAAGAGAGAAAAAGTGAGAGAGAAGTGGGAGCATCTCCCTGCCATGCTTCCCTGCTGCCACACAAGCTTAACCACTCATTTCTAATCACTTTCCCGGCGATTCCGGCATCATTTCTAGGTAAGAAACCATAACCCTAATCTGATTTGGAGGTTGCAGGTTATGAAATAGCTAACCTATTTCGTTCTATAGGTTACCAAACTGCCGAATACGAAAGCTTAGCAAACCTATTGAATTCATTACGATTCTACGATAAAAGGTGCGGACTTTAGATGTATAGGTTATGGTTTTCAACGCTTTCAATGTCAGATAATGATAGACTCATGATCTGCATGCAATTGCACATGTACAAAGTACTGTCTGTTTTCCATTTCGAGTAAAGATGAAGAATATGGAATTTTACATACTCTAGGTATTTGTAGAAAGTACCGTATACGTATAAATTTTGAAAATGTGTTTGCCATGATTATTTGTTGTATCAATATATTATATATGGATAAAATACTTATTTGGCGAAAGGAATCGCCCTAATACATGTTTTGCTAATATACACTATGTATGTTGAAATAGTGTATTCTAGAAAGTACCGTATACGTATAAATTTTGAAAATGTGTTTGCCATGATTATTTGCTGTATGAACATATTATGTATGCATAAAATACTTGTTTGGCGAAAGGACTCGCCCTAATATATGTTTTGCTAATATACACTATGTATGTGAAAATAGTGTATTCTAAGTGTTTGGAAAATGACTGAATGAGTATAGATTTCTCATTTGTGCTCGCCATGACTAATTGTCATGGATATATGATTGTTGTATTGGCGATACCCCTTTGACGAAAGGATTTGCCCTAAATCATGCCACGGCCAATATACATTATATATGTTACAATGTGTGGCCCAAGTATTCGTGGAAATGACTGAATGAATATGGAACTTGGATTCATGCTTGCCATGGTTATCCATTGTGGGTACACATGTGTTATAATTGGGGCAACTCCTTAGTGAAAGGATTTAGCGTAATGCCTATGTGATCAACATATGTCATGTATGTTGATGTATGTAGTTTAAAGTGTTTGTTAAAATGTCTGAATGAGTAGTGGTTAATAAATTGTAATGTATAAGGGTGCTGAGATATGATTCTCAACTTCTTTAACTATGTGTATGATTTCTTTAGATATATGTGTGATTAGGAATTGAATATGTACAAACTCATGCTTATGTTGTACTTCATAACATGCTCAACTGATTGTATAATTTTATTTGTGTAATGCATATGTTTAAATTCATGTTTATGTTGTATTCCATAAGTGTCGTGAAGGGTGATGGGGGAGTGGTGTAACGAGTGCGTGCAACGGCCCTGGCAGCCCTAAGCGGATGTTATCAAACTTTGATTGTATGATTTGAATCTTGATCCATTACTGCTTTACCTATCTGCAATTGAATGTGATTGGGGCTATTGTATAGTCCAGGTAGTTGGTAATGGGATCAAACTCGTGGTTGAGATTCATTCGCCACGTAGGACGTGTTTGACGAACCCGAGTCGTGCGTTGCTTATCGGCAGTGGTTAGGCCACACGAAGTGCTTATGCACTTCATGTCGTACAACTCAACGGGCACTTGTGCTAGTCGAGCTCGTCAAGTAACCCGATCTGTCTTATGTATGTTCACCATGTTTGGATGCTACTGCTTGAACCTAAGGTACCAAACTTACTAGTGGAAACCCCATTAACTATGGTACCTCGATCCGCTAAGACTCATGAGCCGGGCATGGTAGTATGGGACACCGTGGTCGAGCTGTCCGCCTACGCTGGGGCCACGTGCCTCCCCGTAGTGACCACTGAGCAACCAAACTCGTGAGCTGATTATGGTGGTATGGGACACTATATTTGTGTTGTTGGCCTACATTGATAAGGTGATGGGGGAGTGGTGTAACCATTGTGTGTAACAGCCTTGACAGCTCTTTGTAGTGACCTCGAGCATACTCTGAATTAGCGGTGAGGCGACGAGTTTTGCCGTAGTGTATAGAGTATGAATTAGGCCTATATATGTATAGTGATGAATTGTTAAAGAGCTAATCGGAGAGTGGTGTAACCATTGTGCGTAACAGCCCTGGCAGCCTCTGCAGCGACCTAGAAACACATTATCTTATGAGATTAACTAGGTCTGACGACCCTAAAATGGATCATGTTTGGGAATGATACAAGGGAGGTACCTTAGTTTCCCAATATTGCTGTTTGAAATGGACTAATAACAACTCGGTAATCATGCTCATCATGCATTGCATGTGCCTGGAAGATGTGGAGTAATGAGGGATGAACGCATGTCGCGAACGTAAGATGGTGTCGCATGAGGGTGGTTTGACAAGGGCATACATCATGACTGCATTCATACTTGCATTAATAAGAGTATTTAGAATTGCTAATTGTACTGCTTTATCATTATTGCTTGACTGTTTTGATAACATGTTAACCTATGCTTTATTGTTACACTGAGTTGATCACTCACTCCCACGTTACGGGACGGTGTTGTACACACCAACCAGACCCTGTTGTAGCTGCAGGTGATGGTGATGCTTATGAGGCGGAGCTGGACTTTTACGACGACGAGGATGCCTTCTTGTATGTGTTGTATTTTGGCGGCTTCATGTGAGTCGTGTCTTAATCGACGAGATTATAGAGATGTTGACTAGATGACACTACACATTTGGTAAAATTTGAAATTGTACTTGTAATGAATTAACCTGGTAGCATTATCACACTCTGGAGACTCACCACAGTATATATATTTTATCTATCTATCATAGTCTTTCGCTTGCAAATAACTGTCTCTGGAGTATGATATGTTGTTTTGGCTTAATCTCACTCATGTTCACTACTCTAATACAGACAACATTCAATCATCATTCATTTTGTTGCATAAGTGATGCGTTGGAACTCGGGCGTTAAGTTTATGCTCGGCCCCCGATTTTCAGGGCGTTACACGGTGATATTATAGATTTGAGTTGTATTGACATGTGGATATAGATGAGTATTTATATGCTTGTGTTGCATCTCGTATCGCATGGCCTTGGTATGGTCGACATCATTCATGCCTTGCATCGCATAGCCTTTGTACGGCTAACGGTATTCATGGATTCACCAGCATGTTCCGCATTACTCTGATACTGCATAATGCATTACTACCTTGTGCACATACTTTTACCACCCTTTAAGCTTTCTATAAGCTTATGCACGACCGTTGCGTGCAGGTGACGTTGGATCGCAACAACGCTGAGGCAGGAGCCGATATCAGATCATCTTCGAGTTTTTTATCCTTTATCATTGTATTTCCCTTTATGCTCGCTGTACTTGTAAAGTTTTTTATCATAGTGAAAATGTGATGGAGTTTTTGGTTGTTGTTTGTGGGTTATGCCTTTGATTATGCTTATTACAAATTAAACTGATGTTGAAAATCTTCCTTGTAGCATCCCAGGATCGGAACCTGGTGTATGGGCGCTGGGAGCCGAGAATGGGGTTCTACGGAGGCTGTCGGTACTGGATTCAGTGATCGGAAATTTTGTGAGACCGGTTTCTGAGTTTGGGGTGTGACATAAGTGGTCGGGCCGACATGGAAGGAAAGTTATGTAGTGGGTCTGAGTCAGATACATAGACCTTCTACTTAGCTAGGACAGAAAATTTGTCAATCAGTTCTTAATCCTAGTTGATCCCAATCTTCTGCTTAATCAGAGCATTAAGTTCATTGGTAACTACCAAGATTGAGAATTTGATTCAAACTGCAAATAATTCGCTTATATATATAGTTTCTCTACTCCGTGTTCCTGATTGTAATAAGCCTTTAGGAAGACAATTCTAAGGGATTTATTGATTTGGCCTAACTTAAAATCCAAGGGATATATAAGTTTTCTCTGAGTGTGAATAGTTTCTAATCAAAACAACCTTCCTAAGAGTTATTAAAGAAGCCTATCAGTATCAAGGAGACCTAACGAAGGAATGATGTCTCACTCCAACCTAATCAAGCCAACTAAGTATATATTCCAATTATCTTAGCACAATCAGTCTTTTACATTCCTTAGTATAACCAGTGGCCTAGTCTTAACTTGGGAGTAGCGATAATCCAATAGTTGTAATCCAAAGTCTACCCTCATAAGCTAGATGATTGTATACCATTTATAATAAAAAAAATTATTTTATCGTTTAGGGTCAAAGGTTGTTTGATTGGAATTGAGTTGCCCGAACATGAATTTAACTACACTCGAGCACTTCACTCATGACCATACCAGCTGAGGAGGTCTTAGGGTTCACGTTATTAATTTATTAGATTTCCTATACTGTCAGATCTTTCGAAATCTAGGAGTACCAACTCTAGGGCCTAAAACTCTAAATGTCCCAACATTTGATGGTCATTGTGGTTTGTATAATCCTCATTCCCAAGGTCTTGGTTCTCTTTAATCTTGACCATGTGGCTTCTAGGGCGGCCCTATCATAGCAGTCCCCATGAGTAGCAGTAGGAGGTCCCCCATCAGAATCTTGGGCCACCTCTTCTTCCTCACTGCTTTCCTCACCGTTTCCTTGCTCAGTGCTTTCCTCTTCACGGCCTTCTTCCCCTTCACTCTCTTCTTCAATTTCATCCCCAGACTCATCAAGCCTTACTTGTCATTGCCTGGGGCCTATGCCCATATTGTTGAGCATAGTGTCATGGTTCTCCATATGGAGTCGGAAGCCAAAATTTAGGGCGATCTTACAAATAAGTCGACCGAAAGGGAGTGAGGCATCTCCCCGTGTAGGTTGTGCAGTACCCACGATCTTAGACAGGATGAATGTAAGTATGCATAGCTTGTCTCTCTGACTAGCTCTGTATAAGAAATCCACCATGAGTCTGTACGTTCCATGCATTACTCCACCTGGGATACACGTTATACATGAATATATGGTGGAGGAGGCAGAAATCGTTCATCATCTCGGTCGATGCAAGGCTATTTCCTCGCCTCCACCGCTCAAGATGGCCGCAAAGGAGATGGGTGCGGTGATTTCTTTCTCATTCACTAGTAAGGTTTGTCTCGCTGGCATGTATAAGTCCACGCTCCATACCTATGATATGAGCCACCACATCTACATTGACTATGGCCTCCTCTCTCCCTAAAAGGATAGTAAACTTTAGAGACTCCAATAGTGGGTTCCGTATATGAGTATAGAAGGCTCGTACAGTGCCTTCACTTGCATGAATGTTTCCCTCAAACATGGGACCCCATCCATTTTCTAGGAGCACGTCCATCACTGGGTACAGTCTAAATAACTTTTCATCAACGTGAGCCCCAAATACTATTTTACAGTTATGGAACCTACCTAATTCAACGCCCACCGGTAGCGATCTTTTAATCGAGATCTATGGGTGAAGATCCCATTTTGATCTCCTTTCTTGCTCAGTGCTCGTGCTTACTTCAGCGCCCGACTTCTTCCTCAAACAGGTTGGGCGGCTAGGGCCGACTTCATCCACGGACGCCCTTATCTTCCCCATGAGGGAAAGGAGTATGGAAAGGAAAAAGATGGTATCCACTAGCTCAAAAAGAGCCATGGAAGAGAAGAAAGTTGAAGGGTGTGATGGGTTTGTAAGTTTTGGAGATTATGAGGCACAAAAGAGAGCTTTTATGCTCAAATAGGTGGGAAATAGGAGGGTGGAGAGTTGTTTAATATGGGTTTAAGGAAAATGGTAGAGGTGGAAGTGAAATGTAGAAGAAGGAGAGGCATGGTGTGTATGGGAGGAAGATTTGAGATTAATTCCACCCTAATTAGAACAGAATAAGGTCCTAGGGTAGTTATATGTCCCTCTTTGGCACTTTTAGTTAGTATATTAATTTAATTATTTTTCTAGTAGTTCATCATTAACTTTGCTTTATCTCTACCAAATTTCACTAGATTTCATGTTGTAGAAAATTCTAAAAATTCTAGAAGTAACGGCTATCCAAACTAATAATTTTTGGACACTTGTCACATCAACCTAGAGTTAAATATATTAAAATTTTTATTATATTTTTCACTTATTTTTATATGAAGTTAGACTTATCAAGCTTCAATCTGGCTTTTGAATCACCTAAATCGAAGTTATATTGAGGGAGATATGACCTTTTGAAGTTGGTCAAAAATAGCAGAAAATTACAGCGAGGGTCCACCGAATTTCGGTGCACCTGCAGCGCACCGCAGTCAGCGCGGTGTCGCCGTGCTCGCCTGGTGTTGGTTCTGCCACTCCTTTTCTTGAAATAGGTGTATCATCCACTCTAGAATGAGTTATGTGACGTGCCATATATGAATTTGGGGTAGGAGAAGCTGATTTTTTCAAATAACCTATTTATTTTGTGATATTCCATAAGGTTAATGGTCAAAAATGTATTTTATTTATAAAGTTACTATTTATACTAAAATTTAGTTTAAGTATTGTTATTCATCATTTAAACTTTAGGATTAGTATCTAATATGAAAGTACTAAGAAAATTTTGAAGAATAAGCTGGTGAAAGGTGAGATTTTGAAGGAAATGGGTTGAAAGGGGATTTGAGACTTTAAGGTTTGTGTGTTGAGAAGTCGATAAGGGGTTATGATCGACGCATCACCCAAGGACGTCTAGCTCCAAGTTGGCAATAATCTGGGACGTTACAATGTAGGTATCATATACCCTATATCGCATAGTCAATGGGTGAGTCCAACTCAGGTGGTTCCCAAGAAGTCTGGAATCACCATTATAGCTAATGCAAACAATGAACTTGTGCCAACTAAAGTCACTACTAGTTGGAGAATGTGCATTGACTATAGAAAATTGAATATCGTCACTAGGAAGGACCAATTTCCTTTGCCCTTCATTGATCAAATCTTGGAACGACTAGCTGGTCACTCATACTACTGTTCCGTGAAAGGTATTCGGGCTATAACAAGATAGAGATAGTCCTAGAAGATCATGAAAAGACTACATTCATATGTCCCTTTAGCACCTTTGTTTACCGAATGATGTCATTCGAACCGTGTAATGCCCCCGCCACCTATCAGCGATGTATGATGAGTATTTTTTCTGACATGGTGGGGCATTATCTAGAGGTCTTCATGGACGACTTCTCTGTGTTTGGTCCATCCTTCAGCAATTGTTTAGAAAATCTCAAATGTGTGCTGAAGCGATGTGAGAAAATGAATTTGGTACTTAATTAGGAGAAGTGTTATTTCATGGTTCGTAAGGAAATTGTTCTTGGACATATCATCTCGTCCAAGGGAATTGAGGTAGATAAAGTAAAAAATTGATCTTATCTCTACCCTACCTCCACCCAAAAGCATACGATATGTGAGATCCTTCTTAAGACACGCTGGGTTTTACAGAAGATTCATAAAGGACTTTAGTCATATCTCTCATCCTTTATGTAATCTACAAATTTAGATCTTACTTAATTAGATCCAAGATCATTATCTTCACCGATCATGCAACGCTCAAGTACATTCTTTATAAGAATGATACTAAACTCCGCCAGATAAGATGGATCCTCCTACTCCAGGAATTTAATTTAGAAATAAAAGATAAAAAGGGAGTAGAGAATGTAGTGGTTGACTATCTTTTTCGCCTTGATCTCTCTGATTCCCTTGAGACGGAACCTATAAATGTCATGTTCCCTGACGAACGATTGTTCAAAGTCACCCATTCACCTTAGTTCGCTGATATTATTAATTATCTTGCCACAGGTTTCACACTGACACATTGAACTGCACAAGATAAGAAGAAATTTTTCACTGATGTATGCAAATTCTTCTGGGATGATCCACACTTATTTAAATATTGCCCGGATTACATTTTAAGGAGGTGCGTGCCAGACAATGAACACCAAAGTGCCATCTCCTTTTATCACACTCAGGCCTGTGGTGGTCACTTTTTTGCCAAAAAGATCATGGCCAAAATTTTGCAGTGCAGCTTTTATTGGCCCACTATGTTTAAGGACACTCTTGAGTTTTACAAAGCTTGTGAGCATTATAAAAAATTGAGGGCCTTATCTTATCGAAATATAATGCCATTGAACCTCATTCTCATCATTAAAGCATTTGATTACTGGGGCATCGATTTCATGGGACCATTCCCCTAATCTTATGGAAACTTATATATTCTGTTAGTGGTAAATTATGTCACTAAATGGGTCAAAGCATCCCGTGCAGAAACAATGACCATCAAACAGTCATTAAATTCTTAAAAGAGAACATCCTTTTCAGGTTCAGAATGCCTCGGGCCATCATTAGTGATGGAGGCTCACATTTCTTTAATAGGCCATTTGCAAACCTAATAAAGAAATATGGCATCTCTCACAAGGTGAGCACTCCATACCACCCACAGACAAGTGGGCAAGCTGAAACTTGCAATAGGGAGATTAAGCACATTCTGGAAAAGACAGTTAACCCTGACCGCAAGGACTGGTCAATCTGATTGACTGATGCTTTATGGAATTCCACACTACATTTAAAACCCCTATTGAAATGTCTCCCTTTAGAATTGTCTATGGGAAAGCTTGTCACTTACCTGTGGAGTTGGAGCATACGGCCTACTAGGCAATTAAAAATCTGAACTTTGATTTGGACAACGCTGGCTCGCTACGTAAGCTACAATTGAATGAACTCAAGGAGATCCAGAATGACGAATATGAGAACTCGAGAATTTACAAGGACAGGATAAAGGTGCTCCATGATAAAAACATCCCTTGGAAATCATTCTTGACTAGACAAAAAGTCCTTTTGTACAATTCTCGGGTACATCTTTTTTCGGGGAAGCTTCAATCTCGTTGGTCTTGCCCTTTCACTGTTATAAACGTTCATCCTCATGGGACCGTTGAGATAACAAATCCCAACAATGGCAATGCATTTAAAGTGAATGGACATCGGTTGAAGCCGTTTGTTGAGAAATTTGATTCAGAGGACATGACCATACCTCTGACTGATCCTGTGTACCAGGATTGGCCTCCTAGTCTGACGGGAGTATAGTTAAGTTTATTGTTTTATGTTTAGGATAGTTTGTTTTTTGCTGTTTATGATAGTTTGCTTATATTCTATTGAGTTTCATATTGTGCTAACCAATTTTATGTTGAGATTTGTAGAAAAGCTTTAAAATTTCTTCTTCTAGGTATTATCTTTCTAACACCATCTCTTTTATTTTTGTTACCTCTTTTGCATTACATGCTTATTTCTTGTACATTGAGGACAATGTAGAATTTTTGTGGGGGGTGTGGGTGATTAGGTAACCTAATCAGTGTTTTCCTCAGTTTTAGGCAAAATTTTAAAAATTTTGAAAATTTGTCAATATTTTTAGGTTGAAATCTGTTTAGGAAGCAATGACTTGTATACTAAGAATGCTTTGAGTATGATAAGATAGATATTGAACTTTGGATTGTTGGAGTTTGATCACTTAAGTAATCTACCACCTAAGCTCTTGTGCACAATTATTTTAGAGGTAGTTTGAGTATCATGTTAATCTAGATCACAGGACACATTCAATTTGTCTTTTATAAGACATACTAGAAGTTTTGATTGTTTGTATGTGAATCATTGATAGATGGTGAGAATCGAGTATGGAGAATTTTATCCACCTTAAAAGAAGAAAAGAACCAGTTTAAAAAAAAACAAAGGGGATCGACAAAGTGGTCATGAAAAAGAATGAAAAATCTGGAAAAGAATGTAAAAATAAAGAGTGGATAAAAATTGACCATCGATATAAAATCAAAAACTGGAAAAAGAAGGAGAAAGGGTCGAGTTTGGAAATAGTACTTGAGTTCAAACTAAGTTTGAAGTGATGAGCATGGCTAACATTATGAAACGATAGTATTCGTACGGAAAGTAAGTTGATTTTCACTAAGCACATTGAAAAATATGGTATATAGACTTATACTCTGATTTGATTGACAAAGAACTTACTTGATTGATTACTTATGTGATTCGGCTCTAGGGTTTTCAAATCTCACCTTCGTATCTTATCTCTACCCATTCATACTTGAGTAAATAAAAGATAGTTTTCCTAAAAAGTTTTGAACTGAGATTGAAGATTATTTTCACATATTTTCCTTGGGGCTAGCAAAATGCTGGTTGAGAGTTGTGTTGAGGGTAAAATATTGCATATTATCCCCCATTTATTTCTTGGTTTTATAAACATAATATGGCTTAATGGTATATTTTACATGTGTTTGTGTTGCAAGGTGAATTTAAGAGCTTGAATTGAAAAGAATGCTAAAAGCATGGATTTAATGCTCAAAATCACCAAAGCAAAGAAGGGATCTTTGGAGACCAAGATTGAAAATTTCAAGACTCCAATATCCCAAAAAATCAAGTGAAGAAGCAAGGAAGTTGAAAAAATAAGCGCAGAAATACTGTGCCATCGAGACCCGTTCAATGACTTCGAAGATCAGTTCGATGACATCAAACACTAGTCGATGACATTCAATTTATGAGGGAAAATTGAGTTGGTTGCTAGACGTATTGGGTGCTTTTCTTGATCAATCGAAGACATGTTCGATGACTCAAAAAAAGGTGCTCGATGACATCGAAGATTGCTCGATCGCATCGAATTTATTGAAGAAATTGAAGCAACTCGCTGGACTATTTTAAACACATTCTTGATGACTCGAAGACCTATTCAATGAATCGAAGCTTTGTTCGATGACATCGAAGGATGGTTCAATGACACAAAGAGTTATGCAGTGCGAAAGAGTGAAAAGGTGCGACTTTCAGATTCAAACCCTTCAATGACATCGAACCGGTTATGCAGTGTTTACGCGGATTGCGTAAATTTGATCCGATTTTGCGATTTTGCGGAACTTGGCTTATAAATAAGGGTTTCCTAAGTCTTTTAGGATATCTAGGGTTTGGATAAGTAGAGAAAAAGGGGGGAGCCGCTTCCCAAGAGTTTTTCTTCCATTCTTCTTAGTTTTTAATGCTTTCTTATAGGGTTTTTAATCCAATCATTTCTATGGTTGGCTAGATCCCTTAGTTAGGGCTAAGGGGTGAAGCTTGGAGCACGGTTGGGATGTTTTTCTTGTTTGATTCATGTTATTGTTGAACTTCTTTGAATCTAGTTTGATATTTGAGGAATAATTTTAGTTTTTAATGGTTTGTTGTGACTTAAATTACAATAGATCTACAATAGCTTAAAGTATCTTCTTTTTCTGTTTAGAGTTTGTGAAAATAGGAAATCTTGTTGTTTTCCATCATCCCTTGGGCATGGCTGAGTGATGGAATCCCTTTTATTCTTCACAATTCTCCCATGTTGATTGTTGGATCGGTATATCCTGTTGTCTACCATAGTCTCCTGGGCATGGTTAGGTGATGAAATCACTTCCAATCCTCACGACTTTCATTCGTTGAGAATTAGGTCAATGGAAGTTCAAATCTGAGTTTATTGAAATATCTTCCAATTGGATAGGATACGACTCCAATTCCAATTGAGTTTCTTGAATCAAATGAGGAAACATCTTAATAGTTGCAAGTGGATACCTGGAAACCCTAGTTCCCACCTTTAAATTTCTTGAGTTTCTAAACAAACACTTCATAATTACTTCCTATACTTTCCTGATTTAGGTTTACATCTTCTTCTAGTTCTACTTCTAGTTGCTCTTAGAAAACACATGAGATTTATCCTTGTGGATTTGACCTTGGTCTCTCCGAGATTATTACTGCATCGTGACCCTACACTTGGGGTTGTGTACATGTACCATGTGGAAATATTCAAATCTAGCATGGAAAGACATACACAAACAATTAGGATGAGCATTTTCCATGGCACTAGGATTTACTAAAAGCATGCTATATTGATTCATGAAAAGCATGTTATGTGTTCTCTCTACATGCTCTAAAGCAGGGATATGTGTACAAATAGTAAAGAGAAGTGCTCTGGTGCTCTCAGAATGCAATATTATAGTTCTCCTAGTTTTATTGGTTCACTTGGACCGTCACGCCCCAAACTCGGTGACCTGACTCACAAGGAACCCGATAGCCGGTTCCGGCCGCAGCAGCCTCCGAGGTACCCCATTCTCGGCTCCTAGCACCCATTCACTAGGTTCCGATCCTGGGATCCCACAAGGAGGATTTATAACATAAGTCTGAATCCAAAAAGAGCATCCCCAAGATCATAATATAGTAACCACAGATAGTAACCATAGGAACACATTACAAATCCACTAGGAATTAAAACTTTATACAGGCACATGGCTCAAAGGGGAAATACATAAGAAGAATAGAGGAAACTCCAACAGGTCCTCGACATGCTCCGAAAAGCTCCTCAGCTACTACAGTTGCCTAGAATCACCTATGCTCATCAATCGTGCATAAGCTTATAAAAAGCTTAGAGGGCAGTGTAAGTGTGTGTAATACCAGTGCCAGGAAAGCAATATCAGAGAATGTAGAAATGAGGTATGAACCATGAATACCATCAATGTCAACAACCATACCAAGACTGTGCTATACCAAGCATGAATGCAGTAAGCCGTACCAAGGCCATGTTATGCAACATATGAGTATCGAGCGCCATACTAAGGCGAGGCACAAGAGGCCTACATAGCCAATGCCATATGCAAGTGCAAATGCGATCACGCCAGTCCTCAAATCAAGTCTATAAATCATATACTGTTCCACTATAGGGAAACCACCGGGGTCCAATACACTGTCAGCTAACTGCCACTCTCCTAGACACACAGTCTAACGATCATAAGAGACCTCACCAGCTGCCTATGAATAGCCAATCGCCAGCAAGGCTCGACGGTAGCGGACCCATTCACGAGCTGGTCAAACTCAACCTAGCTATTGCCCCTCACTCAGGCGGGTAAGGCCACACCCCATCTCAATCGACCATGCTACAGTGGGAGACGCGACCTAACGTTATAAGGTACTCGGGTGCTCATGTTTTTCACTCGGTCTCGGTGTTGAAGCGTCTCCTAGTACCATGAAGGTTTAGGGGCTTTCCCCCAAGGACATCCTAAGTGCCCTAATATGCTCAAGAGGTATTTTCGGCTTCCAAATACAACCATCCATGACATGCCGGTGGAGGCATTAGCCCTGATGAAGCAAGGGTGAATAACATCCATGTAATGTGAGGCCAGATGTATGAATCACGCATACCAATCATGCACCAGCTCCAAGCATCCAACATGCTCAAGAGGGGAACTTTATCCCTCTAGGAGGCCATCATATTTGCCCAATGGCATAACCATGACCACACACAATGCCAACCAAACACACAATGATGTATATGGGTCATGAAGATGAACAAGATGTGCCATGCAACGATGTATGATGTCGCATTTTCCTCCTATCCAAGAAGGGACTAGGTTTAGTTACATAGACGAATTCTCATAAGGAATCAACCTCTAGTGGGGGGCCCAATAACCTGGGGTAGCCTACAATTCTAAGAAGGTCAATGACATGGGCCTAAGTAAATGAAACGGACCTAGCAAGGGTCTATGGTAGACCTTTAACCATCCATAGAAGCAGGTGGGCCTACCTTAGGGCCACAAATGTGGACATTCAACCACTATTGGTCCCAAGAAGGTAGCCCATCCATATTCTATCACAAATTAAGGCCCAAGTCCCACACATCACCATAAATAAGAAATGGGTAGCCATAACATACCACATACATACCATATTAGGCCTTAAGTAGATGGACCAAGGCCTACTCAAACCTGGGTCCAAGGGCAACACACATAGCTCAACCCATATGCAATACCATGGGCCCATAGGGAAGGTTAAGGCCCAACATAAAGGTCATCAATTCCATATATTGTGGTGGGCCTAGTGGGCATCCCATTACTCAAACCACATGGGCAAAAATCATGCTCTAGTCAAGTTGGGCCTACAACCCGGCCTAAGGATATAGTTGATTTGGTGGGCAACCAAGGGCCCAACCATTTGTGTAATCCAACCCACTAACCCAATATAACATTATGGTGAAAATGGCCCAAGAGTCCACTGGGCCTAGCAAGAAGGTTCAAGCCCATTTGGCCTAAAGAGTCCAACAATCTAACTACATACATGGTCCCAGATAGCCCAACTATAGTGGGCCTCAAGGGTGCATTAATTAAGCCCAAATTTTGGAGATTAAAGGCATGAATTAATCCCAGCAAGGTCCTCACAATATGGTGGGCCCACACTTTAAAATCTCAGCTCAAAGGCAATGTAAATTTATAATAACTTGTTGGATTTTTGATCCACCAGTTTTCTGAGCCTACTGGAGCCCAATAAGATGATTATCGGATTTAAACAAGGACCTAGGGTGGTCCAGCATTAAATATGGGGGTCCCACCACATTAAGAGCACACTCAAAACATAAGAAATAGGTGGGCCACAGTGCTGGACCAAAGGTCCAGCAGCAGTCCCACCATGGGCGTCCCACAAGGGGGCCTGGGCGTCCTAATTGGCTAGACGCCTAGCCCAATATAAATGTATACGGTGGGCCCCACCTTGGATGCTCCACACCAAGGTGGGCCACATCCAAGTGGGCCTCAAAATGGATGGCCACATGGATAAAACACACATCATGGTGGGCCACAAATAGGTGGGGACAGCCAGCCTTGCTGGACATCACTACCATGGACGTTCAGCGAGGTGGGCCGGTCCATCCACATGTACACTGATTTTTAGTTGCCCAATTGGTCTCAAATTTGGTAGGTGGGTCCCAACAAGGGTGGACCACCTCAAGAAAATTTTTAGAATTTTACAAGTATGAGAAGTATTTTTAAAATAAATGGCATCCATACATGCTACATAAATCTAGTTGTTACATAAATCTTCTTGTCCCCATGTTTGGGACTACATGAAGTGGGCCTAAACCTACCCAAACCCTCGGAGAATTTGTGGGAAAGATGGTCATACTTATGGACAAAAAGTGGGGTCCACTAGGGTGGCCCACTTGTTCCAGAAAACTCAAATATAACAGTCATTTCCAACTTGCTATATTGCTAAACTGTCCAGAAAATTCTGGACAGTTAGCATACTTTGGCCCAACCCATGGGCCTCAATCTTGGGAGATAGGGTGTGGGCCCCATTCCACATCAAAGTGGGGTCCACACACTACAAAACCCTGAAATAAATTTGAGGTAAAAATCCATTGAAATAGATCTAAACATCAGCTCAAAACACATGCTCCAACTAGGCCTAAAATCTGGACAACAAGATGTGTTGTCCATATTTTGACCCATGCAATTTAATCAAAGGGTTCATAGCCCTGATTCCTCACGTGGGATCCACCTTGACAGGTCCACAAAAATTCCAAACCCTTTAGCATATTAAATCCTTCAAGAAAATCAAGTTTGGAGGTCATCCACACCATGCATGCATGGTGGGCTTGGACGTCTAATCAATGTGGGCTTGGATGTCCCATCTTGCAAGGGTCTGAGATGTTGCTGACCTCTCCTTGGTGGGCCACACAACATCAAAATACATAGAAGAAAAAAAACTGAGAAAGGAGAGAGAGAAGGAGCAAGAATTGGCCAAAGGTGGGAGGTCCCGCTACTAATGGACTACCCACACACAATCCACACCATCACTATTCATATATGTTACATGCATGGCAAGATTCATCAAAATAAGTTGTTGGATGGTAGGGATCCCATTCCCCACATGCATGCAAGGCCTAGATGACCCATGAGATGCAAGGAATAAGAGGGAAGCATCATGGTGTGTCCATG
The DNA here is from genome assembly GCA_030180095.1 of Magnolia changhungtana. Classification (NCBI taxonomy): domain Eukaryota; kingdom Viridiplantae; phylum Streptophyta; class Magnoliopsida; order Magnoliales; family Magnoliaceae; genus Magnolia; species Magnolia changhungtana. The sequence goes on along the minus strand of JASAUF010000502.1, from coordinate 7,681,090 downwards.
GAAAATGGCCCACCATGGATGGAAATATGGAGAATCTAGGCCCTTAGCCTCATCCTAAGAGCCATGTAGGGCCTCCACCATGGATTGGTGGGCCCTACATGCTTCCATGCATATATATATATATAAAAAAAAAGAGAAAAGAGAAAAGAAGAAAGGGAAGAAGAAGAAGAGGTGTAGCATGTTGGTGAAGCACCCACCTTGACAGATGGCCTTCAAACTCCAAGATCTAGGTTCATGACTTCAAGAGGAAGATGATTGAAGGTTGTAGATGGGGTCTTAATGGCTAAATGGTGGAGGAAAGGAGGAAGAAAGGGCTGGAATAGGGAGAGGGATGTTGGACGTCCATTGCTAGGGAGAGAGGAGAATGAGAGAATGAGAGAGAGAGAAGGGAGAATAGACAAGTCATGATTTCTCTCCTTGCTAGGGAAGAGAAACTCATGATGTAGCCTTGGGGGTGGGAACCAAGGTAAATGATTTCTCTAGAAAAGCAAACCTAAGGAGTAGTTAGGTTAGGTAAAGTTAGGTAGAGACTAGGTGTAGGTTATCTTGAAAAGTGCACCTAAGTGGGGCTGACCATGGAAAAATGTGTAGGGCCCTAGCAAGTGGATCCCATACATGATGAATGGCCAAGAAGTGTCGAGTCGATATCACAAGATGCACATGTCAGATTTATGCATGAGACGCGGCGTTGGAACCGCGACGCCAATGCGGACGCAATGGCATAAGTTTCGAGTCGATCCAGATCGGGTCTATATGACCGGACTTAAGGATGATCGCAAATGCTATCCACAGGTCACGGTCACTGGGATTTGACTAGTAGGATCGCGAGACCTAGGGGAACAGAATACATACTCGAGGTAGGGTCTTACAGCTCTCCCCATCAACAAAGAAATTTCGTCATCAAAATTGCCAAAACCAGGAGAAGGCAATACATAAAGTAATACAACGATCAAGTAAACAAATGGGGATAACACTCTCGAATCTCAACCTCGTACTCCTAAGACGCCTCAGCCTTTGAATGATGACCCCACTATACCTTCACTAGGGGAATGACCTTAGTCCTGAGAACCTATTCCTTCCAATTAAGGATATGAATTGGCTGCTCAATGTAAGAAGCATCCTCTCGGACCTCAAGGGGCAGTCAATCAATCATTGGAATGATGTCTGACCCACACTTCCGCAACATAGATACCTGGAATACATCGTGGATCTCGGACAACTCTGAAGGTAAAGCAAGCCTATAGGCCATAGCGCCCACGCGCTCGGTAATCTTAAAAGGTCCAATGAATCTCGGGGCAAGCTTGACTTCGCTCCAAACCGAACCACACCCTTCATAGGCGAGACCTTGAGATATACCATGTCCCCAACTGCAAACTTGAGGGGTTGACATCAACGATCAACAAAACTCTTCTGTCGGCTCTGAGTTGTGCGCATCCTCTGCCTGATAATGTTCACAACCTCTGATGTCTATTACACAAGCTTGGGACCTAGGAGAAGACGTTCTCCAACCTTCCAACAGCTAGGAGATTTGTACGGTCTACCATATAACACCTCGAAAGGAGACATGCCGATAGTGGCCCGATAAGTGTTGTTGTACGCGAACTCGGCAATGCGCAAATGCCCGTCCCAACTACCCGCAAAGTCAATCACACGGGCTCTGAGCATATCCTTAAGGATCTGATTTACCCTATCGGTCTACCCATCCGTCTGTGGATGATGAGCGGTGCTGAGCTACAAAGTAATCCCCATCGCCTGCTCAAAGCTCCTCCAAAACTAAGACGTAAATCTGGGGTCTCAGTCATATACAATCGAAACCGAGATGCTGTGCAGTCTCATAATCTCCTCAATGAAGATCCTCGCCAACCGATCCAAAGTCCAGGAAACACGCTTCGGAATGAAATGTGCCGACTTCATCAGATGATTTACGATAACCCGGATGGCATCGTGACCACGTAGAGTCCTCGACAAACCCATGATGAAATCTGTCGACACATTCTCCCACTTCTAAACTGGAACACTCAATGGCTGCAAGGGACTAAGGGGTCTCTGGTGATCGGCCTTGACACATTGACAAGTATCACACTTGGCCACGAAGCTAGCAATTTGGTGCTTTATCCACGACCAAAAGTACTACCTCCTTATATCTCTATACATCTTCATATTGCCCGGGTGGATGGTAAGTCTTGATCGGTGCACGTTGTTCATCAGATCTCTACGCAACTCTGACATGTCCGGAACACACAATCGACCTCTATAGCAAAGTCCACCATCGGAACTAATCTGCTGTTTAGACTGCTCCATGGATACTACCTCTGCTTGGTACTCATGAAGTGACTCGTTCGTCTGCTGAGCCTCGATCACCTTAGCAACCAGAGAGAGTTGAATCGATAAGCTCAAAAGATGAACCATTGAAGAATGCAGACCGAACTCAAAGTCAAACTCCGACACATCCTCGAGCATCCGCCACTCTCGAACCATCATCCGTGCCACCAGGCCTCGTGGCTTACGGCTGAGTGCGTCCGCCACCACGTTCGCCTTGCCCGGGTGATACTGAAGGTTGAAGTCATAATCCTTCAACAATTCCATCCATTGTCTCTTTAACATGTTCAACTCTAACTGCGAAAACAGATACTTCAGGCTCTTATGGTCCGAAAAAAGCTCGAATCTAACCTCATAAAGATAATGCCTCAATATCTTCAGTACGAAGACAATAGCAACTAGCTCCAGATTATGCGTGGGGTAATTCAGCTCATGGACCTTGAGCCGGCGTAAGGCATCGGTAAAAACAGCACCCAAGCTAACTCTAGAGGCATCGGTAAAAATAACAAAACCATCACTCCGGTTAGGAAGAGTGAGGATAGGAGCGGACATGTGGCGGTCCTTCAACTCCATAAATGCCTCCTCACAGGCGTCACTCCAGACGAACTCGGTGCCCTTCCATGTCAACCAAGTCAGCAGTGCTGCAATGCGGGAGAAACCCTTGATGAATCATCGATAATAACCTATTAAACCAAGGAAGCTACGGATCTCGGATGCATTCGTGGGCTAGCGCCACTAACGCACTGCATCAACCTTCGAGGGGTCCACAACGACACCCTCCCTCGTCACCACGTAACCGAGGAACTTCACCTCCTCCTGCCAGAACTCACACCGAAAGTGTCCTGGTTTGTCAATTAGCGTGAGTGTTGAGTCAGCAAGACAAGTGAGCCCCATAGGAAGATTGTTCAAGCGTCTGCCTCAACAGGGTGTGTGCCCGAACTCGTTAAAGGTAAACCATAGCCTCACATCCCATGTCCCAAAACACCAGGTATATAAAACCCTTAAAAATGGATAGAATATCTTACGGTTTAAGGTGAGAAAACTATTTTACAAAATTAGGAAAATCTCTAAGTTTTCTGCCTTTGTCGATTTATCGATACGTGGTTCGATGAAATCGAGCCATGTTATCGATGTCATCGAAACTCACTCAATAATATCGAATTGAGGACTTCAGATGTCCAGCAACTACAAAGAATTTTGGACTGAATTATCAATGAATCGATGGACTATTCAATATCATCGAATTTTGAATCTCGAGTTCATCGAGACGTCATGATAAAATAGACATTTGGTCAGTTGTGTCCAATATACTGCTAAGGCAAATTATGTGATTCTTGACATATCGAAGAGAGCCACGATATCCTCAAAATTCAAATCTTAATGATATTGACGGACCTTCGATGATATCGGATTGGAACATAAATATATCCAGCAAGCATTCAGGTAAAATATTTCAAGTATCGAGTATCTCTCGATAAAATAGATAGTCAAATACCGATCATATCGAGACAGGGTCGATGTCATCGAAATTGGATACAATCTTTCCAACAAGCTTATGGGAAAATTCTATGAAAAATATCGATGAATCAACACTGTCATCGATATCATCGATATTCAAATTCTGATGATATCGAGGGATGCTCGATCATATCAAACACCTTTTTAGTTTCAAAGGCACTTTCTCTCGCATTTTCAAATGTCAAGGAATCGAACCTCATTTCGATGAAATTAGAGTTCAAAATCCGATGACATCAAAGCGTGTTCGATTCCCTCGACCAGTTGGTAAAAATGTTTCAAAAGTGTTTGACAGATTGAGTTTGTGTCATCGAGCGAGCATTCGATACTATCGAGAGTATACGGTCAATGATATCGAACCCTGCTTGATGATATTGAACTCCGTAAAAAATATAACTATTTTATATCCGTTGGAACTTTTTGCCTATTTAATAAGAGCTTGCCTTTGGTTGTTTGTAGAGAAAATAGATAGAGCTTTTGAGTGTTTAAATCCAAATCATACACCCTAAGCCTTTTCTCTCATGGGAGTTCATCCTCCAATCCACCCTCATTATTGATATTTAAAAGAGTGAATTGGGGAATCAACTTCTGCATTCAAGGATCCTTCAGCTACCATCTTAATGGCAAATCATTAAGCTGGGATACCTTGAATGCATAAATGATTGGAATTGCTCTGTTTCTAACATAGGAAAATATTTAAGAGAGTAGGATTCCATCATAACCTTGACCCAACCCATTGCCTTACATTGGAGCATCATCTGAGTTGCGGATCAAGGGAGCTAAAGAGTCTTTATCATGAAAGGAGGAGATCTTCATCAACGTACTTAATGGGGATCATCTACTTATCTATAAGTTATTAGAGTCCAGAGAACCCTTGTGATCATTCCTTTTATAGGATTGGGTCAAAGGTGCTTCTCACCCCTTTCAAGTCCTCATAGGAGGACTCCGACGGGAGTGTATGTGTGGGTGCTATGTGTTGACCCTTGCTCTGTTAAGAGCATAAACTTAGGTCATTGTGTAGGTCCTTGACCTGTGTGGCCTAAAACCTGGGTGTTGTGTGTTGACCCTTACTCATGGGAACATAAACTGGTAGGTTCCTTGTGTGGATCCTTTGCTTGTGTGACCTAAAATTTAGGTGTTGTGTGTTAACCCTTGCTCATGTATGGGGCATAAATTTGTGTCATGGAGACACGTTAAAGTTAGCCTAGTGTAGGTTGTACTGTTTTGAGGTGAACCTGATTTGAAACCTCCGTTAGTGAGATCCAATACACTCAAGGTTTGAGTGCGTCCGTCGGAAGTGGAGTAGACACGTAGTCGAACCACCATAAAAATGACTATGTTTAGGATTTCCATTTACTTCTACTGTTTGTGCTATTTCTCTGATTGTTCTCATATTGCATATGCACATGATTATCTGGAACTAAGTAGAATCACACCTCACACACAATCACATCCATCATGAACTATGTTATGCATCTTGTTTATTTTTTGAATAGTTTTGTGATTGGATCCTCTATTTAGTTTGGAAGCCATTAGAGTTATTTTGAAGAAATCCTGATACTTGCATATTTATTCAGGATAGGGTTAATAAGTTTTTAAATTATCATAAAAATACTAAAAAGTCCTATTCACCCCCCTCTAGGACATCTTGGCATATTCCTACTTCGATGAAAGTGGGTTATTACCGCAATTTCAATTGGTATTAAAGTGTAACGCCCTGAAAATTGGGGGTCGAGCAAAGCTCAGCTCCCGAGTTCCAACGCATCACTTATGCAACATAGATAATGATGATTATGATGAGAGCATTGAAACATAAATGGGATTATACCAAAACATCATATCATACTCCAGAGACAGTTAAATTGCAAGCGGAAGACTGTGATAGATATATAAAATATATAAACTATGGTAAGTCTCCAAAGTGTGATAATATTACCAGGTTAATGAATGATAAGTACAATTCAAAAAAAATATACAAAATGTGTAAGGTCCTCTAGTCAACATCCCTGTACCTCGACGATCAAGACACAGCTCGCATGAAGTCGCCAAAATACAGCATATATAAGAAGGCATCCCCCTCGTTGCAAAAGTCCGGCTCCACCTCATAAGCATCGCCATCACCTGCAGCTACAACAGGGTCTGGTTGGTGTGTACAACACCATCTCATAACATGGGAGTGAGTTATCAACTCAGTGGAACAATAAAGCATAGGTCAACATGCTATCAAATCAGTCAAGCAGTAATGATAAAGCAGTACAATAAACCATCTTAAGTACTCTTGTTAATGCAAGTATAAAATACGATTATGATGCATGCCCTCGCCAACATACTCCCTCGTGCGGCACCATCTTACGTCTGCGGCATGCTGTCACCCTCAGTACTCCACACATTCCAGGCACATGCAATGTGATGATGAGCATGATTACCGAGCTATTATTAGTCCATTTCAAACAGTAGTATTGGAAAATTAAGGTACCTTCCTTGTATCATTCCCAAACAATGATCCATTATAGGGTCGTAAATCCTAGATAATATCATACGATAGTGTGGTTCTAGGTCGATGCAAGGGCTACCAGGGCTGTTACACGGAATCATTGCACCACTCCCCCATCACCTTATCAATACAGGCCTAGTTTATACTCTATTTACTATGGGAAGGCTCGTCGCCTCTCCGCAAATTCAGAGTATGCTCGTAGTCACTACACTGGGTACAGTCAGGGCTGCCAGGGCTATTACACGGAATCATTGCACCACTCCCCCATCACCCATCAAAGCAGTGTAGGCCGACAGCTCGAATATAATGTCTCATACCACCATAATTGGCTTACGAGTCTGGTTGCTTAATGGTCACTATAGGGAAGCACGTGGCCCCAGCGTAGGCTGACAGCTCGACCATGGTGTCCCATAGCACCATGCCCGGCTCATGAGTCTTAGCGGATCGAGGTACCATGGTTAATGGGATTCCACTGGTAAGGTTAGTACCTCAGGTTCAAACAGAGGCGTCCAAACATGGTGAACATATATAAGACAGATCGGGTTACATGACGAGCTCGGCTAGCTCAAGCATACAACAAGTTGAACGACATGAAGTGCATAAGCACTTTGCGTGGCCAACCACTATCGCCAACTGAAGTACGACTCGGGTTCGTCGAAGACATCTCATGTGGCAAATGAATCTCAGCCACGAATTCAATCTCGTTGCTGATTGCCTGAACTATATAATAGCCCCAACCACATTCAATTACGGAACAGTTAAAGCAGTAATGGATCAAGAGTTCCAATCATACAATCAAATATCCAATTTTGTCCGCTTAGGGCTGTCAGGGCTGTTGCATGAAATCGTTACACCACTCCACCATCACCCTTCACGAATTTTATGGAATACAACTTAAACATGTGAAGTAGTCATAACAGAATTAAATAAACAAGTAATTCAACATATGAACAAGCATGTTATAAAATACAATGCAAACAGGAAATCCAAACACATACGTTTCATAAAACAGTAAGTGATTAAACTAAACACTTACATGAAGGAAATCATACACATCACTAAGGTAGTTGAGAATCCTATCTCAACACCCTTATACATTACAATTTACTAACTACTACTCATTCAAACATTTCAACAAACACTTTAGACTACATACATCAACATACATGACGTATGTTGATCACATAGGTATTAGGCCAAATTCTTTCACTAGGGAGCTGCCCCATGTATAACACTCATGTACCCACGACAGATAGTCATGGCAAGTAGGAATCGAAGTTCCATATTCATTCAGTCATTTCCACAAACACTTGGGCTATACATTTTAACATATATAGTGTATATTGGCCGTGGCATGATTTAGGGCAAATCCTTTCGTCAAAGGGGTATCGCCTATACAACAATCATATATCCATAATAATTAGTCATGACAAGCATGAATGAGAATTCTATACTCATTCAGTCATTTTCACAAACACTTAGAATACACTCTTTTAACATACATAGTGTATACTAGCAAAAACATGTATTATGGCGAATCCTTTTGCCGAGTGAGTATTATATATATATAGCATGTTCATATAGTAATTAACCATGGCTGACATACTTTCAAAATTGTACATATACGGTATTTTCTACGATTATACAGAATACACAAGATACCATAATTTGTATACGCAATCGAAACGCAAAACGAACATTGGTTTGTCCGTGTACAATTACACTCAGATCATGAATCTATCATTATCTGACATTGAAAGTGTTGCAAACCATAACCTATACATCTAAAGTCTGTACCTTTTGTCGTAGAATCGTAACGAATACGCTAGAATCTCTAAGTCTTCGTCTACGGCAGTATATCAACCTATAGCACGGGATACGTTAGTTATTTCGCTACTTGAATTAATTCAAACCCTAAAAAAGGTTAGGGTTAAGGTTTTCTTACCTAGAAACGAAGCCGAAATTGCCGAGAAAGCGATTAGATCGGGATGGTTAAGCTTGGATAGCGGTTGGGTAGAGTATCAGGGAGATCCTCCTACATCTCCCACACTTTCTCTCTCTTTTCTCTTCTCTCTCTTAGGTTTTCTCAAATTCATATGGAATGAGAGAGTGAGGGTTTAAAGTCCTTCTATAAGGCTAGAAACTCTCCAAAATAGACTCAGGAACAAGGTATACTTAGGTTATGTCCAAAGCGGGTCCGTTTCGATCCAACGGAGCACTTCTAGTGGTCCTTTTTCTGTGTGCGGTCAGACTTAAGCTCACAGACATTAGATCTAGGTCGAGTTACGTTTTCGGTACGATAAAATTTACAGATCGCCCGTGGTGGACCAGTTTCAATTCAATGATTCCTGTGACTCGATCAGGGCCACAGGTACACTACCATGTGTATGAAATTTCCCCTGATCCGAGAGTGTATTTGGGTCAGATTCTGACGATCTAATTTCTTATAACAGACCCGCAAGTGACAAGTCTCAGATTACTTAAATGAGACCCAATTTCTAAAGAAACCTACGTTTTCACACACTCTTCACTCCGGGCTCAAGTGAATAGCGGTAGGACACTATTTGGATTTGATTTCCGAAATGGTTGTCAAGCCCAACAAGGTGGTCCTAGCCATTTAACTTCACATTAATCAGACTTCTGACGTGCGGTCCAGATCTGAAACAGAGTTTCTATGTGCTCCCGAGAGCAACTGGGTAATGAGATTGATCCTAGATTTTATGGTAACCTAGCTCGATGATTCTACAAGTTTTGGGTCTTGTAGATCAAATTTAAAGTGATTAGTATGAACTTCATATGTGATCTGGTTTAGCGCTTAGTTAACTTTGTCTAATTTCTAAAGGATTTAGTCCTATAAGATTTCTGTCTGAGGTGGCACTCAGGTCTTTGTAAGGATTTCTAAAGTATTGTTCTTCATCACCTAATCTTTAGGATTCATGCCTAAAATGAACGTACTTAGAAGCATTTAAAGAACACGGTGGTGAAAGGTGAAATGGGAGATTGTGAAGGAAATGGGTTCAAAAGGCATTTTAAACTTTGGGATTGAGTTCTGATAAGTTAATAAGGCATTAGGATAGACCCATTGCCTAAGGACGTCTATCTTCAGGTTGGCAAAAATTCGAGGTGTTACAATCTACCTCCCTTAAAACAAAATTTTGTCTCCGAAATTGCCTAAGGGTGATAAGGAAAGATTTAATTTTTTCTTTTGCCTAAGTTTGATTAATTTCGAGTTTCTACGCGTGGTAGGGTATATACTAGCCTGGTTCATTTTAGTCTACCCCCCTTAAAACTTATTTCTTTATCCATTTCTCATACCCTGATGGTTTGCTATAATTTATTTCTTTACCTATTTGGAGTCTTGACGACAATTCCCAATTATTTAGAGTAAGATAGCTGTTTTCATTGTTTGACCAACACGGAGAGACGGTTGTAGTGGGCTTGATCCCAATACATCGATCATCTACCTGGCCAGGGTAGAAGGCTCATCGTATCCCTTCCTAGTCCTGGTAGATCCTAGTCTTCTGCTCGGTCAAGCAGTGAGTCCATTGGTAGTCGTCTAGGATTGACAATTGAGTCAAGTCGCGAATACTTCACAGTTGTATATGTCAGTAACTCCGTAATCCGATCACTCTAAAAACATAGGGAATGTTCATCATTGAAAGGCTCAAATTTTCTATATATAAAGTTGCCCGAACTAGAATGTAACTACGCTCGAGCACTTCACACATTACCACACCAACTAAGGAGGTCCTAGGGTTCATGTTATCAATTTATTGGATTTCCCCTACTATTAGGTCGTTCGTATCTAAGAACACCACTTAGGTCTAAAACTCTAAGGGCCTATTTGGGTATTAAGTCGTATTAAATGGATTGTGTTACTAATCCCGCCTTGGGATTAGAAGTGGTATGTTTGGTAGGAGGGTGGGAGTGGATTAAAATTAATGTCATAGGCTTTGGAAAATGAGTCTTGTATTGGAAAGTGTGAGATGGGATTTCCAAATCCCATGATAATGAATCTCTAAGTGTACTTGGAAAGGAAATTTCGGGATTTACTTTTAATTGCATACACTCCAAACATGGTATTGGAAAACATGGGATATACCCAATCTAGGGACCATACCTTAAACATGCATTTATTGTTACATTTACAATTCTATCCACCTTACTCACCTAATGCAGTTGGCCGAACGGGCCCTAAATGTCCCAAACATTTGGAGGTTGTGAAGGTTATGGGACACAAGATCGTTGAAGCACACTATGGTATGTGTGTGTCCACAAATAAGGAGGAATGCAGAGAGTTGAAGAAATGAAGAAGATTAGAAGAGGGATTGTTGGGTTTTGGAATCTTGAGCTACAAAAGGGGATGTGTAGGCTCAAATGAAAGGGGTTGAAGAAGGAAATATGAAAGGATGGGATGACTAATGGGTACTACACGAATTTGAGCCTCAAGTAGGGGGGTATGAAGTTCAAATGAGAGAGAATGGAGAGGGTAGGGGGATAGCTATTGCTGTGAATGATGGAGGTTATAGGTTGTGATAGTAAATGACGGAATGGGCAATTGGAGGGACAGTTTGAGAGAAAAAATAGAAAATATTGAAGGAAAGGGAGAGCTTGGAAGAGTGTTTGAGAGGAGGGGGCAAAAAGGACGTGAAATAGGGGCCCTCACACAATTTCACGGGCCCCACACGTGTCCAGGGGTCAGGCCGACACCGACCCACATCGGCCTAACTAGCCCTGGTAAAGGGGACGGCGGTCGACCGTGGTGAGCGCGCCACCGCCGCGGTCCTCTGGACTAGGCGATGTGCTGCCGCGGTAGGGCGGTGGCCACCCCCCTCCCAGGGTGCCAATGGTACCCCGGGTCCACCTTGGGTCCCCCCTGATTTCATCTTTTAGCCCACGGCTCCGTTTCGAGTCATTTTCGGCCCCAACTCATGTATATTTGCATGTTTCAGGTCGTTTGGGGTTGAATTGGGTCAATTCTTCGCCTAATCCCATTAATTGATGGTCTAGAAGTGATCTGGGATCATTTCAAGCAATCATTGAGGCCTACGGGTCCAATCTCTATGGTTAATCTTAACCAATTAAGTTATTTGGTGAAATTGGAGAACATAAGTCTGTTTCCACATTCCGTCACTCCCTCCTAAGTCAGAGTGCGTCAGTGTACATCGTGTTACCATAACCCAGGTCTAGTTTAATCCAAATCATGCTCTGATACCATCTTGTAACGCTCTGAAAATTGGGGGTCGAGCAAAGCTCAGCTCCCGAGTTCCAACGCATCACGTATGCAACATAGATAATGATGATTATGATGAGAGCATTGAAACATGAATGGGATTGTACCAAAACAGCATATCATACTCCAAAGACAGTTAAATTACAAGCGGAAGACTGTGATAGATGTATAAAATATATAAACTATGGTAAGTCTCTAGAGTATGATAATGTTACCAGGTTAATGAATGACAAATACAATTTAAAAAAAAATATACAAAATGTGTAAGGTCCTCTAGTTAACATCCCTGTAACCCCGTTAATCAAGACACGACTCGCATGAAGCTGCTAGAATACATCATATACAAGAAGGCATCCTCCTCGTCGCAAAAGTCCGGCTCTGCCTCATAAGCATCGCCATCACCTGCAGCTACAGCAGGGTTTGGTTGGTGTGTACAACACCGTCCCGTAACGTAGGAGTGAGTGATTAACTCAGTGGAACAATAAAGCATAGGTTAACATGTTATCAAATCAGTCAAGCAGTAATGATAAAGCAGTACAATCAACCATCTTAAGTACTCTTGCTAATGCAAGTATGAAATGCGATTATAATGCATGCCCTCGCCAACATACTCCCTCGTGCGGCACCATCTTACGTCTGTGGCATGCTGTCACCCTCAGTGTTCCACATCTTCCAGGCACATGCAATGCGATGATGAGCATGATTATCGAGTTGTTATTAGTCCATTTCAAACAGTAGTATTGGGAAACTAAGGTACCTTCCTTGCATCATTTCCAAACAATGATCCATTCTAGGGTCGTCAATCCTAGATAATCTCATACGATAGTGTGGTTCTAGGTTGCTGCAAGGGCTATCACGGCTATTACACAGAATCGTTGCACACTCCCCCATCACCTTATCAATACAGGCCTAGTTTATACTCTGTTTACTATGGGAAGGCTCGTCGCCTCTACGCAGATTCAGAGTATGCTCGAGGTCACTACACCGGGTATGGTCAGGGCTGTCAGGGCTGTTACACAGAATCGTTGCACCACTCCCCCATCACCCATCAAAGCAGTGTAAGCCGACAGCTCGAATATAGTGTCTCATACCACCATAATCGGCTCACAAGTCTGGTTGCTCAATGGTCACTACGGGGAGGCACGTGGCTCTAGCGTAGGCCGACAGCTTGACCACGGTGTCCCATACCACCATGCCTGGAAAATCCTTTCGTCAAAGGGGTATCGCCTATACAACAATCATTATCTGACATTGAAAGCATTAAAAACCATAACCTATACATCGAAAGTCCGCACCTTTTGCCGTAGAATTGTAACGAATACACTAGAATCTCTAAGTCTTCGTCTACGGCAGTATATCAACCTATAGCATGGGATACGTTAGCTATTTCTCTACTTGAATCAATTCAAACCCTAAAACAGGTTAGGGTTAGGGTTTTCTTACCTAGAAACGAAGCTGGAATTGCCGAGAAAGCGATTAGATCAGGATGGTTAAGCTTGGATAGCGGCTGGGTAGAGTATCAAGGAGATCCTCCCACATCTCCCACACTTTCTCTCTCTTTTCTCGGTTCTCTCTCTTAGGTTTTCTCAAATTCGTATGGAATGAGAGAGTGAAGGTTTAAGGTCCTTATATAGGCTAGAAACTCTCCAAAATAGACTCAGGAACAAGGTATACTTAGGTTATGTCCAAAGCGGGTCCGTTTCGATCCAACAGAGCACTTATGGTGGCCCCTTTTCTGTGTGCGGTCGGACTTAAGCTCATAGACATTGGATCTAGGTCGAGTTACGTTTCGGTCCGATCAAATTTACAAATCGCCCGTGGCGGACCAGTTTCAGTTCAACATTCCCTGAGACTCGATCAGGGCCACAAGTACACTGCCATGTGTATAAAATTTCCCCTGATCCGAGAGTGTATTTGGGTCAGATTCTGACGGTCTGATTTCTTATAACAGGCCCGCAAGTGATAAGTCTCAGATTACTTAAATGAGACTCAATTTCTAAAGAAACCTACGTTTTCACACACTCTTCAATCCGAGCTCAAGCGAATAGCTGTGGGACACTATTTGGATTTGATTTCCGAGATAGTTGTCAAGCCCAACAAGGTGGTCCTAACCGTTTAACTTCGCGTTAATCAGACTCCCGACGTGCAGTCCAGATCTGAAACGGAGTTTTAATGTGCTCCCGAGAGCAACTGGGTAATGAGATTGATCCTAGATTTTAGGATAACCTAGCGTCGATGATTCTACAAGTTTTGGGTCTTGTAGATTGAATTTAAAGTGATTAGTGCAAATTTCGTATGTGATCTGGTTTAGCGCTTAGTTAACTTTATCTAATTTCTGAAGGATTTAGTCCTGTAAGATTTCTGTCTGAGGTGGCACTCAGGTCTTTGTACGGATTTCTAAAGTATTGTTCTTCATCACCTAATCTTTAGGATTCATACGTAATATGAATGTACTTAGAAGCATTTAAAGAACATGGTGGTGAAAGGTGAAATGGGAAATTGTGAAGGAAATGGGTTCAAAAGCGATTTTAGACTTTGGGATTGAGTTCTGACAAGTTAATAAGGCATTAGGATAGACCCATTACCTAAGGACGTCTATCTCCAGGTTGACAAAAATCCGGGGCATTACACAAAGCATGGTCTCTCTTAAGGGCTTCATCGCCTAGAGAGTGATCTTGACTGAAGTTCGTAATATGGTTAAAGGAGAGGGCTCATCGGTAACTAGACCTCTAATACTTGATGGATCAAATTATGCCTACTAGAAGGCAAGGATGCACTACTTTCTGAGATCTTTAAATCATGATGTTTGGAATATTGTTAAAAAAGGATATGTGCCACCAACCGAACAAATAGTACTTGAAAATGGCACAACTATCATCACACCGAAATCCAAAGAAATGTGGACAGCATTCGATAAAGAAAAATAAACGTCTGAAGCTAAAGCAATGAATGCTATCTACTGTGTTGTGTCCTAAGAAGTCTTCAATCAAATCAACATGTGTGGAACAGCTAAAGAAGCATGGGACTTGTTGGAAACAACCCATGAGGGAACCAGAACAGTGAAAAGATCTAAGCTGCAACTCCTAACATCACAGTTTGAAAGTCTCAGAATGGAAGAGCATGAGACCTTCATGGAGTTTTTCACAAAACTGAATATCATTTATAACTCCATCGGTGGATTAGGAGAAAAAGTTCCGGTCCCAAAAATCTGTAGGAAAATTCCAAGATCATTACCAGAACAATTCAATTCAAAAGTCACAACTATTGAAGAATGTAGAAACATGGATGAGATGAAAGTAGAAGAACTTGTAGGTTCCCTATAAACATTTGAACTACACTTCAAGCAAACTCCTAAAACCAAAAATATTGTCCTCAAAACTTCTAAGAATACTCTAGATGAGGACGATGAAAGTGAAAGGGAGAATGAAGATGATGAAGTGGCTTTGTTGGCTCAACAGTTCAAAAAATTATTTCATAAAAATTGTGGCCGACCATCTAAAGGAAGACAGATGAACAACAAACATTTTACAGGTAAATTTGGTAAAAAGTCCAAGGAACCACAATGCTTCATCTATCGAAAGTTTGGACATTTGTCCACTGAATGCCCAAATAGGAAAACCAAAGGAAAGGCAATGGCAGCCACATGGGTTGATACTGATGAGTCAAAATTAGAATATAGTGACTTAGAGAGTGATAGAGACCAAAAATCCTTGAAAATTCTTATGGTCTCTATAGCCTCAATCATTCCCACAGAAACTGAGAAAATCTAAGAACCTCGAGCCACTGATTCATTTCCATCTGATGATGAGGAAACAGGGAAAGAAGAAGAAGAAAAGGATAAACTGCAGGATGCCTATAATCAACTCTATACCCATAACATCAATATCCTTAAAAGACTAGGGATAAATGAAAACAAAAATAAATTGTTGTAAATAGATTTAGACAAAATATTGGAAATCAATACACATTTGATTAATGATCTACAGTAATACCACTCAAAAAATGATAGGCTCGAAAGAATCAATACTTTTCTCAAATTTGAGTCTGAAAATTTGAACAAACAAATTGAACTATTGAAAGATAAAAACATGCATCTTTATAATGAAAATCACACACTCAGGTTTGATGTAGAAGAATCCAGAAAATCTATTGAACTGAATTATAAATTTTTCCAGAGTAGTGAAAAAATAGAAAAACTCTTAGGAATGGGAAGACCAGGGAAAGATAAGAGTGGATTAGGATATGACAAATTCAAAACAAAATCCAAAAATGCGGCGTTAATGTTTAAAAAATCAGCTGCATCAGGAAGTAAAACAAAAACTACTCATGTTTGTCATTCATGTGGAGATTCTGGTCATTATAAATTTGAATGCATGTCTCCTAGGAGGACTCAACTCAATTCTGGTCAAAAGCTTACTAGTAAAAACAGACCAACCAAAAGAACAATACAAAACGTCAAGAGTCCACCTAGGAATATGGCTAGAGGTAATATACATCCATCACCACCCAAAATGACTGAGAGAATGAAGGAGCTATTGAATCAAGTAGTTGAACTAAATAAAAAAAGAAATGAATTTATGAAATAAGGAAACATGATTCAGTCACCCAACCTGATTAATGAAGCACAAACTACCAAAGTAAGAAATCTAGTCACAAAATGGGTAGTGAAAGAGAAGAAAAATTGCCTTGTTACTCACTCAAATCATATAACAGGCAATGATAATAAGTGGTACCTGGATAGCGGATGCTCTAGACGTGTCACAGGTGACAAATCTCTCCTCACAAATTATTCAAATCTTGATGACGGGATTGTCACCTATGGAGATGGAAGCACTGCTAAGGTAATAGGAAAGGGAACTATCAAAGGAATGAATATGCTCAAAAATGAGAATGCCTTTTGTATAAAAGGACTGACACATAATCTTCTAAGCATTTCTCAAATATGTGATAACGAGCATGTGGTTACATTCAACAAGAAAGAATGTGAGATCCTAGAACTATCAAGTAAACCAATAATGAAGGGTTGTCGCACAAGTGACCACTGCTATGTCATTAAAGGTAGTGGAAAGGTTGATCCATATGCTTAGTAACATTTGACCATGGAAAACATGTCCAGGTCATGCATTTAGATCTGGATGGTTGTTGAAATAATGCAATTTTTACGATTTTCATGATATAACTGAGGTCTCTCACCTCAACTTCTTTTGTATAGATATTCTGATGTTTATAATTTTGGACGGTACAACTTTTGTACAGATTTTGATGTGTATACAGACTGATATGAAAATATACTAAGTTATACATATATAAGATCATCGAAGTACTGGAACAAATGTCATACATACTCTATTCGATAAGTCTATCGATGAATTGTATGAATCCTTGATTAAATCGAACAAATGTCAATATCATCGACGCCCCTTTGGAATCAGAAGCGCCACATGTTCTAAGTATGTCATTGAGGACATCCTCGATAACATCGAATGGGGTATATTGATATCATCGAAGCCATGTTCAATGATATCGAAGTTTACCGCCTGATAAAAGGAGGACGAGGGGGGGATTTTTCATTTCATTACTCGGAGCTTGCTTTCTCTCTACTACTTGTCTTCCTCAGTCGTTCTACATGATTCTTCATCTGTGAGTCCTCCAAGATCACCAAAATCCAGTAATACCTCATTTATTTCCTTAATCCTCAAGATTGCATCTTGTGTCTTTTGGTATTTCTAGATTATAGAGAGAAGTTTTGTCTAAAAGATCATCAATTCATCAAATCTCACTCTCAGTGATTACCGTTCAATGGGAAAGGATAAAGGAAAAAATTTTGGTCCTGAAGAATCCTCAAGATTCTCCAGACACAAAGTCCTTGCACCAAATGAAAGGACAAGGTCGTCCAACCAAGGGCTTCTGCATGTCAGCGAGCTAGACAAACATCGCGTGGTGGGTCTCAACATGACGCAACTGTCCCTCCTCCTGCTAGGGTAGATCCGGTTCTGACAAAATATACTGGAAGGAAGTTGGTCCATGAACAGAAAATTGACAGGGATTGTCTGAAACCCTACAATCTGGAACCTCTGTTGGCTGCAATTGATTGGCTGCCTCTTCTCAATTTTGATGGCCCATGTCATTATGAAAGAACATATAGCTTCTTTACTTCCAGCCATTCTCATGTCGTAGAACCTCCATCTATCACTGTCTCGGTTGGGGATACCGACGTAGAAATTATCCCTGAATCTATTGCAAGCATCTTTGGCCACACTCTGTCTCCAGTTGGTCTTTCTGATCTGGATCTTGAAAATGCTGACACTCGATCTAAGGTCACGAAATTTCTTTCCCATGGTAGGGATATTCCTTGTCACCAAGGTAATGCATTAAAGGCAAAATTCAGGGAACCTAAGTATCAAGTTCTGCATGGCATCTTCGCCTCAAACGTGTACTCTCGGGGTACAAATCGAGCGGATCTTACAGGATTTATGGCCATGATAGTGTATTGTGTGGCAACTGGGATCAAGATATGCCTTCCCACTTTGATAATTCACCAGTTGGTGTACTTAATTCACACTTCTAGAGACCTCCGTCTATCCTTCCCTTAGATTATTCACGTGCTATGTGATATAATCAGTCTTCCATTAACAAATGATTGGGAACTACCTCTCCAACACTTCAACAAAAACAACATTAGAAAGATGGATCTAAAGTTTCATCGATATCCAAAAGATCAACCCGAGGAAGGGATTCATGAAGAAGGTGAAATGGGTGAAGGAGCTGCACAAGCCGAAGGAGCAGGACTGGCCGAAGGAGATCCACTCAAATCGCAGCATGCTTTGTCTCCATCCGACCCTGTGCAGGCTAAAAGATTCAAACTACATTAAGATCAGATCGGAACGACGTTACGAGTAGTCACTTAGATGAAGGAGATAATGAATGCAAGGTTCACTGTTCTGGAAAGATTAGTGGCTTGGTTACAGCAGTCGGTGCAGCAACTGGTTGATTTGATAACTTGCCGACGGGACGATACAACACCGTCTTCATCAGCCCCTCCACCATAGTAATGATAGTCATTGTGCCCTCACATACACCAAACTCATCTCAACGTATGGGCATGGATATCTTTTTGAATGCCCGCCGATCTTATGTGTGTATGTGATGGCTACCTAACATGACAGGTCTAACGGTTTTTTTTTTTTTTTTTAATAACTTATGGATATCCTCTGAGTGAGGAAAATACTTTTTTTGTAAGCCCATGGATGGGCCAGATATTTGTGTTTGTTTGTTTGGGATGGATGTTACAATACTGCCAAGCTTGGGCAATTTTTATTTTGGATATTTCTATTGGTAGCTGTTTGATAATTGATATATATTTTCCACCATATTATGTGCTAAAGTCTGTGAAATGCTAGTATCAATTGTGATTATCCTCTTTTGCATATGCCTTTACACTTGAGAATTGGTTTTGTGATTTATGTCTATAATGCTATTGTCTATTAAAATCACAACTGTATGTATAAATGTTTTCTATAAGAGATGTCATTATTTGTCTTACATCAGTCTCTTACTGATTATGTTTTTTAGAGATAATATCTGGGTCTCTATTGGTTCTTCCATATGCTTCAACTTCAGTCAACATCTATTGTTATATTGCCCTTTGCCAATGACTGACAGAAGAAGGGGAGAACAAATCCCACCACGGTGGAAAATTGTGTGTATCTATTTGTAATGGTGGTATAGGTGTTAGGGGGAACAGCT
Source organism: Magnolia changhungtana (assembly GCA_030180095.1). NCBI lineage: Eukaryota > Viridiplantae > Streptophyta > Magnoliopsida > Magnoliales > Magnoliaceae > Magnolia > Magnolia changhungtana. The sequence continues at coordinate 7,661,783 of JASAUF010000502.1, read as the reverse complement.
GTAAGAAGACAGGGGGAGCAGCTACAACTGAATGATACAGTCGTGTGTGTGTGTGTGAACTCAATAGCATTGTAAAATTGTGTAAAGTTCATGTACACACAATTTAGGGTGTTCCTCTAGATGTTGTTCTAGGTCTTCAAGGTGTTTTGTCACGTAAATGACAAAGGGGGAGATTGAAAGTGCCCTGGTTTGTCAATTAACGTGAGTGTTGAGTCAGAAAGACAAGTGAGCCCCATCGAAAGATTGTTCAAGCGTCTGCCTCAACAGGGTGTGTGCCCGAACTCGTCAAAGGTAAACCTTAGCCTCATATCCCATGTCCCAAAACACCAGGTATATAAAACCCTTAAAAATGGATAGAACATCTTAGGGTTTAAGGTGACAAAACTATTTTGTAAAATCAGGAAAATCTCTAAGTTTTCTGCCTTTGTCGATTTATCGATACATGGTTCAATGAAATCGAGTCAAGTTATCGATGTCCTCGAAACTCACTCGATAATATTGAATTGAGGACTTTAGATGTCCAGCAAATACAAAGAATTCTGGACTGGATTATCAATGAATCGATAGACTATTCGATATCATCGAATTTTGAATCTCGAGTTCATCAAGACATCTCGATAAAATCGACATCTGGTCAGTTTTGTCCAATATACTACTAAGGCAAATCATGTGATTCTCGATATATTGAAGAGAGCCTCGATATCCTCGAAATTCAAATCTCGATGATATCGACGAACCTTCGATGATATCGGATTGTGACACAAATCTATCCAGCAAGCATCATGTAAAATATTTCAAGTATCGGGGATCTCTCGATAAAATCAATATTTAAATACCAATCATATCGAGTCAGGTTCGATGTCATCAAAATTGGACACAATTTGTCCAGCAAGCTTATGGGAAAATTCCTTGAAAAATATCGATGAATCGATACTGTCATCGATATCATCGATATTCAAATTCTGATGATATCGAGGGATGCTCGATCATATCAAATACCTGTTTAGTTTCAAAGGCACTTGCTCTCGCATTTTCAAATGTCGAGGAATCGAACCTCGTTTCGATGAAATCAGAGTATGAAATTCGATGACATCGAAGCATGTTCGATTCCCTCGACCAGTTGGCAAAAATGTTTCAGAAGCGTTTGACAGATTGAGTTCGTGTCATTGAGCAGCCATTCAATACTATCGAGAGTATGCGCTTAATAATATCGAACCCTACTCGATGATATCAAACTTTGTCAAAAATATAATTGTTTTATATCCGTTGGAACTTTTTGCCTATTTAATGAGAGCTTGCCTTTGGTTACTTGTAGAGAAAATAAATAGAGCTTTTGAGTGTTTAAATCCAGATCATATACCCTAAGCCTTTTCTCTCATGGGAGTTCATCCTCCAATCCACCCTCATCATTGATATTCAATAAAGTGGATTGGGGAATGAACTTCCGCATTCAAAAATCCTACAACTACCATCTTAATTGCAAATCATTAAGCTGGGATATCTTGAATGCATAAACGATTGGAATCACTCTGTTTCTAATATAGGAAAACATTTAAGAGAGTCGGATTCCATCATAACCTTGACCTAACCCGTTGCCTTACATTGGAGCATCATCTGAGTTGTAGTTCAAGGGAGCTGAAGATTCTTCATCATTAAAGGAGGAGATCTTCATCAACATGCTTAATGGGGATCATCTACTTATCTATAAGTCATTAAAATCTAGAGAACACTTGTGATCATTCCTTTTGTAGGATTGGGTGAAAGGTACTTCTCACCCCTTTCAAGTCCTCATAGGAGGCCTCCGATGGGAGTGTACGTAGGGGTGTTATGTGTTGACCCTTACTCTGTTGACAGCATTACTTAGGTCCTTTTGTTGGTCCTTGATGTGTATGGTCTAAAACCTAGGTGTTGTGTGTTGACCCTTGCTCATGGGAGCATAAACTAGTAGATTCCTTGTGTTGATCCTTGGCCTGTGTGGCCTAAAATCTGGGTGCTGTCTGTTGACCCTTGCTCTTGTGTGGGGCATAAACTTGTGTCGTGGAGACACGTTAGAGTCAACCTAGTGTAGGTTGTACTATTTTGAGGTGAACCTGATTTGAAACCTCCGTTAGTGAGATTTGGTACACTCAAGGGTTGAGTGCGTCCACCGAAAGTGGAGTAGACATATAGTCGAACCACTATAAAAACAACTGTGTTTGAGATTACTATTTATTTCTACTGTTTGTGTGATTTCTCTGATTGTTCTGATATTGCATATGCACATGATTATCTGGAACTAAGTAGAATCACAAATCATACACAGTCACATCCATCATGAACTATTTTATGCATCTTGTTTATCTTTTGAATAGTTTTGTGATTAGATCCTCTATTTGGCTTGGAAGCCATTAGAGTTTTTTTGAAGAAATCCTGATACTTACATATTTATTCATGATAGGGTTAATAGGTTTTTAAGTTATCATAAAAATACTAAAAAGTCTTATTCACCCTCATCTAGGACATCTTGGCATATTCCCACTTTGATTAAAACGGTCATTACCTTAATTTCACACACTTCTCTAGCTTCGCATACAGCTGGGGGCACGGTGGAGCATAATCTGGAAATGCATCTCATGGTCCTCCTGGGTCGTCGAATACACTAGAATATCATCAATGAACACCACAACAAACTGACCGAGGTAGGGCTGGAAGACCTCGTTCATCAGCTACATGAACACAACGGGCGCATTGGTCAGTCTAAAAGACATGACCAGAAACTCAAAGGGACCATAGCGTGTCCGGAATGCTGTCTTTAGAATGTCCTCTTCTTAGACCCAAATCTGATGATAACTGGAGTGCAAGTCTATCTTGGAAAAGAACTGAGCACCCTGCAGCTAGTTGAAAAAATCATCAATCCTGGGAAGCGGGTATCTGTAATTAATAGTGACCCTATTGAGCTCGCGGTAATCCACGCAAAGCCTCAACGAGTCATCCTTCTTCTTCACGAACAATACCGAGGCTCACCATGATGAACTGCTGGGACGAATAAAACCCAACTCCCGGAGCTCATCCAACTGCGCCTGCAGTTCCCACAACTCCATCGGTGTCATCCGGTAGGGTGCCTTTAAAATAGGCCAATACCGGGCACCAAATCAATTTGAAACTTTATCTGCCGACGTGGCAGAAAACCCGGGATCTCATAGAACACATCCGGGAACTCGCAAACTACTGGTAGCTGCTCAATACACCCTGCCACAGACTCCTCAATAATACAAGCCAATAAACTCGACAGCGGCTCTCCTCTGGGCTCGGTAACGAACTAGAGTATCGGCAAGCTGGGAATATGAAAGGTGACTGTTCTCGAGGCATAGTCCAAGATAGCATTATACTTGGCAAGCCAATCCATACCTACGATAACATCATGCTCAGCCATCGGCAAAACAAACAAGTTAGCGAGCAGGAACATCTCACCAACCAAAACCGAGCAAGAAAAACAACGAATGCTCAAAACCGTAGACTTTCCCAATGGAGTCGAAATGGCTAAAGCCTCAGGGGCGGACTCCTTAGCCATGAATGAATGAGATTCTCCAGAATCGAATAAAACACGAGCAACACATGCAGAAATAAGAAGGATACGCTCAACTACTCCTCCATAAGATGACTACGGGTCCTGCTGGGTGGCGTTGAATCGGCCCTGAGCTGGCAAGGGAAGCAAGCCTGAAGCCTGCGGATCCTGACCCTACACCTGCAGTGCGGCAATATATACTCGACCCAGGGCCTGTGAGGGAGGTGCATGTCCCCTTAGCTGCTATCTCTACTGCTGCTGCAGCCATTGTGGCGGCCTACCCTGCTGCCTCTGCAGCTGGGGAGGAGGCCTATGAAAAGGAGTCTGATACTAGGGTCACTACTGCTGCTGCTGTGGAGGATGGGGCGGGGGTAGTAGCAGTGCCCTCTACTGCTGCTACGAATGAGGATACTCTCGCCTACAATGCCCAGACTATCCGCATCCATAACATACGCCAGAAAATGGCATAGATGACGGAGCTAGCTGCGACGAGGATGAAGCTGGCTACGCTGCAGGTGGTCTCAATCAGAACGGCCCCGATGTCATCGGTGCTAGTGTTGATGGGAGCTACCAGAAGGTGCCTTCCTCTTCTGGTCTCCACTGGAATCTACTCTCTAGACCTCTACGATAAGGCCCAATCCTCGTCATACACCAAGGCCCTATGTATAACCTCATCAAATGTTGTCAATAAATGTCCCATGACGCGACTGCAAAGGGCAGGACACAAGCCTCTCACAAAACGGCGAGCCTTTCGCTTCCAGTCGTCGACGATGTAGGAGGCAAAACGAGACAGCACAATAAATTGGGCCTCATATTGAGACACCGTCATATCACCCTGCACCAAGGTCTCGAACTCTAGGGCCCTCTGCTCACAGATATGCTCTGGGAAGAACTTCAGGTCAAAACGGACCACAAACTCCTCCCACGTCCAAACAAAATTAGGTCTGGCCATCCTTGAAACTGACGACCACCAATGATGGGCCTCGCCTTGAAGAAGGTAGACGGCCAATGGAACTCTCTACTCACTAGTGCACTACATGGTGTCGAAAATATTCTCCACCTCGGTTCACCATAACTCTACTGCAAACGAGTCCAGCTCATCCCGAAACTGTGGGGCATCATGCTGCCTAAAGTCTCGGAGCAGCGCACTCACTCACAACTACTGAGACTGCTCAAGGGACTTAGGAATGGGTTGACGGGTGTGAAGAACAGCAGTGACGGCCTGCATCATCTGTCGGAAATGCTCAGCCCCAACCGAAATTGTCGGATAAACGGGGACGACACTGGCCTTTGGCAGAGGCACGAATGCGGCAGGTGCCTGTGGAATAAGAACAACAGGCTCAGGTGGGGGAACAGGTGCCACTAGAGGTGGAATCACAACCTTAGGTATAGGCTTGGGACTAGGGTCCACAACAGGTGGAGCAGGATGTGCTAGGGTCGATCGGGTCGCTTGAGTATCACGGGTGCCTCTACCTCTCATGCCTCGACCACAGGTGCCTCGTTTAGGTGGCATCATCTACAAAACAACAAGAACGATGGGAGTAAAGGGATTAGAATCTCATAGGCTTAAAGGGATTAAAGGAAATGCTCTCAGGACACTACTTGTCCTAAGCTTGCAGTAGATATGCGACGATGTCCTAAGTTATTCTGAGGTTACTTACTATGCTCTAATACCAACAACTCTCACGTACCAGACTCAGTAACCGGACTCACAAGGAACCCGATTGCTGGTTTCAACCGCAACATCCTCCATGGTACCCCATTCTCGGCTCCTAGCACCCATTCACCAGGTTCCGATCCTGGGATCCCACAAGGAGGATTTATAACATAAGTCTGAATCCAATAAGAGCATCTTCAAGATCATAACATAGTAACCATAGATAGTAACAAGAGGAACACATCACAAATCCACTAGGAATTAAAACTTTATACAGGTACATGGCTCAAAGGGGAAATACATAAGTAGAATAAGGGAAACTCCAATAGGTCCTCGGCACGCCTCGAAAGTTTCTCAGCTACTGCGGCTTCCTAGAATCACTTGCACGCATCAATCATGCATAAGCTTATAGAAATCTTAGAGGGTGGTGTAAGCATGTGTAATACTAGTGTCGGGAAAGCAATATTAGAGAATGCGGAAATGCGGCATGAACCATAAATACCATCAATGCCAACAGCCATACCAAGGCTATGCTATACCAAGCATGAATGTAGTAAGCCGTACCAAGGCTATGTTATGCAACATATGAGTATTAGGTGCCATACCAAGGCGATGCACAAGAGACCTACATAGCCAATGTCAATGCAAGTGAAAATGCGATCATGCCAGCCCTCATATCAAGTCCATAAATAATATACAGTTCTACTATAGGGAAACCACCGGGGTCAAATACATTGCCAGCCAACTGCCACTCTCCTAGCCGCACAGTCTAACGATCGTAAGAGACCTCACTACCTGCCTGTGGATAGTCAATCCCCAGCATGGCTCGACGGTAGCAGACCCATTCACAAGCTGGTCAAACTTAGCCTAACTATTGCCCCCTTACTCAGGCGGGTACGGCCACACCCCATCTCTACCGACCACGCTACGGTGGGACAAGCGGCCTAACAGTATAAGGCACTCAGGTGCTTATATTTTTTACTCGGTCTCGGCGTTGAGGCGTCTCGTGGTACCATGAAGGTTTAGGGGCTTTCATCCAAGGACATCCTAAGTGCCCTAATGTGATCAAGAGTATTTTCGGCATCCAAATACAATCATCGATGACATACAAGTGGAGGCATCATCCCTGAAGAAGTAAGGGAGAATAACATCCATGTAATGTGATGCCATATGCATGAATCACACATACCAATCATGCACCAGCTCCAAGCATCCAACGTGCTCAAGAGGGGAACTACATCCCTCTGAGAAGCCATCATATCTACCCAATGGCACAACCATGACCACGCACAATGCCAACCAAGCACACAATGATGTATATGGGTCATGAAGATGAATAAGATGCACCATGCAGCGATGTACGATGTCGCATTCTCCTCCTATCTAAGAAGGGACTAGGTCTAGGTACTCAAACGAATTCTCATAAAGAATCAACCTCTAATGGGGGGCCAATAGCCTGGGTTAGCCCACAAGTCTAAAAAGATCAATGACATGGGACTAAGTAAATGAAACGGACCTAACGAGGGTCTATGGTGGACCTTTAACCATCCATAGAAGCAGGTGGGCCTACCTCAGGGCCATAAATGTGGACATTCAACCACTATTGGTCCCAAGAAGGTAGCCCATCCATATTCTATCATGAATTAAGGCCCAAGGCCCACACATCACCACAAATAAGAAATGGGCAGCCATAACATACCACATACATACCATATTGGGCCTCGAGTAGATGGCCTAAGGTCTACTCAAACATGGGTCGAAGGGCAACACACATAGCTCAACCCATATGCAATACCATGGGCCTATAGGGAAGGTTAGGGCCCAACATAAAGGTCATTAATTCCATATATTGTGGTGGGCCTATTCGGTAGGCCATTACTCAAACCATATGGGCAAAAATCATGCTCTACTCAAGTAAGTTGGGACTACAACCTGGCCCAATGATATATTTGATTTGGTGGGCAACCAAGGGCCCAACCATTTGTGTAATCTAGCCCACTAATCCAACGCAATGTTATGGTGAAAATGGCTTAAGAGTCCACTGGGCCTAGCAAGAAGGTTCCAGCCCATTTGGCCTAAAGAGTCCAACAATCTAACTACATACATGGTCCCAAATAGCCCAACTATGGTGGGCCTCAAGGGTGCATTAATTAAGCCCAAATTTTGGAGATTAAAGGTATGAATTAATCCCATCAAGGTCCTCACAATATGGTGGGCCCCACACCTTAAAATCTCAGCCTAAAGGCAATGTAAATTTATAATAACTTGCTGGATTTGTGATCCACCAGTTTTCTACGCTTACTGGAGCCCAATTAAATGATTATCGGATTTAAACAAGGACCTAGGGTGGTTCAGCATTAAATATAGGGGCCCCACCACATTGAGAGCACACTCAACACACAAGAAATACGTGGGCCACATTGTTGGACCAAAAGTCCAACAACAGCCCCACGATGGGCGTCCCACAAGGGGGCCTGGGCGTCCCAATGGGCTGGACGCCCAGCCTAATATAAATGCATACGATGGGCCCCACCTTTGATGCTCCACACCAAGGTGAGCCACATCCAAGTGGGTCTCAAAATGGATGGCCACATGGATAAAACACACATCATGGTGGGCCACGAATAGCTGAGGACAGCCAGCCTTGCTGGACGTCACTACCATGGACGTCTAGCCAGGTGGGTCGGTCCAGCCACATGTACACTGACTTTTAGTGGCTCGATTGATCTCAAATTTGGTAGGTGGGTCCCAACAAGGGTGGGTCACCTTAAGAAAAAATTTTAGAATTTTACAAGCATGAGAAGTATTTTTAAAATAAATGGCATCCATATATGCTACAGAAATCTGGTTGCTGCAGAAAGCTTGTTGTCCCTATGTTTGGGACCACATGGAGTGGGCTTAAACCTACCCAAACCCTTGGATAATTTGTGGGAAAGGTGGTCATACTTATGGACAATAAGTGGGGTCCACTAGGGTCGCCCACTTGTTCTAGAAAACTCAGTTAAAAAACTCATTTCCAGCTTGCTATATTGTTGAACTGTCTAGAAAATTCTAGACAGTTAGCATTCTTTGGCCCAACCCATGAGCCTCAATCATGGGAGATAGGGTGTGGGCCCCATTCCACATCAAAGTGGGGTCCACACACTACAAAACACCTAAAGAAATTTGGGGTAAAAAGCCATGGAAATAGATCTAAACATCAGCTCAAAACACATGCTCCAACTGGGCCTAAAATCTAGACAGCAAGATGTGTTATCCATATTTTGGCCCATGCAATTTAATCAAAGGGGTCCATAGCCCGGATTCCTCATATAGGGTCCACCTTGATAGGTCCACAAAAATTCCAAACCCTTTAGCATATTAAATCCTCAAAGAAAATCAAGTTTGGAGGTCATCGACACCATACATGCATGATGGGCTTGGACGTCCCATGTTGCAAGGGTCTGAGATGTTGCTAATCTCTCCTTGGTGGGCCACACAACATCAGAATACATAGAAGAAAAAAAATAGAGAAAGGAGAGAGAGAAGGAGCAAGAATCGGCCATAGGTGGGAGGTCCCGCTACTAATGGACCTCCCACACAAAATCCACACCATCACTATTCATATATGCTACATGCATGGCAAGATTCATCAAAATAAGTTGTTGGATGGTAGGGATCCCTTTCCCCACATGCTTGCAAGGCCTAGATGGCCCATGCGATGCAAAGAAGAAGAGGGAAGCATCATGGTGGGTCTATGGAGAATGGCCCACCATTGATGGAAATACGGAGAATCTAGGCCCTTAGCCTTATCCGAGGAGCCATGTAGGGCCTTCACCACGGATTGGTGGGCCCTACATGCTTCCATGCATGTAAAAAATAAAAAATAAATAAATAAAAAGAGAGAGAAAAGAAGAAAGGGAAGAAGAAAAAGAGGTATAGCATGTTGGTGAAGCACCCACCTTGAAAGATGGCCTTCAAACTCCAAGATCTTGGTTCATGGCTTCAAGAGGAAGATGATTAAAGGTTGTAGATAGGGTCTTAATGGCTAGATGGTGGAGGAAATGAGGAAGAAAGGACTGAAATAGGGAGAGGGAGGTTGGACGTATTGCTAGGGAGAGAGAGAAGAGTGAGAGAGAGAGAGAAGGCAATATAGGTAAGTCGTGATTTCTCTCCTTACTAGGGAAGAGAAACTCATGATATAGCCTTGGGGTTGAGAACCAAGGCAAATATTTTTTTAGAAAAGTAAACGTAAGGAGTAGCTAGGTTAGGTAGAGTTAGGTGGAGGCTAGGTGCATGTTCTCTAGAAAAGTGCACCTAGGTGGGGCCCACCATGGAAAAACGTGTAAGCCTCTAGCAAGTGGATCCCATACATGATGAATAGCCAAGAATTGTCGAGTCGATATCACAAGATGCACGTGTTAGATTTATGCATGAGATGCGGTGTTGGAACCGTGGTGTCGATGCGGATGCAATGGCATATGTTTTGAGTCGATCTGGGTCGGGTCTACATGACCGAACTTAAGGATGACCGCAAATGCTATCCACAGGTCGCAGGTCACTGGGATTCGACCGGTAGGACCGCGAGACCTAAGGGAACGGAATGCATAGTCGGGGTAGGGGTCTTACATGGACAGTCATATTGATTGACCTGAACTGTTCATTAACTCCATAACACATTTCATGGACTACCATGCTAAAATTGCACTGATCAAGTGAATTATAGTCATCCATTTTTCAAACCATGGATAGGATAGCTATGATTTCCTAATAAAAGTGATTCTTTAGGATCATAAGCAATCAATGATGGGCCCCAACAAATAGATGGACACAATTGTTTATTGGACGTGTGTAAATAATCTTGATTATACATACTAAAGGCCATCGATCGAATGGTTAATAATTGTGGGATCAGTGTGATGTTTGCATGGTAGCCCATGAAATGTGTTTGGACTTAATGAATAGTCTAAATTAATGGATTAGACAAACACTACACCAAAATCGTCATTTAGGAATGGTTTTAAACCGTTCCTAAATGAGGTGTCGCAAAAAATAAAAAACGGTTCAGAACCGTTTTGGGTACTGTATCAAATTTAGAGACAAAATTTTAGGAACGGTTTTAAACCATTCCAGTGCCAACAGTCTTATTTGAGAACGATTTTTTTGTCTTATTTCGGAACAATTTTAAACCAAAAAACCTGCTGTAAAAAATAAAAATAAGTAAATAAATAAATAAATAAACAAATATATTTGAAGCCATATTCATTTAAGAATCGAAAGATAGTAAAAACAACCATGATGTAATTGAAACATTATTTATCTGACTTGTAAACTTGACAGGAAAAATTAAAATCTGCAATGGAAGACTTCAAAATAAAAAGACATTATTCAATGAAAGTTGTCAAGTAGATGAAGAGCTCCACAATGTCAGGGATCAGCTCAAACATGTATTTTACATTATAGTGATGAAGTTGACCTTGACTATTCTTGCACCAGCATTATATGCATTCAAAACCTGTATAAGCATTAAAAGAGTGATCTCAGCTCAAAAACCCAATTTACATTGCAAAAGCTTAAAAAGAAGCGAAAAAGAAAAATCCATCCGTACTTCTGTTGGAGTCATTACTCCAGGGATGAACATAACATTGCTACCATGGAAATCATTCGAGATTTCCTGATGAAATGAAAGCATTAGAGATTTCCTGATGATATAGAAGCATTAGAATGCATGAACAACCACAACCGTATATCTTCAACAAAAATCTGATCAAGGGGCCTTTCCATAAATTAAGATCATTGCTTTTTGAGGAGATGGTTAATTTGTTATTTTGGAGTTCCGTAATTTGAATATGCTACACAACTACATAACTCGTACATTAACAAAAGTTATTGTTGATTATAGAACAATATGGAATTTACTATGCAAATTCATCGGTGTGACCTGAAGAAGAAAAAAATAAAAAGAGGAAAGAAACAAATGGAAAAAGTAGAGTTCCATCATTGGAGTTTGAAAATGATGCTTGCTTATGTTGCCTATGGTTATCCATTCAACTGTACATTTAAAGCCATAAATAATGGAGCATACATTCAACAACCCCAAAAATGTTCATAGTTGTGGGCAGTGAAAAAGAAATCCATTAACTAAGCAATAAGCTATGAATGGCATGTCAATATGTTTTTTATTAAAATAATAATAATAATATACCGTGGATTATTCACCAACAAACACTTGTCTCCACAGACTTAATGTATTTAGATGAGAAATTTTCAAAGTCACCTACCCAGATCCTCAACATGAATGTTGACAAGAGAAACTCTAATTTGGTTATCTCAATTTATCAAACTGAAATTGAAATCCAATTCCATAGCACATCCAAACATGCCCAAAAGCGGAAGAGGGCAGAATCAACAGATATTATAACACTCAAAATATATAAACAATAGAAAATCACTCACTCTGGGCTATGGATGGAGTGGCCCAGCTTGAAAAACTTGAATCTACACAAGCCCAATTCAGAAAAGAATGACTTCGCATAACCGATTCCCTGCAAGAAAGAAAAAAGAAACCCAATTAAGATCACCAAGAAACAGTTCTATTTCCAAAGGCATTTCAATAAAATCCAAATCAGATGACCCAAAGAAGAGGAGAAAACAGGAAAAGAAAAAGAAAAAAATAATTGTTTTTTGGAAATTGATTTCGTGGGAAACAGAATTAAAAAACAAAACAGTTCTATTTTCATTTCATTTCAAAAACCCATATGAAATCATACAAATAAGATCACTCCCAAATAGTTATATTTCCAAATCTGTTTCTAATTCAAATCTCATACCATTGGGTGGGGGTTTGTCTTCCACTCGCGATCATATTATCAGCATCTGCCATTAGAGGATCCACAACGCTAAAATCTGAAAAGAAAGAATATATATATATATATAAGATGAAATAACTGCGCCAACCTAAATGTTCACATGCTAAAAATTTTGTGGTCTATGGTCCATTTAAATTTTTTCATTTGAACCATACAGTAAATATCTACCAATTAGCTATTTACATAATCAATTCCATATAACTTTCGGTCTATGGTTCACAACTTGAATGGTTTAATTTGATTTACGTGTATGTTGCATGGTGAATCTTGAACGAACTGGAGGATTCTTTGGAACAAAACATGTATAATCAAGAGAACTTTGATGGACCTGTTTCTTGACCCATATGTACCTTCCTCAGGTCCTCTAAATGAAGGGTTAGGACATTCCAACCAGCTTAAATTCCAGGCTCCAACCAATCTTAAGGCGTGCTCCATCAGGTGATCAGCTCGGATCTAGCACACATGCCACCTGTACAAAATTCAATCTGATAAATAACCTTAATAGATTCCTAGAACACCATAATCTTGCCTCCTAGATTGTTCATGCAGAATATGGATGAAACCACAACATCCAACCATACATCAATATCTTTTCATTTTTAAACTACTTCCCTATGAACATTCGGAATTTTAAGGAAGCTCAAATCTTATGAAATTTGAGATTCAACTGGTCTATAATCGAGGATCTCTGCGATCTGTCAAATGATGGAATTGAATTACTGGTAGTTGACCAAATCACTAATAAACAAAAACTCCTCAAAGAGTTAATGCTCCACAATAATCTACATAGAGAAGTTACAATATGCATAGACGCAGTGTCAAAGCAACACAGATTTAAAATTAAAGAAGGTTTTTACCGAATTAATAGGAGACGCATTCTGCAATTGGCTATGAAGAGGAGTAGAATGTGTAATCCTTGACACGTCAAATTTGCTTTTTTTATTGACCAACAAGTCTGTACAAACATTAAAAAAGTAAGACCTCAATCTATAACTGGAGTTCATAAAATAAATAGTGGAATCAAAGAAATCAGAATATGTAGTAGTCACCTTCAATGCTAGGAGGCACCCTGAAAATGATAGTATATTCTGGATATATGTGCCTATCCATATAAGTTTTCCATATTATGTAATGCTTTGGGTTTTGAAGATTATATACACCGCTATCAAAGTTTTCACTGCTGGGCTGAAATTGTTCAAATCCAGGATGAACTAGTTCCATGTTCCCCATTATAACATGATGCAACACCATATGTCGTATACCGTTTTTGTCAACATCAGAATACCTGGCGCTATAAAAAATAAAAAATAAATAGAAAAAAGAGTGAAATGGCCTCATCGAAAAGTACATCATCCACTCGAACAAACCAAAAATATCACTGAGTACAATAAAAGTAATCATAATTATAGTTCTCTATTGCATTTCCAACTCTTAAAAGAATGCATACCTGACATTGGAGCAGTTCACTGGGGTAAGATGAATGCCAGTGCCATAAACGGGCTTGAATTTTGGCTTTACATTGTGCCCAAACCCATTAAGCATGATCCCTGTTAAAGCTTCTTTTGAAGCACCAAGCCAAGCGTAGCGAACATTTGCATTTCCACGGAAACTTTTGGTGATCTCAACCTGCTTCTGAAAAAGCTGCAACCAAGTTTGCCCTGAATTGCTTAGTGAAGCACGGTAAATTCTGACAATGTTGTCCGCATCAATGAATTGGCTTAAACCTACAAGGAGCATGGTCGTCACGACATCATAGTCTCTTCCATCACTAACCAGTTTGACTAAGCTGCCATGAAAATATTCAAAGCCAGGATTTTGAAAAGCAGGAAATGTAAATGGTTCATTTTCTCCAATGACTTCGTTAATTTCTACATTTGGTTTATCACCAGTGGTGTAACCCTGTTCCAACTCATAAAAGTTGCTAGAGGGTTTTGGTTTTTCTTCTATTTTAAGCCGCTTAACACGAGGAACATCACATTCCTTTGACTTTGAACTATTAGCAGCACTTATTGCATTTGAATGTACAGTTGAATTGAATTGCAAATATACAGTTCAATCAATGGGGCATCGAAATAAATCCTGTTGGTAAAAGGCAAGGTATATGATTTACCTTCAAGTTGTGGAAACCATCCCCAGATCGAATGAAAATCTTTCTTGGGGTATAGCTCTCATCGAGTTTGAAATCAACATAGAGTACAAGTAACTAAATTAAAAGAGGGTTCCAACTCACCAAAGATAAAATAGAAAAAAAAAAAAAAAAAAAAAAAGGAGGAGAGAAAAAGAAATGTACCTAGAGCTTGACTTTTTCCTGGAACTGGATGTTGATAAGGTGGGGCTGGTCACCATCTGATCTGTAATAAGGCAAAGAAACAGTGAGATTGCAAGTATAAAATCAATGTTAGAAAGACAGAGAAGGGGAATGGATGGGAGTAACTGCCAGTAGGTGTCAAGGTTATCATCGAGTATAAAATGGTTGAAGATGGAAGTTAACTACATGGTAGAACTTCCACATATTATTCTTACCTTGCTAGGAACAAAGTTCAGAAATGCGATGCACAACCGGTTTTTCTGCAAAAATCTGAAATGAAATTTCACCATCACAAAATAAGAACACTTAAAGAAAAATCTTCCATGGCAGAGAACATCCTAAAACCACTAAGGAAGAAAGCAAGCTAGTGACTGTAACTGGTTAGGAATAAAATACATCACCGGTATCAAGAATTTATAATTTAAAAAGAAGAAGAAGAAGAAGAAGAAGAAGAAGAAGAAGTTAATTCAGAACCATTAATGTTCATTGCACAAGGTATCACATATATAACTAAAGATTACACAATATAGCAGAAACCCCATTCGGCTTACGTCCGTTGTGTCTAATATTCGTTACTTTCATTTCAATTAGTTATATAGGAGCTTATATCTAATTTGCAGAACAGAGCTAGCAGCATAAAGCATAGTTGTCCATAGAAACCCAGGATGTAAAAAGACTGTTTGGTACTGGCATAGCTAATGCACATCAAAGGTCATTGCCTTTAGAAATATAATTTACCAGATCCTATGTTGACTTGCTTCAGTGAATTGGATAACGAAGATTAAAAAGATGGAAAAGAAAGGGTACCATCGACAGCTTACCACAATATGTATAGTAATAGGCACAACATAAATCTGCATGAGAACATTGTGGCATGTCTAAATTTTGGATTAGACAAGTTCAGCTAAGAAAAGGTCAAACAGATTGCCTAGTTCAAGTCATCATACAGTTTGGTTCATTTCATTGAACTGAATGTTCACAATTCATTTCACTCCTGCACCTAAATGCAACCTTAATTTTCTTTATCAATAACATTCATTGCAGAGGCAACTTCTTACAATCTGCTAGATATATAAGAGCCATATCTACCAAAGAGAATATTAATAGAGGAAGTAACATAAAAGAAGGCTTCAAAGGACATTTTTCTGATCAGTCATCTAACAAAAATAACATTAATACAAAAGAATATTCTTAGATATTAATTCAACAATATAAACTATCAAATGCAGTACTTTGAAAAGCAGTGAGGAACTCATGAACAGCTGGAATACACTGAAAAGCATGCAAACAGAGTCGCATCAGTGACTTCAAGACTTAGGTCACCAACAAAGATATTGGCCTGAAGTCTAGGACTCAGATTGTTCATTCGACTTGATTGGATTCCAAAGAAGGACTCAAATTTTATACTGGATTCCAGCAAGTTTACTTTACTCATCAAGTAAACTCAATTCGTTCCACTTCTTTTTGTCAAATAACAGTTCAGTTTGTTGTCTACAAATAGAAGGTTGAGATGAAAAATAGAGAAATGGACTACATTCAACTGAGAGAAGTCCCAAGATTGGTGGCTAGGGTCTTCCATTCTGGAAGGGGCGTGCTCCATCCTTGTTGGGCACAAGCTGCACACTGACCAGTGGTGTAGATTTAACAAACCATCGACCCACTAGTCAGAGCTGAAAATGTGAGTACACTATGCAAAGCCTTTGGTTGAGTATCTTATATAGTTCTTCTTAAATTAAACGAATTGACAGTGAAATGCTTCTCGAGTAATTGCATATGGAGAAGTCACTCTCAAACCTTAAATTCCATGTGTTTGTTGGCTTGGAGAAGTCACTCTCTATTGGAAAAACAATGAGAGCTGAGAGCTATCATTGTTTTTCCAGTAGATCGTTTATATGGATTCTAGGTAATATATAGTTAGATAGTATCAAAGGATCTCTTGACGGAGTCATGAAAGCCCAATAAAATATGAAATGAATGAGCTATGTCCATGCTTTTATCAATATATTGCTTGTTTGACCAGTAAATTCTTTTTGAGGAAAACTTTGATACCTATGCAGGTAGTGATGGATGATACACAAGAATTAATAAAATTTACATGTGGAATACAAGTAGTTCAAATTGGACTGTCCAAATTATGGGTCCCAGTTTAGATACATCTTAAACAAAAAATTTGCTTATTTGATTATCTATAGGATCAGTGGACATTTATGAAACGGTTGAAATGGAAAATATCCAATTGTTCTATTTCAACAGATAAGTATCCACAAAGCAGAGGTTAGGGTTGTTGAACCAATCTGATTTTGGATTGTGGTTTGGTTACAATGGGTTCTGTAGGATGCAAAATTTTCAGGTCTGTCCAAAAACACACTAAAAACTTATGCAGAAAAGAAAGATGGAACTAAGGCAGTCACTGACTTCTAGCCCTAGGTTGCAATCACCAATGTTTGATGAGGGCAAATGGACCCAAATATGTTTAAGATCACCTCATGGGTATAGAGTATTAGTGGATTCAAGCTTACTACAACGCAACTGAGAAAATGTATGAAACCGATTGACCGCAATATATATATATATATATATATATATATATATATATATATTTGAGAGAGAGAGAGAGAGAGTTATATTGCACTTTCAAAGCCGCTACCCACCTGCATTTGCAGCCATTCTGGTGCTGATCCCTGGACATACTCCCTTGTTGATTGTGAGGTGAGTGTCATGTAAGCAGTATCGAACGTCTGCATCCCAAACTGAAACATTGAAAAAAAAAATCATTACTCTTCAAGTAGCATACAAATAGATGGTTAGGAAGGCAAGTACAATAACAGTTCATATTCAACCAAAAAGGCCAAATATTCTATAGAAAATATGGGGGACTCTCACTGCATAGGCCATCCATGGTGAGACCCATCATATCAAATTCCTCTTAGGAATTTCATCGAACATCACACATGCATAACCAATCACTTCACATTTTTCATACAAATTTAATAGCCCGATCTGCACAAATGGCGCTCAATAGATTATACAGCAACGTGTTCTGCAACGGCCAGCTTTCTGTCCTGGCATAGGAATCTGATTCCTCATCAGATCCATCAATTCTTAAAGGGAATAAAAAAAAAAAATCAATTTCATATACCTGTACATGTGAAATCGTCATTTCATAAGCTTTTCTATATCAAGAAAGGAGGAGCTGGATGTGGACGTTGACGGGGTTTTAACAGGGAAGGGTTTGAGGTTTTGGAAGGAGATGGGAGGGAGATTGGGATTTTGACAAGGGCGGGGTGGGAGGCATGCTTGGCGAGTTCGCCAGGGAGGACGAGACGAACGGACGTTTGGATCTCCCTTGACGTGATGGTGGGTTTCTTGTTGTAGCTGGCCAGCCTCGAAGATTCTCTGGTCGATCCTCCTTCCTTTGAAGCCTCTTGTCTGCTTTTGGCCTCTTTTCTGTAGGAGCTTTCTCTGCCTTTTTCTCTTCTATCGGCTTCTCTGCGGCGGGAGAGAGAGGGAGATCGGGAGTGAGAGGGAGGGAGATCGGGAGTGAGAGGGAGAGAGATCGGCAATGATGGAACGAGAGAGAGAGAGAGAGAGAGAGAGAGAGAGAGAGAGAGAGAGAGAAAGATCTAGAGGGAGGGAGCGGGAGAGAGAGAGAGAGAGAGAGAGAGAGAGGGGGGGGGATAGAGGGGTGAGGGAGCGGGTGAGAGTTTGGTTCAGTTACAGTTATGAATTAGGTTTTATTTTATTTTTTTTGTTCTGGTACAATTCCCAATCTAAAACGGCTTAAGCCGTTCTAGAACCAAAGTCATGGTTGTTCCAAAACTGCTATATTGGTGTAGTGTAAGTTTCCCAATGCAACTAGGAACACTATAACTTATAGTTTGCATGACATGGGATAGTTCTTTTATGAAGCTCCATTTAATTATATGTTTGGTCCATAAGGTTCATGCCAAACTGTGGTTATTTTAGTTACAGAGGATAAATTTATGTGGGTCGTTAGGCTTTAAGATTCTAATTTTTTTTCATGTTTTGCAATACACTCCTGCAATCGATATTTGGAGCATAGGATGCATATTTGCAGAAATGCTTATAGGGAAACCATTGTTCCCTGGAAAGAATGTGGTGCATCAATTGGATCTCATGACTAATTTGCTTGGAACTCCACCACCGAAATCCATTGTTAGGGTCAGTCTTCCCTTTCTTTTGATTGTAAATTGCAATTGGCAAAAATCAACTACAAAATTTGTTGGGAATTTTGGGCAGTAGTTCTACCAATCCTAGTTAATAACATGTTAAAGAGCTTTGTGCGGTTGGTAGAACCAGATTGCAAGTCTACAATATTGCAATGAAATATATAGAAATTTGACCATAGTGGAGATGAGACATAGCGACAACTAAACTCTCTTGGTAATTCCATGTTTCACGTCCAACTTGAAACTATGGGAATTGCTATTTGGGTTAGCCCCACTTAGGCCATTTCCTCTTTACTGAATTGAGTTGTTAGCAATTTTGTGAATAGGATTCTTAATAAACGATCGTGTGAATTATTTTTTGAATGACTCTCAAGTGTAAGATTTTTTTCAAAAAAAAAAAAAAACAAAAACAATTCTGACGTTATTTTTTTTTAATTCACAAATATTTTAGCATTGGACCAAATCCATCGCTAATTTCTAAACAAGTTGATAATCAATGACGGATTTGAGGTCCGTCACTCTCCTCATATTAACGACGGACCTTATCCGTCATTAATATTTTTAATGACGAATAATTCGGGTAGGTTTTTTTCGAATATTAGTGACGGATTTTTTAATTTACAATGGATAAAATCCGTCGCAAAAAATTTGCGACCCAGTAAACAGCCACGGACCAAATTCGTTGATTTTATGATGGATTTGGTCCGTCGCAGATTTTCGATTTGGCAGTGTCTAATTGCTATTAAACGGATAATCAGATATGTTGCAAGTACTACTAACTGGGGTCTATGGTATCCACATGATATAATTGTACAACTTGCCGAATATACCGATGCAGATCGGGCAGGAAACATCGATGATAGAAAATCTATCAATGGTGGATGTTTCTATGTAAGGAATTGTTTAGTTTCCTGGCTCAGTAAGAAACAAAATTATGTATCGCTCTCAGCAGATGAAGCTGAATATATCGCAGCTAGTAATGCTAGCACCTAGTTGATCTGGATGAAAATGATGTTAGCTGACTATGGGATTGCACGAGATACAATGACATTATACTGTGATAAGTCAAGCACAATTAATATTTCAAAGAATCTTATTCAACATTATCGTACGAAATATATCGACATTCGATATCATTATATTTGAGAATTAGTTAAGGACACAAAATATATTGTGACTGAAAAGCAGCTTGCAGACATAATGATCAAACCACTTGATAGGAATAGATATTCCATATTAAAGCATGATATTGGTATGTGTACTTTTATTTAAATAATCATGTTGTTTATGCATTTATTATTATTATTATTATATGTTTATAATGTTTAAATGCATAACATGTAAATAAATTTAAAATTTTAAATATAATTTTTTTTTTCAAATTTGTGGATTGCTCGACAGGTCAAGTACATCCTCAACCAGTCGACCTTCGACGGGTCGAAGACCATGCTCGACCAATCGAGGAGTATGGGTTTGCATAATAAAGGGGGAAAATCACTTTTCTATTTCATTTTCCACTTTCTTATTTGAATAGTCAGTGCTTCTCTTGATGAACCCATCTCCAAATCTTCATTATAAGTGGTATATTTCCATTTTTCTTCTAGATTTAAGTTGCTCTTTTCTAGTTTATCTTCTATTTGTGGTGTATTTGTGATTTACAACCTTTCTTTAGTGGGTTTTCAAGTAAAAATCTAATCTAGACTCAAACTATCTATCTTCTTTAATCTTCTCTTTTACAATCTCTAAATGGAGCATCGTACTAAGAGGAAGACTACTCGTAAGGGCCCTAGCGGCTCCTCCTCTAGGTCGACTCCCATTAGGGTGAGAACCCTAAGAATTCTTGAAGAAGATTCGGAGCATGATAGGGATTTCCACACTAGAGAAATTATTTTAGAAAGGACTGTAAACGTATACCACATTGCACCATTTCAACTTTTGCCTATCTTTACTGCTATAGGTTGGGAAAATATTCTCGATTGGGGCGGAACGTCTTACTGCTCCATAGCTCAAGGCATGTACACATCCATAAGTGACATGTCCCTTGAAAATCTTACATTTACAATTAATTTTCAAGAAGAGAATCCCTATTGATCACCACCTGATTTCAGTTTACTTGACGTAAACATCACTGATGATGGCATTCTCATTGCCACTCTCACAGAGAAAATGACTCATACTGAGCAACAGGCGATCACTCATAAATTACATTGCTTTGACGCTGAATGAAAGTCTGGCAATGCCCTCCATGCTAACCAAATGCTTCCCAAATATCAAGTCTTACATCGTATTTTTACGTCCAATGTGTATCCACGATTTGGGAATAAGTCTGAACTTACTCCCTTCATGACTCGTGCCCTTCACTCTGTTGTATCTAGAATTCCTATTTGTCTTCCTTCTTTGATGTGTTATTTGATTATTCAATTCCGTATTCATCTTAGTCATGGGTCGATTCCTTTCGCCTATCTCATGACATGCATTGCTCTTTATTGCAATGTTATCATTTCTTCGACCAAGGCACTATAGTCGGAATTACCCTTTAATAATACAAATCTGCACAAAATGAACCTGGCGTTCCTTCCCGGCCAGCGAGATGGAGGAAGACGCACTTATACGAGAGGACACATCGATGGATGACATATTTACTGAGCTTGATGAGTCGAATGATGAAGTCGATCCAGACTATCAACCTTCCCAGGTTGATGATTGACTCAAATCCTTGGATGAAAAGGTGATTGAGTTAAAGATATCTCAAGACAATCTGGCAGAAAGTCACAAATCCTCAATGAAATACATGCGAAAGTACTTTCATCACATCACCAAGGGATTGCACCAAATTAATCCTTCCATACTTCCACCCTCTTCCTCCAGATCCGACTAGGCTTCTTTAAATTTTTATTAAAAAAAAAACACATTTGACTTATAAAACTTTAACTCTGTGTGTGCGATCACTCTTATATTCTACTCAGCTTTAATGCTTATTGATGGCTTTTTTTTTAAATCTTGATGACCTCCTTAACTTGACATTCTTATACGCTTATATTTTCATCTTTTTATTTTACTGATTTTGATATGCTTATTTCAATGATTATTCTTTCCTTTGTCATAATGTGACAAAAAGGGGGAGATGATTAATTATTACCAGTATAATGAATGATGGATGTTGAATGTTGAGTGATATGAATGGCATAATATGAGCTGATATGAATATTGATGTAATGAATGTTACATGATTATATATGCTTGGAGTATGCATTGGCATTAGAATGGAAAATATGTATGTCATGATACAAGAGAAGCTCACATTGAGGGGTAGTAGTAATTTTTTCACACATTTATCGAAGCTGCAACAAATCTTCTACAACATGGAATCAAGAATACAAGATGTCATTCTAGTTGTTATAATAATAAGTGTTTTGTCACAAATTTGACAAAGGGAGAGATTTTAAGTGCTATATTATATAAAGCATACATTTATTTGTCAAATTTTGTTTAGACAAAATAGCTTATGAAGTGGCATTCTAATGTGGATTAAGATGAAAAGTTCAAGTCTCTACTGAAGTTTCAAAATCAAGCTGGAAAGTTCAAATTCTACTAAGTTCAAGATGATTGAGTTCAAGTTCTACTAAAGTTCTAGTAAAAGATCAAGCTCCATCTTCAACTTCAAGCTCTATTGAAGAATTAAGTAGAAGAACAAGTTCCATGAAGTTCAAGCATTCAATCTACTTTAAAGTTCAATCATTTCAGGTATAACAAACCCTAGAAAGACCTTAGGCTCAGGTACTTTTAAAACATAACTTAAATGAGTTTTTATGCTTATGTTAGGTTAAAGTTTGACTAGTCTAAGCTATGACTCGACTAGTCAAGTAGTTTTCGATCAGTCCAAGTTTAAACTGAAGAAAAATGGATTTTTCCATTACTTCTTCGACCAATCGAGCAAACTGCTTGACTAGTCGAAGATGGGCCTTCGACCAGTTGAGGGTTACTCGACTGGAAGTCCAACAACTGAATCAATTCGAATTTTAGGCACCCTCGACCAGTCAAAGACCTTGCTCGACCAGTCACGCCCCAAACTCGGTTACCGGACTGACAAGGAACCCGATAGTTGGTTCTGGCCGCAATAGCCTCCGTAGTACCCCATTCTCGGCTCCTGAGGCAGGTTCCGATCCTGGGATCCTACAAGGAGGATTTCCATAACCATATATTCATTCCAATGTGAGCATAACCAATATCACAGCAAGTAAATCTGAAAAATAATAAAGGGACACATTACAAAATCCACTATAAATTTGAACTTTTCAAGTACATATCTGAAAGGAAATACATTTGATGACAAAAGAAGAGGGAAGAAGATCTGCAACATTGGGTCCTCGGCTCAACACCCATCTAAGCTCTGCCGCTACGACGCTGACGTAGGATCTTCTGCATGCATCAATCATGCATAAGCTTATAGAAGCTTAGAGGGTGATGAAAGTGTGTGACAATGGTGTGCAGAAGAATAATAGGCGATACAAAAGGAAAATATGATCAATGCCAATGCCACAAGCTTAACTAAGGCTGCCATAAATACAAGAAGCCATACCAAGGCTATGCAATACAATAAGGCTTACACAGTCGATATCAATGCAATGCGAAGTGATGTCAATGCCTATAACCAGTCTACATATCCCATACAGTTCCATCATAAGGAATATCATCGGGGTCTGATGTACTATAAGATGTTTGCCGCTATCAAGACTGCACAGTCAACGAGCGTAAGAGACCACACTACCTGCTTATGGACAGCTAACCACCAGCAAGGCTCAATGGTAGCGGACCCATTCACGAGCTAGTCAAACTCAGCCTAGTCATGCTCTCTCACTCAGGCGGATAAGGCTACAACCCATCTCAACCGACTACACGACAGTGGGAGACGCGGCCTAACGGTGTAAGGCACTCGGGCGCTCATGATTTTCACTCGGTCACGACGTTGAGGCATCTTCTAGGTACCTTGAAGGTTTAGGGGCTTTCACCCAGGGATATCCTATGCACCCTAATACTCAAATGATATATTTCTGATGTCCACATACAGCCATTCACGAACATACCAGTGGAGGCAAGACCTTGATGAAGCAAGGGCAATAGTGTCCATGACATGCGATGCCAGATGCATGAGTCACGCAAACCAATCATGCATTAGCTCTAAGCACTAAATGTGCACAAGAGGGGAACTCCATCCCTCTATCATATCAACTCAATGACCACACACGAATGCAATCCAAACACTCCATGATGCATATGGGTCATGAGGGTGCACCATACGGCGATGATGACTTAGAACATACTCCTCCTTCCTAAGGAGGGAATCAAGTCTAGGTACTTAGACAATTAAATCTGAGGAACAAACCTCTAGTGGGGGCCCAGTACTTTGGGGTAGCCCACAAAGCTAAGAAAGGCCATATATAAGCCTAAAGGAATAAGCGGTCATAATGAGGGCCTATGGTGGGCCTTAAACCACCCATAGCAACCCATGGGCCTACCTTAGGGCCACCAAGGAGGACATCCAACCTCAATTGGGTCCCAAAAAGGCAACCCACTATTATGGGAGCATGAAAGGCCCAAGGCCCAGTGGGCTATACTCAAAGCCCAACATATAGGCAATATGGTGGGCCCTTAAGTAAGGTTTGTGCCCAACCATGAAGGTCACAAATCCAGATATTGTGGTGGACCTAGTGGGCAGCCCGATAATCTAACCATGTGGGCAATTTCTATGCTTTATCCAAGTGAGTTGGGGCTCACAACTTGGCCCAGGTACAAGGTTATTTTGGTGGGCAGCCAAGGGCCCTACTACTTTCACATTATGGCCCACAAACCCATCACAATAAGTGGTGAGATACAGGCCAAAAGGTCAAGGGACCTAACTAGAAGATTTCAAGATAAATGGGCCTACCGAGGCTAATCAAAACTATGAACATAGATCCAAAATAAAATCCAATAGAGGTGGGCTTCTAAGCATACATAAATGGAGCCTAAAGACACCTCAGAAGATGACAATCTTATGTCCATAATTCACCCTTAATTTGGTGGGCCATGCTGCCCTATAATAGGCTACTAGGGGCAACCATTTTGGGCCCATTATTGAATTTCCCGCCCACCTATTTTTGGGCCTGCTGGGGCCCAACAATAATTAATATAAATTAGGTATATGTTCCCTGGTGGCGCACATATATCTCTGTGGGTCCCACCAGATGGGAGGACTAGATTACACACATAAAATAGCTGGACCATGTTGTTGGACTGGAGTCCAGCAACAGTCCAATGGACCTGGGTGTCCCAAGGTGAAGGGTCATATGGGCCTAGGCAATTGGCCCAAAAACACATTAAATTAGGTCCCAAAAATAGAAAATTCTCAAGGAGGTGGTCCACATCCCACGTGGACAACAAATATATGTATGGAGAGGATACACAACACATCAAGGTGGGCCCACAAGGAGGATGGACGGCCAACCATGGCTGGATGTCCTAGCCTGGGCGTCTTAGCCTAGTGGGCCGGTCCAGCCCATACCACGAATTGTACAGGAGTCCGTTGACCCCAAAACTTTGTATATAGGTCCTATTATGGGTGGGTCACCTCTCTGTAAATTTTTAGAATTTTTGGAATAGCAAACGTATTTTAATTAATTTAAAGAAAATGGACTGTCCAAAAAATCTGTTTAACCTGGGCGTCCCAGACTGGTGTACCGATCCAGCCCTTGCCATGGTGTGCACAGGGATTCGTTGGCCCCAAAAATTTGTAGGTAGGTCCTACCATTGGTGGGCCACCTCTTTATAAAATTTCATGATTTTTGGAATAACATAAGTATTTTAATTAATTAAAAAAAATAGACTATCTAGAAAAATTGTTTAGTGTAGATTTTTGACAGGCCCTGATCTGAGCTTCCAATGGTGTGGATTAATGGCCTCTAAAAATTGGAAAATTTTAGTTTCTATGTTTCCACATGTGTACTACAAAGTGGGGTCCATGGATGTGGCCCACCAGTGGAAAAAGTATTTTATATTTAAGGAATTTCGCACTGATATGTTGCTGAAATAGTGCAGAATTTACAGACTAACCACCTCACTTGGGCCACACCTTTAGGACCTCTATCAGGGTCAGGTGGGGTTGAATTTTTGTAGGCTTATAGGTGAGATGTAGGTCTTCAAGAATCATGTATTATATGATATCAAATTTTTCGTAAAAGACCTAAAATCAGGCCCCAAAATGGTCCACAATCTGTCCAAAGAAACTGGACAGCAACATATGCTTCACAAAAATAAATTTCAAACATACATTAAATGGGGATTTAACCCCTAGAAATCATGGCATGGTCCACCCAAGTGGGCCTCACAAGTATCCAAACCATCCCATCACCAAAAATAAGCTTGCATGTAACCCTTTTTGTACATTTAGGGGCCACACATTCAATGGGAGGGACTATGAAAATGTCCCCTCTCTATGGATGGTTGGGATCTTGTTGGTCCACAAGGTGGGCCACACGCTCATGATCAGAAAATATTAGGTAGAAAAATAAAGAGAGAAGGAGAAAAAGAGAGAGAATCCGGCCATACATAGATGGATTTCGCCACTATAAATCCCTCATGCAAAAATCCAACCATACAATGCTCATCTTATGGGTTCATGCATGTATGAACCCCACAATAAAAATCGTGGGGGATGCAATTCCACCATAAAACAAAGGTCTAGATGATCTTAGAATGATTAGGATCATGAGATACATCATGATGGGGTCCATGGAGAATGGCCCCATCATGGAATAATGCAAGCATGTAGCATGGGCAAAGGGCCACATCCAAGGGATTAAATGGGATCCCCACCATGGATTGGTGGGTCCCACATGTCCCATACAAGAAAAAATGAGAGTATCAAGAAAGAGAAGAGAGATCAACAAGTTGTAGGCACCCACCTTCAAATCAAGCTCTCTATCTTCCACACAAGGTAGATCTAGCACCAAGGAAGAAGAATCAATGGCTAAGATGAATTTCTAAGGGTGGGATTGAGGGTTTTTTAAGCTTCAAGGGGCTGGAGTAATGGAGGAAAATGGAACGTTTGGGAGAGAAGTTGCTAGAATGAGGAAAATGAGGAGGGAGAGAGATAAGGAGAGAGAGAGAGAGAGAGAGATAGCAATGATTAGTTTTGTAAGAAAAGAAATGATTAGCTAGGGAGGACAAACTAAAGTTGCTAGGGGAGGGTAGGTTTGGGTGGTGTGTGTGGTGTTGGTAGTGTAAGCTATGGAGGTTTAGGTGGTATGTATCATGTTGGCATTGGAGCTTGTGCAAAAAGGGAGTGGGGCCACATGCACTACTCCAAGGTGGGTCATATGATCAAGGGCCATAAAATGAAACGTATATAACTTATAATCTATACATCGGATGGATGCACAAGATGCGTCATCGAAACCGCAACGATAATGTGAACAAGATGACATAGGTTTCAACCCAATTCGAGTCAGATCAACGTGACCGAACTTACGGATGATCGCAAACACTATCCGAGGGTCGCAGGTCACCGAGATTTGACCGGTAGGACCGCAGGTTCAAGAGAAATGAAATGTATACCTACACACATGCATGCTCTCACAGGAATTCGGGTTGGGTCTTACAGCCCTCAACCAGTCGAGAAAGGCCCTCGACCAGTTAAAGATATGTTTTATCTTATCGTGCTCAAATTAGAAAATTTGTTGGAACAGAATCCGGTTCTTAGACAAGTTGAAGATTGTTTTAGACGAGTCAAAACAATAACTTCTTTACCTATAAATAGAGATTTTCTCTCAATCCAAAATTAACAATTCAATCCTATTAAATCCTTCTCCAAGAGAGAGAGAGAGAAGCCCTCATTATTGTCAAGCTATTGCATGACATTTATAAATTTTTAATAGCTTTTTTATTTTAATTCCTTAATCTTTTATTCTATGTATCTTATTTTTTAAAGAGAGTAAATACTCTTCTTTGAGATCTTAAGGATTCAAACAAGTAGCCTTTGGTTTGAATCTATTTAAAATCAATATAGAACCTTAAACCCTTGTCTATATGACTGAACATTGAACAATCTGCTACAAGAGAAGCGGTTCTACGACTACATCGACTGATACATCTTCAAAGGAGAAGATAAGTATACTTTGCTTTTATAGTTTGGTTTTATTGAGATAGACAGAAAATTTCATTTGTTGGTTTTTCTGAGATAGCCAGAAAATTCTCAGAGGGGTTTTTTCGTTTGTGTTAGCCATTTAAAATCACAATTGTATCAGGTTTTAAGGTGACACTAAGAAAACTTATTTATAGTATCACGTGGATAATGATTATTGGGAGTGGAGTAGGTGTGGCTGATTGAGAACAGTTGTTGTATACACCGAACCACTATATATAACTCTTGGTGTTGTGGTGAATGTTTACTTTTACATTTGTGGATTTGTAATTTCATTTATGCAAAAGTGGTGAATGTTTATAATAGATAACTTTATTTTCTCTTACTTGGTTTGAGATTTTGATTCTTATAAATGTTCGTGAAATAAGGTTGTCCTACCTGAACTTGGTTTAGGTGTAGATTGTCCTACAAATTAGTTTCAATCAATTTTTCAATACTAGTGCAATTGAGATTTCTGATTTATTTAATATTTCAACACTTTAATTTTTATTTGACATAATCCTATTCACCCCTCTAGGACTTCTTAAGCTTGCCTTTTGAAATTCTAACACTCATTTTTTCCTTTAAACAATCAAGAAATATGCTTCCCCAAATTATATTCTTCAATTCAGAGCTTAGAAAAGGCATACAACTGTCACTACAAGAAAGTAGGCCTTTAGCCTCAATTTTTTAGCCTCGGTTCAAAAAAATGAGGCTAAATGTGCTTTTTAGCCTCAGTTGTAAAGGAACTGAGGTTAAAAGTTCCTTTTTTTTTTTTTTTTGCTTCAGTTGGTGAGAAACTGAGGCCAAAAGTCTACTTTTTAGCCTCAGTTGCATGGGAACCGAGGCGAAAAGTCTACTTTTTAGCCTCAGTTGCATAGGAACCGAGGGGAAAGGTATACTTTTTAGCCTCAGTTGCATAGGAACCGAGGTGAAATGTTTACTTTTTAACCTCAGTTGCATACGAACTAAGGCCAAAAGTCTACATGTTAGCTTTAGTTGCATAGGAACCGAGGTGAAAGGTTTACTTTTTAGCCTCGGTTGCATAGGAACCGAGGTGAAAGGTCTACTTTTTAGCCTCGGTTGCATAGGAACTGAGGCGAAAAGTCTACTTTTTATCCTCAGTTGCATAAGAACCGAGACGAAAAGTCTACATCTTAACCTCAATTGCATAGGAACCAAGGCGAAAGGTCTAAATTTTAGCCTTAATTGCATAGTAACCAAGGCGAAAGGTATACTTTTTAGGCTTAGTTGCATAGGAACCGAGGTAAGAGGTCTACTTTTTAGCCTCAGTTGCATAGGAACCGAGGCCAAAAGTTTATATTTTAGCCTCAGTTGCATAGGAACTGAAGTGAAAGGTCTACTTTTTAGCTTCAGTTGCATAAGAACGGAGGCAAAATGTCTATTTTTTAGCCTCAGTTGCATAGGAGCTAAGGTTAAAAATTTACTTTCTAGCCTCAGTTGCATAGGAACCGAGGTTAAAAGTTTACTATTTATTTATTAATGTGGATTTTCTCTTTTGTTTAGGAAACATCTTCTAAAGCATAACAAGATATGAAATATTAGTATTATTGTTGTGGGGCTCATTGCTTAGTGATCAACTGTGTTGATTTGATGGGACCTGATTTTTGGGCCCCACTTGATGCATGACCTTGAGCCCGTTCAAATACATTGGTGCAATGCATGCCATGATTTTCTGTTTAAGCATTTTTTTAGAATCGAAATCACTACATCTAGGCTCACAAGTTTCGGGCCACCACGAATATGTCAGGCTTGACTATGCCTATATTTTGAGCTGGACTAGCGGCCATCCATTCGTCTCGATGGTGTGGGCCACCAATGACTTTTACCATCCACACTTTATCTTTGATTTTTTCTTTTTGAAGGGGCATCCCCAATCCAATTTTATTGGTCGATGTTCATTCAATGTTGTTTCCTATAATGTGGTCCACTTGAGAATGGGATATACTTAATTTTTGGTCTCATACCATAAAATGATCTATAAAAATAGATGGACGACAAGGTTGAAACACATACATCATGGTGAGGCCCACAGAGCACCGACCACCACAAAATTGGCAGGTGACAGGGGATCAGATTAGCTAATGATAGGTTGAGTAGCTAGAGTTGCTACAGAAGTGACGTCACTGTGTTCTGTGGGCCCCATAACGATGTACGTATTATATCCACACCGTCCATCCATTTGGATTGATCATTTTAGAACACGATCCAAAGAATGAGGTAGATACAAAGCTGGAGTGGACCCCACCATAGAAAACAATGGAGAGTGACGCCTACCATTGAAACCTTCCTAAGGTCCACCATGATATTTATTTGAAATCCAACCTATTTACGTGTTAACACAGACATGAAAGAAGGAAAACACAAATATCATCTTGATCGAAAGCTTCTGTGGCCCTTAGAAGTTTTTAATGGTGGGCGTCACTCTCCCCATTGTTTTCCGTGGCGGGGTCCACTTGAGGTTTAGATCTGACTCATTCTTTGGTTATGCTCTAAAATGATCTCTCTAAATGGATGCACGGTGTGGATATAATATGTACATCATGGTGGGGCCCACAAAAGTTGGTGACGTCACTACTCGACCTGTCTATAGCTAATCCGTGGCTACCCCACCCTATATATTTGAAATCCTGAATTTCATTTTTGAGAAATTTACAACTGTGGACCCCACCTTTTATCCAGGTTTTTTTGAAGCAATACAAACTTGGAATACGCACTTGGACCTCCTCGTAGAATTTCAGGACGAAAATACCCCTGCCTTCCTTTCGAAGATGAGCGCTGACGCTCCTCCAACCGAGAGTTGCACGAACGGCTCAAAAGAGATCAAAGTTACATGGCCCCACAGGTATGTATTTATTATATCCACAACGTTCATCCATATTTTGAGATCATTTCGGAGCATTATCCCCCCAAAAAAATCATATCCAAAGGTCAACTGGACCACACCACAAAGAGCAGCAGGAAAATTGATTTTCACCGTTAAAAATTTTGTAGGGCCCACCATGACATTTATTTTCCATCCAATCTATTCATAAGGTCACAAAGGTCTGGATGAAGAGGAAAAACAAATTTCATAATGATCCAAAACTTCTGTAACCCCTAAAAGGGTTTCAATGGTAAACGTTCAATTCCCCACTGCCTTTTACATTATGGTCCACTTGATACTTAGATCTATCTTATTTTTCGTTTCAAGACTTAATATGAGCTTGCCAAATAGATGAACGGTTTGGATATAACACAAATCTCATGATGGGACCCACAAAAGCAATTAAGAAAAAAAAACACGCACTCATTGCCGCGGCAGTGCCGCCGAACCAGCAGCAATCTGACAGATTTTTATTTTTTATTTTCTATTTTTTATTTTTTTCACAGGGAGAACTTTTTCTCCCTTACATTTTTCTCTAATACATAATTATGTAAATATGTATATATAAGTATATACAAATATTTTTCTATCTTTTAATTCATTTCTTTGTCTAAGTATTTAACAAGCATATCTCCTAAATTAGAATGATTTTTTTTAAAAAAATTTTACACATGCCCAGACACCCCCACACACTCATACTAGTGAAATTTCACCATCTATGTATACTCGAATGCTTGACCGGGTGTTGAAACTCCTAAGGGCCCGTTTGGCCAGGTGGATTGGAAGGGATTTAATGGTATTAGGGTGGATGGCATGGATTTCTAGGTAATGATGGTGTTATCAGTGGATTGTCTTGAGATCCATGGGATTTCTATATCCCTAGATTGGTACATCCAGTATGTTTGGCACAGCCGGCCAATCCGGGGATTAAACCTTCCCATCCCTTCCAATCCCATGAACCAAACACGTCACAGGAAAATTTGAACGAATTAGGGTGGATTGCATGGGATTTAAAGGTATTGATGGTGTTGTCAGTTGATTGTCCTAAGATCCATGGGATTGGGATCAGATCACCGACTCTGTTTGGCACCCTCGGCCAATTCGGGATTTAACTTCCAATCCCTTCCAATGCATCCAACCCCTTCCAATCCGACCAGCCAAACGGGCCCTAATAGTCTACCACCCGAGCGGGGCAAACATGAAAATGAGCGAGGCAAACTAGAAAATCGGCGGGGCAAACTGAAATATGAGTGGGGCAAACTAGAAAAACAGCGAGGTAAATAAGAAAAACAGCGGGGTAAACAAGAAAAATAGCGGGGCAAATTGAAATATGAGCGGGGCAAACTAAAAAAATAACGGGGCAAAATGAAATATGAGCAGGGCAAACAAAAAACACAATGGGGTAAAATGAAATATGAGTGGGAAAAATTAGAAAAACAGCGGGGCAAACTAAAATATGAGCGGGGCAAACAAGAAAAACAGCAGGGCAAACTATATAAGTCGTGGTTGTCATGTTATATGGGTCGAAGTTGTCATGTTATATGTGTCGTAGTTGCCATATGGGCCCCATATGGGTCGTGGTTTGCATTGGTCGTAGTTGTCATGTTATGGGTTGTGGTTTACATTGGTCGTAGTTACCATGTTATGGGTCGTGGTTTGCATGGGTTATACTTGCCATGTTATATGGGTCGTGGTTGTCATGTTGCCTAGATCATGGTCTGGTTTTCAACGTGTTCACTTCCTTTTCTACAAAATCATTGATACTATAACTTAAGGCCCACAATGGGGTGATCCGATCCATCCACCTTGTCGGATAGCTCGTTGTGGGCCTAAAAAGTCCTAACTTGGGTAGTATCCACTCCTATCTACCTTATCGGCTGATATTTGGACCTTACCCCTAAAATGACAAGGCAAAAAGGATGGGCGGCATGGATTATAGACGGCATGGATGCTTTACGCCTAAAATGACACGACAAAAAGGATGGGCGAAATAAATTATGGACGATGTGGATTATGAATGGCATAGATGAAACACATACATCATGGTGGGGCCGACAGAGCATCAAGCACCAGCCACTGTCCATGTAAATCAATGATTAGAAATCGTTGGTTAGTCACTCAGACATGATCTTGTGCTTGTGGCCCATCTGAGACTTGGAATTTCATCATTTTCGGGCAAAACATATATTTCAGTGAGCTTATCACAACCATTGTGTCAAAAATTACATATCTCACCAATTAGAGATATTAAAGTTGATTTAGTAATTCAATTCCAACCCCTGTAAATATATCATGGATAGGTAATTAAAGTTGATTCACAATCCATGGTGCCAAACACACTAGGAGGATTGCTAATCCATGGGGGTTGTAAACCAGGGGGTTCCAAATCTAGGGGGTTCCAAATCCACGCTCCCAAACAGGCCCATAGGAGAGGCTTTTGAATTTTCAAAAGACCACATACAAGCAGTGGCTAACAAATAATGCAATTCTACACATCAGGTAGGCCAGAGAAAGGGCTGGGTTTAGCCTAGGTCTGGTTTAGTCTAGCCTACTTTGGACTGGGTTCAGTGACCTTAGATATGTCAACAACTAGGCCTACATCTGCGTGGAGGATTGTCTGGACTCTTTGGAATGTTTGTGTTTCATCTATTCCGTTCATCCATTTTTATGTATCATTCTAGGCTTGATCTAAAATATGAGAGGGATATAAATCTCAGGTGGAACACACCACAGGAAAACAATATTGATTGGATATCCACCATAAAAATTCTCCTAAAGCCCACTATACTGTTTATTTGACATCTAATCTTTTGATTAGGTCATACAGGCCTAGATGATGGGAAAAAACAAAAATCAGCTTGATACAAAACTTTTATGGCCCTGAAAAAGGGTTTTAATGGTTGATGCTCATTGAACACATTTTCCTATAATGTGGTCCACTTGAGATTGTGATATACCTCATTTTTTTTTGTTATAATCCCTACAACATTTTGTGGGTCCCATTATAAGGTATGTGTTATATCCAAACTGTCCATCTATTTGATGAGCTTGTATTAAGGCTTGAGACGAAAAATAAGACAGATATAGTTATCACCCAGATCCATAGCTCAATTGGCAGACTAAGTGGAAATACCTCATTTCAACACTTGAGGTCTTAGTATCGATCCCAAGAGTGGGGCAAGCATGAAAAAGAGCAGGGCAAACATGAAAATGAGCAGGGTAAGCATAAAAAAGAGCAGGGCAACTGAAGTATGAATGGGGCAAACTAGAAAAACAGCGGGGCAAACTAGAAAAACTACGGGGCAAACTGAAATATGAGCGGGCCAAACTAAAAAAACAGTGGGACAAACTAGAAAAACAGCGAGGAAAACATGAAAAACAACGGGGCAAACTAGAAAAACAGCGGGGGAAACATGAAAAATAGCGGGGCAAACTAGAAGAACAGCGGGGGAAACATGAAAAACAGCGGGGCAAACTAGAAAAATAGTGGAGGAAACATAAAAAACAGTGGTGCAAACTAGAAAAATAGTCGGGCAAACTAGAAAAACAGCGAGGAAAACATGAGAAATGGTGGGGGAAATATGAAAAACAGCGAGACAAACTAGAAAACAGCGGGGCAAACTAGAAAAACAGTGGGGGAAACATGAAAAACAGCGGGACAAACTAGAAAAACAGCAGGGGAAATATGAATTATGAGTGGGACAAACTAGAAAAATAGCAGGGGAAACATGAAAAACAGCGGGGAAAATATGAAAAATACAAAAAATAGTGGGGAAAACATGAAAAACAGCGGGGGAAACACACTGTAAAAGCAATGATTGAATGCCTACCTTTGAAAGCTTTCTGGAGTACACAGTAGTTTTGGGTAAAACTGATGATTTTATTTTCCGTTCATCTAGGACCGTGTGACCGTAGGAACAAGTTTAATAAATAAGCATCTCAATGGTCTTTAGAAAAGTTTAAACGGCAAATATCAGTATCCCCGTGTGTTTCGCACGGTTCACTTAAGCTTTGGACATGCTTTCATTTTAGGCTCATGCCCTAAAATGAGGTTTAAAAAGGGATGACCAGCATTAATAAAACACATACATCGTTGTGGGCCCCATACAGTCCAATCATCGATGTGGGCTTCCATTTTTCATGCTTGCCTCGTTCATTTTCATGCTTGCCTCGCTCAATTTCTAGTTTGCCCCGCTCAATTTCTTGTTTACAAATGGATTTTTGACCATCGATCCGATGAAATCTTGGAAAATAACTAAGTTGGTTGGCTAAATTAGCTTCTCCTACCCCAAAATTATATGTGGTACATTAAGTAAATCATTCTAGTTTGGATCCTTACTCTTAGGAGTTTCAACACCCGGTCAAGCGTTCGAGTATCCATATGTGGTGAAATTCCACTAGTGTGAGTGTGTGGGGGTGTGTGGGGGTGTGATGATCACGTAGACAATGAACATTTAATCATTTAATGTATGTGAATTGAGCCCCTCATGCTATGAGAACAATTAAAAACTATGCATTCTGTGCAAAGATGTGGATCACTGTAATCAAACCATTGTATAAGGGCTATTTTTCTAGTTTGCCCGCTCATATTTCAGTTTTCCCAGCTATTTTTCTATTTTGTCCCGCTCATAATTCAGTTTGCCCCATTGTTTTTCTAGTTTGCCCCGCTCATAATTTAGTTTGCCCCGCTGTTTTTCTTGTTTGCCCCACTTATATTTCAATTTGCCCCACTGTTTTTCTAGTTTGCCCCTCTCATAATGCAGTTTGCCCCGCTGTTTTTCTAGTTTGCCCCGCTCATCATTCAGTTTGCCTCGCTATTTTTCTAGTTGTTCCCGCTCATAATGCAATTTGCCCCACTGTTTTACTAGTTTGCTCCGCTCATAATGCAGTTTGCCCCACTGTTTTTCTAGTTTGTCCCGCTCATATTTCAGTTTGCCCCTAGTGTGACTCTTAGGAGTTTCAACACCCGGTCAAGCATTCGAGTATCCGTAAGTGGTGAAATTCAATTAGTGTGAGTGTGTTGGGTGTGTAAAAAAAAAAAATCATTCTAGTTTAGGAGATATGCTTGTTAAATACGTAGACAAAAAAAATGAATTAAAAGATAGGAAAATATTTTTATATACTTATATATACATTTTTACATAATTATGTATTAGAGAAAAAGTTCTCCCTGTGAAAAAATAAAAATAAAAATTGTCAGACTGCCACGGCACTGCCACCGAACTGGCAATAGTGCCACGGCAGTCTGTTTGATTTTTTTTATTTTTTATTTGCTATATTGCTTTTGTGGGTCCCATCATGAGGTTTGTGTTATATCCAAACCATCCATCTATTTGGCGAGCTCATATTAAGGCTTGAGACAAAAAATAAGATAGATCTAATTATCAAGTGGACCACATTGTAAAAGGCAGTGGGGAATTGAATGTCTACCATTGAAACCCTTTTAGGGGTTATAGAAGTTTTGGATCATTATGAAATTTGTTTTTCCTCTTCATCCAAGTCTTTGTGACCTTATGAATGAACTTAGATGGGGAAGATTTCTCACAAACATCACAATGGGCTCCACCTGAGTTTCTAATGGTTGACACTCATTCAACACTGTTTCCTCTAATGTGGTACACTTGAGATTTGGATATACCTCATTTTTGGTCTCATACTATAAAATGATATGGAAAAATATATGGACGGCATGGATGAAAAGAATACATCATGGTGGGGCCATGGACCACCGAAGATCCATCATTGGCGGGTGGCTGGAGGAGTACCCAATCTGTTTCCTTGAAAAGGAGGGGTATTTTCGTCCTGGAATTTATTGTCCGTACGAGGAGTTCTAAGTGCGTACATTAAATTTGTATTGCCTCAAGAATATCCAATAGGTAAAATGTTGGGTCCACAGTCGTGAATTTCTCTTCATTTCCCAGCTTCGATCGAATTCAACAACGCTCTCTCTCACTTTGTGAAAGTCCACCTCTGCTAGCTTTTCTCACTCGACCTCAATTCATCCCCACCGAATCGTCTCTCTTCCTAAGATCTCTACCTTCCATTCGAAACATCTCTTTCGATCGAGGTAAGTATCATTAAAATCGGTGATCCGACGCTCCTAATCGAGGATATGAAGAAATCGGAGGCCGAATTGCGGATCTGTGTCGAGAAGCTGCGGCAGAACATTGAGGAGCGGGATGAGATGATCGGGTTCATGTCGAAGAAGGCGGATGATGAGGAGGATGTGAAGGAAGCAGAGATCTGTGGGCACGGATCAAAGAGCAGGGCCACGTTTGGCAGGAATGTGGAAGAAGGCGGCGATTTAGGGGAGTATTGCATGGATTTTTCGAGGATTGGGAGAATTAGGGTTTCGCAGGGGTTGGATCCGGTCCCTGAGGCTTGTTTCATGCAGAGGATTATGGAAAGGAATGCTGCTGAAGCGGACGAGATGACAGTTCTTTACAGGCAGAGGAATGACTTTGGGAGGGATTTCTTGCCATCAGCTTTTGTTGCTTGGATGGAACGGTCGAGTGAATTGCAGCAGGTTTGTGCTTCTTCTTCTTTCTCTTTCTCAGTTTCAGGAGCATGTATAACACACACACACACACACACACACACACACACACAGATTCAAACTGAAATCAGAGAAGGGAAATGCTGTTGTAGAAACCCTGCTGAAAGTTCAGATGATCTTCTGCCCAGTGCTTTTCATGAATTCATGAGATTTCCCTGTTCACCGTTGTGGTTTTTTGGTTGCCTCCTTGATTATATCCTTTCCGATTGCATTAGGCACATCAGATTGTTTTTTCATTGGCATTTGGTCCATGCAGGAGTCCTTTGACTCATCGAAGCCAGTCACATTTGCAGATGTACAACAGATTTTTAAAAACCTTGCTAAGAAGCGCCAACGGACAGAGTATGTATTTCCAGGATCTTTTCTTACAAGTCCTATAAATACTTTAAATGTATTTGTTGTTACTGTTTCTTAGATCATATGGGGCTTGAAGACAATTAGATTATGTGTAACAATAGACTTAAGCCTAACTAGGATTTGACTTGGTAGATTTACTATTTTGAGTTATGGTATTTCATCCAATGATGTTATTATGCAAAATCTATAAAACGTGTGTGCCTTTTCCTATTTCACTGCTGTGACACCAATGGGTGTACAAGACGAGGCTGCTGTTACTGCTCTCAACAACAGAGTTTTCAGACTATCTTAAAGCAAAAGAAGCCTAGGCCTAACACCTGATTAGTGTGATGTAGAGAGAACCCTGAACCCTGGTCTTAAAGCCTGGCTGGTATGATGTAGAGATAAAAGCCTGATTGGTGTGACGTAGAGAGAATGGCTTTATAGCCTTATAAAAGTTCATGAAGTCTCCTAAAAAAGCAAAGAAGCCCAATCTTAAGGCCTATGCTCGTACTTAGATATATAATTTCCTAAACTCGCTCAACATGCAATGAAGAAAGCATCTGAATTAGGCAAAGACTTTCTAGCAGTCACCATGTCATGGGAATATTGTAATACTGGTCTGTTATTAAAAATTAAGTTGCTTGCATTTTTTTTACCACTTGGCCATAAAATGGTAATGGAATAGAAGGTCATGTGCTTGAATGTTATATTCATTGTGCATGATGGTTTTCTGTGCAGATACTGGACACAAATGAACACCAACAGACTAAATGAAAAAAAAAAAAGAATGTAGATCCCATTGAGTGAGAAAATGGTCAATTTTTTAGATGGTTAGGATAGTCCAATCATAGCAATTTTTGGCTGGCGAAGTTTACAGGGTGCCTGGTTTGGAGAGTGATGGGCTTGCTTCATAGAGTTCCATGAGTGCCAATCAAAATAATGCAGGACAATTAACCACAAGACCCAACTATGTTTGAAGGGACTGTGCGTAGCAACCTTGACCCTCATGAAGAGTATACAGATGAACAGATTTGGGAGGTGTGTTTGTTTTATCATCTGCATTGCTAACAATATTTACATTTTCTTTTATCCATGGAGTTCAGTATGCAGCGATTTGCTAATGTGCAATTCTTTCCTATTTTAGGCTCTAGATCATTGCCAACTAGGGGACACAGTTATGAGAAGGGAAGGAAAGCTTGACTCAGCAGGTTTAACTTTTATTATTATTTTTTTTAAAATCTCATATTTACTTCACCCGTCGTGCTTATCATCGAAATATGGAATATACGCACTAAGAACTTTTAGTTCGTGTTGGGCTTCTCTGTTCGATTCTAATATTTGATTCCAAAGTCATGAAACCACTACTTGCATGCTCGGATAGGCAATTCAGTTCAATCTCATGGGAAACTGTGTTGACTCAGAAGGGCCAACTTGGTTTCAGTGAGTTTTAACTCCTTGCTTTGGAGTAATCATGAATTGCACGTAAAACGTCTCTAAGTGCAAAATAAATTCAAATTCTTTAGGATTTCATTTAGTTTTTTAGTAGGTGTTGTAGTTCCTGTGCTTCTGCTGAAGTAAGCATGATGTGATGGAGTTTCTATGTGAACCCAGTAGTTTTGAGATGCCTTTTGAAACCTGTAGCAGTGTTTGCATCAGCTCTTGTACAATGTGTTAGAGTCTAATGCTTGATATGAATGTCGGTGACTGAAAATGGAGAGAACTGGAGCATGGGTCAGAGGCAGCTGGTATGTCTGGGACGAGTGATATTGAAGAGAAGCAAGGTCTTAGTACTCGATGAAGCAACTACTTCAGTCGATACTGCAACTGACAGCCTAATTCAGCAAACATTAAGGCAACAGTTTTCGGGCTGTACAGTCATCACAATAGCACACAGGATAACATCCGTTCTCAATAGCGACATGGTCTTAGTTCTTGATAATGGTTAGCAACTTAACAATCCAGCTTTCTTCTTCCATCTTTATATCCTTTTCAAAGCACTTGATCTTTTTTTCCCCTTCCTGAACAGGCCTTATTGCAGAATATGACTCTCCAACGAAACTGTTGGAAAACAAATCATCTTCATTCGCCAGACTCATTGCGGAGTATACTGTTAGGTCAAGCTCAAGTTTTGAAAATTTAACAAATCTATAAATCGCTGGCAATACTCAGGCAGTTAGGCTGGCTTTAGTTGATATACAACCAGATTGATTATGACGATAATGGATGTCAGTCTGTGACATCTTCTCTTTTGTGTTGTAAATACATAAGCAACTTTCTTTGCTATTTAACTGAAGGTTTAAAATACCATTTTTTGCATCTATGGTTACATTTACTAAATGGTATCAACCTAACAAACCACTGATTTGTTCACTTCAGTGATTGATAAAAATCATCTATTCAGTCAACCATTTCTTGGATGGCTCTATTAGCAATCGTCCGATCCATCACCGATTTTTGTAAGTTGTTAAAGTTTGGAGTGGACCTATGGTTCCCAACAGAAATGTCAAAGGGTTGGGTAGCAATAGGAAATAAAAATCAATTCATCTTGTACAATGCAATGATGTGTTCAAAAGTTAAAACTCAAAGTGTGATGTGTACTTCTACTGCTGCTAGTTCAAACTTCATCATCAGCACCATCATCTTCTCATTTTTCTTCCCCTTCTTTTTAAAGAAGTG
This sequence comes from Magnolia changhungtana, assembly GCA_030180095.1. Classification (NCBI taxonomy): domain Eukaryota; kingdom Viridiplantae; phylum Streptophyta; class Magnoliopsida; order Magnoliales; family Magnoliaceae; genus Magnolia; species Magnolia changhungtana. The sequence continues at coordinate 7,621,621 of JASAUF010000502.1, read as the reverse complement.
AGTAACCTACCATGATGGCAACTACCCCATCTGTGTTAAGTTCTTTACCATCAAAATTTGACTGTGACTATGCCTATGTATGTGAGCATGAAAAATAGCTTCTTGTGGTTTTCTGTTATATTAATGACCTATGTGTAATAAAGAAACACATTCATGCAGGTTTTGGGGCATATCTGCTATCACATTCTAGCAGTCGGTTTGAATGGTTACATGGCAACTGTAACCAACCTGAAAAATCCGTCTCATGTAGTTTTTCTATTTATATTCTCATTTTGAGAAGTTCTGAGCATGGTCGTAACTGCCATTTTTATTTATACTTTAGGTATATTGACATGAAGATAATAACATGGAAAACATGGGAATCCATGGATTGTTGGCTCCATTGAAGGCTTTTGGGTAAGTAGTTTCAGACCTTTTCTGTGTTGTTTTCTTGCTCATCTATGAAAAATGAATTAAATCATTGAGTTTCCTTGTTCAGATACAATGTAGAAGCCCTGGAGATGATGTTGTTGCCCATGGCAAAAGATGGTACTGAGGCTCTTGACTTAATGGGAAATGATGCTCCTTTGGCTGTGATGTCCAACAGAGAGACTTACATTTGAGTATTTTAAGCAGATGTTTGCTCGGGTTACAAACCCACCGATTGATTCAATCCGAGAGAAAATAGTCATGTGAAAGGGGATCTTACTGAAACAGTTCATGTGGAAGGTTATGTGGCAGTTTGTTTGTTTTGAAAACTTTAAATAGACCATTAACTGTTTTGTTGTTATTGTGTTGATTGTTGTCTTGATGGATGTTAAATGGGTGAAACATGCACAGGTTCAATCGTTGGTTGATTATAATATTGTTAGCTTTTGTTGATAGAAACTAGATTTAGCCTTGATTATTGATAAATGATGTTAAAAATTGAATTTAGCCTAAGTTAATGCCAACAAAGGCTAAATCTATCTTTAGTCTCAGTTTTGCCTCAGTTACCTAAACTTAGACTACAACGCCCATGGCTAAAGGTTTTAGCCTCGGTTGTTGAGAGCCGAGGTTAAAAATAGATTTAGCTTCGGTTGGTGGCAATTGAGGCTAAATTTGGATTTAGTCTCAGTTGGAAACAATGGAGGCTAAAATTTTGATTTACCCTTGTTTCGATAAAACTAAACCTAAAAATGTTCTTTTAGCTTCACTTGAAGAACTGAGGCCATAAAAGTCATTTTAGCTTCAGTTGCTAAAACTGAGGCTAAAGCCTTTAGCCACGGGGGTTTCAACCTTGGTTTAGATAATTGAGGCAAAACTAGTTTTTAACCTTTTTTAGCCATGGTTTTGAACCGAGGCTAAAGCCCCCTTTTCTTATAGTGTGTTTTTCCATTAAGACTAATGTACAAACGACGTGCAAGGCCTAGCAGGATGTTTTATTGATTGCCAATCCATCCATCATCGCTGCCCATCCTATTCTCTTTGGCTCTCAAAACCCATCCTGAATTTTGGACCCCAAGGAGAAATTAGAGAGAGAGAGAGAGAGAGATGATGGATGGATTGGATCTCATTAAAACCTTCTATTTGTACATTAAGTTTAATGTAGGGATGCCTTTATTGGATCCATCCTAAAAAAGGAAAATGTTGAATCTGTACAAATCTGATCTGGGCAGGGACATTAGAACTGCATGTAATCAACTAATGATAGTTTTATGGCTGGAAATTTTGCGGCCCATTCATTGCCCAGGCCCTGACTCTACGTTACTGAGGTTTCAGGATCTGCGCTGTCTCTGCCTTGGGTTCAGCCCCCGCCCATCAGTCCATGAATTGGGTTCCTCACACAGACTAGTAAAAAAATGCTCAGCTCGTGCATTTCTAGGTGCAGGCTAATCCTGGTTTAGAGTGGGCCGACCCAAAGCCCTATAAGCCATGGGCTTGACATCAAATCATCAATTTAAAAGATACAAATTTCACATACATCATCAATTACAACCATAAGTTTTGACTACAGGACTTGCATAGTTTTCACATGTGAATCTGTAAGGCACTCACAACTACTTACTCGAGCACCCTTTATTTTATCTATTATTCTTGAGTAATATAAATGATGATAAGCCCAATTCTATAAAGAGAAATCAAGCTGAGATACTTTCATCCCTTGAAAAGCTCCAGGCACGGCTCCTTCTCCAAGTTCCGGGTCCAAAACTTCTTGTAGTACTCATCATATGTAAAGTTCTTGTACATGGCTGGAGATTCATCAGTTATGAGCTGTTTCGCCGGGCTGATGATTGCGTCGTTGGCTGGACAAAGGAACGATGCTACTGAAATCCGTTCTTTGTTTGAGTTGACAATGGCCCTGTGGCGCACGCTTTTGTACCTTCCATTACTCAGTGCCTGCAAATCGAGTTCACTTCTCAATTAACATTCATTTCACTTTCTTAATTCTAGTGATCAGGCCTAAGAAATCAGGTAGTTTAACTAATCAGATGGACTACACATGAACCATAACAATGGAGGATTTGATAAATTTTGGATACATGCATGATCCACCTAATGCCTGATTTGGATGGTCCACAAATGGACCACACTGACACGTGTGGCCACATTTTGTGGTGTGCGCACTTACCAAACTCTTAGAACTAAACCCATGATCAAAATAAAGTTTAAACAAATTAATCAGAAAAAATGTCACCTGTATTTGGTCACCCAAGTTCACCACGAGTGTGTTAGGGCATGGATCAATTGCAATCCACTTGCCGTCTTTGAGAACCTGCAAGCCGGCTACTTGTTCATCTAGGAGAAGGATGGTGACAGCATTCGGATCGGTATGGCCCGGCAATCCATAGGTGAGCTCAGGTTCAGGACATGGTGGATAGTAATTTATGGCCATGTGATGGCCTTGTTCACCCATCACCATTTTGATGTAATTCTTCTCTAAGCCCAAGCTCTCGGAGATGGCTTCCATTATTATGAACCCTAGCTGTCGAATTTCTTTACAATATGCACTCACAACGTCTCTGTAAGAGTGCAATCAAGTTACATATTGGTCTTGGATTATTGACATTTAAAGAAGGTATTATTTTATTTAACCAAACTTAATCTATCTTTACAAGACATTCAGTTAAAGAACTTGCTTTATCCAAAGCATGTCAGAATTTAACACTTGTTTTTCAAATAATGGTCCCGTTTGGGAGCTTGTAAATCATGGTGGAAAATACACACCAAAAAATTGAGGTTTTCGCCATATCACGATTTCACTTTTTTGTGGAAAGTATCCTTGAAGAGTGTCTTCGTACCCTCCAAAATGTCTATTGGAAAGTAACTCAGAAAAATAAATAAATAATAATAATAATAATAAAATCACTTGCCCTCCTTTTATTTGCCAAGCTCCCAAGCACGCCATCAAAAGGTCACCGTTTGGACTTTACGCCTTTAACAACCTAAAATTGTGTATTTGCAAGTCCTGGACGAGAGGAGTGGTACTATAATTTGTGCAACATGGAATCCCAAAACCGAAGCTGCTCTACCATATCACTTATCCCTCATCCGAAATGATAGCTTGAGAAGATCTAGTTGAACCAATATAATATAGAGCATGCACTTTTCCACTAAGCAATTCTCAAGAAAAAGCTATTTAGTTGCAAGAAGAAATGCTAAAACCAGCCCTTAATACATAAGTCATCCATGCTAGGCCTGACATATGAATGGACTTGATAGGTATATTATAAACATACAATGGGTATTATGGATCATGTTAAGGATCATTGCATGCTTCCTATTTCTAGATAGAGGCGGCAATGGTCTTGGCGACTTGATCCTGTAAGCCGAGCCTTGGGGCCCTAAACCTGGCTTGAGGGCCTGCACCTGGGCTTGAATTCTAGCCCCAACGATGAGATGGCCTAGGCCCAGGCCAATGTTAAAAGGTTCGGCCCTTTGGTTTGGTCCAATCATCAAGCGGGCCACCACCATACAAAAGAAGGAACACTTTGAAGATGGCTGTGAGTGGTTCTCAGTCACCTAAAAGGAACTTGTTAGATAAAGGACACATTTCATGATCCAAACCATTTATTTGATGGGACTACTTGCACTTGTTAGATAAAAAGGTCATATTTCATGATCCAAACCATTTATATGTGATCCAATCCATTTACATGATGGGACTTCATAGGAAGAGATACAAAAGAAAGAAAAATCTTCAATTGAACTAATCTAAAACCTTTGGTGATTTGCATCTTTTTCCTTATAGGGACAGGGCTAAGGCTCAGGGGACTAGGGTTGGCCCTTGGCCCTCGCCTTAGCATTGTTATTTGCCACCCTAGTCTTAAAGTCCACTAGTAGTCTTCGTACTTCGTTACATGATCATATGTTGTACTTAGGGCCCTGAGTTATGCTGATTATGGGAATGTTTATCATGTGAAAATGTGACACCGGTAGGACCATCTGATTTGTGAAGTTGTAATATATGTGTGGTTGAAAAACATGTGGTCATGTGATACTAATATGGTCACTTAATCATGTGAACTTGAGGCTTTAGTGCGGCCACCAAATCATGTAACCATATGATGCCTTGGGCACCTAACCAATCATGTGTAACAGTAAAAAATGTGGTCCACTAAATCAAATGATCATGTGATATGAAATAATCACTACTAAACTATGTAGAAAAGTGATGTACGTTATCTACCAATGTGTATGTCCACTCGAATGCATGAATTAGCTTGTATGTTATCTACCAATCATGTGATTGTGAAATGTATGTGTGGCCACTCTATCACATGCAGTAGTGTTGGATGCTTAACCACAAATCTTGTGACCATAAGAGTGTATTTATGGTCTTCGAATTATGTGATGTTGTGATAAGGTGTGGCCACACTATCATGTAAAGTGGTATTATAGGAATAACTGTAAATCCCGTGATCATAAGATGAATGGATGGCATGTGAACTATGTGAATTTGTGAGAAAAAATTTAGTGTTTTGGTTTGTCAATGACATGTGCTAGAAAGTCCTGAGTTGTTGAGCCCTTATTGGAAGACATTGACGACCAGAGACTTGAAGATATGAAGTATCGAGATTGAAAATAATAGTTAAATTGAGGGGTCTTAGTGATCCTAGCCCTGGAACCCTTTAGTTCTAAAACAACCTACCATTAGGTGACTTCATCTCAATAGGAAAACCTGAAGTCATCATACCACAGCTTGAGAATCTATTTCATTAGGCTATTATTAACTAGAAAATGTGTAAAGTGCTTAGAAATAAACCAACATGCACAAAATTTGATGGGTCTTCGATCAGATTGAGCGACATTGGTTGGTCTCGATCGATCAAAGGATCCTGCTTGATTAGATCGAAAGTGTGCAAAAATATCCAACAAGATTTTTACCTAAAAATTGAATTAGCTCGATCGATCAATACTAGACGTTATATGATTGTTGGAGAATTTTCTCTATTAAAATGGCACTTGATCATCTGCAGAAGTGATAAGTTTTGGTGATTTAGAAGCCCTAGTGTATCCAACACCTTCCCATTGCTCATAGGCTCTATACCATAGAGATCCATGTCATCTTCTTAGTGATTCATCAATCTAATGAGCATTTCAAGCTCTATTTCAAGAAGAACATAGTACCTTGCATTCTCTAGAGAAAAGACACTAACCTTATAGGTAAATTATAACATCTTGGAAGCTATTGTTTTAGCCTGAGTTCAGCATATAGCTTGTTATGTGCAACTTTTCTTAGTTAATTTGAATTTTAACTTATTTTGAGAATAACTTTTTATTTGTGATGATTTAGAATATGGTTCTTTTGTAAGAATTTCTTAGAAACATGTGTAGAACCATGTAGAATTATTAGATTTTCCAAAATTCTCATATAAAAAATAATTACGAAAAATGTTATAACCTAGATCCTTAATTCTAGTTCTCATAGTTCTGATGATCCATTCAACCCAAAATTTAGTCTCATCCCTATATATCATAAATTAAACATAACTATCAAATTTCAGCCCTTGTAATGTAGTAAAAGTGGCCCAATTGTCAAATCAGCCCCTTAACCTTTGATTTTAATGTCTATAGAGTGAGGAAAGGTAATGGGTAGTCATAATTGAATATTTTTCTTTATGTGAGTGACTTGGATTGCTCATCATGTGAACCGAATATGAGATATGAGTGCCTCACGTTGATAAGCATTGTTTTAAAGCTCTAAGTTAATCCATTTTAGAAAATAACAAAGCCTACCAAATCTTCCTAACTCTCGGCCTTTCAATTTACCCACTTATCACAGTCAATAACAACCCAAATTTTGACCACACCTTAGCCTCATATGACTACAATATCATAGAAAATTTAAACTCCGATATATGATCCTCCACCATCCGATGATGACTAGCCTAAAGTCGATTGCTATTTTATTTTTATTTTTTGACACAATAGGTGAAATCTCAAATTTAGGCCTTTCTCACCATCCGACCAAATTTTTTCCAATTGTTTGCCTATTATGACTAAGCATTTCCTCTAATTATGGACCCTGATCATCATGCATGGACCCTTAAATCAAGACGAAGTTCATTTTGGCATCCACAAAGCCATTTCCAAAATCAGCCAACCTAGGTAGGGGATCACAAAGAAAATAGCATATCACGACTCTATTCATCGAGTTAAACATGATGAACGAATTAGAAATTAAAAAATATTATCTCTTTTTCACTTTTTTTGGAGAATCCCATTGATAGTAGGAGGTATGAACGTTAACCACATGTATAAGGAGCTCACGCTCCCCTCTCTCTAATCCACCCACCTAGTGTGCATGCCCCTCTCTCCATGTTTCCTCCCTTGTTGCTCATGCCCCTCATACCCCAGCCCCTCCACACGCCTAGAGAGAGAGAGAGAGAGAGAGAGAGAGAGAGAGAGAGAGAGAGAGAGAGAGGATGCCCACCTTAAGGATGCCCAACCCATCTTTCTTCCTCTTCCTTCCACAAGTATGGAGGATCTCAACCCTTGCTCGTGTGAAGCCATGGTCAGTGTAGGCATCTCCCTCATCAAATTCAACCTAGGTTTTTCATTAAAGGCTAAGGTGAGGAATCCCTTTAGGCTCATCTACAATTCTAGATAGTTTTCTGTTAAAACCTAAAAAAATTTCCTTGATTGTTTGGTTATTATTTTAATTCATAAAACCCTTGTTAATTCTCTATTTTATTGAGTTTAATTGATGTAAATGTAGTAATGATTGATTAAATTCATGTTTGCATGTGGTTTAATGGAGAATTGAATCATGAAAGGGCTTAAACCCTAACTACATAATGTAAAGTTCATAAATTATATGGAATTAATGATGGAAACCCCATCTAGGGTGGGCTTGTAGATCTATGATGCTTAGATTGATGTCCTATGATGATGGATATCATGAGAATGTGTAGATCAATGAGTTAACCCATTGTGACGAGCTAACCCGCTAAGTTTACAAGATGCGCCCACTAGGTTAGCCCATATGGACCCTATATGCTGTAGTTTGGATTCACATATTTGTTGTGTTATTTGTAAATGGTTTAATGTTGTTTAATATGAGAAATATGGGATGATATGTCATGGTAATTTTTTATTACTATGAGGATATGTAATGTTTGGTTATATGAACATGGATTTAGGAGTAGCTAGAATCATATTTATGATGGAATTATGTGGAAACAATGGATATTTCATGATGAATATCATGTGTTGATGGACGTGGCATGCCCATGTGATGGTGTGATTGTGGACTTATGTATTTGAATGCCACATCACAATGAAGCCTCTCATCCCATGTGGTTTATATTATGTAATCATGGAAACCCATGTAGTTTATGTTATTGATTTATGAAAATCCATGTAGTTTATGTTATGTAATCATGGAAACCATGTGATTATGTTATGGAATTTAAGAAACCCATGTGGAATTGGTATGAAATATCCATGTGTATGGATTGTTGTGAATTATGGAAGATCTAAAGGTTGAATTATTTCTTATGGTTGATCCATGAGTAGATGATGAGGAATTAGAGCTATATCTAGTATCATGGCTAAGATATGGTCAGTAGTCATTTAAAGAATATCAGCTATCCTAGAGAGCGGTTGACCATGGGAGGGGGTGAGGTAGTGACTTGATGAGTACGAGCATTGTTAAACAGGTTTGGTGTTAAATCGAATTAAATAACATATTAGATTAATCTCATGCATTCACTGGGATCCAGAGTTAGTTCAACCCCATTGGGTTTACAAACGAGAGAGTGTGGAAGCTCATGTTTTTCTAGTTGTACACTATCTAATGAAAGTGTTGGTAATTTTCATTTCATTAGTAAGGTTTTTTTAGCATGTGAAAATGTTGAAAATTCACGTATCATAGGTAGCTCAGTAAACTCTGGGTGACTAGTGGCTAATGAGAGTGTAGAAGTTCTTGTCTCATCTAGTTAGAGTGCCTTCATCAGAGCATGTATATCATGTATTGCATTAATTAAGATTTCATTTAAATATTATTTTTATTTTGAAATTATATGGGTAATGATTATTTTGTTATTGTGATAATTTGGGGGGATTTCCTTACCAAGCTGAACCTAAGAAACTTATTCCTCATGTGGAAAAATAATCATAGACAATGCAGGTGACGATCCAAAAATACATAAGAGCTTTAAGGTGAGAATTATGATGGCCGGTGTCAACGGATGGCGATGATGAAAGCCAAGATAGCTTGGAAAAGATTTTTTTTCATTTGCTTATTTTTTTCGTTCTAAAACTTTGTTACATTTTGAATTTGTAATAAGTCCTATAAAAGGACTAAGCATGTATTATATCGATGTAATGATGGTGAATGGAACTTAGAGTCATTATAATGAAATGAGATTTAATTTAATTTTTTTTTTTGTCATTTATGCTGAAATTGCCGTGAAAATATGAATTTATATGATTGCATGGAATATGTAAAGCATTTATACTCCTACATACTCAATTTAATACATTGATATTCGACTTTTATTTTTTTTACGTTACTCATGAGAGCTGAAATCTCGTGTTATTACATAAACCCTTTGTCTATCAACATCTACGATGCCCATCTAGGTGAATCCCTGATTGGAACCAACTATCCCTTAGTTATATGAGATTCCACCACCGTCCCATTACCTTGGTATCCTCATAGGTACATCCTTATAAGGTAACCTATCGAAGGAGTTGAAGAAGATCCATCTCAAAGATCGGGGGAACACCAGATAAGCTTATTCAAGTGTGAAGAAGCATCTCTAAAATGGCACTATCAATGGGGCTTATCTAAAAAATAAGAGTTTAACTTTTGAATCCTTAGAGTTTAAAACCCAAACTTAAATAGGTTCTTTTGTCGGACCATCTCTGGATGGAGTGTACATAAGATTAGTTCTTATGTAGAACATTTCGAAGGTTATTTGTTAGCATATAAAAAACTCTTTAAGTCTCTGAATGAGCATTGGACATGGGTGTATTTGTGTTCTACCAATACTGGTGTGTACATGTAGGTCCTTGTGTATGACTGTCACCAACACGGGTACGTACGTGTAAGTTATTGGTGAGCCTATAAGTCTCTTAGGGAGCCACCGACATGGGTGTAAACATGTTCCACCAACACATGTGTGTAAGTTTAGGCTCTTGTGTAGGACCGCCACCGTCATGGGTGTGCACATGTCCACCGACACGAGAGTGTACATGTAGGTTTGTGGTGAACCTATTGAAACAATTGTAATGGTTTTTAGTGAACCTATTAAAAATCAATTAAGATAGTGATACACTAGAGTTTGAGTGCATCCATTGAGAGTAGAGTAGGTACTTAACCAAACTACTATACATCATTGTGTTTGTGATTGTTTATGTAAATACATTTCAACTCTTGCTTGTGATTGAAATTGTTTAATTCATATGGATACATGATTAAAGTGTATGCTTGAAACTTAATTTGTAACACACATAATTGATATTTCGTATTTAACCCTTTAAACTACTTTGCTCATATAGTCATATCATTATAGTTTAGGATATTAAATTCACTTAATTGAATTAATTGGTAAATAATTTTAAGTGGTCCTATTTATCCTCCCTCAATGAATAATCTATGCTTCTAAGCTTCCGTGTGCTGTGGTATCGTGTTAGTTAATCCACACAATTTCAATTGATATCAGAGCGTGTTGGTCTTTAAGGACTTAATCCTCTAGAGTAAGATCCGTAGAATCTTTAGAATAATGTCTAATAGAGGAATTTGTTGTACCAAAAGGGATAAATCTTTTGAATCCATGCACATAAAAAACTTTATTAACAATGCAAGAGAAACTCATTGTTACAGTTGCAAGGTTTGTGGTCATATTACCTCTACATGTCCTAGTAAAATTACATTATAAGGAGAGGTAACGACAAATATATGGTATGGTTTTGAGAAAACCCATAATAATGGACATTTTGGATCTATGCAAGCTTTAATGGCCTTCACAACTTCTACTCTCCCTAGAGACTTATGAGTAGAATCCAACCACAACATCTTGGAAGAAGAAGAAGAAGAAGAAGAAGATATATCCTTCGATGAACAAGAAGAAGATGAAGGGGATGTCAATTTGCAAGAAGTCTATAACCTGTTATACACCAAAAGTGTGGAAATTATTTTAAAACAAATATGGGTCAAGGCAGAAAAAAATCAATTGACTGGCAATCTGGAATAAGTAAAATCTGAAAAGTTTCTCCTAATTTAAGCAAATGAAAATCTTAAGTCTGATCTTGATGAAACTTTAGGAAAATATGCAAGCCTTGAAGTTGAATTTGAAATAGTTAAATATGTAAATCAATGCCTAAAACAAGAAGTTAGACAAATTCAATTTAATCATGTAAAATTTAAGGATAATGTTTCTCATAGTGAAGAAAATTTAGAAAAACTTTTAAATATGGGTAAACCGCTTGGGGATAAGAGGGTTCTTGGCTATGATAGAAACACTCATGAAACAACCTCTACCCCTTCATCGATCGAAAATGACTCGTCAGCTTTTGGAAGTAGATTGAGGGCATCTCCTATATGTCATTCTTGTAGAGACATAGGCCACTAGAAATTTGAATGCCTTGTCAGTGCTAATGCTTAAGCACAACTAGGAATGTCATATTTCGTAGTCCTATGAAGAGAACAAGTACTCATGAAGATATTCTTCGACAACTCATGAAGATTTGTGAAATGACTCGTTCAAGCATCTCAATGAAGACTCAACATCTTCAAGCATAAAAGTACATGGTTCGATGATCAGAACAGTTCGTATGAGTTAACCATCAGGTGGTATACCTTAGATTGACCTTAGGTTAGGTGTATTTTACATAGCGTCATAATGGTAATCTTTTATGTAAAAATACACTCAAGTTACGCCAGCCCGACATCTGGTTCTGCCAGCCTAACTGCCTTCTACTAGCCCTACATAATTCGGGCAAGTTTACAAATTAGCACAGATTTTTCACGGTAGGTTCGGCCAGGCCAACCATGGGTTTGGCCCACCCTATTATGTTCAGTCAAGTTTTCAGCGTGCAATATTTTTCGGATCTCACAGAGGTTCGACCAAATTCGGTTAGCCAAATCCTATACTCGGCCAGCCGAATTTGGACTTGGTCAAGTCAAACTTTTTAAAGATCTTATCCCTTAAAATCCGAAGATCTGTTGAAACGCAATCATTGGAATTTGGCCAACCGAACCTAAAATCAGGCCAGTTGAATTTCCAATTCCTTTGGCTATAAATAGAGGCCGCCTCTCTTTCTTTTCTACAACGAAATTCAGTGAGAAATCTTCTATAAGAAAGTGAGTAAGCCAGGACATTCTTAAGATATTGGGTGGTAATCTAATCTTATGTATAAGCTTATTTTATTATCTTTATCAAGTTCCTTTAACTATTTTTAATAAAGTGATCTAAACTCTACTTGAGATCTAGAGAATAGAATTTGAGGCACTTAGGGCTTTTTGTTTATATTGAATACACAATAGATCCCTATATTCTTTTGGGTTAAACTTATACACGACTTCGTCAATATCCCAAGAAGAAGATTGCTGCAATCAGGCTACAGTAATGTGTTCGACTCCTTATTTGAAGATAAGTATTGTATTTACATTTATTTCAATTTAGGTTTATTTGAGCTAGCCCAGAAATCTTAGCGGATTTGTTTGTGGTGATCCCGTGAAAATCACAAAGTGGGTTTTGTTGTGATAGCCCATGAAAATCACAAGAACTATATCAGGTTGTTAAGGTGACCTTGTAAAAACCTTGAAATAGTGAAATCTAAAATTGTGAGGGTAGTAATTTTAGGAGTGGAGTAGGTGTGGGTTTAAGTAACGAACCACTATAATTCTTTGTGCATTGTGGTGATTGATTTTATTCTTTATATGCTTGATTAGCTCTTGCTAAAGTTTGATATTTTGATTTCAAAGACGTTGTGAAATAAGGTTGTCCTACCTAAATCTTTTATGTGAAGGTTGTTCAACAAACTATTTGATATGAAAAATTCAATACTCTTAGCAATTGATTATAATTGTTTTATTATTCCGCATTATATCGAAATATTTTCTATTGTCTTATTCACCCCCCAAGACATCTATAACTCATCCTTTCTAGTGTATTAGAGAGAGGTTGCTCTTTTTGGGATTAACATCCTAAATCTAGATCCAGAGCTATTTGAATGTCAAATTTCGATAGTCCATCTATTTTCAGGCCACCTCCCTTTGATGGATTAAACTATTCTTATTGGAAAGATAGGATGAGGATTTTCCTCAAGTCCATTGATGAAAGTGTGTGGCAAGCCACCATAACCCGATGGATCCCTCCAATGATGGAAGTAATGGCTGAAAATGGAACCACGTCCATGAAAGAAATCACTTATACCTTTTGGATGACAACTCAGAAAAGTGAAAGTAGTGCTAATGTAAAAGCCCTTAATGCTATTACTTGTGCTTTATCACCAGATGAATTCAAAAGAATCATTTCTTGTGATATAACAAAACAAGCATATGATATTCTTGAAATAACTCATGAAGGGACTAACATTGTCAAAAAGTCTAAATGACATTATTAACTCTATGTGAGGTCTTAGAGAAAAAGTCCTTGAAAGCAAAGTGTACGCAAAAATACTACAATCACTTCCCGACAGGTTCAATTCTAAAGTCACTGCGATTTAAGAATTAAGGGATACCGATGTTATGAAGGTAGAGGAATTAGTTGGATCTCTACAAACTTATGAGCTGAATTTCAAAGCTCCTAAGAACAAATCCATATCCCTTAAATCTTCTAAATCTAAATCTAAATCTAAAGACATGGATTATGAAAATGATGAGAATGAAAATGATATGGCTATGTTAGCTAAAAAGTTTTATAAAAATTTCAAAAATAAAAATAGATCAGATTTTCAAAAACCTATTGACAAAAGAAAAAGAAACTCAAATGTTTGGAAATCAAAATCTAAAGACACCTAATGCTTCAATTGTTCTGAATATGGGCATGTAGTTTCAAAATGTCCCAAGAAGGATAAATCCAGAAGAAGAGGCATGATTGCCACTAGGGATGAATCATCAGAATCTGAATCTAATTCAAAAACTGACAAATCAGACCAAGAAACTAAGAAAGAACAAAAGGCTTTCATAACCATAGCTAGAATCACTTCTTCAGAAGATTGTGAAATTTCTGACAATGAAACCCCTGGAAGTGATTCTAAATATGAAGATCTTCAAATTTCTTATGATGCCCTATACAAAGAAAGTTGTAAGATTACGACTAAACAAAAAATTTAGAAAGAAAACTTTGCTGATCAGAAATTAGAACTTAAAAAATTAGTTTTGGAAAAATCTCATTTTTCTGATTGTTTTGAAAACACAAAACTAGATTTAAGTCTGAAAATTTCTGAAATTCAAAATTTCAAAATAAAAATGAGAATTTATAATTAGAATTGATTCTCTTAAAACTTCAAAAGAGACTTGGATATACCCCCAAGACGACTAGAGACTTAAAAAATTATTAACTGCATCTCGACGAAATAGTGACAAATCTAGCTTGGGATATATCTAGAGTCGCACAGAAAAATCTAAAAATTATGCTCCCATATTTATAAAAGGTGAATCTTCAAAATTTAAAGTAGAAACTATTAGGAAAGTAAAGAAGAATGAAAAACCTTTTCAAAAAGCTTCTAATCCAAAAACTAAGACCAACTATCATAAATATCAAAGGAAAAGTAATAATCATTCTCTAGCATATAAGATAGTGGGCTTAAAGAGCTCTCGAAATCCAACTTTAGAAATAACAGAGAAAGTAGAAACAAGAAAAATGGTTACTCTCAAACACAATGAATAATAAGAGATCCTCCTAAACCCAAAACCATAATGAAATGGGTTCTAAAAGATAAGTGTCTTGTTATCCACACAACTTTCAAAGCAAGTAGCCATTCAAGATGGTACCTGGATAGTGGATGTTTTAGATATATGATAGGTGATAAGGCAATTCTATCAGACATTAATCAAATCGATGGCGGCTTAGTGACATTCGGAGATGGTAACAACTGCAAGATCATCGGAAGAAGTAATGTAAAACTTTCAAATCTACCTATCTTTAAAGATATCTTATATTTTGAAAATTTAAAACATAATTTGCTAAGCATTTCTCAAATTCGTGATAATAATCATAGTATTAAATATTCAGATAATGGATGTGAGCTAATTAATAATCAAGGACATATAATATTAAATGGTTGAAGAACCTCTGAAAATTGTTATATCATTGATAACTCTTGTTCTTCAACTCACTCTTACTACATGGTCTAAACAGACGAAACTGAATTGTAGCTTTTACGTCTTGGACATGTAAACTATAGAGATCTATATAAATTAAGTAAGAGAGATCATTTCAAGGTTTATCCAAACTTAAAACATTAAAGAAGAAAGTATATGGTGCATGCCAAATAAGTAAAAAAAAAAAATCAAGAGTTGTACAAAAAGGTGAACTCCTTTGCCACAACAAGACCTATTGAACTACTCCATTTGGTCTTAGTTAGACCAACTTGAACGGATGGTAACGGCGGTAAGAAATACTTTCTAGTTGTAGTTGATGACTACACTAGATACTCTTGGGTAGGCTTCTTAAGAGAAAAGTCGGATGCTTTCGATGAAGTTAAAAAGTTATTTAAACGCATCTAGACTAAAAATGAACTATTTGTGAAAAGAATAAGAAGTGATCATGGCACTGAATTTAAAAATAACAATTTTGAGAAATTCTGTAATGAACATGGAATATTACATGAATTTTCTGCTCTTAAAATCCCTCTGCAAAATGGTGTTGTCGAGAGGAAAAATAAAGTTCTATAAGAAATGGGGAGTGTTGTGCTTAATAATGAAAAATTAGCAAAAAATCTATGAGCTGAAGCTATCAATATTGCTTGCTATATTATTTATCGAGTTTATATAAGAGTAGGTAAAAATAAAATGGTTTATGAACTTTGATTTAATAAAAAACCTTTTGTAAAATATTTTCGTACTTTCAGAAGTGATCGAGAACATTTTGAAAATTTTAAAGCAACAAGTGATGAGGGTATATTTTGGGGGTATGCTCTGAATAGTAGAGCATATCATGTCCTGAATAAAATGACTGGGGTGATACTTGAATCTATAAATGTTGTTATCAATGATCAAACTATCAATCCTAATTATGATCATGATGATGAAATTACTTTTGACGATCAAATTGAATCATCATCAAAATCTGATCCAACTGAGAATAGATTAGTCAAAGATCATCTGACAAATCAAATACTCGGTAATCCTCACACTGGTGTACAAACCAGAAGACAATTGGAAAGCATATGCAATCATGTGTGGCTCACTTCCCAGATAGAACCAACTAATGTAAATGAAGCCCTTGCTGATGAAAATTGGATTTTGGCTATGCAAGATGAATTAAATCAGTTTATCAAAAATGATGTTTGGTATCTAGTTCCTAGACCATCGGACAAACATGTGATTGGAACTAAATGGATCTTCAAAAATAAATCTGATGAATTTGGAAATATTATAAGAAATAAAGCATGATTGGTTGTACAAGGGTACACTCAAATTAAAGAAATTGACTATGATGGGACCTTTGCTCCATTCGCTCGACTTGAATCCATCAGGTTATTTATTTCCATCACATGTCATAAAAATTTTAAAATATACCAAATGAATATTAAGGGTGCCTTCTTGAACGGTGACTTAAATAACCTAAAGGTTTTGAAGATCCTAAACTTCATAACAATGTATATTGTCTTAAAAAGGCTCTCTATGGCTTAAAACAAGCTCCAAGGGCATGGTACGAAAAATTAACTAAATTTCTTCTTAGTCAAAACTTTAAAATGGGAAATGTTGATAAAACTCTGTTTATCAAAAAATATAATGAAGATATGTTGATTGTTCAAATATATATAGATGATATTATCTATGGATAAAAAAATACTAACATTTCCTCTAAGTTTGCATATTAGATGAAATTAAAATTTGAAATGAATATGCTTGGTGAGCTAAATTATTTCCTTGGTCTCTGAGTGAAACAACTTAAGGATAAGATATTTATCTCTGAAACCAAATATGCGATAAATCTTATTAAGAAATTTAGCTTTGAGAATGGTAAAAATTTTTAAACACCCATGGCTATAACACTCAAACTGTCTAAAGATGATTTAGGTAAAAGTGTTGACCGATGCCTTTACCGTAACATGATTAATAGTTTATTATATTTAACTACCAGTAGACCTGATATTTCTTTCAGCGTAGGTATATGTGCTAGATGTCAATCTAACCCTAAAGAATCTCATTTATCTACGGTTAAAAGAATTATAAGATATGTTGCTAGCGCGACTAATTTTGTAAAGCCTATATCCTTATACCATACCATTCCACCAACTCCTGTAATCCTCTTCGTCGAATTCCAGCGACCTGTGACTTGCAGACAGCAAATGCGCGCGACCATAAGTCGCATCCCAAAGATCGGAGTCGAATTGACTCGAAACTTATACCTTTTCAACTGCACCGTCGCCGTGGTTCCAACGCCGCGTCTTACACACCAATGTGATACTCAGGTTAAGAGTTATGGGCCCGCGTATATTTTGAGAAACACCGCACAGAGAGGAATCTCTACCCATCCTTTCACATCAACTAGTCAAGTACAACCATCATTTCAAACTCGTACCTACCCCATCCCTCTCTTACCAACAAGGCATGGCAATCCATACCTCTCTCATCCAAAAGTCAATTTAACTCATGCTTTCCATGTCATTCCTCTTACACACCCATCCCTCTCTCCTTACATCTCCCATCTTTCACTTATTCCATCTCATCTCCCTCTATATTCCCTAGCAACTAAGAGAAGAAAAATCCTAAGGAGAGAAAAAAGGACCCAAGCAAGACCCATCTCCCTACCACCCAATCTCATCATCCAACCATCCAATCTTCATTATCCATGTAAGGCCCGTATCCTAGTTCGTTTCGTTCCTTAAACTCTCGCGATCCTCCCCATCAAATTCTGGCAACCCACGACCTATAATCGGCATTTATGCTGACCCTAAGTCGCATCCCATAGATCTGAGTTAACTCGACCCAAGATTTATACCATTGCGACCGCTCCGTCGCTATAGTTCTAACGCCGCATCTTGCGCACCGATATGATACCCAAGCTAGGAGTTGTGGGCCCACATTTATTTCGAGAAAAATTACGTGCATTACGAATCCTAAGAGAATCTTTACCCAAACATCACATCAATCAATCAATCACAGGTCAAGTACATCCCATCACAACTCATACCTAGTCCATCCCTCTCTTACCAACAAGGCATGACACTCATCCCTCTCTCACCCAAAAGTCAACCAAGCCCATACCCTCCATGTCATTTCTTCTTACAACACCTATTCCTCTCTCCCATCTCTCACCCAATCCATCTTATCTCCCTCCATTTTCTAAGCAACCATGAGAGAAAAATCCTAAGGAGAGAAAAGAAGCTAAGTGTTAAGCCCGCTTTCCTACCCCCAAATCTCACCATCCAACCCTTCAATCTTCATCATCCTCCATCAAAGAGAGAGCTTACGAGCTAAGGATTCCAAGGAGCTAAAGAAGAAGATAATCAGTTGGTGTTTATAGGATTAGAATGTGATTTTGATGATGGGCCAAGTGGGGCCTGCCGATTGATGGTATGAATCCTATTTGGGACCCAAGGTTTAGCCAATCGCCCACCATGATTCATATGTTTAATTCATGATGGGGCCATTCTCCATGGACCCCACCATGATGTCTATTTGATAATTAACATGTAGTGGTCATCTAGACCCTTCATCTTGTGGTGGACGGAATCCCCACCTTGATTTCATATTTATATGCCCGCATGTGGTGGGACCCATTTGATGTATGTGTTGTAAGGCTTGGAGGGGAGCTCATAATGGCGGAGCTCCCTCACACATATGATCTCTCTCTCTCTCTCTATCTCTCTCTCTCTCTCCCTCTATTTCTCTTTTTCTGTATTGATGGCCCACTTTGATGATGCAAATTTTATCCCTGTTGTCCATTTAGCGGGCCACATTCACTGTCCAAACCTGGATCCACCCTTGCTGTCCGTTTGGATAGACCTTGATGAAGGGAAAATACAATATTAGCTTGATCCAAACAGGTGGACCACACACGTGGACCCCACTTGATTTGTGGGTTACATCCACACTGTCCGTGTGGTGGGGCCAATGAAGGAGTGGGCCCAGTCTGCTCTAGCCCAGCCGATGCTGCTGGCACCATCCAGCTAGTCAATAGGGCTAAACGTAGAGGAAAAACAAATATTAGTTTGATCCAAAACGGCGGGCCACGCTAACGTGGGCCCCACCCATTGATGCATGCGTTGTATATCAGATGGACGGTGGGACCCATCCTACTGCACGTGTGGTGTCCACACCGTCTAGCTAGGACAGTGGGACCCACCGTGATATATGTATTGTATCCTCCACGCCGTCCATCTGTGGTGACCCACCCTGATATGTATATTTCATCCCACTGTCCATCTGGACGGTGGGGATCTCCACCTATACAGCTGTTGTACTGATGTCAGCAAGTTCTATGGATCCCACCAGCTATCTAGTTGTTGTATTGACGTCAACAAGTTCTGTGGGTCCCACTAGCTATCTAGCTGCTATATTGATGTCAGCAAGCTCTAAGGGTCTGATCATGAGGTATGTGTTATCTCCCAACTGTCCATCTGTATGGGACCCACCTATGATGTATGCGTTTCATTTGTGCCATCTTATACGAGGACGTGGGTCCCACATGATATTTGTGTTTTATCTATACCGTCCATCCATGGGACGTGAACCCCACCTAACCATGTGTTACGTCCAGGGTCCCACAATGATGTAAGAGTTAGATGGATGGTGGGATCAACCATGATGTATTTGCTTCATATCCTCGCCATCCGTCCATTATGCTTGATGCAGGGCACAACTGCTGTACACGCAGGGCCCACCTACCGTATAAAATGGGCCCACCTGATCTATCCAGGCCCACCTTGATGTATGTGTTGTAAGCACACCGTCCATCCAATTTTCCTGGACTATAGGGTTGGTCTGTGAGGCCCACCTTGATGTATATGTCGTACACACTGCCCATCCATTTCTTGCCAAATCATGGGTTGCCCCATAGGCCCAATGTGATGTATATGTGGCCCATGTGGTGAGGCCCAATATGATATATTCGAGGCCCATGGGATGTGGCCCATTGCATATATTTGAGGCCCATGGATGTGGCCCATTGTGATGTATATACAGCCCGTGTATGAGGCCCATTATGATGTACATGCGGCCCATATATGAGGTCCATTGTGATGTATATGCAGCCCGTGTTTGAGGCCCAACGTGATGTATATGTGGCCCTTGTAATGAGGCCCATTGTGATGTATATGCAGCCCGTGTATGAGGCCCAAGTGATGTATATGTGGCCCTTGTGTGAGGCCCGATGTGATGTATATGATGCCATTATATGAGGCCTAATTGTGATGAGTGATTCCACCATGATGTATGTGTTGTATTCACACCGTTCATCCATTTCTCTAAGGTTGTGAGCCCCATTGCCTTGAGAGGCCCACCTTGATTTATGGTCTATATGCCCGCCATGGGGCTGCCTTGTGAGGCCCATCATGATGTATGTGTTACATATACGATTTCCATCCATTTCCTTGATTTGTATAAGGGTTGTGGGCCCCATAGAGAGTCATATTCAAATCCCAAGTGGACCACACACTAGGAGACAATAGTGGTTAAATGTCCACCATTGAAATCCTCCTTAGGGCCCTTTGTTAAGCCCATTACCTTCGGAGCAATGATGATTAAATGTCTACGTTGTAATCTCCCTAAGGCCCATTGTTAGGCCCATTATCATCTCCTCTTATTAGGCTTACCCTAAACCATTGGGCCCCCATTGATGATTATATTACCCACCTTCCCTTATTAGGCTATCCCAAACCTTTGGGCCCCCATTAATAATACTCATCTCACCCCCACTAGGCAAACCCAAACCTTTGGGCCCCCATTAATGCTAGTGATACCTACATTTCCCTTAATTAGGCTATCCCAATCTGTTGGGCTCCCATTTGATGATGTTGCTTTCCACCATACCTTGTAGTATTATCCAAACCTTGAAGCCCACCTTGTGTTCACATCAGGCCTTCCATAGGAAGTGTGGCCCATTTAGATACTTGTGCTTGCCCAAGTTTAGTGACCATACCCAAGGTCCACTTAGGTGTTGGGCGGGCTATCCAATCTGCTTAGAAGGACACATAGTCCTAAATGTATGGACCCTACCAAGCCACCTTGTGTACGTATCAGGCTCACCGTAGGAAAGCCCAACTTATTACATGATAGGGAGTGTGAGGAAGCCCACTTGTTGTATATAGATTTATCCTCTTCACTCACCTTGTGGTACACCCACTTGACTCACCCCATGAGACATCTTATCCTTGTATCCAGTTGCCAGGACCTCGATGTCATGTATATATCATCCACACTGTCCATTTACTTCTTTGGGACAAGTATGAGGCCTATCCTTGACGTTAGTACACCATCACCTCTTACCGTAAATGGAACAATATGTGGTACCAGATTGAGTATATCCACTGTATAGAGCCTATCTCGATGTATGGGTTAGATACGCCATCCTTCCAGTGGACCTCGTCTTGGGATATATGATATATTAGTACGTGGGAAGCTAATGTTAGTCTAACATAGGACATACCACATGGACACCTATAGTTGTAGAAGGGGCATGTCGTTTAGCTCTTACTTTTTTTAAAAAAATGTGATGTACAAGTTAAATCCGATTATTGTCTATATCTGATAATCATGCTAGTGTACATAGTATAGTAGGGCACACTGAGAACATGCTTAGTATTACATCATGAGATAAATTCATACGTATCATTTGTATGCCTGTTGTAAGGAATGCTTGATCATAGCATGACCTTTGGGCTGAGATATTTAAGGGACTCCTCATGAGACGGAGTTACCCCACATGAGCGCATTGTATGTGCAGGTTTAATGCATGACTGGATGGTATGACTCATGCATCTCACATTTTGTGATATGACAACTATTCACCCTAGCGACATAGGGTTGTGGCATCCACACGCATGTCATAAATGGCCAGATGGGACACCAGAAATGTTTGGTTCGAGCATCTGAGCATCTGAGCATTTGGTTCGAGCATGTCATAAATGTCATAATGATCTAGTTAGGCGGGTAGTGAGGTCTCTTTCACTCACTTGGTAGTGCAGCTAAGGAGGCGGCGACCAGTGTGGAGTGTACTAGACCCCGGTGATGATCCAATAAATGTACGGTACTGATATGTGGACTTACCGAGTCAGAGTTGTATACTCAGCATCTCATTTATTTATTCATTCACTATCCACTCGGGCTGGTGGTGCATAACTAGATCATTATGTGTACCCTTGTAATGACCATGATTTCAGTTAGGTACACGACTAACCCGAGATCAGGAGTTTACCACATTATGTCTAATTATTCAAATTAGGTATGGGCCAGTTTAGATAGAAGTCTCTTGTTATGAACCCCACAGCTTGTGATACTACATACTATTATCTCGACTTCACACTCCAGCTTAATTATTTCATTCGCACTGCATATTGTATTGCATCCTCAACACATAGCATTTGGTTTACTATGCTTCTGTATTGCATATCCTGAATATGGTTGATGGTATTATGGACTCACCAGGATCTGCATATTGCATTACATCCACGGCGTATGGCATTTGGGTTGTTATGTTTCTGTATTTATATGGCCTAGATGAGGTTGATGGTAGTCGTGGTTCGTCAGGAATTATATATTGTATTGCATCATCGGCATATGATATTTGACTCTCTATACTCTTCATTTGCATAGCCGATCTGTATTGCATACTCTGATATTGTATGACTTATGGATTTGCCAGTATTTTTGCTTACTCGGATATTTGTGTGTTTAACACTTATCTTGTGCACACACTTACACCACGCTTTAAGCTTTTTATAAGCTCATGCATGACCGTTGTAGGCAGGTGATGTTAGGTCATAGTAGCATTGAGGCAGGTGCTTATGATAAATCACTTTGGAGATTTTGTTATTTATTTATTTTCCTTTCAACATTGTACTTAAATGTTTATATTAGTGTATATGTGGTATTGATGTTGTCATTTTTCACTTGGTTATCTTGTAGTTATGCTCCTTTGCAAAAAAAAAAAAAAATCACTCTGAAAAACCTCCTTTTAGGATCCTAGGATCGGAATCTAGCGTATGGGCGCTGGAAGCCAAGAATGGGGTACTACGAAGGCTGTCGACGCCGAATTGGGCGATCTGAAATTCTGTGAGCTCAATTTTCGAGTTTGGGAAATGACAATCCACCATTAAAGTGGAAGCCTAGGAGCTAAGGATTTCAAGGAACCAAGAAGGAGAGCAATAGGTGGGTGTTTATAGGGTTAGATCTTTGTTTGTGATTCATGAGACAAGTGGCGCCTACCGGTTAATGGTAGGGATTCCATTTTGGACCCAAGGTGTGGCCAATGGCCCACCATAATACATATGTGTAAATACGTGATGAGGTCATTCTCCATGGACCCCACCATGATGTTTAGTTGTTGTCCATCATGCAAGAGGTCATTTAGACCTTGAGTTTGTGGTGGGGATGGTATCCCCACCTTGATTTCCTTCTTTGAGGGCCCACATGTTTTAGGATTCATCTTAATGTATGTATTAAAGCTCAAAGGGAGCTCATAGTGAAGGAGCTCCCTTCCACCACGCGTCTCTCTCTCTCTCGATCTCTCTCTTTCCCTATTGATGGCCCACCTCGATGCATGAGTTTCATCCACGCTGTCTACCCAAGTGGGACACCACATTGCTATCCATAATGGCAGCCACACGCTGTCCACTTTGGGCCTCCATGACTGACCGGTCACACTGGCCTAAGTGGAAGAGAAATCACAAATATCAACGTGATTGGAAGTGAGGTGGCCCACTCATGTGGACCCCACCCTGATATATGTATTGTATCCAGACTCTCCAGCAGGTGGGACGATGGGACCCATCATGTATGCTTTTTTTCCAGA
This sequence comes from Magnolia changhungtana, assembly GCA_030180095.1. Lineage (NCBI taxonomy): Eukaryota > Viridiplantae > Streptophyta > Magnoliopsida > Magnoliales > Magnoliaceae > Magnolia > Magnolia changhungtana. The sequence continues at coordinate 7,598,021 of JASAUF010000502.1, read as the reverse complement.
CCGTCTAACAAGTAGGATGGTGGGACCCACCGTGTATGAGTTTTATCCAGACCGTCCAACAAGTAGGATGGTTGGACCCACCATGTATGCGTTTTATACAGACCATACAGTAGGTGGGACGGTGGGATCCACCATGTATGAGTTTTATCTAGACCGTCTCGCAGGTGGGACGGTGGGACCCACCATATATAAGTTTTATCTAAACCATCTAGCAGGTGGGATGGTGGGACCCACCATCTATGAGTTTTATCTAGACCGTCCAACAGGTGGGATGGTGGGACCCACCATGTATGCGTTTTATCCAGGCCTTCCGTTCGCTGGACGTCCAGCAGGCCCTGAGGCTGGTGGGGTGGACATCCAACAATTGGCCCACCATGCTGTATGTATCTTATATTCATGTTGTCCAGCATGTGTGGGGCCCACTAGCACCTTGTGGGGCCCCCTACACCATGATGTATGTGATACACACGCTGTCCATTCATTTTAGGACCCTGAGCCCCATTGTCTTGAGAGGCCCACCCCAATTTTCAGGTTATATGCCTAACTGTGGGCTGCTTTGGGAGGCCCACTATGATGTATGTGTTAAATACATGCTATTTCCCCCATTTTTGGGATGTGGGCTGCCTTGTGAGGCCCACCATGTGTGAGTGATGTGGGCACGCTGTCCATCCATTTTCTGGATATTTGGAGGGCCATATACCCTATTGTGATTTAGATTCTAATCCCAAATGGACCGCACCATAGGACAACGGTGGTTAAATGTCCACCATTGTAAACCTCCCTAGGGCCTATTGTTAAGCCCATTTCTACCCTTACCTCATTGGGCTAACCCAAAATGTTAGGTTCTCATCGTTGTTAGTGATATCCATTGGGCCCCCATTAATGATGGTGCTTTCCACCATATCTTGAAGGAATCATCCCAACCTTGAAGCCCACCTTGTGTATGGATCAGGCCCCATAGGAAGGCCCAGTTTATTGCATGAAAATAAAGGGTGAGGAAGCCCACTTGTTGTACATAGTTTCACCTTCTCAACTCACCTTATTATATAGCCATTAGATCCACCCATGAGGCCCATTCTTGATGTAAGTAAGACGCTTAGGCCATCAACTGTTTAATACATCATCACCCCTTGCCATAGATGGAAGAATATGTGGTATTAGATTTGTATATCCACTGTTTAGTACATCATCACCCCTTGTCGTAGATGGAAGAAGATGTGGTATCAAGTTTGTATATCCACTGTTTAGAGCCTATCTGGATCTTTGGGCTAGATCTATTGTCCCTCTGTGGACCTCACCATGTATTTGGGCCAATTATTATTTATATCTAATAATCATGCTAGTGTACTTAGTCTAGTAGGACACACTGAGAACATGTATAGTATTACATCATGATACATGCCCATACGCATCCTTTGTATGCATGTTGTAAGGAATGATTGATTATAGCATTTGCCGTTGAGTTGAATTATTTAGGGGACTCCTTGTCAGACTGGATGGTATGACTCATGTATCTCGCAATTTATGTGATATGATCACTTAACGCCCTAGCGATATCAGGGTTGTGGCCTCCACAGGCATATCGAGGATGGTCAGATTGGATACCAAAAATATTTGGTTCTAGCACCATGGGCGCTTATAATGTCCTTAGGTGAAAGTCCTATAACCCTTTTGGTATCAGGAGATGCTCCAATATCTAGACCGAGTAGATACATGAGCACAGGAGTGCCAAATACTAGTAGGTCGCGTCTCCCACTATGTCGTGGTCGGTTGTGAAGGGGGTATGGCCTTATCTGTCCGAGTGAGGGGGGTGTAAGCTAGGATGAGTCTGACCAGCTTGTAAATGGGTCCGCTATCGATGAGCCTGGTAGGTATTGACAGACTACTAGCTAGGCGAGTAGTGTGGTCTTTTTCACTCGTTGGTTGTGCGACTAGGGAGGTGGCAACCGGTGTGGAGTGTACTAGACCCCGATGATGTTCCAGAGATAAACTATATTGACATGTGGACTCGATGAGGACTAACATGCTTGTATTGTATTTTGCATATGACATTTGGCTACGTAGGCCTTGCATCGCATAGCCTCGGTATGCTTGATAGCATTCATGGGGTTGTCAGTATTTTCACTTACTCAGATATCGCATGCTTGGTACATGCATTACGCACACACGCACACATCCTCTAAGCTTCGTTATAAGCTTATGCACGACCATTGCATGTAGGTGTCGCTAGGGCGCAGCAGCGTTGAGGCGGGAGTGTGTGGCGATCCTTTGGAGTTTCATTAAACCCATATATCTCCCTTCCACATTGTACTCAAATGGTTTATTATAATGGATATGTGGTGATGTTGTTTTGTGACTTGGTTATGCTTGTGGTTATGCTCCTTTACCAAAAAAATTATATTAAAAATCCTCCTTGTAGGATCCTAGGATCGAAATCTGGCATATGGGTGTCGGGAGCCGAGAATGGGGTACGATGGAGGCTGTTGGCGTCATATTCGGCAATCGATAATTTTGTGAGCCCATTTTCGAGTTTAGGGCGTGACAAAAGTTGGTATCAGAGCATAACTTAGGAATACCTGAGGATAAAATCATATATCTGCTATGAACTTAGAATGATTAGGTTCCTTGTTCCTTCTTATAGGACATAGTGCCTAAGAGAGCGCCCCGAGCAGTTCCCGTTCCCATTTCCAAGACCAACGCAGCCTCGACTATCTTTGTGAGCGTGAATCAACTTCAGCAGATGTTGCAGGCGATGACCGATATTCTTCAGGCGTAGGGTAGGCGACCCACTACTACACCAGCCCATTTTGAACAGGAGCACACGAGCTCCCTTTTACGTGACTTTACGTGGCTCTATCGCCCTGTTTCCAAGGAGAGGTTGACCAGACGACAGAAGAGAGATGGAGATCGGAGGTTGAGAAGATCTTTGATACTATGAGGTGCACGACCCAGTAGCGAGTTTCGTTGACTGTGTTTCTTCTCCAGGGTGAGGCGGAGCACTGGTGGGCATCGGTGTCTCAAGCGCCAGGGGCCGAGTTCGTGTGGACTTAGGAAGATTTTGTTGACTAGTTTGACCTGAAGTTCTTCCCTAACCACATCCATTGGCAGCGCACACTTGAGTTCGAGACTCTTGTGCAGGGGGACATGTCGGTGTCCCAGTATGAGGCCCGTTTCGTCGCACCGTCGAGATTCGCGACTTATCTTGTTGATGATGAGGGGTGGAAGGCTCGCTGTTTTAAGAAAGGCTTGCGTTTTGGCCTACGGAGCTGTGTCATTAAACACATGATCCCAACATTTGAGCAGGCCATGTAGCAGGACCAAATATATGAGGCGGATTGGGTCGATTTGCAGAGGGTCCGTGAGCAAAGAGGAGACCGGAAGAGGAAGGCCCCCATTGGTAGCTCCTAATAGCAGCAACATCGACCATAGCATAGGCGCATGACCTGACCAGCTTTTCGAGCACCTACAACACCTCCAGCACCACCACCAGGATAGTTCTCAGGTGCTTGCTTTGGAGGCAGTGCAATAGGATATTGTTGGCACGAGTGTCCCCATCCGCAGTAGTAACGACAACAACACCTACTGTCAAGGCCCCAGCAGCAGCAGCAATAGTAGCCACAGCAGCCAGCGAGACCTACCTCACAAGAGCAGAGGCAGCAATTCAGGCCACCACAGCAGTAGCAACAACAGGGGCGACCGCAGAGGGGACATGCCCTCCCCAGCAGGCTCAGGGTAGATTTTACGAGGCCCAGCAGGACCCTCAGTCATCAGGAGGGGTCATCGATGGTACACTCCTCGTTTTGTCATGCATAGCTCATGTATTGTTTGATTCTGATGCATCGCATTCCTTTATGGCCGAGGATTTCTGTCAATCGATTGGTTTGCCATTAGAGTTTGCTTGTCAGGATTTCTTAGTATCAACGCCATTAAGAAAACTGCAGTGTTAGGCCAGTTGTGCCCGTCTTGCCCCATTCTGGTAGGGGAAACCTTTTTGCTTATCGATCTTTTTGTTCTATAGATGTGCGAGTTTGATGGATTGACTAGCCAAGTATCACACCATCTTAGACTGCTCCAAAAGGATAGTCATGTTTTATATACCTAGCATGTCGCAGTTCCAGTTCATTGCTGAGCCCTGAGGAGAGTAGTTTTCTTGCCTCATGTCTTATGACGTAGAGGAGCCAGTTGCCTTGTGTATCGACCAGCTATTGTCGTCTATTGTTTTCCTTATGTGTTTCAGGAGATTCCAAGGTTACCACCTCACCGGCACATTGAGTTTCAAATTGATCTTGTACTCAGTACCACGCCTATTTTAAAGGCCCCATATCGTATGACACCGTTGGAGTTGCGAGAACTGTATAAGCAATTGAACGAGTTGCGTGAGTTGGGCTTTATCCATCCAAGAAGTTAGCCGTGGGGAGCATTGGTACACTTCGTGAAGAAGGATGGATCGTTGAGGCTTTGTCTGGATTACCGAGAGCTCAACAAGGTCATGATCAAGAACAAGTAGCCGCTTCTGAGGATTGATGATTTGTTCGATCAGCTGCATGAGGCACAGTTCTTTTTGAAGATAGACTTGCAGTCTGGTTATCATTAGGTTCGTGTCTGAGAGGATGATATCCTGAAGATAACATTCAAGATGCGTTATGGTCATTTTGAGTTTCAGGTCATGTCCTTCGGACTGACCAATGCACCTGCAGTGTTTATATAATTGATGAACGAGGTCTTCCATCCTTATCTTGATCAGTTTGTTGTGGTATTCATCGACGATATCTTGATATATTCGAGGACCCGTGAGGAGCATGGGCAACATTTGAAGATTACTCTATAGACCCTTCGTGCACATCAACTTTATATGAAGTCGGAGAAGTGCGAGTTCTAGCAAGATGAGGTGAAGTCTCTCAGTCATGTGATGACAAGGCAAGGCATCGTAGTGGACCCTTCGAAGAATGGTGTCGTGCATGAGTGGGGCCAGGCCACAAACGCATCCGAGATTCACAGTTTCCTTGGCTTAGCGGGCTACTACCGACGTTTCCTTGAGGGATTTTCCCATATTACAGCCTCGTTGACCAGGTTGACCCGGAAGGCCGCTGAGTTTGTTTGGAGCGATGCATGTGAGCAAGCATTGACAGAGGTGAATGACCGTGTTATGTCTGCACCAATCCTCACTCTTCCCTCTGGGAGTGAAGGATTCATAGGTTTTACCGATGCTTCGCATATTAGCTTGAGTGTTGTCCTAATTCATCATGAGAAGCCCGTGGCCTTCACGTCTCGCCAGCTCAAGGTCCATGAGTAGAACTACCCCACGCATATTCTAGAGTTAAGTGTAGTTGGCTTCACACTGAAGGTACAGAGGCATTATCTCTATGGGGTTAGGTTTGAGCTCTTCTCTGACTATAAGAGCTTGAAGTATCTCTTCTCGCAGTCAAGTTCAACATGAGGCAGAGACGTTGGATAGAGCTCTTGAAGGACTACTATTTCGATCTTAAGTACCACCATGGTAAGGCGAATGTGCTGGTAGATGCCCTTAGCTTTCAGCCACGGGGTGTAGTGACGCATACGATAGTTTAGGAGTGAAGGATGCTCAAGGATGTAACTGAGTACGATTTTGAGTTTGGTTTACAGTCTACCATCGTTCAGTTATTGAGCTTATCGATTTAACCATCTCTTGTCGTAAGGGTAATCGAGGCTCAACAGACGGATCAGTTGTTGCAGGATTACCGAGTAGAGGCCGCATCTGAGGAGCAGTCGGATCAGCAGGTTAGGTCCGATGGTGGACTTCGTTTTAGAGGTTGATTTTGTGCCTCGGACATTCCAAAGTTGCACAGAGATATGATGACTGAGGCACATTGATCAAGGTTTACTATCCACCCTGGCTCCACGAAGATGTATCACAACATGAGGAGGCAGTATTTTGGGCAAGGATGAAGTGACAGATTACCAGTTTTGTGGCCGAGTGTGACAGCTGCCAGCATATTAAGGCCGTTCATCAGAGATCCTCAGGTCCCTTGCAGCCATTGAGCATCCCGTTGTGGAAGTGGGAGCACGTATCTATAACTTTTACAATGGGTTTGCCGAGGACTCAGTGTGGTCATGACGTCATCTGGGTTGTTGTCGATCGTCTGACGAAGTCGGTGCACTTTCTTGCGATTCGTGCGACCTGGCCTTTGGACCGTCTTGCTAGATTATTCATTGAAGAGATTATGAGACCACACGGTGTTCTAGTTTCGATCGTTTCTGACCGAGATCCGAGGTTCACATCTCAGTTTTGGAGGAGCTTTCAGAAGGCGATGGGGTCTGCATTGCATTTCAGCACCGCGTATCATCCACAGATCGATGGGCAGACCGAGAGGGTCAACTAGATCCTTGAGGATATGCTTTGGGCTTGCATGATCTATTTCTCGGTAGCTCGGATGAGAACTTGCATTTGGCTGAATTTGCATATAACAACAGCTACCAGGAGACTATTAGCATGACTCCTTTTGAGGTGTTGTATGGCAAGCCGTGCAGATCTTCGAGTTGCTAGACCGAGGTTGGAGAGCATCGTCTCCTAGGTCCTGAGCTTGTGCAAAGGACATCAGAGGCCATCGACATCATTAGGCAGAGGATGCACACATCTCAAAGTCGAAAGAAGAGTTTTGCTGATCGTCGGCGTCGTCCCTTGGAGTTTGTCGTTGGAGACCATGTGTATCTCAAGGTCTCACCCATGAAAGGTGTAGTACATTTTGGAGTGAAAGGTATGCTTGCCCGAGATTCATTGGACCCTTCGAGATCATTGGGCGCGTTGGCACCATGGTCTATCAGTTTGCCTTGCCACCTAAGTTATCTGGCAACCACAAAGTTTTCCATGTTTCTATGTTGCGAAAGTATGGATCAGACATCATTCTTGTGATAGATTTGCAGCATTTAGAGGTTTGTGAGAATGCTTCTTACATTGAGCAGCCAGTTCATATCCTTGATTGAAAGGAGTAAGTCCTCCGAACCAAGGTCATTCCCTTGGTGAAGGTTCAGTAGGGTCATCATAGTGTAGATGAGGTATCTTGGGAGTGAGAGGTTGACAATCGCGAGCGTTATCCCCATCTCTTCGATGTTTGATTGAATTTTTCCTTGTATCTCTGATTATATATGATGATATGATTTCTCTTCCCTTTCGTTATAAGATTTGTCTATTTGCATTATAGTGTAAATTTCAAGGATGAAATTTTTATTCAGATGGGAGAGCTGTAAGGCTTGTATCCTTGTACCGTATCGTTCCACCAACTCATGCGATCCTCTCCATCGAATTCTGGCAACCTGCGACCTGTAGACAGCAAATGCATGTGACCCTAAGTCACATCCCAAAGATCAGAGTCGATTTGACTCGAAACTTATACCCTTACAACCGCACAGTTGCCGTGGTTCGAACACCGTGTCTTATGCACCAATGCGATACCTAGGCTAGGAGTTGTGGATCCGCATATATTTCGAGGAAACACTGCGCATAGAGGAATCTCTGCTTATTCTTTCACATCAACTAGTCAAGTATAACCATCATTTCAAACCCATACCTAGCCCATCCATCTCTTACCAATAAGGCATAGCAATCCATACCTCTCTCATCCAAAAGTCAACTTAACCCTTGCTTTTCATGTCATTCCTCTTACACACCCATCCCTCTCTCCTTACATCTCCCATCTTTCACTCATTCCATCTATCTCCCTTCATATTCCCTAGCAACCAAGAGAAGAAAAATTCTAAGGAGAGAAAAAAAAAGACCCAAGAAAGACCCATCTCCCTACCACCCAATCTCACCATCCAACCATCCAATCTTCATCTTCCACCATTAAATTGGAAGCTTAAGAGCTAAGGATTTCAAGGAACCAAGAAGGAGAGCAATAGGTGGGTGTTTATATGGTTAAATCTTTGTTTGTGATTCATGGGACAAGTGGGGCCTATCGATTAATGGTAAGGATCCCATTTTGGACCCAATGTGTGGCCAATGGCCCACCATGATACATATGTATAAGTCTATGGTGGGGCCATTCTCCATGGACCTCAACATGATGTTTAGTTGTTGTCCATCTTGCAAGAGGTCATCTAGACCTTGAGTTTGTGGTGGGGATGGTCTCCCCACCTTGATTTCCTTATTTGAGCGCCCACATATTTTGGGACCCATCTTGATGTATGTGTTATAGCTCAAAGGGAGCTCATAGTGGCAGAGCTCCCTTCCCCCACGTGTCTCTCTCTCCATCTCTCACTTTCCCTGTTGATGGCCCACCTCAATGCATGAGTTTCATCCACACTGTCCACCTAACTAAGACACCACATTGTTGTCCATAATGGTAGCCACATGTTGTCCACTTTGGGCCTGCATGACCGGACAGTCAGAAAAGCCTAAGTGGAAGGGAAATCATAAATATCAGCGTGATTGGAATTGGGGTGGTCCACTCACATGGACCCCACCTCGATATATGTACTGTATCCAGACCGTCTAGTAGGTGGGACGATGGGACCCACTATGTATACATTTTATCCAGACCGTCCAGCAGGTGGGATAGTGGGACCTACCATGTATGAGTTTTATCCAGACTGTCCGGTAGGTGGGACGATGGGACCCACCATGTATGTGTTTTATCCAGACCATCCAGCAAGTAGGACTGTGGGACCCACCATGTATGCATTTTATCCAGACCGTCCAACAGGTGGGACGGTGGGACCCACCATGTATGAGTTGTATCCAGACCGTCCAACAGGTGAGACTGTGGGACCTACCATGTTTGAGTTTTATCCAAAACGTCCAGCAGGTGGGACCGTGGGACCCACCATGTATGCGTTTTATGCAGGTCGTCCGTTCGCTAGACATCCAGTAGGCCCCCATGCTGGTGGGTTGGACGTCCAACAATAGGCCCACTATGTTGTATGTATTTTATATTCATGTTATCCAGCATGTGTGGGGCCCACTAGCACCTTGTGAGACCCCTACACCATGATGTATGTGATACTTACATTGTCCATTCATTTTACAACCATGGGCCCCATTGCCTTGAGAGGACCACCACGATTTCCTATTATACGCCCAACCATGGGCTACTTTGTGAGGCCCACTATGATGTATGTGTTATATACATGTTATTTCCCCCATTTATGGGTAGTGGGCTACCTTGTGAGGCCCACCATGTGTGAGTGATGTGCACACGCCGTAAATCCATTTTCTAGATATTTGCAGGGCCATAGGCCCCGTTGTGATTTAAATTCTAATCCTAAATGGACCACACCATATGACAATGGTGGTTAAATGTCCACCGTTGTAAACCTCCCTAGGGCCTATTGTTAAGCCCATTTCCACCCTTACCTCATTGGGCTAACCTAAAACGTTGGGTCCCCATCGATGTTAGTGATATCCATTTGGCTAATCCAAACCATTAGGGCCCCATTGATGATGGTGCTTTCCACTATACCTTGAAGGAATCATCCAAACCTTGAAGCTCACCTTGTGTACGGATTGGGCCCATAGGAAGGCCTAGTTTATTGCATGAAAAGAGTGGGTGAGGAAGCCCACTTATTGTACATAGTTTCACCCTCTCAACTCACCTTTGTGTAGTACATAGTTTCACCCTCTCAACTCACCTTTGTGTAGTACATAGTTTCACCCTCTCAACTCACCTTTGTGTATAGCGATTAGATCCACCCATGAGGCCCATTCTTGATGTAAGTATGACGCATAGGCCTTCCATTGTTTAGTACATCATCACCCCTTGCCATAGATGGAAGATTTTGTGTTTTCAGGTTTGTATATCCACTGTTTAGTACATCATCACCCCTTAACATAGATGGAAGAATATGTGGTATCATGTTTATATATCTATTATTTAGAGCCTATCTGGATGTTTGGGCTATATCTGTCTTCCCTCTATAGACCTCACCATGTATTTAGACCGATTATTATTTATATCTGGTAATCATGCTAGTGTACTTAGCCTAGTAGGACACACTGAGTACATGCTTAGTATTACATCATGATATATGCTCATACCCATCATTTGTAAGCATGTTGTAAGGAATGATTGATCATAACATTTGCCGTTGGTCTGAGTAATTTAGAGGACTCGTGAGACGGAGTTACCCCACATGATCGCACGATACACGTAGGTTTGATGCATGAATGGATGGTATGACTCATGCATCTCGCATTTTGTGTGACATATTCACTTGGTGCCCCAGCGATATCAGGGTTGTGGCCTCCACAGACATACTGTGGATGGTCAGATTGGATACTAGAAATATTTAGTTCTAGCACTATGGGCACTTAGGATGTCCTTGAGTAAAAGTCCCAGAACCTTTTTGGTACCAGGAGATGCTCGAACGTCTAGCCCGTGTGGATACATGAGCACACAATTGCCGAATACTAGTAGGCCGCGTCTCCCACTGTGTCATGGTTAGTTGTGAAGGGGGTGTATCCTTATCCGCCCGAGTGAGGGGGCTATTAGCTAGGATGAGTCTGACCAGCTTGTAAATGGGTCCACTATCGACGAGCCGAGTAGGTATTGGCAGACTACTGACTAGGTGGGTAGTGACGTCTTTTCCACTGGTTAGTTGTGCGGCTAGGGAGGTGGCAACCAGTGTGAAGTGTACTAGACCCAAGTGATGTTCCAGAGATAAACTGTATTGACATGTGAACTCGATGAGGACTAGCATGCTTGTATTGCATCTTGCAATGATATTTGGTGACGTAGGTCTTGCATCGCATGGCCTCGGTATAGCTGATAACATTCATGGACTTGCCAGTATTTCTGCTTACTCTGATATCGCATGCTTGGTACATGCATTACACACACACACATCCTCTAAGCTTCGTTGTAAGCTTATGCACAACCGTTGCATGAAGGTTGCTAGGGCGCAGCAGCGCTAAGGCGGGAGTGTGTGTGAATCTTTTTAGAGTTTGATTATACCTGTATATTTTCCTTCCGCAATGTACTCAAATGGTTTGTTATAGTGGCTATGTGGTGATGTTATTTTGTAACTTGGTTATGCTTGTGGTTATGCTCATTTACAAAAAAAAAAAAAAAAATCATATTAAAAATCTTCCTTGTAGGATCTCAGGATCGGAATCTGGCATATGGGTGCCGGGAGCCGAGAATGGGGTGCTACGAAGGCTGTCGGCGCCAGATTTGACGATAAGAAATTCTGTGAGCCCGGTTTCTGAGTTTGGGGCATGACAAATTTAGGCTTATGGTATCCTCATGATACATCATTACGGATTGCTGGATGTAGTGATGCTAATTGGGCTGGTAATGTCGATGATAGAAAATCCACAAGTGGTGGATGCTTTTACATTAGAAATTATCTTGTCTCTTGGATAAGCAAGAAGAAAAACTCAGTATCATTATCCACTACAAAAGCTGAGTATATTGTAACAGGGAATGCACGCACACAATTAATGTGGATGAAACGTATATTAGTAAACTATGGTATTGATTAAGATACCATGAATTTATACTGCGATAATACTAGTGCCATAAACATATCTAAAAGACCTATTCAACATTCTCGAACAAAACACATCGACATTCGATATCATTATCTCTGAGAATTAGTTGAAAGAAAGACTATCATGCCTGAATACATCAATACTGAGAAACAACTTGCAGACATTCTGATAAAACCATTAGACAATGTCAGATTTTTTAATTTGAAAAATGACATTGGATTATGTTGTATTACTTGATTAACTATCCTTTATTGCATTTTATTAATTTATTGCCTTTTATTTTATTTTGCATTAAAAGAAAAAATGTAAAAGAAAATAATAAATAAAAATTTTGGGGGATATTTCGGCTAGCCCATAGCTGACCGACCTGTTTGGTCAGCTAACCTCATGCTCAGGATAGTCGAACCGGGCACGATTTGGGCAAAAAGGGGAAAAATAAAACCCCAAATGCCTCATTTTCTACTTCATCTTCCTCGGCTCGCCAATGCTTCCTTCGGCCAATCCATCATCCCAACTTCATTGTAAGTAGTTTATTTGCTATTTCCTTCTACATTTAAGTTCTTAAGTGTGGTTTATTTGAGAATCTTTCATTTTTCTTGAATCTAGATCTCTCTTTTAAAAATCAGATATAATCAAACTCATTAATCTCTTTGTGATTTCTTGTTATTCTTTAGTCATTTCTTCCATGAAACATTGGACTAAGCATACTGTTCGTTATCCTCAGTCTGATTCTTCATCCCGCTTCGCTACTTGGGTTGTGCACACCATTCGAATAATGGAGGATGACCCGGAGAATGTACAGGATTTTTGTACTCTAAGTATCATTATTGAGCGACCTATGAATATCAATCACATTACTAATTATGGTCTACTTGAAATTCTCTCTGAGGTAGGATGGGAGAAAATTTTTAGTTCGGGAGGAACGACTTATCAGTCGATTTTCCAAGGGATGTACGCATCCATAAGTGAAGTGTCTTCCAAGCTATTAACATTTAATGTTCAATTTCTGGAAGGCACTGTCACTATCAGACCCTCAATCATATTGTCTGTTATGGACATTGATATGGCGGAAGATGGAGTTCTTATTCCTACTCTTTTTAAAGATATATATCCTTCAGAAAGAAATACCATTACCATGATGTTATGTGCTTTTGACGCCCAATGGCAAACTGGTAACTCTCTCCCCACTTATAATTTACTTCCAAAATACCGTGTTCTTCATCGCATCTTTACTTCTAATGTTTATCTAAGGGCTTGGAATAAGACTAATCTTACTCCCTACATCATGTGTATTTTGCACTCTGTTATATTCGGTATTCTCATTTGCTTCCTTCGTTGATATCTTATTTGAGCATTTAGTATCGTCTTCATCCTCGTCATGGTTCTATTACCTTTGCATTTCTTATGACTTCTCTTCCTTTGTGATTTAAAGTCCAAATTCCCACAATAGAAGCACTGCAGTCCGAGCTTCCATTTGGTAATGCAAACTTGAATATAATGAAACTTGATTTGAGACCTGAGCAACGAGGTGATTAAGAAGAAGTTCCTGAAGGAGATGTCAACATGGACGATATATTTGCTGACTTGGAAGAATCTGTTGATACAGATGATTCGGACTTCCACCCTTCTCAATTCTCTGAAATATTGGAGAATTTAGAAAAGAAGGCAGATGCTTTGCATGTTTCACAAGAATCATTACTTTAGACTCAAAAACAACAAATGAAGTACATGAAAAAGTACTTTCATCAATTTAGTCAGAGTCTGAAGATCAACTTTTGATAAAAAAAAAAGGTGGAGAAAAGCTATGGATAATATGAGCATGAGCACAAGCACACCTCTCTCACATTGAATACATATATGAGCACTTACACTTGCACTTGCATGTATGAATTCCATGGAATTATATATATTTTTTGTTACATGTGATATATGTGACTAAGTGCTCAGGGGGAGCTTCATATGCATGTTCTAAGGGAGAGTATCAAGATCCAAGATATCACTAGTGGTGTATAGATGTTCCTTTGAACCAAAGATCATATGAGTATGATGAGTCAATTGAGATGTTGTAATATATTGTGATGAGTTGTATGTTTGTATGGGTGTGTTTTGTCACGAAACTGATAAAGGGGGAGATTGTTAGTACTTATGCTTAAGCACAACTAGGATTGTCATATTTCGTAGTCTTATGAGGAGAACAAACACTCATGAAGATATTCTTCAACAACTCATGAAGATCTGTGAAACGACTTATTTAAGCATCTAAAGGAAGACTCAACATCTTCAAGCATAAAAGTACATGGTTCGAAGATCGGAACGCTTCGTATGAGTCAACCATCAGGTGCTACAACCTTAGATTGACCTTAGGTTAGGTGTATTTCACATAGCGTCATAATGATCATCTTTTATGTAAAAATACACTCGAGTTAGGCTAGCTCGACATCTGGTTCAGTGAGCCTAATTGCCTTCTGCTAACCCTGCATAATTCGGGCAAGTTTATAAATTGACACAGATTTTCCGCGGTAGGTTTGGCCAACCCAACCTTGAGTTTAGCTAGCCGAACATGCCCGATTGGCTAGCCCTATTATGTTCGGTCAAGTTTCCAGTGTCCAATCTTTTTCTAATCTTATAGAAATTCGGCTAGCCCAACTAGAGGTTTGGCCAGCTGAATCTGGGCTTAGGCTAGCCATTTTTTGAAAGATCTTATACTGCAAAATACGGAGATCCATTGGAACACAATCGTTGGAATTCAGCCAACTGAATTTCTAATTCCTTTGGCTATAAATAGAGGCCTTCTCTCATTCTTTTCTACAAAGAAATTCAGTGAGAAATCTTCTATAAGAAAGAGAGAAAGCCAGGTCATTCTTAAGCTCTTGTGCGGTAATTCTAATATTCTATTTAAGCTTATTTTATTCTCTTTCTCAAGTTACTTTAACTATTTTTAATAGAGTGATCTATACTCTACTTGAGATATAGAGAATAGAATTTGCAGCACCTAGGGTTTTTGCTTATATTGAATACACAACAGATCCCTTTATTCTTTTGGGTTGAACTCATACACGGCTTCAACAATATCCCAAGAAGAAGATCGCTGCAATCAGGCTAGAGTAACATCTTTGACTCCCTACTTGAAGATAAGTATTGTATTTATATTTATTTCAATTTGGGCTTTTCTGAGATAGCCAGGAAATCTCACCGCGTTTGTTTGTGGTGATCTCATGAAAATCACAAAGTGAGTTTTGTTGTGATAGCCCGTGAAAATCACAAGAATTGTATCATATTGTTAATGTGACCCTGTGAAAACCTTGAAATAGTGAAAGCCAAAATTGCGATGGTAGTAATTTTGGGAGTGGAGTACATGTTGGTTTAAGCACCGAACCACAATAATTCTTTGCGCATTATGGTGATTGATTTTACTCTTTATATGCTTGATTAGCTCTTGCTAAAGTTTGATATTTTGATTCCAAAGATGTCGTGAAATAAGATTGTTCTGCCTAAATCTTTTATGTGAAGGTTGTCCCTCGAACTATTTGATATCAAGAATTATTGGTGCACAAAAAATACATTTTCAGACTTTGTAGAGTGTAGATGTGTAGAAATAGACTTCGTAGAGTATAGTTGTGTAGAATGGCCTCGTAGAGTGTAGTTGCGTTCAGAACGACCTTGTTGCACGGACCCACACAATGAATGACCCTGTCACGTGGACCCACGCAACAAATGACCCTGTTACCTGAATTCGTGTAATATTATGCAGATTTGTTGTGTTTCTAGCATGGAAAGAATCCCACGACACAAGAAATGAGGCTTGACACGTGTGAAGGTCTATAAATACCCACTCCCACTCTCCTTTGAACACAACGAGAAAGATCAGAGCTCAAGAGAGGAAGAAGAGAAAGACTTCGAAGGTATTTTGGAGAAAAAGAAGAAGAAGATGAAGGAAAGAATGGGTCTAACCCATTGCGCTGGACTGCACAATGACATGTCGTTGCATGGGGATTGTTACAAAAGAGCCGAAATGCTACCGGAGTGATCTAATTCGTCCAAATATGCAAGTGTTCTTTGATTCAGGCGAAGATACAAGATGTTCATATCCACACAATCCTTCTTGTAAGAAGATGAATATTAAGTACGATGAAATGCTGCCAAAATTGCCATTGAATTGCTTCTCCTTTCATTCATTACATAGATTCTTTGTACTTTGTTTCATAATCAAGGGAAATAAGTGGATGTAATTGAAACTCAGAATCAATTAAATCTGTGATGATTGTTTTCTCTATGTTTTCTTTGTTATAATTAAATAAGATAATCCCCGAATGAAACAAATTCATTTCTGGTCGAAACAAGAATTCAATACTCTAAGTAATTGATTATAATCATTTTATTATTCCGCATTATATCAAAATATTTTTTTATTGTCCTATTCACCCCCCTCTAGGACATTTATGGCTCGTCCTTTCATGCCTAATCTTTAAAAATTAGCAATCCACCTCAGTCTCGGGCTAAATAGGTAAATATATCATGATTGAGAAAACGACACACCAAAGGGGGCGTCTTCCTAGTAGATCATCAGAAAAGAAGAAAAAGTTTCTAGCCTCTCCAAAAATGTACAATCATATGAGGGAGTTAATAAAATAAGTTACCATTCTAAATGAAAAAAAAAAAAAAAAAAAAAAAAAACTTTGTTTGGGCAACAACACCAAGGGTAGGAAGCACATATGTAAACCCCCTATCAAATATTGATCTTCAACTAGAATCTCACCTTAGAGATAAATTCAAGAAAAATCTTCTCTCTCTAAAAAACAGTTCAGTTCCTAGGAAATTTATACCCCAATAGGTTGTGAAGAGGGATAGGCGACCTTGGAAGGTCTATCTGTGCTTATATGTATATCTGAGGATTTTAGCTTGATTAATTTTATTTTTTTTGTTAATTTAGCTTTATGTTGCTTCATTCTTATCTTAATAGACTAAAATATCTTGGTCATGTTGCTTGATAGATATATCTTTTAAATGACTATATTGTGCATACACCATGTTTTTAAATAATTATTGATAACGCCTAAATATTTTATATTAATTCTCTCAATTACATTAGCTTTCTTAATATTTAAATGTTAATTTGACTTAATTATATGTGTTTTCTTAATGGGATGAGATTTTGGACCTAAAGAAGAATACACCCTTAAAAAGATAGGTTAATGCTCAAAAGAATGATTTATGAAGAATTAAAGATTTAGATGACATTATTAAATAATTTACATGTTAAAGATATAAGAAAACCAACGACGATGGATGAAGAAAATACTAAAAAATCACGCAGTTCAATAGCAAAAATAATAGACTATTTGGTCCCACAGGAGGTTGGTTCGGTCAGATTGAATGTGCACAAAACAATCCAGCGATAAAGTGTGATTTTTAAAGATAATTCAACTCGACACTTACATACGACCAAAGCCATGTTCGGTGCCACCAAAGGAGAGTTCAGTGTGAACTAAGGGAGATAAAAACTTCATACTTATTTTTTAGAAACTCGACAGCAACCAAAAGTGGGTTCAGTGCGACCGGAGGAATGTTCGGCTACAACTAAAGTTAACTATCGATCTGACTGAAGTGTAATAAAAGTGCATAAATTTGAAATCAGTTCCAAGTCAGAGTAAAATTTTCCTATATAAAGGGGTGCTTCTAGCTATCCTTTATACGAATTTGGGTAAAGGAGATAGAGTAAGGAATTGTTGAGCTTCTAAGGAGTTCTCTTCCAATCATTCGGTTCTTCTTCGATTTTTATGTCTTTGTTTTAAGTTTAATTTAATTATGTATGTGGTTGGATAAATCTCTTACCTAAGCCGAAGAGGTGAAACATGTAGTGATTTTCAATGTCCTACTTTACCTTGATTCATTGTCGAATCTGACCACATTTGATTCTTACAAAAGCTAAGAGTGATTTCTTATCTATTTTGCAAGAGATTGATCTGTAAAATCCATTGATCTATCTTAGACTATGGGCACAATATATGCTTTGAATTCCCTGCAATTAATACTTCAGTGTTTATGGAAGAACCAAATCAATTAAAGTTTAAATCTATTTTGGTTTGTGAATTATGAATTAACTGTTCTATTATCTGGCTAGATATGATAGAACTTCGATTCTAGTGGAGTTATCAACTAGAATCAAGTGAATTAGATATTAAGAATGGCTATGAGTGGATCCTTGGTGCTCTAGTTCTTTTCTTCTATTGATTTTCCTCTAAATTACAACATAATTCTTCTTAAAATCCAATCTCATAAGTTAGTTTTAGTCCTAGTTATAGTTATAGTATTCTAGAAAATGCACATATATAAGTACTTGTGGGTTTGACCTCGGTTTCACTGAGTAATACTACATCGCAGCCCTACACTTGGGGTTTGCATCAACAAGTTTTTGGCTTTATTGTCAGGGACTTTAGTTGCGTCTTTCTGAAATTCCTTAGTGTAGGATTAAATTAGTTTTCTTTTCATTTTTAGGTTAGGTTTTTCTATTTTTCTAAAATTTTCCTAAACTATGGTTTTTATTTTTAAGGATTTCTCAAAAGTTTGAAATTTTTTATGGGTTTGTTTTATTTTAGATTTTCTAACCTCAATAACATTGGCTGCTTATTTCTATTTTATAGGTTCTTCTAATTCTAGTTTCTCCCTTCTAGTAAAATCGTTTTCCTTGTTGAGTGTGAAATATTATATATTTTTCCCTTATTATGCATTGTTTTTATAAGCATAAATGTGTTTAATTGATCTAATTACATATGTTTTTCTATGTGAGGTGATTTAGAGAGATAAAATGAAAAGAACGATTAAAAAAAAAAAGATTTAATGCTCCAAGAATGACCAAGTCAAGATTTTGGGATTTGAAGGTGATTAATGGAGATCTCAAGTGTCAAAGATCTAAGAAAACCAAATGCAAAAGAGACTAAAAAGACTAGCCAAATATCAAAGTCCATTAATAGAAATAACGGAATAGTCGGTCCCACCTAAGATTTGTTTGATTCAACAGAATGTGCACAGAACAATCCAACATCAAACTGTGATTTTTAGAGTTAATTCGGGTCGACGCTTAGGGTTGAGTGCCACTGAACCGAAGTGAACTTTGATATGACCAAAGCATACACTTGGTGTGACTAATGTGTAACAAAAGCGCGTATTTTTTAAGCCGATTCCAAGTTAGTGTAGATTTTTCCTTCATAAAGGGGTGATTCTGGATTTCTTAAAGAAAATTTAGGGTAGAAGGGATAGAGCAAGGAGTGGTAGAGTTTCTAAGGATCCCTCCCATCCTTTAGTTCTATTTCGGCTTTCATGTTTATCTTTTGAGTTTTAGTTTAATCATATCTATGATTGGCTAATGTCTTAGGTAGGGCTAAGTGGTGAAGCTTGTAGTTATTATTATTGCTTAGTTTAATTTGATTCATGTAATTTATTTGATTGTTGAACAAATTCATTGATATTGGTTTGAATGAACACTTATTGTTGGTTTACTTTGATCCATTGTCGACTTTAGGCACATTGGATGCTTAGGAAAGCTAGAAGTAATTACTTATCTATTTTGCAAGGATTTGATCTATAAAATCCATTGATCTATCGTATACTAAGGACATAATAAATGTTTTGAATTCCTAAAAATCAATACTTTTATGGATTATCTGGACACTAATTCAATTAGAGTTCAAATCTATTTTGGTATATGAATGATGATTTAACTGCTTTATTATCTAGCTGGATAGGATAGGACTTCAATTCCAGTTGAATAATCCAATTGAATCAAGTGAATTAAATATTAAGCAATAGCTAAAAGTGGATCCTTGATACTCTAGTACTTTATTGTTATTGATTTCCTTCTCAATCACATCATTACTCTTTAATTCAAACTATACAAGTTAGCCTAGTTCTAATTTTAATTCTAAAAGTATTATAGAATTCGCACAATCATAAGTCCTTATGGTTATGACCTCAGTCTCACTACATAATTACTACATCACATCTCTACTCTTGGGGTTTTCACAATCACCCATCTATTCTTAATTAGTTTTCATATTACTATAAGAATTGTTTTTATTTTGCTATATGATTTAGTTTGGAATTAGGGTTTCATCATGTTCATGCCGGACTGGACACGATAATACGCTAATCAAATTCTAGAAGATGAAATATTAGTTGAAGGGTTGTCAGATTAATATGTTAGGAAGCGCCATACGTCTTGTAAATTAACTGGAATTACGATTGAGAATTGACCAGGTTATGATGTTCCACTGATTAAGAAAACAATGCATGATTATTACATAGGTGAAAATGTTTATCATCAACCATTGAGTGCATCAACTTATGGCACAACTGATCTTGATTGGTGGAGCCATCAGAGCTTAAACTAGAGAGGCTTACCAACATAGATTCTAACGACTATAACTTTGGGCCTCCTACATATAAGGTCTGTAAATGCTAATGTTTTAAGCAAACTAGTGGATTGTCAAATTTCATAGACAATATGTATAGTGTATGGTTCTTTAACTCACTTCAACATTTCAAGACTAGAGCACTACTTAACATCTCAACATTAGAAAGCTCGAAAGAATTTCAAGAGAATAATCTATTCCAACCTACAGGTAAAGAAGACCTTATAAAAGACCATAAGTTAAAGTACATTGTTGAGTGTGAGATATTGCATATTTCCCCCTATTTATACATTAGTTTTATGAAGATGATAACATTTAATTGATCTAATTATGGATGTTTTGTATTGTGAAGTGATTTCGAGAGCTTAAGGTGAAAAAGATGTTAAAAGCATGGAATTTGGTGTTCAAGAATTACCAAAGTAAGGATTGGATCTTTGGTGGTCAAGATTGAAGAATTCAAGAGTCTAAGATCTGAGAAAACCAAGTGAAGAAGGAAGAAAATCGTGATTGCAATGTGCAGAATTTAGGAGCTGCTGAACTTGACTATTCGATGACATCGAACATGCTTCAATAACATCAAAGTAAGTGTTCGATGACATTGAAGGAGGCTCGATCACATCAAAGATTCAGAGAAAATCAAGTTTGGTTGCTGCACATATGGGTGGAATTCTCAATTTCATTGAAGACCCCTTCAATCCCATCGAAGAGCAGTTCAATGTCATTGAAGCTTGTACGATGACATCAATAATTTCAAGAATTTCGTGCTCAACTCACTGGACAGTTCTTGACAATTTATGATGAAATCAAAGACTCCTTCGATGACATCAAAGATAGTTCGATGACATTGAAGGTCGGACGATGACATTGAAGGCTTACGCAATGCAAAAGGCATGCAGCTTCCAAGTTCAATTTCTAGACAACTTCGATCC
This sequence comes from Magnolia changhungtana, assembly GCA_030180095.1. Classification (NCBI taxonomy): domain Eukaryota; kingdom Viridiplantae; phylum Streptophyta; class Magnoliopsida; order Magnoliales; family Magnoliaceae; genus Magnolia; species Magnolia changhungtana. The sequence goes on along the minus strand of JASAUF010000502.1, from coordinate 7,577,220 downwards.
TTCAATGACATGAAAGACTCATTGAAGGAGTCATTGATGGTGTGCAAAGTGCATATATTTGAGGTGGTTTGCAAAGTCAGTCGAACAAAGCCTATTTAAAGTGGTTTTCTAGGTTTTCCTATGCACAAATTAATGTTAGAAGAGTAGTGCAAGGAGTTGTGGAGGCTTCTTCTTATTAAATCTTTTTCTTCTAGTTGATTTTAAGAAAAGATCATCATACATCCAAGTATTCTCACTTGTCCATCATAACCAACCGTTCAACCAAATATTCACTGCTTGAAAAAAATACCTGATCATCCACTTTGAGTTTGGACCACCCAACTATCGTAAACTAACTACTTGATCTCTGCATCAACTCGTACATATATCAAATTAAGATTCGGATCCATTCATCTTGTTCACCACCTATGAATATGCTTAACCCACCATCGGGATAAGGAACTTATACATGTGAACAAGTCATGTGAATCTAACGGTAGACATGTTCTACCTCTCTATCACTCCAAAAACACACTTGTGTTCATTCGTTTACAAAACTGACCATACATCCACCTGCATACATAGTCAAAGTACCAACTATCAACTTTTACTATTTTTATCATGTCATCTGACCATCTATTATTTTGTTTGATATATATACCTTTCCTTCATTAATTTGGAGAATAATATTTTATTCATAATAATTTAGATATGAGTTCTTTTGTAAGAATTGCTTAGAAACATGCATATAACCATGAAGAATCATCATATTTCCAAAAACTCTCAGATCAACAATAATTACGAAAATGTCATTAACCTAGACCCTTGAATTCTAAATCACATGGTTCTCATGACCTGTTAAATGTGAAATTTTATATCATGCCTGTGCATCATAAATTAACTATATATGTTGAATTTCAGCCCTAAAATCATTGTAAAAGTGGACCAATTGACAAATTAGCCCCTTAATCGTTGATTTTGTTGTCTATCGAGTGAGAAAAGCTCATGGGTACTCGTAGTAGGATATTTCCCTTCATATGAACCACTTGAATTGCCCATTATATGGACTATGTATAAAATATTCAAACCCCACTTTAGTAGGCTTTTCCTTAGCTGCGAAATTATCCTTTTGAAACTTATCAACTCTTTATAAATATGGATCTTTAGATTTCACCACTTACCACCATTCATCACAATAAAATTTGGACCACACTTTGGTCTCATATGATTACGAGATCATACAAAGTCTAAACCCCAATTTATAATCCTACACCGTTGAACGTTGAAGCCAAATCCTTTATTTTGGCGCAAAGGGTGAAATTTCATATGTAGGCTTCTCCCACCGTCGATCAACCACCAGATTTTGTCCAACCATTTACCTATCTTGACTGCACATTTCCCCTAAAATTAAGCTATGATCATTGAACATTGATCATTAATTAAGATCAAGTCTGTTTTAGCACCCCCTAAGAGAATTTCTAAGATAAGCTTAACTAACATATTTGGGCTCATGGCCAATCGGACCTGACTAGAATGATGAATGGAATGGATTTCTTGAAAATCCATCGTAGTGGACCCCACCTATCCCTCACAATTGAACCAGAAGCAAGATGCTTCCGCACATTGTAACAACACACGAGAAATTCGCGCTCGAGAGAATTTCTCCCACTGAAACTCTTAGGCTCGACAAATTTAGCAATTTGAGCCATTCAATCCTCATTCAGGAAGGATTTGACCCCCACCTGAAGCACCCTGAAGGATCGAAGAATCCTCACAATGCAAGGATTTTTAGAATTTCAGATTTGACTCTGAAGTAGCATAAGAAACGGTCTCCACACATTACATTAAACCCATCAAAGAAGTGATATGGATCCTCAATCTATCGACTCCCCAAGATCCCTGTGACAAATCTGACCCCTCTAGAAGAATGAGCATGATGAGATATGTGTTAGGAGATGTTTGTCATGGAGTAGAGACCTTCTTCGAGAAAATATTGAACGTTAATCCCATAAATTAACACCACTGGTAGATCAAACCTGCACAACTGACAACCCTCTTGATTATCAAAATAACAAAAGAAATGAACCCCTTATCGAGGTCACAAATCAAGCCAAACAATGGAGCTTTCGTGCATAAACAAACCAGCGCAAGGCATTGTTGCATTGGAACTATGACTCGGCCACCTAAAAATTGCATCTGACAGCTTATAAAAATCCCAGCATTAAGGAGGAAGAGAACCGTCCAACAATAGCAATGGAATAGAGAGAGAGAGAGAGAGAGAGAGAGAGAAAGATCAGAACAGTAAGAGGAGAAGAGAGAATGAAGAAGGCCGAGTGCTACTGGAGCATTAACTCACTGATCGTCGAGTTGAGCCATATCCAAGGCTGGCCCCAAGTGTATTTTTCTTCACTGTTTTCTTCCTTTCTACCTTTCCAACAACTTGATATAAGTTGTTTAAGACAAGTCAAACTAAGTTGACTCGACCAAAAGATCCTATTGAAGGTTCAAGTCGGGTCAAATAAGGTCGAGCACTAATCGGAGAACTCCTCTCCTTACTAATTTTACATCTAAAATTTCATATTGGTAACATAGATCCTAACCCTAGATCTTAAGCCAAATCATAATATTCAATCTTCACTATGTGAGAAAGATAATGAAGAGATCTAACCATCCAAATTTTTAAAAAGTAGGTTAGAATTCAAATCATAATATTCAATCTTAACTATGTGAGAAATGATGTTAGAGTTGAGGGTCTTTGTAACTATTCGATCATAATTTTGTGTATCAAAACTTCTCCATATGTCGTGTGTTTATATCTTGATAAATTTGTTCGAGACACCTCGTCAACACTTGAAGTCTAGTTCAAAGAATTCTTCAAGCTTCATGATAGTTCAAGCTACAAAGAACATAGGGTCAAGACTCAAGTTCAAGTGCAAGTCGAAGTTTAAGATTCAAATCTAAATGCGGGACTGAAGTACAACTTAAAGTAACATTCAAGCTTCTGAAGTAGTCAAGCTACATCGAGAAGAAATCAAGCTTCATAAAGATCAAAGTCTAAGCAAATGAAGTATTCAATGTCCATACTTCATGTTCCAGGTTTGATAGACCATTAGATTGACCTTAGGGTAGGTCACTTTGGATACATAATTCAAATTAATATTATTACATGATTTTGGTCTACTCTAAGACCAGTCCTAGACCCTGTTCGACCAGTCCTAGCACTATCTCGATCAGTCTAAGAAGTTTCAAGACCAGTCCTAAAATGGTTGTAAGTTATCAGATTTTTTGGTTCACCTATGACCAGTCTTGGAGTCTGCTCGACCGGTCGTGAGATGGTCTCGACTCAACCTTCGACCAGTCGTAAGGCTTCGATTCAAACTCCAACAATTAAATCAATTGTTGCATGACCAGTCGTAGAGGGGTCTCGACCAGTCGTGGACTGCTTTTGACCAGTCATGGACTGCCTACGACCGGTCGTACAACGGTCTGATGCGATCGCGCTCAAAAATTCAAAAATCAGTTTATTCCAAGACCAGTCGTGGTGACCCTAGGACCAGTCGAAGATGAACTTTTTCAGGTATAAATTGCACATGAATTTTAGAGTTTTTCATTGAATAATTAAGTGAATTCAAGGCTCCACTCTGAGATAAGTCTGCATTTATTTTTAAGCTATTTTGTGCATAATTTCTTTCTCTTTTTGATAGATTATTTAATTTAATTTTCTTTCTGTATTCCAATCTAATTTGAAAAGAGGAATTGACTTATTCCTTCTTCTTAGAATCAAAATCAAATATAGCTACGCCCAACTGGTTTAAATCTAAAATCAATTAGAACTTAGAACCATATTAAAGTGAGCAGTAGACATTGAACTTCTATATTCGAACGTCTACTCCAATTGGTTCTTCCGGGAAGCTACAAGAGGAGAAATCCAGGTATTTTACAATTCCGTAAATTCCATTATATTTTGGTTTTTGTTTGGGATTCGTCAAAAAAATCTCAATTTGTGTGGTTATCTGAGGAGAGCCATAAAACTCAGAAGTGTAGGTTTTTGAATTGTGTAATCCTAAGTTAAAAAGACACAATTGTAAAGGTTTTGGGTGAACCTATGAAAACCTATTTGATAGTGAACGCAAATATCCCCTGTGTGAGGATATTAGGAGTGGAGTAGCATTCTGTGTGGCTGTTGAAGAACAGTTGGTGTACACACAGGTGAACCACTATAACTCTTTGTCTTGTGGATTGAATGCTTGCTTAATTTTCATATCTTTTATCATTCAATTGTGTGGAATGTACATGTGGATGTGAATGTTGTAACTATTTACATCTCAAGCAAGTGTGGGGATTGTTGCAATAAATTAGATCTATATTTCTGCATTTAATTTCAATTCTTTGCTATTCATTTATTTCTATTAAAATTGAGTTCTTGATCCAAAAGACGTTCTATAAATAAGGTTGTCCTACCATAAGCCCTTGTTTATTATGGTGTAAGGTTGTCCTTAGAACTGAATTTGTATCAATCTCTCAATACTTATTAAGGTGATTTGATTTCAGCATTGTGAATTGATTTATAATTGTAAGGCTATTGATTTATTTTATTCCGCTGATTTTATTTTAATTTGGCATAGTCCTACTCACACCCCCCCCCCCCCCCTCTAGGACATATAGCTTGGCCTTTTCAGTCTTTCCTTTAAAATTTATGATAATTTGATTTGATTATCTTATTCTTACATGCTTCGAGTTTTATTATTGTGAATCGTCACCTTATGAATGACTGTTACACAATTTAAATCATCACAGTATTACCTTGTCACGAAAGTATCGTGTTGGAAATCCCACCCTAGCGATCAATATATTACCATGGTCATAATATTTTTCGGGTGTTAACCCTCTTGGTCACATGTAAATCCATGGATTTTGGGTAGTAGTGCACAAATCGATGTAAGTAATTCGCAATGTGTGTTACATCACTTCGGAGATTGGATGTCACAAATAGTCACTCCATGAATAAATTGTGTCACCTAACTCACCCGATCCGTGTTGTGCCGCCTTGAGATGTTCACATAAATCCACGGTAACGTTAGACACGCCAACGAATCTCCAAAGTATGGGATGCAGGGCGAGTCGAGTATTTTCAAACTATTGTCCACATTGCAATCATCGATGTGTGTAATAGATTGCATATAGAATGTTTGTGCATACCTATACCACTTGTATTTGTGGAGTATGAGATGTATCGTGACCCTTCTGTTATTCTTATGAATCACTTGAATCAATATAAACTTTAAAGGATAACTATCACTATGAGTAGGGTATTGACCATCTCCAATCATACAGATGTTGTAGGTGAATTATAGGTTGATGATACGGACGACGACCGTTCTGTGAAAGATATGTTCGAATATAGAAGAAGAATAATGCACGATTTTCTTTTATTTATTTTTCCACTGCTTACTTTAAGAAATGTAATAAGCTCCCATTGAGAGGGCATTAGAAAATTAGTTGAACTCTTTTTACTCTAATGGGATAATAAATACAGTCGATTTTATTATCGTGAATGGTTACCTTCGTGAATGTAACTGGATGTCATCTAAATGAAAAAAAAAAGGTACGATTTTGAAGGTTAGATTTTTTACATTATTAACACCTAGAATTCTCCGGCATGAGTATGTACACAGATCGCAAAAATTCGGTGCGTTAGAGTTGGTATTAATGCATGAGAATGAGATTAACTGGGCCTGAGGGCATGGACCATCATAACCTTTATTTGACTAGGATATGATCATGAATTATAAACCTATATATAGGTGAATTCCCAAAGAAACGAAGAAGTTAAGGAACTAGGAAGTTGAGGAATTAGAAACCCATATTCAGCTTCCCCATTGAACCTGTTAAGTTAAACGTGGAATTTAGAGAATGAATTTATGTACCTTTGGAATAAATTTTCAAACTCCTAAATAAATTTATTTTTGATTGAAATTCATCCTTAAATGGAGTTATAAGAAGAAAACCAGGTTTCCCAAACCGGAATTGGAGATTTTCCAATTTTCCCAAAATTTTTGTTGTTTCGATGAAAATATTACACATTAGGAAACCTCCTCTGGTTTCAATAGATGGACTTGTTGGAAATTTTGGAAACTTTCTTGTAACTCACTTAGGTCTCCATAAACCTAAATCTAAAATTTCATCTCGATTGGATATGCACAAAATTCTAGAAAAATCCATAACTGGAGAAATTTTTTAAAAATTGTTGTTGGATAGCAAGCCTTTTTGCACCTTACGGGAATGAAATAACAACCAAACTATAGAATTTTATTTCGATTTTTTTTTTTAAGTCTCAAGAATAAGTCTGAAGCCCAAGTTTTAAATTTTAGATCATTCTAATGCATGATTTAGAAAATAAAATTCTGAGAGTGAAAGACTGTCAAGATAAAATAATTTGAGAAATTTATAGTTGTTCATATAAATAAAAACACTAAAGCTTAGGTTCAGCAAGGGATAAACCATTTGGGCATATCCTTTATTAAAACTATGGTACTTTTATAGTGAAATAAAAAAGTACACGGACTTACAGAATCATATTCAAGCAAGTTATAAGCAGTTTGATCCATATATCAAATCCCAGGAACTTACCAATGAACTCAATGCCCTGATCAAGCAGAACTTTGAGACTCACCTGGAATCGATGATACCAATGACCTCATCGCCCTGGATAGGCAAGATTTCAGTGTATCAAGATTAGTCATACTATAACCGTTTTTCCGTGTTGCTCCGAACTACTAAGAACAAAAAATAATAATAATAATAATTACTCTAGATTGTGGGGGAACTAATGTGTGAAATGTTATAAAATTAAATATATAAATAATTAAATAATTATATGCATATAAATCTCGGGGTTGAGATTTTTATTTAAGAGGGTTAGATTGTAGCGTCCTGATTTCATGTAGCTAATTATACACATACCTAGACATATATATCTACCTCACGAGGAATATAGTGAAAACTTAAATATAATGAATCGGTGTGAATTGTAAAAGTAATTAAATTTTGGGGACAATTTTTTTTATAGGGGGTAGATTGTATCACATCAAACTTTTTAATACTCGAGTAATGAAAGTTATCAAGTGTTACTATGAAATTTAATTTAATATATGCATGTGTATGCCACCAATTTATCTTATTCTAACCTTACATCTATTCTCTAACCTGAATCTGACCGTTGGGAATAATCTCTATCCATATATCAAGTCATTTGACCATTGATTTTAAGACAAGATCATCATATATCCAAGTATTCTCACTTATCCATCATAACCAACTGTTCAGGCAACTATTCACCACTTGGTAAAGATATTTGACCGTTCACTTTGAGTTAGGACCACCCGATTTTAATAAACTAAGTACTTAATTTTTACATCCACTCGTACACATATCAAATTGAGATTATGATCCATTCATCTTGTTCACTACATATGAATATGCTTAACCCACCATAAGGACTACAATATGAAGAACTTACACATGTGAACAAGTCACATGAATCTAATGGTATACATGTTTTACCAATTGATCACTTTAAAAACCTACTTGTGTTCATCCCTTTACGAAACTGACCGTACATCCACCTACATACATGGTCAAAGTACTAATTATCAAGTTTTACTATTTTTAACAAGTCATCTGACCATCCATTATATTGTTTGATATATATACATTCCCTTAATTAATTTAGAGAATAAATCTTTATTCATAATAATTTAGATATGTGTTTTTTTGTAAGAATTGCTTACAAATGTGCCTATAACCATGCATAATCATAGATTTTCAAAAAACTCTCGAATCAACAATAATTATGAAAATTCTATTAACCTAGACCCTTGAATTTTAGATCACATGGTTCTTATGATCCATTTGATGAGAAATTTTATACCATGCCTATGCATCATAAATTACCATACATGTCGAATTTCGGCCCTTATATAATTGTAAAAGTGGCCTAATTGACAAATCATCCATTTAACTGTTGATTGATGAAAGCTCATGGGTACTCGTAGTAGGATATTTCCAATCATACGAATGACTTGGATTGCCCATTACATGGACCGAGTATGAAATATGAAGACCCCACTTTGCTAGGCTTTTCCTTAGAAGTTTTCCTTTTAACACCCTGATCCATAGCTTAAGTGGTAGACTGAGTGAAAGATACCTCGTTTCAACACTGTGGTCTTGGTATCGATCCCTAGTGGGGGTGGCTAACAGTGAAGTGTGATCTGACAGTGGGGTGTACTAACAAGCTAACAAAAAAAAAAAGTTTTCCTTTTGAAGCTTATTAACTCTTTATAAATCTGGATCTTCCTATTTAACCACTTCCCACCGTCCATTGCAACTCAAACTTAGACCACGCTTTGACCTCATATGACTACAAGATCATACAAAGTCTAAACCCCGATTTATGATCCCACACTGTTGAACGTTAAAGCCAATTCCTTCTTTTTAGCGCACAGGGTGAAATTTTCGATGTAGGCTTCTCCCACCATCGATCAACCACCAAAATTTATCTAACCATTTACCTATTTTGACTACACATTTTCCCCAAAATTAGGCCCTAATCATTTAACCTGGACCGTTGATTAAGATCAAGTGCGTTTTGGAACTCGCTAAGAGAATTTCCAAGATAAGATTATTTAAGGCTCGGATCGGCTTCATATTTGGGCTCATGGGCCAACATGACCTAACTAGAATGATGAGTGGAATGTATTTCCCAAAAATTTATCGTAGTGGACCACACCTGTCCTCACAATCAAACCAAAAGCAAGAAGCTTCCGCACGTTGTAACAGTGCATGAGAAATTCATGCTCGAGAGAATTTCTTCCATCGAAACTCTTGGGCTCGGCAACTCTAGCAAAATCTGAGCTCTTCAATCCTCATCCAGGCAGGATCTGACTCCAACACGAAGCACCTGGAAGGATCGAAGAATCCTCACAATGCAGGGATTTTTGAAATTTCATATTCAACTATGAAGTAGCGTAAGAAATGGCCTCCGCATGTTTTCACTAAACCTATCAAAGAAGTGATATGGACCCTCAATCTAACGACTCCCCAATATCCATGTGACAAATCCAACCCTTCTAGATGAACCAACGTGATGAGATATGGGTTGGGAGGTATGTGTCATGGGGGTAGAGAACTTCTTCGAGAAAATACCAAACGTTAATCCCTGAAGTTAACACCACTCGTAGATGAAACCCACACAACTGATAGCCCTCTTGAATGACCACCATTCTTCAAAATAACGGAAGAAACAAACCCTTAATCAGGGTAACAAATCGAGCCAAACAAGGGAGCTTTCGTGCGAAAATAAACGAACGCAAGGCGCTGTTGCATCGGAACTGTGACTCAGCCTCCTACAAATTGAGTCCTACAGCTTATAAAATTCCCAACATGAAGGTGGAAGAGAACCATCCAACAATACCAAGGATATATATATATATATATATATATATATGTGGAGAGAGAGAGAGAGCATAACAATAGGAGGAGAAGAGAGAAGGAAGGAGGCCGAGTGCCAATGGAGCAGTAACTCGCTGAGTTGTCAAGTTGAACCACATCCGAGGTAGGCCCTAAGTCTGGTTTTTTCTTCATTATTTTCTTCCTTTCCACCTTTCCAACAACCTGATATAAGTTGTTTAATATCAATTCGAACTGACTCGACTTGACCAGAAGATCATACTGAAGGTTCAGGTAGGACCGGCTAAGGTTGAGCACTAACTGGAGAACTCCTCTCCTTTATTAATTTCACATCTAAAAAGTCATATTGGTAACACAGATCCTAACCCTAGATCTTAAGCCAAATTATACTATTCGATCTTAAATACGAGTAGGGTATTGACCCTCTCCAACCATACAAATGTTGTGCGTGAATTACAAGTTGATGATTCAGACGATGACCGTTTTGTGGAAGATATCTTTAAATAGAGAAGAAGAATAATGCACGATTTACTTTTATTTATTTTTCCACTACTTACTTTAAGAAAATGTAATAAGCTCCCATTGAGAGGGCATTAGAAAATTAGTTGAACTCTTTTTACTCTAATGGAATAATAAATACAGTCGATTTTATTCTCATGAATGGTTACCTTCGTGAATGTAACTAGATGTCATCTAAATGAAAAAAAATGAGGTACGATTTTGATGCATCTGATTTCTACATTATTAACACCCAGAATTCTCGGGCACAAGCATGTACTTAAGTCACGAAAATTTGAGGCGTAACATGATTCCTGTATTAGGCCAGCTGAATTCTATCTCTGGTCAGCCTAAGTTTCGTTTAAAATCAGATCCTGCAAAATTTGTTTGTCGTTGACTAAAATTGTGAAAATGAGGCCATTAGCAAGCTAAAGGGATTTTTAAGCTGACTGATGTTGAGGGTTAAATATTGCATATTATTCCCTACTTATATCTTGGTTTTATGAACATAATATTGCTTATTATTCTATTTTACTCATATTTGTGTTGCAGGGTAAATTTGAGAGCTTAGATTGAAAAGGGTGCTAAAAGCATGGATTTAATTCTCAAGAATCACCAAGGTAAGGGATGGATCTTAGGAGACCAAGATTGAATAATTCACATGTCAAAGATCTAAGGAAAGCAAGTGATAAAGGAAGAGAATTGAAGATTTAAAGTAAAGAAAAAAAATCCTAAAAATTGTCCTGAAAATAGATTCTGGGGCCAAAAGAGTCTAGTTTTAGAAAACTGCCATAGTGGCCTTCGATATATCGAAGACCTATAGATAATATCGAAGGACATATCGAAGATCCTTTGATTAATCGAGAAATTCAGGATTTCAGGCCAAACTCACTGGACAATTATGGACCGATCTTCGATATATGGAGGACTCTTCGATATATCGAAGGACATATCAAAGACACTTCGATATATCTAAGCTGCGTAAATTTGATGTAGTTTCTAGATTTTTCCAAGTCGGTGCGAAAGGAGGTGCTACAAAATTATAAATAGGAGTCTCCAGGGCACTCCTAAGCATCATCTAGGGTTTGAGGAGTGGAGCAAAAGCGTGGAGAAGCCGTCGTCAAGAGATTTTCTTCCATTTTCCTTAGTTATTTTTATGCTTTTATTAAGAGATTCTAGTTCAATCATGACTATGGTTGGCTAAACCTCTTAGCTAGGGCTAAGAGGTGAAGCTTGTAGCATGATGGGATGTTTTTATTGCCTTGATTCATGTTTATATCAAACTCTCTTTAATTCTAGTTTGATTATAAGAAATACTTTTAGTTTTTAATGATTTATTGTGACTCAGATTATAATAGATCTGCGATGGCTTTAAGTATGTTCTTTTCATGTTTTGAGATTATGAATTTAGGAAATCCTGTTGTTCACCATCGTCCCTTGGGCATGGTTAGATGATGTAATCCTCCCTAACTTTCACAATTCTCTCAGATTGATTATGGGATTGGTAAATCCTGTTGTGAGCCATTATCTCTTGGGCATGGTTTTGTGATGGAATCACTTCTAGTTCTCACACCTCTCATCCATTGAGAATTAGGTCAAAGGAAGTTCAGATTTAGTTTTACTGAGATATCTTCCAATTGGATAAGATGGGGTTCTGATTCCAGTTGTGTCCTTGAATCAAGCATAGATCTCCCTGATCTCTGCAAGTGGATCCTTGAAAACCCTAGTTCCCATCTTTGAATTTCTTAAATTTTTCATTAAATCTCTCACAATTACTCTCTCAAATATTCTAGATTTAGGTTTTCATCTTCTTCTAGTTCTAGTTGCTTTCAGAAACACACGAGATTTGTCCCTATGGATTCGACCTCGGTCTCACCAAGATTATTACTACATCGCGACCCTACACTTGGGGTTGTGAACAACTGAATCTCTAATTTTTTTGCTATAAATAGAGCTTATTTCTCAAGATTTTATGATAAGAAAATATAGGGAAACAAAAGTAAGAAAGTTTTTCTTTTTCAAGATATTTGCATTTTCTTTTTATATATTATTTTTAGCTTATTCAATTATTTTCTCGAGTCTTGTTAAATTTAAATAGAGAGTGGCATATACTCAACTTGAGAATAAAGGATTGAATCAGCAACTTTTAAGGTTGTGTTGTTTGATAAATCATATATCCTTATATCCTTCTTGGTCATGTATACATTGGTTTATTTTCATCTAAGAAAAGAAGGGATCGTGACATCTTCTGAAGCTTCAACTTCAAAGGCTTCATTGATATTTTTGCTTTGACTCACATCTTCAAGAAGATAAGTTTTTCATCTGGTAGATTACTTTTACTCCGGGTTGATTAAGATTGCTTGGAAAATCTCATCAGGGTGAGGAGTGATAAGCTCACTAAAATCACTTCAGGTTAGTTGTACTAGCCTGTGAAAATCATAAACTATTAGTAGTTGTTGAAGTTAGCCTATGAAAACCTTGAATATAGTGGAAAGCCAAAATTATGTGGAGAAGTAATTTTGAGAATGGAGTAGGTGCGTGTTAACATCAAACCACTATAACTCTATGTGTCTTGTGGTGATTAATAATCTTTTCTTTATATTTATTATCTTGAAATACTGAAATCAAGGAATTCGTGAAATAGGTTGTCTTACCTAAGATACTAGGTGAAGGTTGTCCTATGACTCAATTGAAATCAATATTTAAATATTAATTGTTGTTATGAATTTATTTTCTAAGATTGAAAATAAAAAATTGGTTGGGTCCTATTCACACTCATCTAAGACATCGATAGATCAACTTACAATCCCACCAAAAACAACCCAAGAGGATTTGGTTCAGAAATTCATAAATGCTTAAGAGCAAGTTAACCAAAACATCATGCAAACATTCCAGGACATCAAAAAATCATAAGATATGTTTACATCCTCAATTCAAAGAATTCAGTCACACCTCATTGATGAGGAATGGATGTGTCTAGCCCAGCCTCAACCTAATCCAAAAATACAATGTAGGAAGAGTGATCTCAACTCACTTGTTAAGCATACTGACTTTAAGAATGAGGAGTCAATCAATGCTTAAGATCTTGTGATTCAGCTTCCCCAAAGGTTGATCTCTTCTAAAGTTCTAATTAATGATCAAGAGACATGGAAAATTTTCAAACATGATGATATTGATATAATCCACCAACATGACGTGTTTGATTCCATTATGAAGAATGAGTCCATTTGCTCTGAATGTTCTAACTCTCTGGAAGTTGACATGGAACACTTTGAGGATTTTGACGATGACATGATTAAAGATATAGTGAATGCCTTGTTGTACTTCCCTCAGTGCCTGACACTGACCGAGGGAATCATTGTTTTGAACTGTCTCCTTCCACCAATCTGAAATATTTCCCATTAAAGGTATAGGAGCTGGAAGTAGAATCGAAGACTGAAACTTCAGAATTTGTAAAGATCGCACCAATAAAAGATAAATTTTTTTTTTCAGAATTTCGATTAATCTTAGTCTCTAATTCACCGAGGTATACTAACATTAAAAAAAATTATGTCATAGGTGATTCTATAAAATTTGGATACATCAGGGCAATAAAAGAAGATTTTTAGTTGAGGTTAACAATAAATATCTCCAGACATTAATGATCCAGGATATCGAAGCTTACTGTAGAAAGGGCTTTTGGATGATCTTCTTGAGAACTATGTTGAGAAATTTACTGAGATATTGGCTAGAGGAGGAACTTATCCAGTAGAATGAGTAGTTTTTCCCTTGCTTTCCAAGATTAGGAGTTTATTACTTTCCTAGGATTAGTTTGATTTATTACTTTAGTTTAGTTATTAGAACACCAATTGGTCGGAAGTTTGCACCAGTACTTATATGTTGTCGCCTTTCACGTACTTTTTATTTAAACGTGGACTTCAAACTGGGTATGATCCAACTACTTCCTAAATTTCATGGGCTTGATTTTGAATATCCATACCTACATCTCTTAACGAATTTGTGAGAAAGTTGCAACGTTGCACTTTAACAATGACTCTCAAGATATGATTAAATTGAAATTATTTCCATTCTCTCTTACGAAAAGAGTTAAGTCATGCTTCCACTCCTTAACACCACGATCTATAGGTACACATGAGCCGAGATGACATGGGAGTTCCTTAAAAATTCTTCTCGGCTCATAAAATAAACACATTAAAGTGAGATATTATGTATTTCTCCCAAAAAAAGGGATGTACCTTTTTTCCATTGTTGGGAATTGTTTAAAGACTTACTTCTCGCTTGTCCGCACTAGCAATGAGATTTGATAGGTGATTAGCTTTTTCTATGATGGATTAAGTTCAAACATATGCCAATTTGTAGAGATGATGTATAATGGTGAATTTATGAGCAAGGATCCTAAAGAGACCTAGGATTATTTTGAGATGCTAGTTAAAAATGCTCAATCATGGGAGACATCTAACCTAGATAGTAATCCCAACTTGGTGCCAAGAGAGAGGAATACATGTGCTGAAAGAAGAGGACGATGTTAATGCAAGGTTATCAGGTCTCATGAGAAAGGTCGAGGAAATTGAACTTAGGAAGGAAACGATTAAACCCATTGAGGTTGTTGAAATCGTATGTGTTATTTGCAAGAGCGATGCTCACCTAACTAAAGATTGTCTTAGAATCCCTACTTTTCAAGAGGTATTGCATGCTCAAGTGAATGTTATGAATGTTTATCAACAGCCCTTTAATGCACCTGATTCTAACACGTATACTCCAAATTGGTAGAATCCTCCAAATCTTAGTTGGACAAATGGACCAACTGTGAATGCAAGCAATTATCCACTATGGTCATTTACTAGTACACCACAAGTGAAATAGCAGTGAAGACCGCTTGAGTTGAAGTCGAAATATGCCAATATGCCCTAGAGGGAGGGGGGGTGAATAGGACTTTAAAAGATTTATGAGTTATATTAAAATCCTATCACACTAATCCTAACAATAGGCATATATTAGGATTACTCAAAAATTAACTCTACTGGCTTCTAAGCCCGGTAGAGGATCCAATCACAAACTATGAAAGAAGTAAACAGTTATACAAACTAGTTTATGATGGACATGACTGTATAAGTGTGTGTGGTGTGATCAGATATTCAGACAAGGAAGTAGTAAAGCAAATCACACAATCA
Organism: Magnolia changhungtana; assembly: GCA_030180095.1. Taxonomy (NCBI): domain Eukaryota; kingdom Viridiplantae; phylum Streptophyta; class Magnoliopsida; order Magnoliales; family Magnoliaceae; genus Magnolia; species Magnolia changhungtana. The sequence continues at coordinate 7,562,104 of JASAUF010000502.1, read as the reverse complement.
TAAAGATAATATTCTCAAACACAGTCATTTTATAGTGGTTTGACGATAAGTCTACTCCACTCCCGGCTGCCGCACTCAACCCTTGAGTGTACTGGATTTCACTAAAGTGGTTTCCCAGGGTTCACCTCAAACCTAAGGTTTTAAATCAGGTTCAACTTCAACCTTTACACGGAGGTTTTTACACGGTTGACCTCAAACCCTAAGTTTTTACCAGGTTCACCTAAAACCTGAGGTTTTACACGGTTCACCTCAAACGCAGAGTTTTACTGGTTCACTCCTAACCAAATGTTTATGCTCTTCATAGTGCAAGGGTCCCCGATGTTTATGCTTTCCATAGAGCAAGGGTTCACACAATGCACCCACTACGTACACTCCCACCGGAGACCTCCTACGAGGGCTTCAAAGGGCGAGAACCACTTAAGACCCAATCCTACAAAGGAATGAACAAGTGTTCTCTTAGACTCTAGATACTTACAGATAAGTTGATGAGTCCCATTAAGCACAATGCCGAAGATCTCCTCCTCCTTGTTGACGAAGAGTCTTCTGCTCCCTTGATCCGCAACACAAGATAATATACCTATACTAGGCTTCGGGTTGGGTCAAGGTGAAGATGGAATCCTACTCTCAAAATATTTTCCTATTAGAAATGTAGAGCGATTCCAATCTTATGCATTCAAGGCATCACAACTTAACGATTTTCCATTAAGGTAGTAGCTGGAGGATCCTTGAATGCGGAAGTTCATTCCCCAATTCACTCTATTGAATGTCAATGGTGAGGGTGAATTGGAGGATGAACTCCCTTGAGAGAAAGGGTTTTAGATATAAGATATAAGTTGAAACACTCAAAAGCTCTCTCTACTTTCTCTCACAGCAACAAAAGACAAGTCCTCTATATATAAGCAAAAAGTTCCAACGGATATAAAATGGTCATATTTATGACAGAGTTCGATATCATCGAGCAGGTTCGATATCATCGAGTGTATACTCTCGATAGCATTGATGGTCTGCTCGATGAGTTGGACTCGATGTCATACACTTTTGAAACTCTTTGCCAATTGGTCTATAAATCGAAACTATTGTCAATGTCATCGGATTTCGAACTCCGATTCCATCGATGACAGGTTCGATCCATCGGCACTTGAAAAATAAGAGAGACTTAACTTTAAGATATTTCAGGTTTTCATGAGCGATCGGGGAACCAGCGAGATCATTGGAATTTGAATGTCGATGATATCGAGATCAGAGTCGATGCATCGATAAATCCAGCGGATTTGTCTTTAAGCTTGCTGGACAGATTATGTCCTTATTCGATGCAATCGACCTGGTGCCGATATCATCGATATTTGAATATCGATTATATCGAAGGACCCCCTATCATAGTTAAAAACAACCTGAAATATCTGCTGTAAGAAATGCGCACTCTCGATCGATATCAACGATGGAATTTCGATGTTATCGATATTTGAATTTAAATCATATCGGAAGAGCATCGATATATCGAAGGATTTTGAGATTTTCATTAAAAAACAGGGGTGCCGAAAAACTATCTGTCGATCTTATCGAGCCACTCTCGATGGACTCGAGATTTGAATATCGATGGTATCGATACATCGATAATTCATCTAGATATGTTGTGAAGTTGTTAGACATATTTAGTGCTTTTATCGATATATCGATATGTGTATTGATACATTGATAAATCCGTCCAGATGAATATTTAGGTGCTGGACACTTTTGGTCCTCTTATCGATAATATCGTTAAGGTATCGAGGACATCGTCAGAGCAGGTCAATCATATCGAGGGTGTTTCGATAAAATCGATAAGGCGAGAAAAACTTAGAGATTTTCCTATTTTGAAAAAGTTCTCTCCTAAAAAACCCTTAGATGTCTATCTTATTTTAAGGGTTTCATTACCTGGTGTTTTGGGACATGGGATGTGAGGCTATAATTTACCTATTGTGAGCTTCCACACATCCGGTTGAGGCAGACGCTTGAATTAATCTTCCTATCGAGCTCTGTAGACAATCTGACCCACCATTCACGTAACTTGACAAACCAGGGCACTAGCAGGTGCACTTTCAACAAGTGCCCCCACCGAAGAGAACCATTGAGGATAAGTTGAATGGATTCATACAAGGGTTGATGCAATTCAATTACAACACCATGCAGGCTATAAATGAACTAAAAACTTCGGTTGCAATAATTGAGACACACCTAAGTTTTTAGGGAGAAAGGGAACTTTTCGGCCCAACCCCAACTAACTCAAGAGGACAATTTGAGATAAGTGATCCCAATTCCTCAGCCTAATATGTGAAGCATGTTATATCCCTCACCACCTTTGAAAGTGGTAAAGAGATCAATAAGAAAATTTCTATGAAGGATGAGAAACCTGAGGAATCAAGAAGTTCTAAGGATAATGGTGAATCTAACATGCTTCACATGACAAAGAGTCAGAGCATGAACCTAATCTTGTGGCTCTGTTTCCCTAATGTCTTGTCTAATCGAAAAGGCCAAGTGAAAATAGGGACATCTTAGAGGTTTTCCATCAATCAAGATCAACATTCACTTGTTGGATGCAATTAAACATATTTCGTCTTATGCCAAATTCCTAAAGGATATATGTGTGGTAAAGTGTAAGTTGAATGAATATAAGAAAGCCTTTATGACATAACATGTGAGTGCAATAATTAAATAGAACGATCTCTTGTATAATAGGTAACTTCCAAGTTAAAAAAGCACTTTTAGATCTTAGGGCAAGTGTTAATTTGATGCTATACTCGGTACATGAGCAAGTGGGACTTGGTGCATCGAAACCCACTAAAACAATGTTATAATTGGTTGATTACTCAATTAGACTAACAAGAGGAGTGGTGGAAGATTTGTTGGTCCAAATCGATAAGTTCTACTACCCGGTGTACTTTATTATCTTGGATAGACACCTAATTATGAACGTCAGCACTAAAATTCCTATCATTCTAGGTTGAGCATTCCTAGCTACTGGTAATGCCATAATTAATTACCAAAATGGAATTATAAAGATATCTTTTTAGGAATATGACTTTAAAATTTAATGTGCTTAATTTGCACAAACCACGAGAGGATGAGAATGAGATCTACGAAGTTAATTTGATTGATACACTTGAGAAAGAGGAGTCCCTTTCGATTGAATTTTATGAACAGTTAGAAATATTCTTGGCTCACTTTGCTGATTTTGATGATCCCATGATTAGGGATATAGTGAGTGCCTTGCGTGAGTCCACTCTGGTGCCCGAAAACCCACCTTTTAATAAGTCTAAGTTAACACTATTTATTGTGAAAGCATAAATTTTTTTTATAGAATTTATGGGGATGACACCAATAAAAGATGAAGAACAAGTGTCTAAAGTTTCTCCATCACTTTGGTTCATTAAAACCACAGTTCATCATGTTTGGGAAAATCCATTTTTCCTAAAGTTTTGCTAGACACAACAATTAGGAGATATGTTTTTCATAAGGAACAACTCAATGCTATCGCCTGTTTTCATACATGTGGTGCCCATTTTTCTAAAGGGAAAACAAATGTTCGAATTTTGTGGTATGGTTTTTCCTGGTCTATAATGATTACAAACACCCATGTATACTGCAAAGCATGACTATGACTGATAATGATTAGATATTTATTGATCTTGCCTACTGGTATACCTTTAAAATATTTTATGATTCAGTATTGATATCCTAATCTAATGGGGATCGTTTAGATTAGTCCTTATTGCTTTCTTAGGATTAGTTTGCTTTTTAGTTTAAATTAATTAAGAAGTTAGTTTCTATTTTGTTTTCACTGATTATTGGAAGTTAAGAACTTGTGTATAACTGACATCTTATGTACTCTTTACCCTCCACTTGATTATAATTTGATTACGCTCAAGTTGATTTTATTGCATGTCATTATAACATTGAGGACAATTTATCATTTAGTTTAGGGGGTGGGGTTTCCTTTGGAAAATTCAAAATTCTTCAAAGTACTGAATTTTACTGATTTTGGGCTAAATTATTTATGAAAAAAAATTAAAATTTTGAATTTTTTTAGAAGTTTGATTTTTGTGAATTAATGTGAATTTGAAAGTAACCCAAATATAAAATGATAAAGCACTTAGTGATGAGAAGCTTTAAAGCCTAGATCTAGTTGCTTTATAAAGTTTAAAGTTAAGTTCTTTTGTAATTCTCTTTATATATTTTTAAATATTGATTGAGTCATCAATTTTCACATTTCACATCTAGGTTAGACTACTATGAAAAATTTTGATACTATAGTGTTAACTTGATGATTATCAATAGTTCTAGGAACCAAGCCAAGGAAATTTGTCCACAATGTTCAAGTTAAAAAATAGAGAGAAAAAGAATTTTATACCCAACTAAAAAATAAGTACATTGAAAAGGGCTACCTATTGATTGAATGAAAATAAGAGAGAGAGAGAGAGAGAGAGAGAGAGAGAGAGAGAGAGTAAAAGAAGGAGAAATAGAGTGAAAGCCACCAATTAAAAAAATTGAATGCTGGAAGTAAATTGACTGAACTGTAAGGCAAGGTTTAATATAAACTTTGGTTGATCTGATCATTCCTTTGATCGTTGATGTTAACATGAATGTGGATAATTGAACTTCTAGTTGTGTTATGTTTGGAGTTCATGGAACTCGATGTTTGGTATTTTTCAACTAAAGAACTAAGGATTAGAACTCAATTAGGTTGTTTGCCAAGTGCTAGACTCTAGGTGGATAATAGATTTAGAAAATTGTGTGTCATGGAACTCTATTGTTTGGATTGTCTTAAAGATTATAGGATTCATAGAAATATTTTTTTTCTAAAAGAAATTTGATCATGATTCAAAATATCGTTCACATGTTTTCCTCGGGACTATCAAAATGTTGGTTGGTGTGTATGTTAAGACTCAAATATTGCATATTCGTCCTCTTAATTACACTAGTTTCCTATGCATTTATGTGTTAATTTAATATAGTAATGAATGTTTTCTACATGCAAGGTGATTTGGAAACCAAGGATGAAAATGTGCTTAAAATAGTAGAATTAAAGCTTAAAAGAATATAAGATAAAGAATTAAATATTCCAAGGCCATGAAGGATGATTTGAAGTGCCAAAGGATTAAAGAAACCAAGTGAAAAAAGGAAGAAAATGAAAGATTTAAACTAGAGTTAAAATTTGAAGAAATGCAAAGAATGTTGATCCCATCAGTAGCCCTTCGATTCCAATGACAGACCTTTGATAAGACCTAGATGAGATCAAGCTTAAATCAAGATACTCCATATTTTCCAGACAAGTTTGTTGGACACATTCTTCGATCCCATTGAAGACAACTTCAATCCCATCGAACAGCTCTAGTGTTTTAAAAGTCAGCTGATGGACAAAATTCTATTTTCTACTTGATCCATTGAGTGTATCTTCGATG